>JBAIAA010000009.1:2400000-3000000 GCA_037893245.1 Crossaster papposus | reverse complement strand
AGTTTGTTATTTTTTCCAGTGAGAAATTTGGCAATATTTTTGCTCAGATGTCGGGTTGGTGAGTGTCTCCTCATTCTCGAACAGCGTTGAGGCTCGCAGTTCAAATATAAGTCAAAGGAATTATCCTCATTCGCAGCCATGTTTTCTGATGTGTATGTATGTACATGTGTATCGCCACATAGGCATATGCCGCCAGTGTCCTGACGCATGAGTCTCAAAGTTTTGGTCTCTTCCGGTGAGAATTTTGGCGATATGTTAGCTCAGATGTGGAGGTGGTGAATGTCTCTTCATTCTCGAACAACGTTGAGGTTCGCAGCTCAGATATATGTCGAAAAATTTTCATCATTCGCAGCCATGTTTTCTTATGATTATGTATGTACCCGTGTATTGCCGCATAGGCCTATGCCGCCAGTATCCTGTCGCATGAGTTTCTCAGTTTGTTATGTTTTCCGGTGAGAAATTTGGCAATATTTTGGCTCGGATAGCGAGCTGGTGAGTGTCTCTTCATTCTCGAACAACGTTGAGGCTCGCAGCTCAGATATATGGCGAGAAAAATATTCTCATTCGCAGCCATGTTTTCTGATGTGTTTGTACGTACACGTGTAGTGCCACATAGGCATATGCCGCCAGTGTCCTGACGCATGAGTCTCTCAGTTTAAGTTTGTTCCAGTGAGAAATTTGGAAATATTTTGGCTCAGATGTCAAGCTGGTGAGTGTCTCTTCATTCTCGAACAACGTTGAGGTTCGCAGCTCAGATATATGTCGAGAACATTATCCTCATTTGCAGCCATGTTTTCTGATGTGTATGTATGTACACGTGTATTGGCACATAGGCCTATGCCGCCAGTATCCTGACGCATGATTCTCTCAGTTTGTTTGTTTTTCCAGTGACAAAATTGTCAATATTTTGGCTCAGATGTCGAGCAGGCGAGTGTCTCTTCATTCTCGAACAACGTTGAGGTTCGCAGCTCAGATATATGTTGACAAAATTATTCTCATTCGTAGCCATGTTTTCTTATGTGTATATATGTACACGTGTATTTCCTCATAGGCCTATGCCGCCAGTGTCCTGACGCATGAGTCTCAACGTTTTGGTCTCTTCCGGTGAGAATTTTGGCGATGTGTTAGCTCAGATGTGGAGGTGGTGAATGTCTTTTCATTCTCGAACAACGTTGAGGTTCGCAGCTCAGATATATGTTGAGAACATTATCCTCATTCGCAGCCATGTTTTCTGATGTTAACGTATATACACGTGTATTGGCACATAGGCCTATGCCGCCAGTATCCTGACGCATGATTCTCTCAGTTTGTTTGTTTTTCCAGTGAAAAATTTGGCAATAGTTTGGCTCGGATGTCAAGCTGGTGAGTGTCTCTTCATTCTCGAACAACGTTGAGGCTCGCAGCTCAGATATATGTCGAGAAAATTGTCCTCATTCGCAGCCATGTTTTCTTATGTGTATGGATGTACACGTGTATTGCCTCATAGGCCTATGCCGCCAGTGTCCTGACGCATGAGTCTCACAGTTTGTTTTTTTCCAGTGAGCAATTTGGAAATATTTTGGCTCAGATGTCGAGCAGGCGACTGTCTCTTCATTCTCGAACAACGTTGAGGTTTGCAGCTCAGATATATGTCGAAAAATTATCCTCATTCGCAGCCATGTTTTCTTATGATTATGTATGTACCCGTGTATTGCCGCATAGGCCTATGCCGCCAGTATCCTGACGCATGAGTTTCTCAGTTTGTTATTTTTTCCGGTGAGAAATTTGGCAATATTTTGGCTCGGATGGCGAGCTGGTGGGTGTCTCTTCATTCTCGAACAACGTTGAGGCTCGCAGCTCAGATATATGGCGAGAAAAATATCCTCATTCGCAGCCATGTTTTCTTATGTGTATGTATGTACACGTGTATTGCCACATAGGCCTATGCCGCCAGTATCCTGACGCATGAGTCTCTCAGTTTGGGTTTTTTCCAGTGAGAAATTTGGCAATATTTTGGCTCGGATGTCGAGCTGGTGAGTGTCTCTTTATTCTCGAACAACGTTGAGGCTCGCAGCTCAGATATATGTCGAGAAAATTATCCTCATTCGCAGCCATGTTTTCTTATGTGTATGTATGTACACGTGTATTGCCACATAGGCATATGCCGCCAGTGTCCTGACGCATGAGTCTCTCAGTTTGGTTTTTTTCCAGTGAGAAACTTTGCAATATGTTGGCTCAGATGTCGAGCTGGTGAGTGTCTCTTCATTCTCCAACAACGTTGAGGTTCGCAGCTCAGATATAAGTCGAGAAAATTATCCTCATTCGCAGCCATGTGTTCTGATATGTATGTATGTACACGTGTATTGCCTCATAGGCCTATGCCGCCAGTGTCCTGACTCATGGGTCTCAGAGTTTGGAATTTTTCCAGTGAGAAATTTGGCAATATTTTGGCTCAGATGTTGAGCTGGCGAGTGTCTCTTCATTCTCTAACTACGTTGAGGTTCGCAGCTCAGATATAAGTTCATTAAATTATCATCATTCGCAGCCATGTTTTCTTATGTTTATGCGTGTACACGTGTATTGCCGCATAGGCTGATGCCGCCAGTGTCCTAAAGCATGGGTCTCACAGTTTGTTTGTTTTTCAGTGAGAAATTTGGCAATATTTTGGCTCGGATGGCGAGCTGGTGAGTGTTTCTTCATTCTCGAACAACGTTGAGGCTCGCAGCTCAGATATATGTCGAAAAATTATCCTCATTCGCAGCCATGTTTTATTATGAGTATGTATGTACCCGTGTATTGCAGCATAGGCCTATGCCGCCAGTATCCTGACGCATGAGTTTCTCAGTTTGTTATTTTTTCCAGTGAGAAATTTGGCAATATTTTTGCTCAGATGTCGGGTTGGTGAGTGTCTCCTCATTCTCGAACAGCGTTGAGGCTCGCAGTTCAAATATAAGTCAAAGGAATTATCCTCATTCGCAGCCATGTTTTCTGATGTGTATGTATGTACATGTGTATCGCCACATAGGCATATGCCGCCAGTGTCCTGACGCATGAGTCTCAAAGTTTTGGTCTCTTCCGGTAAGAATTTTGGCGATATGTTAGCTCAGATGTGGAGGTGGTGAATGTCTCTTCATTCTCGAACAACGTTGAGGTTCGCAGCTCAGATATATGTCGAAAAATTATCCTCATTCGCAGCCATGTTTTCTTATGATTATGTATGTACCCGTGTATTGCCGCATAGGCCTATGCCGCCAGTATCCTGTCGCATGAGTTTCTCAGTTTGTTATGTTTTCCGGTGAGAAATTTGGCAATATTTTGGCTCGGATGGCGAGCTGGTGAGTGTCTCTTCATTCTCGAACAACGTTGAGGCTCGCAGCTCAGATATATGGCGAGAAAAATATTCTCATTCGCAGCCATGTTTTCTGATGTGTTTGTACGTACACGTGTAGTGCCACATAGGCATATGCCGCCAGTGTCCTGACGCATGAGTCTCTCAGTTTAAGTTTGTTCCAGTGAGAAATTTGGAAATATTTTGGCTCAGATGTCAAGCTGGTGAGTGTCTCTTCATTCTCGAACAACGTTGAGGTTCGCAGCTCAGATATATGTCGAGAACATTATCCTCATTTGCAGCCATGTTTTCTGATGTGTATGTATGTACACGTGTATTGGCACATAGGCCTATGCCGCCAGTATCCTGACGCATGATTCTCTCAGTTTGTTTGTTTTTCCAGTGACAAAATTGTCAATATTTTGGCTCAGATGTCGAGCAGGCGAGTGTCTCTTCATTCTCGAACAACGTTGAGGTTCGCAGCTCAGATATATGTTGACAAAATTATTCTCATTCGTAGCCATGTTTTCTTATGTGTATATATGTACACGTGTATTGCCTCATAGGCCTATGCCGCCAGTGTCCTGACGCATGAGTCTCAACGTTTTGGTCTCTTCCGGTGAGAATTTTGGCGATGTGTTAGCTCAGATGTGGAGGTGGTGAATGTCTTTTCATTCTCGAACAACGTTGAGGTTCGCAGCTCAGATATATGTTGAGAACATTATCCTCATTCGCAGCCATGTTTTCTGATGTTAACGTATATACACGTGTATTGGCACATAGGCCTATGCCGCCAGTATCCTGACGCATGATTCTCTCAGTTTGTTTGTTTTTCCAGTGAAAAATTTGGCAATAGTTTGGCTCGGATGTCAAGCTGGTGAGTGTCTCTTCATTCTCGAACAACGTTGAGGCTCGCAGCTCAGATATATGTCGAGAAAATTGTCCTCATTCGCAGCCATGTTTTCTTATGTGTATGGATGTACACGTGTATTGCCTCATAGGCCTATGCCGCCAGTGTCCTGACGCATGAGTCTCTCAGTTTGTTTTTTTCCAGTGAGCATTTTGGAAATATTTTGGCTCAGATGTCGAGCAGGCGACTGTCTCTTCATTCTCGAACAACGTTGAGGTTTGCAGCTCAGATATATGTCGAAAAATTATCCTCATTCGCAGCCATGTTTTCTTATGATTATGTATGTACCCGTGTATTGCCGCATAGGCCTATGCCGCCAGTATCCTGACGCATGAGTTTCTCAGTTTGTTATTTTTTCCGGTGAGAAATTTGGCAATATTTTGGCTCGGATGGCGAGCTGGTGGGTGTCTCTTCATTCTCGAACAACGTTGAGGCTCGCAGCTCAGATATATGGCGAGAAAAATATTCTCATTCGCAGCCATGTTTTCTGATGTGTTTGTACGTACACGTGTAATAATAATAATAATAATTATTGCATTTTTATTGCGCTCTCTCCAGGACCAGCCTGTTCGAGAGCGCATTACATATTTAAGAATAAGTGAAAGTAAACAGATGAATAAATCAATTACACAAATTAGAAATATAAGTAAAAGCCACACAGCACAAACATCTAAAGCACATACCACATAAATCAAACCAAAAGCCAATACCCCAAACAGTGTTACATATTTTAAAAATAGGTAAAAAGTAAACAGATAATTAAATCAATTACAACAATTAGCAATGTAAGTAAAAGCCATGTACATAGACATGAAAGTAAAAACCGAAGTCAGATGCACAGGCAGAAATTAAGAATCACTAAATGCTTGCTTAA
This sequence comes from Crossaster papposus, assembly GCA_037893245.1. NCBI lineage: Eukaryota > Metazoa > Echinodermata > Asteroidea > Velatida > Solasteridae > Crossaster > Crossaster papposus. The sequence continues at coordinate 2,994,909 of JBAIAA010000009.1, read as the reverse complement.
AAAGGAAAGTTTTAAGTTTAGTTTTAAAAGAACACAATGAATGTTCAATCCTGATGTTTAAGGGCAATGCATTCCATAAACTAGGAGCTGCTGAGACAAAAGCACGATCTCCTAAGGTAGACATCATTTTACCCTTGGGATAATCTAATACAAATTCACTTGCAGACCTAAGACTGTAACGCTGTCGATTACGGATGGTAATTTGTTCCTGTAAATAATTTGGTGCATAACCGTGTAAACACTTAAAAACTAGCAGTAAAATCTTAAAATCAATACGAAACTTGACAGGAAGCCAATGCAATGAGCTAAGAATGGGAGTAATGTGACACCTTCGATGCGAATTCGTAACCAGCCTTGCTGCGGCATTTTGAATCCTCTGTAACTTAGACAATTGACGATCCGGCAATCCATAGAGTAAGCCATTACAATAATCCAAACGACTGGTAATAAAGGCATGGATTAAAATAGTTAGTGATCTAGTTGATAAAAACTTGCTAATACGTTTTATGTTATGAAGATGATAGAATCCAGCGGAGCAGACTTTGTTGATGTGAGTACTCATAGACATATTTGAGTCGAACCATGAACCTAGATTTCTCACATGACTAACTGGGACAATATTGGTATCAACTATTAAAATGTCAGGGATATTAATTTTAGACAGCTGCTGCTTTGTACCAAGAACAATGCACTCAGTTTTGTTATTATTTAACAAAAGTCTGTCATGAAACATCCAAGTCCTAATATCTTTAATGCAGTTTACCATGGCTAAAATTGCTTCATCTTGATTAACAACACTACCAGGTTTAAATGACAAATACAATTGTGTATCATCTGCATAACAGAGAGCATCAGGTAAGTGAGTTTGAATAACATCAAACAACTTTGAGGAGTACATAACAAATAACAATGGTCCAAGACAGGATCCCTGGGGAACGCCGCACGTAATATTGAACTTGTCTGACTTGGCACCCTGTATCTGTATACGTTGACTCCTGCCAGCTAAGTATGATGTAAACCAGTCTAAGGCTAGGCCAGTGATCCCAAATTTAATCTTCATGCGATCTAACAAAATGGTATGATCCACAGTATCGAATGCAGCACTAAGATCAAGTAAGATAAGAAGAACTACATGCTGTGAATTCATTTGTAACAGAATGTCATTAGTTAACTTAATAAGTGTTGTTTCAGTACTGTGGTTTTTCCTGTATGCTGACTGGAGAGGGGGGTACAAATCATTTACAGTCAGGTGGTCATGAACCTGGTTAAAAACTGCCCTCTCTATTAATTTAGAAATAAATGAGAGGTTACAAACAGGACGGTAATTCCCAAGCATTCTTGTGTCGAGGTTGTCCTTTTTTAAGAGTGGAGTAACAATCGACTCTTTCCAGTCTGTGGGAAACATTCCAGATGTCAGTGAAGTATTGATAATCCTGGTGATAACTGGTAACAATACATCCACACAATCCACAACGACAGATGTAGGCATGGGGTCAAGCGAACATGATTTGCGAGCAGAGTTTGTAATGAGTTTCCTCACCTCCATTTCAGTCAGTGGCAGGAAGCAGTCTAATCCGCTGACAATAGGTGGAGTAATGTCGGCCTGCAGAGCTGTACTAGATGCTTGGCCATCAAGCTTCGCATGAATTTTGTCGATCTTTGAGACAAAGAAGCGCCCCATCTCATTAGCGAGCTCAGACTTGTGTACAAATGGGGGGAGGGGAGCATCAATATTTTGTTTTAATAACTTCTTAGTGACCTTGAATAGCTTCCCGGGGTCCGAAGAACTATCCTCAATCAAACCGGAGTAAAACAATCGCCTTGCCTCATTCATTAATTGATTAGTGACATTTCTCCGAGTCCTGTAGGTATTCAAGTCAGAAGGATTTCCAGTACGTTTCCATTTCCGTTCAGCTTGCCTCTTCAGTCTTTTCGCAGCCTTGATGTAGTGCCACATAGGCATATGCCGCCAGTGTCCTGACGCATGAGTTTCTCAGTTTAAGTTTGTTCCAGTGAGAAATTTGGAAATATTTTGGCTCAGATGTCGAGCTGGTGAGTGTCTCTTCATTCTCTAACTACGTTGAGGTTCGCAGCTCAAATATAAGTTCATTAAATTATCATCATTCGCAGCCATGTTTTCTTATGTTTATGCGTGTACACGTGTATTGCCGCATAGGCTGATGCCGCCAGTGTCCTAAAGCATGGGTCTCACAGTTTGTTTGTTTTTAAGTGAGAAATTTGGCAATATTTTGGCTCGGATGGCGAGCTGGTGAGTGTTTCTTCATTCTCAAACAGCGTTCAGGCTCGCAGCTCAGATATATGTCGAGAACATTATCCTCATTCGCAGCCATGTTTTCTGATGTGTATGTATGTACACGTGTATTGCCACATAGGCCTATGCCGCCAGTATCCTGACGCATGAGTCTCTCAGTTTGGGTTTTTTCCAGTGAGAAATTTGGCAATATTTTGGCTCGGATGTCGAGCTGGTGAGTGTCTCTTTATTCTCAAACAACGTTGAGGCTCGCAGCTCAGATATATGTCGAGAAAATTATCCTCATTCGCAGCCATGTTTTCTTATGTGTATGTATGTACACGTGTATTGCCACATAGGCCTATGCCGCCAGTATCCTGACGCATGAGTCTCTCAGTTTGGGTTTTTTCCAGTGAGAAATTTGGCAATATTTTGGCTCGGATGTCGAGCTGGTGAGTGTCTCTTTATTCTCGAACAACGTTGAGGCTCGCAGCTCAGATATATGTCGAGAAAATTATCCTCATTCGCAGCCATGTTTTCTTATGTGTATGTATGTACACGTGTATTGCCACATAGGCATATGCCGCCAGTGTCCTGACGCATGAGTCTCTCAGTTTGGTTTTTTTCCAGTGAGAAACTTTGCAATATGTTGGCTCAGATGTCGAGCTGGTGAGTGTCTCTTCATTCTCCAACAACGTTGAGGTTCGCAGCTCAGATATAAGTCGAGAAAATTATCCTCATTCGCAGCCATGTGTTCTGATATGTATGTATGTACACGTGTATTGCCTCATAGGCCTATGCCGCCAGTGTCCTGACTCATGGGTCTCAGAGTTTGGAATTTTTTCAGTGAGAAATTTGGCAATATTTTGGCTCAGATGTTGAGCTGGCGAGTGTCTCTTCATTCTCTAACTACGTTGAGGTTCGCAGCTCAGATATAAGTTCATTAAATTATCATTATTCGCAGCCATGTTTTTTATGTTTATGCGTGTACATGTGTATTGCCACATAGGCTGTGGCCGCCAGTGTCCTAAAGCATGGGTCTCACAGTTTGTTTTGTTTTCAGTGAGAAATTTGGCAATATTTTGGCTCGGATGGCGAGCTGGTGAGTGTTTCTTCATTCTCGAACAACGTTGAGGCTCGCAGCTCAGATATATGTCGAAAAATTATCCTCATTCGCAGCCATGTTTTATTATGAGTATGTATGTACCCGTGTATTGCAGCATAGGCCTATGCCGCCAGTATCCTGACGCATGAGTTTCTCAGTTTGTTATTTTTTCCAGTGAGAAATTTGGCAATATTTTTGCTCAGATGTCGGGTTGGTGAGTGTCTCCTCATTCTCGAACAGCGTTGAGGCTCGCAGTTCAAATATAAGTCAAAGGAATTATCCTCATTCGCAGCCATGTTTTCTGATGTGTATGTATGTACATGTGTATCGCCACATAGGCATATGCCGCCAGTGTCCTGACGCATGAGTCTCAAAGTTTTGGTCTCTTCCGGTGAGAATTTTGGCGATATGTTAGCTCAGATGTGGAGGTGGTGAATGTCTCTTCATTCTCGAACAACGTTGAGGTTCGCAGCTCAGATATATGTCGAAAAATTATCCTCATTCGCAGCCATGTTTTCTTATGATTATGTATGTACCCGTGTATTGCCGCATAGGCCTATGCCGCCAGTATCCTGTCGCATGAGTTTCTCAGTTTGTTATGTTTTCCGGTGAGAAATTTGGCAATATTTTGGCTCGGATGGCGAGCTGGTGAGTGTCTCTTCATTCTCGAACAACGTTGAGGCTCGCAGCTCAGATATATGGCGAGAAAAATATTCTCATTCGCAGCCATGTTTTCTGATGTGTTTGTACGTACACGTGTAGTGCCACATAGGCATATGCCGCCAGTGTCCTGACGCATGAGTCTCTCAGTTTAAGTTTGTTCCAGTGAGAAATTTGGAAATATTTTGGCTCAGATGTTGAGCTGGTGAGTGTCTCTTCATTCTCGAACAACGTTGAGGTTCGCAGCTCAGATATATGTCGAGAACATTATCCTCATTCGCAGCCATGTTTTCTGATGTGTATGTATGTACACGTGTATTGCCACATAGGCCTATGCCGCCAGTATCCTGACGCATGAGTCTCTCAGTTTGGGTTTTTTTCCAGTGAGAAATTTGGCAATATTTTGGCTCGGATGTCGAGCTGGTGAGTGTCTCTTCATTCTCGAACAACGTTGAGGATCGCAGCTCAGATATATGTCGACAAAATTATCCTCATTCGTAGCCATGTTTTCTTATGTGTATGTATGTACATGTGTATTGCCTCATAGGCCTATTCCGCCAGTATCCTGACGCATGAGTCTCTCAGTTTGGGTCTTTTCCAGTGAGAAATTTGGCAATATTTTGGCTCGGATGTCGAGCTGGTGAGTGTCTCTTTATTCTCGAACAACGTTGAGGCTCGCAGCTCAGATATATGTCGAGAAAATTATCCTCATTCGCAGCCATGTTTTCTTATGTGTATGTATGTACATGTGTATTGCCACATAGGCCTATGCCGCCAGTATCCTGACGCATGAGTCTCTCAGTTTGGGTTTTTTCCAGTGAGAAATTTGGCAATATTTTGGCTCGGATGTCGAGCTGGTGAGTGTCTCTTTATTCTCGAACAACGTTGAGGCTCGCAGCTCAGATATATGTCGAAAAAATTATCCTCATTCGCAGCCATGTTTTCTTATGTGTATGTATGTACACGTGTATTGCCACATAGGCATATGCCGCCAGTGTCCTGACGCATGAGTCTCTCAGTTTGTTTGTTTTCCAGTGAGAAAATTCGCAATATGTTGGCTCAGATGTCGAGCTGGTGAGTGTCTCTTCATTCTCCAACAACGTTGAGGTTCGCAGCTCAGATATAAGTCGAGAAAATTATCCTCATTCGCAGCCATGTGTTCTGATATGTATGTATGTACACGTGTATTGCCTCATAGGCCTATGCCGCCAGTGTCCTGACGCATGAGTCTCAACGTTTTGGTCTCTTCCGGTGAGAATTTTGGCGATGTGTTAGCTCAGATGTGGAGGTGGTGAATGTCTCTTCATTCTCGAACACCGTTGAGGTTCGCAGCTCAGATATATGTCGAGAAAATTATCCTCATTCGCAGCCATGTTTTCTTATGTGTATGTATGTACACGTGTATTGCCTCATAGGCCTATGCCGCCAGTGTCCTGACTCATGGGTCTCAGAGTTTGGAATTTTTCCAGTGAGAAATTTGGCAATATTTTGGCTCAGATGTTGAGCTGGCGAGTGTCTCTTCATTCTCTAACTACGTTGAGGTTCGCAGTTCAAATATAAGTCAAAGGAATTATCCTCATTCGCAGCCATGTTTTCTGATGTGTATGTATGTACATGTGTATCGCCACATAGGCATATGCCGCCAGTGTCCTGACGCATGAGTCTCAAAGTTTTGGTCTCTTCCGGTGAGAATTTTGGCGATATGTTAGCTCAGATGTGGAGGTGGTGAATGTCTCTTCATTCTCGAACAACGTTGAGGTTCGCAGCTCAGATATATGTCGAAAAATTATCCTCATTCGCAGCCATGTTTTCTTATGATTATGTATGTACCCGTGTATTGCCGCATAGGCCTATGCCGCCAGTATCCTGTCGCATGAGTTTCTCAGTTTGTTATGTTTTCCGGTGAGAAATTTGGCAATATTTTGGCTCGGATGGCGAGCTGGTGAGTGTCTCCTCATTCTCGAACAGCGTTGAGGCTCGCAGTTCAAATATAAGTCAAAGGAATTATCCTCATTCGCAGCCATGTTTTCTGATGTGTATGTATGTACATGTGTATCGCCACATAGGCATATGCCGCCAGTGTCCTGACGCATGAGTCTCAAAGTTTTGGTCTCTTCCGGTGAGAATTTTGGCGATATGTTAGCTCAGATGTGGAGGTGGTGAATGTCTCTTCATTCTCGAACAACGTTGAGGTTCGCAGCTCAGATATATGTCGAAAAATTATCCTCATTCGCAGCCATGTTTTCTTATGATTATGTATGTACCCGTGTATTGCCGCATAGGCCTATGCCGCCAGTATCCTGTCGCATGAGTTTCTCAGTTTGTTATGTTTTCCGGTGAGAAATTTGGCAATATTTTGGCTCGGATGGCGAGCTGGTGAGTGTCTCTTCATTCTCGAACAACGTTGAGGCTCGCAGCTCAGATATATGGCGAGAAAAATATTCTCATTCGCAGCCATGTTTTCTGATGTGTTTGTACGTACACGTGTAGTGCCACATAGGCATATGCCGCCAGTGTCCTGACGCATGAGTCTCTCAGTTTAAGTTTGTTCCAGTGAGAAATTTGGAAATATTTTGGCTCAGATGTCGAGCTGGTGAGTGTCTCTTCATTCTCGAACAACGTTGAGGTTCGCAGCTCAGATATATGTCGAGAACATTATCCTCATTCGCAGCCATGTTTTCTGATGTGTATGTATGTACACGTGTATTGCCACATAGGCCTATGCCGCCAGTATCCTGACGCATGAGTCTCTCAGTTTGGGTTTTTTTCCAGTGAGAAATTTGGCAATATTTTGGCTCGGATGTCGAGCTGGTGAGTGTCTCTTCATTCTCGAACAACGTTGAGGATCGCAGCTCAGATATATGTCGACAAAATTATCCTCATTCGTAGCCATGTTTTCTTATGTGTATGTATGTACATGTGTATTGCCTCATAGGCCTATTCCGCCAGTATCCTGACGCATGAGTCTCTCAGTTTGGGTCTTTTCCAGTGAGAAATTTGGCAATATTTTGGCTCGGATGTCGAGCTGGTGAGTGTCTCTTTATTCTCGAACAACGTTGAGGCTCGCAGCTCAGATATATGTCGAGAAAATTATCCTCATTCGCAGCCATGTTTTCTTATGTGTATGTATGTACATGTGTATTGCCACATAGGCCTATGCCGCCAGTATCCTGACGCATGAGTCTCTCAGTTTGGGTTTTTTCCAGTGAGAAATTTGGCAATATTTTGGCTCGGATGTCGAGCTGGTGAGTGTCTCTTTATTCTCGAACAACGTTGAGGCTCGCAGCTCAGATATATGTCGAAAAAATTATCCTCATTCGCAGCCATGTTTTCTTATGTGTATGTATGTACACGTGTATTGCCACATAGGCATATGCCGCCAGTGTCCTGACGCATGAGTCTCTCAGTTTGTTTGTTTTCCAGTGAGAAAATTCGCAATATGTTGGCTCAGATGTCGAGCTGGTGAGTGTCTCTTCATTCTCCAACAACGTTGAGGTTCGCAGCTCAGATATAAGTCGAGAAAATTATCCTCATTCGCAGCCATGTGTTCTGATATGTATGTATGTACACGTGTATTGCCTCATAGGCCTATGCCGCCAGTGTCCTGACGCATGAGTCTCAACGTTTTGGTCTCTTCCGGTGAGAATTTTGGCGATGTGTTAGCTCAGATGTGGAGGTGGTGAATGTCTCTTCATTCTCGAACACCGTTGAGGTTCGCAGCTCAGATATATGTCGAGAAAATTATCCTCATTCGCAGCCATGTTTTCTTATGTGTATGTATGTACACGTGTATTGCCTCATAGGCCTATGCCGCCAGTGTCCTGACTCATGGGTCTCAGAGTTTGGAATTTTTCCAGTGAGAAATTTGGCAATATTTTGGCTCAGATGTTGAGCTGGCGAGTGTCTCTTCATTCTCTAACTACGTTGAGGTTCGCAGCTCAGATATAAGTTCATTAAATTATTATCATTCGCAGCCATGTTTTCTTATGTTTATGCGTGTACACGTGTATTGCCGCATAGGCTGATGCCGCCAGTGTCCTAAAGCATGGGTCTCACAGTTTGTTTGTTTTCCAGTGAGAAATTTGGCAATATTTTGGCTCGGATGGTGAGCTGGTGAGTGTTTCTTCATTCTCGAACAACGTTGAGGCTCGCAGCTCAGATATATGGCGAGAAAAATATTCTCATTCGCAGCCATGTTTTCTGATGTGTTTGTACGTACACGTGTAGTGCCACATAGGCATATGCCGCCAGTGTCCTGACGCATGAGTCTCTCAGTTTAAGTTTGTTCCAGTGAGAAATTTGGAAATATTTTGGCTCAGATGTCGAGCTGGTGAGTGTCTCTTCATTCTCGAACAACGTTGAGGTTCGCAGCTCAGATATAAGTCGAGAACATTATCCTCATTCGCAGCCATGTTTTCTGATGTGTATGTATGTACACGTGTATTGCCACATAGGCCTATGCCGCCAGTATCCTGACGCATGAGTTTCTCAGTTTGTTATGTTTTCCGGTGAGAAATTTGGCAATATTTTGGCTTGGATGGCGAGCTGGTGAGTGTCTCTTCATTCTCGAACAACGTTGAGGCTCGCAGCTCAGATATATGGCGAGAAAAATATTCTCATTCGCAGCCATGTTTTCTGATGTGTTTGTACGTACACGTCTAGTGCCACATAGGCATATGCCGCCAGTGTCCTGACGCATGAGTCTCTCAGTTTAAGTTTGTTCCAGTGAGAAATTTGGAAATATTTTGGCTCAGATGTCGAGCTGGTGAGTGTCTCTTCATTCTCGAACAACGTTGAGGTTCGCAGCTCAGATATATGTCGAGAACATTATCCTCATTCGCAGCCATGTTTTCTGATGTGTATGTATGTACACGTGTATTGCCACATAGGCCTATGCCGCCAGTATCCTGACGCATGAGTCTCTCAGTTTGGGTTTTTTTCCAGTGAGAAATTTGGCAATATTTTGACTCGGATGGCGAGCTGGTGAGTGTTTCTTCATTCTCGAACAACGTTGAGGCTCGCAGCTCAGATATATGTCGAAAAACTATCCTCATTCGCAGCCATGTTTTATTATGAGTATGTATGTACCCGTGTATTGCAGCATAGGCCTATGCCGCCAGTATCCTGACGCATGAGTTTCTCAGTTTGTTATTTTTTCCAGTGAGAAATTTGGCAATATTTTTGCTCAGATGTCGGGTTGGTGAGTGTCTCCTCATTCTCGAACAGCGTTGAGGCTCGCAGTTCAAATATAAGTCAAAAGAATTATCCTCATTCGCAGCCATGTTTTCTGATGTGTATGTATGTACATGTGTATCGCCACATAGGCATATGCCGCCAGTGTCCTGACGCATGAGTCTCAAAGTTTTGGTCTCTTCCGGTAAAATTTTTGGCGATATGTTAGCTCAGATGTGGAGGTGAAGAATGTCTCTTCATTCTCGAACAACGTTGAGGTTCGCAGCTCAGATATATGTCGAAAAATTATCCTCATTCGCAGCCATGTTTTCTTATGATTATGTATGTTCCCGTGTATTGCCGCATAGGCCTATGCCGCCAGTATCCTGACGCATGAGTCTCTCAGTTTGTTATTTTTTCCGGTGAGAAATTTGGCAATATTTTGGCTCGGATGGCGAACTGGTGAGTGTCTCTTCAATCTCGAACAACGTTGAGGCTCGCAGCTCAGATATATGGCGAGAAAAATATTCTCATTCGCAGCCGTGTTTTCTGATGTGTTTGTATGTACACGTGTAGTGCCACATAGGCATATGCCACCAGTGTCCTGACGCATGAGTCTCTCAGTTTAGGTTGGTTGCAGTGAGAAATTTGGCAATATTTTGTCTCGGATGACGAGCTGGTGAGTGTCTCTTTATTCTCGAACAACGTTGAGGCTCGCAGCTCAGATATATGTCGAGAAAATTATCCTCATTCGCAGCCATGTTTTCTTATGTGTATGTATGTACACGTGTATTGCCTCGTAGGCCTATGCCGCCAGTGTCCTGACGCATGAGTCTTAAAGTTTTGGTCTCTTCCGGTAAGAATTTGGCGATGTGTTAGCTCAGATGTGGAGGTGGTGAATGTCTCTTCATTCTCGAACACCGTTGAGGTTCGCAGCTCAGATATATGTTGAGAACATTATCCTCATTCGCAGCCATGTTTTCGGATGTGTATGTATGTACACGTGTATTGCCACATAGGCCTATGTCGCCAGTATCCTGACGCATGAGTCTCTCAGTTTGTTTGTTTTTCCAGTGAGAAATTTGGCAATATTTTGGCTCGGATGTCGAGCTGGTGAGTGTCTCTTCATTCTCGAACAACGTTGAGGCTCGCAGCTCAGATATATGTCGAGAAAATTGTCCTCAGTCGCAGCCATGTTTTCTTATGTGTATGGATGTACACGTGTATTGCCTCGTAGGCCTATGCCGCCAGTGTCCAGAAGCATGAGTCTCACATTTTATTTTTTTTCCAGTGAGAAATTTGGCAATAATTTGGCTCGGATGTAGAGCTGGTAAGTGTCTTTCCATTCTCGAACAACGTTGAGGCTCGCAGCTCAGATATATGTGGAGAAAATTATCCTCATTCGCAGCCATGTTTTCTTATGTGTATGTATGTACACGTATTTTGCCACATAGGCATATGCCGCCAGTGTCCTAAAGCATGAGTCTCTCAGTTTTTTGTGTTTTTTTCTAGTGAGAAATTTGGCAATATTTTGGCTCGGATGTCGAGCTGGTGAGTGTCTCTTCATTCTCGAACAACGTTGAGGCTCGCAGCTCAGATATATGTCGAGAAAATTATCCTCATTCGCAGCCATGTTTTCGTATGTGTATGTATGTACATGTGTATTGCCGCATAGGCCTATGCCGCCAGTATCCTGACGCATGAGTCTCTAAGTTTGTTTGTTTTCCAGTGAAAAATTTGGCAATATTTTTTGCTCAGATGTCGGGCTGGTGAGTGTCCCTTCATTCTCAAACAACGTTGAGGCTCGCAGCTCAGATATAAGTCGAGAAAATTATCCTCATTCGCAGCCATGTTTTCTGATGTGTTTGTATGTACATGTGTAGTGCCACATAGGCATATGCCGCCAGTGTCCTGACGCATGAGTCTCTCAGTTTAGGTTTGTTCCAGTGAGAAATATGGCAATATTTTGGCTCAGATGTCGAGCTGGTGAGTGTCTCTTCATTCTCGAACAACGTTGAGGCTCGCAGCTCAGATATATGTCGAGAAAATTGTGTTCATTCGCAGCCATGCTTTCTTATATGTATGTATGTACACGTGTATTGTCACATAGGCATATACCGCCAGTGTCCTGACGCATGAGTCTCTCAGTTTGGTTTTTTTTCCAGTGAGAAACTTTGCAATATTTTGGCTCAGATGTCGAGCTAGTGAGTGTCTCTTCATTCTCCAACAACGTTGAGGTTCGCAGCACAGATATAAGTCGAGAAAATTATCCTCATTCGCAGCCATGTTTTCCTGATATGTATGTATGTACACGTGTATTGCCACATAAACATATGCCGCCAGTGTCCTGACACATGAGTCTCTCAGTTTTTTGGTTTTTTTCTAGTGAGAAATTTGGCAATATTTTGGCTCGGATGTCGAGCTGGCGAGTGTCTCTTTATTCTCTAACTACGTTGAGGTTCGCAGCTCAGATATATGTCGAGAAAATTATCCTCATTCGCAGCCATGTTTTCGTATGTGTATGTATGTACATGTGTATTGCCGCATAGGCCTATGCCGCCAGTATCCTGACGCATGAGTCTCTAAGTTTGTTTGTTTTCCAGTGAGAAATTTGGCAATATTTTTGCTCAGAAGTCGGGCTGGTGAGTGTCCCTTCATTCTCAAACAACGTTGAGGCTCGCAGCTCAGATATAAGTCGAGAAAATTATCCTCATTCGCAGCCATGTTTTCTGATGTGTTTGTATGTACATGTGTAGTGCCACATAGGCATATGCCGCCAGTGTCCTGACGCATGAGTCTCTCAGTTTAGGTTTGTTCCAGTGAGAAATTTGGCAATATTGTGGCTCAGATGTCGAGCTGGTGAGTGTCTCTTCATTCTCGAACAACGTTGAGGCTCGCAGCTCAGATATATGTCGAGAAAATTGTGTTCATTCGCAGCCATGCTTTCTTATATGTATGTATGTACACGTGTATTGTCACATAGGCATATACCGCCAGTGTCCTGACGCATGAGTCTCTCAGTTTGGTTTTTTTTCCAGTGAGAAACTTTGCAATATTTTGGCTCAGATGTCGAGCTAGTGAGTGTCTCTTCATTCTCCAACTACGTTGAGGTTCGCAGCTCAGATAAGTTCATTAAATTATCATCATTCGCAGCCATGTTTTCTTATGTTTATGCGTGTACACGTGTATTGCCGCATAGGCTGATGCCGCCAGTGTCCTAAAGCATGGGTCTCACAGTTTGGTTTTTTTCCAGTGAGAAATTTGGCAATATTTTGGCTCGGATGGCGAGCTGGTGAGTGTTTCTTCATTCTCGAACAACGTTGAGGCTCGCAGCTCAGATATATGGCGAGAAAAATATTCTCATTCGCAGCCATGTTTTCTGATGTGTTTGTATGTACACGTGTAGTGCCACATAGGCATATGCCGCCAGTGTCCTGACGCATGAGTCTCTCAGTTTAGGTTTGTTCCAGTGAGAAATTTGGAAATATTTTTGCTCAGATGTCGAGCTGGTGAGTGTCTCTTCATTCTCGAACAACGTTGAGGTTCGCAGCTCAGATATATGTCGAAAACATTATCCTCATTCGCAGCCATGTTTTCTGATGTGTATGTATGTACACGTGTATTGCCACATAGGCCTATGCCGCCAGTATCCTGACGCATGAGTCTCTCAGCTTGGGTTTTTTCCAGTGAGAAATTTGGCAATATTTTGGCTCGGATGTCGAGCTGGTGAGTGTCTTTTTATTCTCGAACAACGTTGAGGCTCGCAGCTCAGATATATGTCGAGAAAATTATCCTCATTCGCAGCCATGTTTTCTGATGTGTATGTATGTACACGTGTATTGCCACATAGGCCTATGCCGCCAGTATCCTGACGCATGAGTCTCTCAGTTTGGGTTTTTTCCAGTGAGAAATTTGGCAATATTTTGTCTAGGATGTCGAGCTGGTGAGTGTCTCTTGATATTCGAACAACGTTGAGGCTCGCAGCTCAGATATATGTCGATAAAATTATCCTCATTCGCAGCCATGTTTTCTTATGTGTATGTATGTACACGTGTATTGCCTCGTAGGCCTATGCCGCCAGTGTCCTGACGCATGAGTCTCAAAGTTTTGGTCTCTTCCGGTGAGAATTTTGGCGATGTGTTAGCTCAGATGTGGAGGTGGTGAATGTCTCTTCATTCTCGAACACCGTTGAGGTTCGCAGCTCAGATATATGTTGAGAACATTATCCTCATTCGCAGCCATGTTTTCGGATGTGTATGTATGTACACGTGTATTGCCACATAGGCCTATGCCGCCACTATCCTGACGCATGAGTCTCTCAGTTTGGGTTTTTTCCAGTGAGAAATTTGGCAATATTTTGGCTCGGATGTCGAGCTGGTAAGTGTCTCTTTATTCTCGAACAACGTTGAGGCTCGCAGCTCAGATATATGTCGAGAAAATTATCCTCATTCGCAGCCATGTTTTCTTATGTGTATGGATGTACACGTGTATTGCCACATAGGCATATGCCGCCAGTGTCCTGACGCATGAGTCTCTCAGTTTGGTTTTTTTCCAGTGAGAAACTTTGCAATATGTTGGCTCAGATGTCGAGCTGGTGAGTGTCTCTTCATTCTCCAACAACGTTGAGGTTCGCAGCTCAGATATAAGTCGAGAAAATTATCCTCATTCGCAGCCATGTTTTCTTATGTGTATGTATGTACACGTGTATTGCCTCATAGGCCTATGCCGCCAGTGTCCTAAAGCATGGGTGTCACAGTTTGGTTTTTTTTCAGTGAGAAATTTGGCAATATTTTGGCTCGGATGGCGAGCTGGGGAGTGTTTCTTCATTCTCAAACAGCGTTCAGGCTCGCAGCTCAGATATATGTCGAGAACATTATCCTCATTCGCAGCCATGTTTTCTGATGTGTATGTATGTACACGTGTATTGCCACATAGGCCTATGCCGCCAGTATCCTGACGCATGAGTCTCTCAGTTTGGGTTTTATCTAGTGAGAAATTTGGCAATATTTTGGCTCGGATGTCGAGCTGGTGAGTATCTCTTTATTCTCAAACAACGTTGAGGCTCGCAGCTCAGATATATGTCGAGAAAATTATCCTCATTCGCAGCCATGTTTTCTTATGTGTATGTATGTACACGTGTATTGCCACATAGGCATATGCCGCCAGTGTCCTGACGCATGAGTCTCTCAGTTTGGTTTTTTTCCAGTGAGAAACTTTGCAATATGTTGGCTCAGATGTCGAGTTGGTGAGTGTCTCTTCATTCTCCAACAACGTTGAGGTTCGCAGCTCAGATATAAGTCGAGAAAATTATCCTCATTCGCAGCCATGTGTTCTGATATGTATGTATGTACACGTGTATTGCCTCATAGGCCTATGCCGCCAGTGTCCTGACGCATGAGTCTCAAAGTTTTGGTCTCTTCCGGTGAGAATTTTGGCGATGTGTTAGCTCAGATGTGGAGGTGGTGAATGTCTCTTCATTCTCGAACACCGTTGAGGTTCGCAGCTCAGATATATGTCGAGAAAATTATCCTCATTCGCAGCCATGTTTTCTTATGTGTATGTATGTACACGTGTATTGCCTCGTAGGAGTATGCCGCCAGTGTCCTGACGCATGAGTCTCAAAGTTTTGGTCTCTTCCGGTAAGAATTTTGGCGATGTGTTAGCTCAGATGTGGAGGTGGTGAATGTCTCTTCATTCTCGAACACCGTTGAGGTTCGCAGCTCAGATATATGTTGAGAACATTATCCTCATTCGCAGCCATGTTTTCGGATGTGTATGTATGTACACGTGTATTGCCACATAGGCCTATGCCGCCAGTATCCTGACGCATGAGTCTCTCAGTTTGTTTGTTTTTCCAGTGAGAAATTTGGCAATATTTTGGCTCGGATGTCGAGCTGGTGAGTGTCTCTTCATTCTCAAACAACGTTGAGGCTCGCAGCTCAGATATATGTCGAGAAAATTGTCCTCATTCGCAGCCATGTTTTCTTATGTGTATGGATGTACACGTGTATTGCCTCGTAGGCCTATGCCGCCAGTGTCCAGAAGCATGAGTCTCACATTTTATTTTTTTTCCAGTGAGAAATTTGGCAATAATTTGGCTCGGATGTAGAGCTGGTAAGTGTCTTTCCATTCTCGAACAACGTTGAGACTCGCAGCTCAGATATATGTGGAGAAAATTATCCTCATTCGCAGCCATGTTTTCTTATGTGTATGTATGTACACGTGTATTGCCACATAGGCATATGCCGCCAGTGTCCTAAAGCATGAGTCTCTCAGTTTTTTGTGTTTTTTTCTAGTGAGAAATTTGGCAATATTTTGGCTCGGATGTTGAGCTGGTGAGTGTCTCTTCATTCTCGAACAACGTTGAGGCTCGCAGCTCAGATATATGTCGAGAAAATTATCCTCATTCGCAGCCATGTTTTCGTAAGTGTATGTATGTACATGTGTATTGCCGCATAGGCCTATGCCGCCAGTATCCTGACGCATGAGTCTCTAAGTTTGTTTGTTTTCCAGTGAGAAATTTGGCAATATTTTTGCTCAGATGTCGGGCTGGTGAGTGTCCCTTCATTCTCAAACAACGTTGAGGCTCGCAGCTCAGATATAAGTCGAGACAATTATCCTCATTCGCAGCCATGTTTTCTGATGTGTTTGTATGTACATGTGTAGTGCCACATAGGCATATGCCGCCAGTGTCCTGACGCATGAGTCTCTCAGTTTAGGTTTGTTCCAGTGAGAAATTTGGCAATATTTTGGCTCAGATGTCGAGCTGGTGAGTGTCTCTTCATTCTCGAACAACGTTGAGGCTCGCAGCTCAGATATATGTCGAGAAAATTGTGTTCATTCGCAGCCATGCTTTCTTATATGTATGTATGTACACGTGTATTGTCACATAGGCATATACCGCCAGTGTCCTGACGCATGAGTCTCTCAGTTTGGTTTTTTTTCCAGTGAGAAACTTTGCAATATTTTGGCTCAGATGTCGAGCTAGTGAGTGTCTCTTCATTCTCCAACAACGTTGAGGTTCGCAGCACAGATATAAGTCGAGAAAATTATCCTCATTCGCAGCCATGTTTTCTGATATGTATGTATGTACACGTGTATTGCCACATAAACATATGCCGCCAGTGTCCTGACACATGAGTCTCTCAGTTTTTGGGTTTTTTTCTAGTGAGAAATTTGGCAATATTTTGGCTCGGATGTCGAGCTGGCGAGTGTCTCTTTATTCTCTAACTACGTTGAGGTTCGCAGCTCAGATAAGTTCATTAAATTATCATCATTCGCAGCCATGTTTTCTTATGTTTATGCGTGTACACGTGTATTGCCGCATAGGCTGATGCCGCCAGTGTCCTAAAGCATGGGTCTCACAGTTTGGTTTTTTTCCAGTGAGAAATTTGGCAATATTTTGGCTCGGATGGCGAGCTGGTGAGTGTTTCTTCATTCTCGAACAACGTTGAGGCTCGCAGCTCAGATATATGGCGAGAAAAATATTCTCATTCGCAGCCATGTTTTCTGATGTGTTTGTATGTACACGTGTAGTGCCACATAGGCATATGCCGCCAGTGTCCTGACGCATGAGTCTCTCAGTTTAGGTTTGTTCCAGTGAGAAATTTGGAAATATTTTGGCTCAGATGTCGAGCTGGTGAGTGTCTCTTCATTCTCGAACAACGTTGAGGTTCGCAGCTCAGATATATGTCGAAAACATTATCCTCATTCGCAGCCATGTTTTCTGATGTGTATGTATGTACACGTGTATTGCCACATAGGCCTATGCCGCCAGTATCCTGACGCATGAGTCTCTCAGTTTGGGTTTTTTCCAGTGAGAAATTTGGCAATATTTTGGCTCGGATGTCGAGCTGGTGAGTGTCTTTTTATTCTCGAACAACGTTGAGGCTCGCAGCTCAGATATATGTCGAGAAAATTATCCTCATTCGCAGCCATGTTTTCTGATGTGTATGTATGTACACGTGTATTGCCACATAGGCCTATGCCGCCAGTATCCTGACGCATGAGTCTCTCAGTTTGGGTTTTTTCCAGTGAGAAATTTGGCAATATTTTGTCTAGGATTTCGAGCTGGTGAGTGTCTCTTGATATTCGAACAACGTTGAGGCTCGCAGCTCAGATATATGTCGAGAAAATTATCCTCATTCGCAGCCATGTTTTCTTATGTGTATGTATGTACACGTGTATTGCCTTGTAGGCCTATGCCGCCAGTGTCCTGACGCATGAGTCTCAAAGTTTTGGTCTCTTCCGGTGAGAATTTTGGCGATGTGTTAGCTCAGATGTGGAGGTGGTGAATGTCTCTTCATTCTCGAACACCGTTGAGGTTCGCAGCTCAGATATATGTTGAGAACATTATCCTCATTCGCAGCCATGTTTTCGGATGTGTATGTATGTACACGTGTATTGCCACATAGGCCTATGCCGCCAGTATCCTGACGCATGAGTCTCTCAGTTTGGGTTTTTTCCAGTGAGAAATTTGGCAATATTTTGGCTCGGATGTCGAGCTGGTAAGTGTCTCTTTATTCTCGAACAACGTTGAGGCTCGCAGCTCAGATATATGTCGAGAAAATTATCCTCATTCGCAGCCATGTTTTCTTATGTGTATGTATGTACACGTGTATTGCCACATAGGCATATGCCGCCAGTGTCCTGACGCATGAGTCTCTCAGTTTGGTTTTTTTCCAGTGAGAAACTTTGCAATATGTTGGCTCAGATGTCGAGTTGGTGAGTGTCTCTTCATTCTCCAACAACGTTGAGGTTCGCAGCTCAGATATAAGTCGAGAAAATTATCCTCATTCGCATCCATGTGTTCTGATATGTATGTATGTACACGTGTATTGCCTCATAGGCCTATGCCGCCAGTGTCCTGACGCATGAGTCTCAAAGTTTTGGTCTCTTCCGGTGAGAATTTTGGCGATGTGTTAGCTCAGATGTGGAGGTGGTGAATGTCTCTTCATTCTCGAACACCGTTGAGGTTCGCAGCTCAGATATATGTCGAGAAAATTATCCTCATTCGCAGCCATGTTTTCTTATGTGTATGTATGTACACGTGTATTGCCTCATAGGCCTATGCCGCCAGTGTCCTGACTCATGGGTCTCAGAGTTTGGATTTTTTCCAGTGAGAAATTTGGCAATATTTTGGCTCAGATGTTGAGCTGGCGAGTGTCTCTTCATTCTCTAACTACGTTGAGGTTCGCAGCTCAGATATAAGTTCATTAAATTATCATCATTCGCAGCCATGTTTTCTTATGTTTATGCGTGTACACGTGTAATGCCGCAAAGGCTGATGCCGCCAGTGTCCTAAAGCATGGGTCTCACAGTTTGGTTTTTTTCCAGTGAGAAATTTGGCAATATTTTGACTCGGATGGCGAGCTGGTGAGTGTTTCTTCATTCTCGAACAACGTTGAGGCTCGCAGCTCAGATATATGTCGAAAAATTATCCTCATTCGCAGCCATGTTTTATTATGAGTATGTATGTACCCGTGTATTGCAGCATAGGCCTATGCCGCCAGTATCCTGACGCATGAGTTTCTCAGTTTGTTATTTTTTCCAGTGAGAAATTTGGCAATATTTTGGCTCAGATGTCGGGTTGGTGAGTGTCTTCTCATTCTCGAACAGCGTTGAGGCTCGCAGTTCAAATATAAGTCGAAAGAATTATCCTCATTCGCAGCCATGTTTTCTGATGTGTATGTATGTACATGTGTATCGCCACATAGGCATATGCCGCCAGTGTCCTGACGCATGAGTCTCAAAGTTTTGGTCTCTTCCGGTGAGAATTTTGGCGATATGTTAGCTCAGATGTGGAGGTGGTGAATGTCTCTTCATTCTCGAACAACGTTGAGGTTCGCAGCTAAGATATATGTCGAAAAATTATCCTCATTCGCAGCCATGTTTTCTTATGATTATGTATGTACCCGTGTATTGCCGCATAGGCCTATGCCGCCAGTATCCTGACGCATGAGTCTCTCAGTTTGTTATTTTTTCCGGTGAAAAATTTGGCAATATTTTGGCTCGGATGGCGAGCTGGTGAGTGTCTCTTCATTCTCGAACAACGTTGAGGCTCGCAGCTCAGATATATGGCGAGAAACATATTCTCATTCGCAGCCATGTTTTCTGATGTGTTTGTATGTACACGTGTAGTGCCACATAGGCATATGCCGCCAGTGTCCTGACGCATGAGTCTCTCAGTTTAGGTTTGTTCCAGTGAGAAATTTGGAAATATTTTGGCTCAGATGTCGAGCTGGTGAGTGTCTCTTCATTCTCGAACAACGTTGAGGTTCGCAGCTCAGATATATGTCGAGAACATTATCCTCATTCGCAGCCATGTTTTCTGATGTGTATGTATGTACACGTGTATTGCCACATAGGCCTATGCCGCCAGTATCCTGACGCATGAGTCTCTCAGTTTGGTTTTTTTCCAGTGAGAAATTTGGCAATATTTTGGCTCGGATGTCGAGCTGGTGAGTGTCTTTTTATTCTCGAACAACGTTGAGGCTCGCAGCTCAGATATATGTCGAGAAAATTATCCTCATTCGCAGCCATGTTTTCTTATGTGTATGTATGTACACGTGTATTGCCTCGTAGGCCTATGCCGCCAGTGTCCTGACGCATGAGTCTCAAAGTTTTGGTCTCTTCCGGTGAGAATTTTGGCGATGTGTTAGCTCAGATGTGGAGGTGGTGAATGTCTCTTCATTCTCGAACACCGTTGAGGTTCGCAGCTCAGATATATGTTGAGAACATTATCCTCATTCGCAGCCATGTTTTCGGATGTGTATGTATGTACACGTGTATTGCCACATAGGCCTATGCCGCCAGTATCCTGACGCATGAGTCTCTCAGTTTGGTTTTTTTTCCAGTGAGAAATTTGCCAATATTTTGTCTAGGATGTCGAGCTGGTGAGTGTCTCTTTATTCTTGAACAACGTTGAGGCTCGCAGCTCAGATATATGTCGAGAAAATTATCCTCATTCGCAGCCATGTTTCCTTATGTGTATGGATGTACACGTGTATTGCCACATAGGCATATGCCGCCAGTGTCCTGACGCATGAGTCTTTCAGTTTGGTTTTTTTCCAGTGAGAAACTTTGCAATATGTTGGCTCATATGTCGAGCTGGTGAGTGTCTCTTCATTCTCCAACAACGTTGAGGTTCGCAGCTCAGATATAAGTCGAGAAAATTATCCTCATTCGCAGCCATGTGTTCTGATATGTATGTATGTACACGTGTATTGCCTCATAGGCCTATGCCGCCAGTGTCCTGACGCATGAGTCTCAAAGTTTTGGTCTCTTCCGGTGAGAATTTTGGCGATGTGTTAGCTCAGATGTGGAGGTGGTGAATGTCTCTTCATTCTCGAACACCGTTGAGGTTCGCAGCTCAGATATATGTCGAGAAAATTATCCTCATTCGCAGCCATGTTTTCTTATGTTTATGCGTGTACACGTGTAATGCCGCAAAGGCTGATGCCGCCAGTGTCCTAAAGCATGGGTCTCACAGTTTGGTTTTTTTCCAGTGAGAAATTTGGCAATATTTTGGCTCGGATGGCGAGCTGGTGAGTGTTTCTTCATTCTCGAACAACGTTGAGGCTCGCAGCTCAGATATATGTCGAAAAATTATCCTCATTCGCAGCCATGTTTTATTATGAGTATGTATGTACCCGTGTATTGCAGCATAGGCCTATGCCGCCAGTATCCTGACGCATGAGTTTCTCAGTTTGTTATTTTTTCCAGTGAGAAATTTGGCAATATTTTGGCTCAGATGTCGGGTTGGTGAGTGTCTTCTCATTCTCGAACAGCGTTGAGGCTCGCAGTTCAAATATAAGTCGAAAGAATTATCCTCATTCGCAGCCATGTTTTCTGATGTGTATGTATGTACATGTGTATCGCCACATAGGCATATGCCGCCAGTGTCCTGACGCATGAGTCTCAAAGTTTTGGTCTCTTCCGGTGAGAATTTTGGCGATATGTTAGCTCAGATGTGGAGGTGGTGAATGTCTCTTCATTCTCGAACAACGTTGAGGTTCGCAGCTAAGATATATGTCGAAAAATTATCCTCATTCGCAGCCATGTTTTCTTATGATTATGTATGTACCCGTGTATTGCCGCATAGGCCTATGCCGCCAGTATCCTGACGCATGAGTCTCTCAGTTTGTTATTTTTTCCGGTTAAAAATTTGGCAATATTTTGGCTCGGATGGCGAGCTGGTGAGTGTCTCTTCATTCTCGAACAACGTTGAGGCTCGCAGCTCAGATATATGGCGAGAAACATATTCTCATTCGCAGCCATGTTTTCTGATGTGTTTGTATGTACACGTGTAGTGCCACATAGGCATATGCCGCCAGTGTCCTGACGCATAAGTCTCTCAGTTTAGGTTTGTTCCAGTGAGAAATTTGGAAATATTTTGGCTCAGATGTCGAGCTGGTGAGTGTCTCTTCATTCTCGAACAACGTTGAGGTTCGCAGCTCAGATATATGTCGAGAACATTATCCTCATTCGCAGCCATGTTTTCTGATGTGTATGTATGTACACGTGTATTGCCACATAGGCCTATGCCGCCAGTATCCTGACGCATGAGTCTCTCAGTTTGGTTTTTTTCCAGTGAGAAATTTGGCAATATTTTGGCTCGGATGTCGAGCTGGTGAGTGTCTTTTTATTCTCGAACAACGTTGAGGCTCGCAGCTCAGATATATGTCGAGAAAATTATCCTCATTCGCAGCCATGTTTTCTTATGTGTATGTATGTACACGTGTATTGCCTCGTAGGCCTATGCCGCCAGTGTCCTGACGCATGAGTCTCAAAGTTTTGGTCTCTTCCGGTGAGAATTTTGGCGATGTGTTAGCTCAGATGTGGAGGTGGTGAATGTCTCTTCATTCTCGAACACCGTTGAGGTTCGCAGCTCAGATATATGTTGAGAACATTATCCTCATTCGCAGCCATGTTTTCGGATGTGTATGTATGTACACGTGTATTGCCACATAGGCCTATGCCGCCAGTATCCTGACGCATGAGTCTCTCAGTTTGGTTTTTTTTCCAGTGAGAAATTTGCCAATATTTTGTCTAGGATGTCGAGCTGGTGAGTGTCTCTTTATTCTTGAACAACGTTGAGGCTCGCAGCTCAGATATATGTCGAGAAAATTATCCTCATTCGCAGCCATGTTTCCTTATGTGTATGGATGTACACGTGTATTGCCACATAGGCATATGCCGCCAGTGTCCTGACGCATGAGTCTTTCAGTTTGGTTTTTTTCCAGTGAGAAACTTTGCAATATGTTGGCTCATATGTCGAGCTGGTGAGTGTCTCTTCATTCTCCAACAACGTTGAGGTTCGCAGCTCAGATATAAGTCGAGAAAATTATCCTCATTCGCAGCCATGTGTTCTGATATGTATGTATGTACACGTGTATTGCCTCATAGGCCTATGCCGCCAGTGTCCTGACGCATGAGTCTCAAAGTTTTGGTCTCTTCCGGTGAGAATTTTGGCGATGTGTTAGCTCAGATGTGGAGGTGGTGAATGTCTCTTCATTCTCGAACACCGTTGAGGTTCGCAGCTCAGATATATGTCGAGAAAATTATCCTCATTCGCAGCCATGTTTTCTTATGTGTATGTATGTACACGTGTATTGCCTCATAGGCCTATGCCGCCAGTGTCCTGACTCATGGGTCGCAGAGTTTGGTTGTTTTCCAGTGAGAAATTTGGCAATATTTTGGCTCGGATGGCGAGCTGGTGAGTGTTTCTTCATTCTCGAACAACGTTGAGGCTCGCAGCTCAGATATATGTCGAAAAATTATCCTCATTCGCAGCCATGTTTTATTATGAGTATGTATGTACCCGTGTATTGCAGCATAGGACTATGCCGCCAGTATCCTGACGCATGAGTTTCTCAGTTTGTTATTTTTTCCAGTGAGAAATTTGGCAATATTTTTGCTCAGATGTCGGGTTGGTGAGTGTCTCCTCATTCTCGAACAGCGTTGAGGCTTGCAGTTCAAATATATAGCATCCATGTGTTCTGATATGTATGTATGTACACGTGTATTGCCTCATAGGCCTATGCCGCCAGTGTCCTGACGCATGAGTCTCAAAGTTTTGGTCTCTTCCGGTGAGAATTTTGGCGATGTGTTAGCTCAGATGTGGAGGTGGTGAATGTCTCTTCATTCTCGAACACCGTTGAGGTTCGCAGCTCAGATATATGTCGAGAAAATTATCCTCATTCGCAGCCATGTTTTCTTATGTGTATGTATGTACACGTGTATTGCCTCATAGGCCTATGCCGCCAGTGTCCTGACTCATGGGTCTCAGAGTTTGGATTTTTTCCAGTGAGAAATTTGGCAATATTTTGGCTCAGATGTTGAGCTGGCGAGTGTCTCTTCATTCTCTAACTACGTTGAGGTTCGCAGCTCAGATATAAGTTCATTAAATTATCATCATTCGCAGCCATGTTTTCTTATGTTTATGCGTGTACACGTGTAATGCCGCAAAGGCTGATGCCGCCAGTGTCCTAAAGCATGGGTCTCACAGTTTGGTTTTTTTCCAGTGAGAAATTTGGCAATATTTTGGCTCGGATGGCGAGCTGGTGAGTGTTTCTTCATTCTCGAACAACGTTGAGGCTCGCAGCTCAGATATATGTCGAAAAATTATCCTCATTCGCAGCCATGTTTTATTATGAGTATGTATGTACCCGTGTATTGCAGCATAGGCCTATGCCGCCAGTATCCTGACGCATGAGTTTCTCAGTTTGTTATTTTTTCCAGTGAGAAATTTGGCAATATTTTGGCTCAGATGTCGGGTTGGTGAGTGTCTTCTCATTCTCGAACAGCGTTGAGGCTCGCAGTTCAAATATAAGTCGAAAGAATTATCCTCATTCGCAGCCATGTTTTCTGATGTGTATGTATGTACATGTGTATCGCCACATAGGCATATGCCGCCAGTGTCCTGACGCATGAATCTCAAAGTTTTGGTCTCTTCCGGTGAGAATTTTGGCGATATGTTAGCTCAGATGTGGAGGTGGTGAATGTCTCTTCATTCTCGAACAACGTTGAGGTTCGCAGCTAAGATATATGTCGAAAAATTATCCTCATTCGCAGCCATGTTTTCTTATGATTATGTATGTACCCGTGTATTGCCGCATAGGCCTATGCCGCCAGTATCCTGACGCATGAGTCTCTCAGTTTGTTATTTTTTCCGGTGAAAAATTTGGCAATATTTTGGCTCGGATGGCGAGCTGGTGAGTGTCTCTTTATTCTCGAACAACGTTGAGGCTCGCAGCTCAGATATATGGCGAGAAACATATTCTCATTCGCAGCCATGTTTTCTGATGTGTTTGTATGTACACGTGTAGTGCCACATAGGCATATGCCGCCAGTGTCCTGACGCATGAGTCTCTCAGTTTAGGTTTGTTCCAGTGAGAAATTTGGAAATATTTTGGCTCAGATGTCGAGCTGGTGAGTGTCTCTTCATTCTCGAACAACGTTGAGGTTCGCAGCTCAGATATATGTCGAGAACATTATCCTCATTCGCAGCCATGTTTTCTGATGTGTATGTATGTACACGTGTATTGCCACATAGGCCTATGCCGCCAGTATCCTGACGCATGAGTCTCTCAGTTTGGGTTTTTTCCAGTGAGAAATTTGGCAATATTTTGGCTCGGATGTCGAGCTGGTGAGTGTCTTTTTATTCTCGAACAACGTTGAGGCTCGCAGCTCAGATATATGTCGAGAAAATTATCCTCATTCGCAGCCATGTTTTCTTATGTGTATGTATGTACACGTGTATTGCCTCGTAGGCCTATGCCGCCAGTGTCCTGACGCATGAGTCTCAAAGTTTTGGTCTCTTCCGGTGAGAATTTTGGCGATGTGTTAGCTCAGATGTGGAGGTGGTGAATGTCTCTTCATTCTCGAACACCGTTGAGGTTCGCAGCTCAGATATATGTTGAGAACATTATCCTCATTCGCAGCCATGTTTTCTGATGTGTATGTATGTACACGTGTATTGCCAAATAGGCCTATGCCGCCAGTATCCTGACGCATGAGTCTCTCAGTTTGGTTTTTTTTTCCAGTGAGAAATTTGCCAATATTTTGTCTAGGATGTCGAGCTGGTGAGTGTCTCTTTATTCTTGAACAACGATGAGGCTCGCAGCTCAGATATATGTCGAGAAAATTATCCTCATTCGCAGCCATGTTTCCTTATGTGTATGGATGTACACGTGTATTGCCACATAGGCATATGCCGCCAGTGTCCTGACGCATGAGTCTTTCAGTTTGGTTTTTTTCCAGTGAGAAACTTTGCAATATGTTGGCTCATATGTCGAGCTGGTGAGTGTCTCTTCATTCTCCAACAACGTTGAGGTTCGCAGCTCAGATATAAGTCGAGAAAATTATCCTCATTCGCAGCCATGTGTTCTGATATGTATGTATGTACACGTGTATTGCCTCATAGGCCTATGCCGCCAGTGTCCTGACGCATGAGTCTCAAAGTTTTGGTCTCTTCCGGTGAGAATTTTGGCGATGTGTTAGCTCAGATGTGGAGGTGGTGAATGTCTCTTCATTCTCGAACACCGTTGAGGTTCGCAGCTCAGATATATGTCGAGAAAATTATCCTCATTCGCAGCCATGTTTTCTTATGTGTATGTATGTACACGTGTATTGCCTCATAGGCCTATGCCGCCAGTGTCCTGACTCATGGGTCGCAGAGTTTGGTTGTTTTCCAGTGAGAAATTTGGCAATATTTTGGCTCAGATGGCGAGCTGGCGAGTGTCTCTTCATTCTCTAACTACGTTGAGGTTCGCAGCTCAGATATAAGTTCATTAAATTATCATCATTCGCAGCCATGTTTTCTTATGTTTATGCGTGTACACGTGTAATGCCGCAAAGGCTGATGCCGCCAGTGTCCTAAAGCATGGGTCTCACAGTTTGGTTTTTTTCCAGTGAGAAATTTGGCAATATTTTGGCTCGGATGGCGAGCTGGTGAGTGTTTCTTCATTCTCGAACAACGTTGAGGCTCGCAGCTCAGATATATGTCGAAAAATTATCCTCATTCGCAGCCATGTTTTATTATGAGTATGTATGTACCCGTGTATTGCAGCATAGGCCTATGCCGCCAGTATCCTGACGCATGAGTTTCTCAGTTTGTTATTTTTTCCAGTGAGAAATTTGGCAATATTTTGGCTCAGATGTCGGGTTGGTGAGTGTCTTCTCATTCTCGAACAGCGTTGAGGCTCGCAGTTCAAATATAAGTCGAAAGAATTATCCTCATTCGCAGCCATGTTTTCTGATGTGTATGTATGTACATGTGTATCGCCACATAGGCATATGCCGCCAGTGTCCTGACGCATGAGTCTCAAAGTTTTGGTCTCTTCCGGTGAGAATTTTGGCGATATGTTAGCTCAGATGTGGAGGTGGTGAATGTCTCTTCATTCTCGAACAACGTTGAGGTTCGCAGCTAAGATATATGTCGAAAAATTATCCTCATTCGCAGCCATGTTTTCTTATGATTATGTATGTACCCGTGTATTGCCGCATAGGCCTATGCCGCCAGTATCCTGACGCATGAGTCTCTCAGTTTGTTATTTTTTCCGGTGAAAAATTTGGCAATATTTTGGCTCGGATGGCGAGCTGGTGAGTGTCTCTTTATTCTCGAACAACGTTGAGGCTCGCAGCTCAGATATATGGCGAGAAACATATTCTCATTCGCAGCCATGTGTTCTGATGTGTTTGTATGTACACGTGTAGTGCCACATAGGCATATGCCGCCAGTGTCCTGACGCATGAGTCTCTCAGTTTAGGTTTGTTCCAGTGAGAAATTTGGAAATATTTTGGCTCAGATGTCGAGCTGGTGAGTGTCTCTTCATTCTCGAACAACGTTGAGGTTCGCAGCTCAGATATATGTCGAGAACATTATCCTCATTCGCAGCCATGTTTTCTGATGTGTATGTATGTACACGTGTATTGCCACATAGGCCTATGCCGCCAGTATCCTGACGCATGAGTCTCTCAGTTTGGGTTTTTTCCAGTGAGAAATTTGGCAATATTTTGGCTCGGATGTCGAGCTGGTGAGTGTCTTTTTATTCTCGAACAACGTTGAGGCTCGCAGCTCAGATATATGTCGAGAAAATTATCCTCATTCGCAGCCATGTTTTCTTATGTGTATGTATGTACACGTGTATTGCCTCGTAGGCCTATGCCGCCAGTGTCCTGACGCATGAGTCTCAAAGTTTTGGTCTCTTCCGGTGAGAATTTTGGCGATGTGTTAGCTCAGATGTGGAGGTGGTGAATGTCTCTTCATTCTCGAACACCGTTGAGGTTCGCAGCTCAGATATATGTTGAGAACATTATCCTCATTCGCAGCCATGTTTTCTGATGTGTATGTATGTACACGTGTATTGCCAAATAGGCCTATGCCGCCAGTATCCTGACGCATGAGTCTCTCAGTTTGGTTTTTTTTCCAGTGAGAAATTTGCCAATATTTTGTCTAGGATGTCGAGCTGGTGAGTGTCTCTTTATTCTTGAACAACGATGAGGCTCGCAGCTCAGATATATGTCGAGAAAATTATCCTCATTCGCAGCCATGTTTCCTTATGTGTATGGATGTACACGTGTATTGCCACATAGGCATATGCCGCCAGTGTCCTGACGCATGAGTCTTTCAGTTTGGTGTTTTTCCAGTGAGAAACTTTGCAATATGTTGGCTCATATGTCGAGCTGGTGAGTGTCTCTTCATTCTCCAACAACGTTGAGGTTCGCAGCTCAGATATAAGTCGAGAAAATTATCCTCATTCGCAGCCATGTGTTCTGATATGTATGTATGTACACGTGTATTGCCACATAGGCATATGCCGCCAGTGTCCTGACGCATGAGTCTCAAAGTTTTGGTCTCTTCCGGTGAGAATTTTGGCGATATGTTAGCTCAGATGTGGAGGTGGTGAATGTCTCTTCATTCTCGAACAACGTTGAGGTTCGCAGCTAAGATATATGTCGAAAAATTATCCTCATTCGCAGCCATGTTTTCTTATGATTATGTATGTACCCGTGTATTGCCGCATAGGCCTATGCCGCCAGTATCCTGACGCATGAGTCTCTCAGTTTGTTATTTTTTCCGGTGAAAAATTTGGCAATATTTTGGCTCGGATGGCGAGCTGGTGAGTGTCTCTTTATTCTCGAACAACGTTGAGGCTCGCAGCTCAGATATATGGCGAGAAACATATTCTCATTCGCAGCCATGTGTTCTGATGTGTTTGTATGTACACGTGTAGTGCCACATAGGCATATGCCGCCAGTGTCCTGACGCATGAGTCTCTCAGTTTAGGTTTGTTCCAGTGAGAAATTTGGAAATATTTTGGCTCAGATGTCGAGCTGGTGAGTGTCTCTTCATTCTCGAACAACGTTGAGGTTCGCAGCTCAGATATATGTCGAGAACATTATCCTCATTCGCAGCCATGTTTTCTGATGTGTATGTATGTACACGTGTATTGCCACATAGGCCTATGCCGCCAGTATCCTGACGCATGAGTCTCTCAGTTTGGGTTTTTTCCAGTGAGAAATTTGGCAATATTTTGGCTCGGATGTCGAGCTGGTGAGTGTCTTTTTATTCTCGAACAACGTTGAGGCTCGCAGCTCAGATATATGTCGAGAAAATTATCCTCATTCGCAGCCATGTTTTCTTATGTGTATGTATGTACACGTGTATTGCCTCGTAGGCCTATGCCGCCAGTGTCCTGACGCATGAGTCTCAAAGTTTTGGTCTCTTCCGGTGAGAATTTTGGCGATGTGTTAGCTCAGATGTGGAGGTGGTGAATGTCTCTTCATTCTCGAACACCGTTGAGGTTCGCAGCTCAGATATATGTTGAGAACATTATCCTCATTCGCAGCCATGTTTTCTGATGTGTATGTATGTACACGTGTATTGCCAAATAGGCCTATGCCGCCAGTATCCTGACGCATGAGTCTCTCAGTTTGGTTTTTTTTCCAGTGAGAAATTTGCCAATATTTTGTCTAGGATGTCGAGCTGGTGAGTGTCTCTTTATTCTTGAACAACGATGAGGCTCGCAGCTCAGATATATGTCGAGAAAATTATCCTCATTCGCAGCCATGTTTCCTTATGTGTATGGATGTACACGTGTATTGCCACATAGGCATATGCCGCCAGTGTCCTGACGCATGAGTCTTTCAGTTTGGTGTTTTTCCAGTGAGAAACTTTGCAATATGTTGGCTCATATGTCGAGCTGGTGAGTGTCTCTTCATTCTCCAACAACGTTGAGGTTCGCAGCTCAGATATAAGTCGAGAAAATTATCCTCATTCGCAGCCATGTGTTCTGATATGTATGTATGTACACGTGTATTGCCTCATAGGCCTATGTCGCCAGTGTCCTGACGCATGAGTCTCAAAGTTTTGGTCTCTTCCGGTGAGAATTTTGGCGATGTGTTAGCTCAGATGTGGAGGTGGTGAATGTCTCTTCATTCTCGAACACCGTTGAGGTTCGCAGCTCAGATATATGTCGAGAAAATTATCCTCATTCGCAGCCATGTTTTCTTATGTGTATGTATGTACACGTGTATTGCCTCATAGGCCTATGCCGCCAGTGTCCTGACTCATGGGTCGCAGAGTTTGGTTGTTTTCCAGTGAGAAATTTGGCAATATTTTGGCTCGGATGGCGAGCTGGTGAGTGTTTCTTCATTCTCGAACAACGTTGAGGCTCGCAGCTCAGATATATGTCGAAAAATTATCCTCATTCGCAGCCATGTTTTATTATGAGTATGTATGTACCCGTGTATTGCAGCATAGGCCTATGCCGCCAGTATCCTGACGCATGAGTTTCTCAGTTTGTTATTTTTTCCAGTGAGAAATTTGGCAATATTTTTGCTCAGATGTCGGGTTGGTGAGTGTCTCCTCATTCTCGAACAGCGTTGAGGCTCGCAGTTCAAATATAAGTCGAAAGAATTATCCTCATTCGCAGCCATGTTTTCTGATGTGTATGTATGTACATGTGTATCGCCACATAGGCATATGCCGCCAGTGTCCTGACGCATGAGTCTCAAAGTTTTGGTCTCTTCCGGTGAGAATTTTGGCGATATGTTAGCTCAGATGTGGAGGTGGTGAATGTCACTTCATTCTCGAACAACGTTGAGGTTCGCAGCTAAGATATATGTCGAAAAATTATCCTCATTCGCAGCCATGTTTTCTTATGATTATGTATGTACCCGTGTATTGCCGCATAGGCCTATGCCGCCAGTATCCTGACGCATGAGTCTCTCAGTTTGTTATTTTTTCCGGTGAAAAATTTGGCAATATTTTGGCTCGGATGGCGAGCTGGTGAGTGTCTCTTCATTCTCGAACAACGTTGAGGCTTGCAGCTCAGATATATGGCGAGAAACATATTCTCATTCGCAGCCATGTTTTCTGATGTGTTTGTATGTACACGTGTAGTGCCACATAGGCATATGCCGCCAGTGTCCTGACGCATGAGTCTCTCAGTTTAGGTTTGTTCCAGTGAGAAATTTGGAAATATTTTGGCTCAGATGTCGAGCTGGTGAGTGTCTCTTCATTCTCGAACAACGTTGAGGTTCGCAGCTCAGATATATGTCGAGAACATTATCCTCATTCGCAGCCATGTTTTCTGATGTGTATGTATGTACACGTGTATTGCCACATAGGCCTATGCCGCCAGTATCCTGACGCATGAGTCTCTCAGTTTGGTTTTTTTCCAGTGAGAAATTTGGCAATATTTTGGCTCGGATGTCGAGCTGGTGAGTGTCTTTTTATTCTCGAACAACGTTGAGGCTCGCAGCTCAGATATATGTCGAGAAAATTATCCTCATTCGCAGCCATGTTTTCTTATGTGTATGTATGTACACGTGTATTGCCTCGTAGGCCTATGCCGCCAGTGTCCTGACGCATGAGTCTCAAAGTTTTGGTCTCTTCCGGTGAGAATTTTGGCGATGTGTTAGCTCAGATGTGGAGGTGGTGAATGTCTCTTCATTCTCGAACACCGTTGAGGTTCGCAGCTCAGATATATGTTGAGAACATTATCCTCATTCGCAGCCATGTTTTCTGATGTGTATGTATGTACACGTGTATTGCCAAATAGGCCTATGCCGCCAGTATCCTGACGCATGAGTCTCTCAGTTTGGTTTTTTTCCAGTGAGAAATTTGCCAATATTTTGTCTAGGATGTCGAGCTGGTGAGTGTCTCTTTATTCTTGAACAACGTTGAGGCTCGCAGCTCAGATATATGTCGAGAAAATTATCCTCATTCGCAGCCATGTTTCCTTATGTGTATGGATGTACACGTGTATTGCCACATAGGCATATGCCGCCAGTGTCCTGACGCATGAGTCTTTCAGTTTGGTTTTTTTCCAGTGAGAAACTTTGCAATATGTTGGCTCATATGTCGAGCTGGTGAGTGTCTCTTCATTCTCCAACAACGTTGAGGTTCGCAGCTCAGATATAAGTCGAGAAAATTATCCTCATTCGCAGCCATGTGTTCTGATATGTATGTATGTACACGTGTATTGCCTCATAGGCCTATGCCGCCAGTGTCCTGACGCATGAGTCTCAAAGTTTTGGTCTCTTCCGGGAAAAATGTTGGCGATATATTAGCTCAGATGTGGAGGTGAAGAATGTCTCTTCATTCTCGAACAACGTTGAGGTTCGCAGCTCAGATATATGTTGAAAAATTATCCTCATTCGCAGCCATGTTTTCTTATGATTATGTATGTACCCGTGTATTGCCGCATAGGCCTATGCCGCCAGTATCCTGACACATGAGTCTCTCAGTTTGTTATTTTTTCCGGTGAGAAATTTGGCAATATTTTGGCTCGGATGGCGAGCTGGTGAGTGTCTCTTCAATCTCGAACAACGTTGAGGCTCGCAGCTCAGATATATGGCGAGAAAAATATTCTCATTCGCAGCCGTGTTTTCTGATGTGTTTGTATGTACACGTGTAGTGCCACATAGGCATATGCCACCAGTGTCCTGACACATGAGTCTCTCAGTTTAGGTTTGTTGCAGTGAGAAATTTGGCAATATTTTGTCTCGGATGTCGAGCTGGTGAGTGTCTCTTTATTCTCGAACAACGTTGAGGCTCGCAGCTCAGATATATGTCGAGAAAATTATCCTCATTCGCAGCCATGTTTTCTTATGTGTATGTATGTACACGTGTATTGCCTCGTAGGCCTATGCCGCCAGTGTCCTGACGCATGAGTCTCAAAGTTTTGGTCTCTTCCGGTAAGAATTTTGGCGATGTGTTAGCTCAGATGTGGAGGTGGTGAATGTCTCTTCATTCTCGAACACCGTTGAGGTTCGCAGCTCAGATATATGTTGAGAACATTATCCTCATTCGCAGCCATGTTTTCGGATGTGTATGTATGTACACGTGTATTGCCACATAGGCCTATGCCGCCAGTATCCTGACGCATGAGTCTCTCAGTTTGTTTGTTTTTCCAGTGAAAAATTTTCTCAATATTTTGACTCGGATGTCGAGCTGGTGAGTGTCTCTTCATTCTCGAACAACGTTGAGGCTCGCAGCTCAGATATATGTCGAGAAAATTGTCCTCATTCGCAGCCATGTTTTCTTATGTGTATGGATGTACACGTGTATTGCCTCGTAGGCCTATGCCGCCAGTGTCCTGACGCATGAGTCTCACAGTTTTGTTTTTTTTCAGTGAGAAATTTGGCAATATTTTGGCTCAGATGTCGAGCTGGCGAGTGTCTCTTCATTCTCGAACAACGTTGAGGTTCGCATCTCAGATATAAGTTCATAAAATTATCCTCATTCGCAGCCATGTTTTCTGATGTGTATGTATGTACACGTGTATTGCCACATAGGCCTATGCCGCCAGTATCCTGACGCATGAGTCTCTCAGTTTGGGTTTTTTCCAGTGAGAAATTTGCCAATATTTTGTCTAGGATGTCGAGCTGGTGAGTGTTTCTTTATTCTTGAACAACGTTGAGGCTCGCAGCTCAGATATATGTCCAGAAAATTATCCTCATTCGCAGCCATGTTTTCTTATGTGTATGGATGTACACGTGTATTGCCACATAGGCATATGCCGCCAGTGTCCTGACGCATGAGTCTTTCAGTTTGGTTTTTTTCCAGTGAGAAACTTTGCAATATGTTGGCTCATATGTCGAGCTGGTGAGTGTCTCTTCATTCTCCAACAACGTTGAGGTTCGCAGCTCAGATATAAGTCGAGAAAATTATCCTCATTCGCAGCCATGTGTTCTGATATGTATGTATGTACACGTGTATTGCCTCAAAGGCCTATGCCGCCAGTGTCCTGACGCATGAGTCTCAAAGTTTTGGTCTCTTCCGGTGAGAATTTTGGCGATGTGTTAGCTCAGATGTGGAGGTGGTGAATGTCTCTTCATTCTCGAACACCGTTGAGGTTCGCAGCTCAGATATATGTCGAGAAAATTATCCTCATTCGCAGCCATGTTTTCTTATGTGTATGTATGTACACGTGTATTGCCTCATAGGCCTATGCCGCCAGTGTCCTGACTCATGGGTCGCAGAGTTTGGTTGTTTTCCAGGGAGAAATTTGGCAATATTTTGGCTCGGATGGCGAGCTGGTGAGTGTCTCTTCAATCTCGAACAACGTTGAGGCTCGCAGCTCAGATATATGGCGAGAAAAATATTCTCATTCGCAGCGTGTTTTCTGATGTGTTTGTATGTACACGTGTAGTGCCACATAGGCATATGCCACCAGTGTCCTGACGCATGAGTCTCTCAGTTTAGGTTTGTTGCAGTGAGAAATTTGGCAATATTTTGTCTCGGATGTCGAGCTGGTGAGTGTCTCTTTATTCTCGAACAACGTTGAGGCTCGCAGCTCAGATATATGTCGAGAAAATTATCCTCATTCGCAGCCATGTTTTCTTATGTGTATGTATGTACACGTGTATTGCCTCGTAGGCCTATGCCGCCAGTGTCCTGACGCATGAGTCTCAAAGTTTTGGTCTCTTCCGGTAAGAATTTTGGCGATGTGTTAGCTCAGATGTGGAGGTGGTGAATGTCTCTTCATTCTCGAACACCGTTGAGGTTCGCAGCTCAGATATATGTTGAGAACATTATCCTCATTCGCAGCCATGTTTTCGGATGTGTATGTATGTACACGTGTATTGCCACATAGGCCTATGCCGCCAGTATCCTGACGCATGAGTCTCTCAGTTTGTTTGTTTTTCCAGTGAG
Source organism: Crossaster papposus (assembly GCA_037893245.1). Taxonomy (NCBI): domain Eukaryota; kingdom Metazoa; phylum Echinodermata; class Asteroidea; order Velatida; family Solasteridae; genus Crossaster; species Crossaster papposus. The sequence goes on along the minus strand of JBAIAA010000009.1, from coordinate 2,960,553 downwards.
AAATTTGGCAACATTTTGGCTCGGATGTCGAGCTGGTGAGTGTCTCTTCATTCTCGAACAACGTTGAGGCTCGCAGCTCAGATATATGTCGAGAAAATTGTCCTCATTCGCAGCCATGTTTTCTTATGTGTATGGATGTACACGTGTATTGCCTCGTAGGCCTATGCCGCCAGTGTCCTGACGCATGAGTCTCACAGTTTGTTTTTTTTTCAGAGAGAAATTTGGCAATATTTTGGCTCAGATGTCGAGCTGGCGAGTGTCTCTTCATTCTCGAACAACGTTGAGGTTCGCATCTCAGATATAAGTTCATAAAATAATCCTCATTCGCAGCCATGTTTTCTTATGTTTATGCGTGTACACGTGTATTGCCGCATAGGCTTATGCCGCCAGTGTCCTAAAGCATGAGTCTCTCAGTTTGTTTGTTTTTCAGTGAGAAATTTTGCTATATTTTGGCTCAGATGTCGAGCTTGTGAGTGTCTCTTCATTCTCCAACAACGTTGAGGTTCGCAGCTCAGATATAAGTCGAGAAAATTATCCTCATTCGCAGCCATGTTTTCTGATATGTATGTATGTACACGTGTATTGCCACATAAACATATGCCGTCAGTGTCCTGACACATGAGTCTCTCAGTTTTTTGTTTTTTTTCTAGTGAGAAATTTGGCAATATTTTGGCTCGGATGTCGAGCTGGTGAGTGTCTCTTCATTCTCGAACAACGTTGAGGCTCGCAGCTCAGATATATGTCGAGAAAATTATCCTCATTCGCAGCCATGTTTTCGTATGTGTATGTATGTACATGTGTATTGCCGCATAGGCCTATGCCGCCAGTATCCTGACGCATGAGTCTCTAAGTTTGTTTGTTTTCCAGTGAGAAATTTGGCAATATTTTTGCTCAGATGTCGGGCTGGTGAGTGTCCCTTCATTCTCAAACAACGTTGAGGCTCGCAGCTCAGATATAAGTCGAGAACATTATCCTCATTCGCAGCCATGTTTTCTGATGTGTTTGTATGTACATGTGTAGTGCCACATAGGCATATGCCGCCAGTGTCGTGACGCATGAGTCTCTCAGTTTAGGTTTGTTCCAGTGAGAAATTTGGCAATATTTTGGCTCAGATGTCGAGCTGGTGAGTGTCTCTTCATTCTCGAACAACGTTGAGGCTCGCAGCTCAGATATATGTCGAGAAAATTGTGTTCATTCGCAGCCATGCTTTCTTATATGTATGTATGTACACGTGTATTGTCACATAGGCATATACCGCCAGTGTCCTGACGCATGAGTCTCTCAGTTTGGTTTTTTTTCCAGTGAGAAACTTTGCAATATTTTGGCTCAGATGTCGAGCTAGTGAGTGTCTCTTCATTCTCCAACAACGTTGAGGTTCGCAACACAGATATAAGTCGAGAAAATTATCCTCATTCGCAGCCATGTTTTCTGATATGTATGTATGTACACGTGTATTGCCACATAAACATATGCCGTCAGTGTCCTGACACATGAGTCTCTCAGTTTTTTGGTTTTTTTCTAGTGAGAAATTTAGCAATATTTTGGCTCGGATGTCGAGCTGGTGAGTGTCTCTTCATTCTCGAACAACGTTGAGGCTCGCAGCTCAGATATATGTCGAGAAAATTATCCTCATTCGCAGCCATGTTTTCGTATGTGTATGTATGTACATGTGTATTGCCGCATAGGCCTATGCCGCCAGTATCCTGACGCATGAGTCTCTAAGTTTGTTTGTTTTCCAGTGAGAAATTTGGCAATATTTTTGCTCAGATGTCGGGCTGGTGAGTGTCCCTTTATTCTCAAACAACGTTGAGGCTCGCAGCTCAGATATAAGTCGAGAAAATTATCCTCATTCGCAGCCATGTTTTCTGATGTGTTTGTATGTACATGTGTAGTGCCACATAGGCATATGCCGCCAGTGTCGTGACGCATGAGTCTCTCAGTTTAGGTTTGTTCCAGTGAGAAATTTGGCAATATTTTGGCTCAGATGTCGAGCTGGTGAGTGTCTCTTCATTCTCGAACAACGTTGAGGCTCGCAGCTCAGATATATGTCGAGAAAATAATTGTGTTCATTCGCAGCCATGCTTTCTTATATGTATTTATGTACACGTGTATTGTCACATAGGCATATACCGCCAGTGTCCTGACGCATGAGTCTCTCAGTTTGGTTTTTTTTCCAGTGAGAAACTTTGCAATATTTTGGCTCAGATGTCGAGCTGGTGAGTGTCTCTTCATTCTCCAACAACGTTGAGGTTCGCAGCTCAGATATAAGTCGAGAAAATTATCCTCATTCGCAGCCATGTTTTCTGATATGTATGTATGTACACGTGTATTGCCACATAAACATATGCCGTCAGTGTCCTGACACATGAGTCTCTCAGTTTTTGTTTTTTTTTCTAGTGAGAAATTTGGCAATATTTTGGCTCGGATGTCGAGCTGGTGAGTGTCTCTTCATTCTCGAACAACGTTGAGGCTCGCAGCTCAGATATATGTCGAGAAAATTATCCTCATTCGCAGCCATGTTTTCGTATGTGTATGTATGTACATGTGTATTGCCGCATAGGCCTATGCCGCCAGTATCCTGACGCATGAGTCTCTAAGTTTGTTTGTTTTCCAGTGAGAAATTTGGCAATATTTTTGCTCAGATGTCGGGCTGGTGAGTGTCCCTTCATTCTCAAACAACGTTGAGGCTCGCAGCTCAGAAATAAGTCGAGAAAATTATCCTCATTCGCAGCCATGTTTTCTGATGTGTTTGTATGTACATGTGTAGTGCCACATAGGCATATGCCGCCAGTGTCCTGACGCATGAGTCTCTCAGTTTAGGTTTGTTCCAGTGAGAAATTTGAAAAAAATATTTTGGCTCAGATGTCGAGCTGGTGAGTGTCTCTTCATTCTCGAACAACGTTGAGGTTCGCAGCTCAGATATATGTCGAGAACATTATCCTCATTCGCAGCCATGTTTTCTGATGTGTATGTATGTACACGTGTATTGCCACATAGGCCTATGCCGCCAGTATCCTGACGCATGAGTCTCTCAGTTTGGGTTTTTTCCAGTGAGAAATTTGGAAATATTTTGGCTCGGATGTCGAGCTGGTGAGTGTCTTTTTATTCTCGAACAACGTTGAGGCTCGCAGCTCAGATATATGTCGAGAAAATTATCCTCATTCGCAGCCATGTTTTCTTATGTGTATGTATGTACACGTGTATTGCCTCGTAGGCCTATGCCGCCAGTGTCCTGACGCATGAGTCTCAAAGTTTTGGTCTCTTCCGGTGAGAATTTTGGCGATGTGTTAGCTCAGATGTGGAGGTGGTGAATGTCTCTTCATTCTCGAACACCGTTGAGGTTCGCAGCTCAGATATATGTTGAGAACATTATCCTCATTCGCAGCCATGTTTTCTGATGTGTATGTATGTACACGTGTATTGCCAAATAGGCCTATGCCGCCAGTATCCTGACGCATGAGTCTCTCAGTTTGGTTTTTTTTCCAGTGAGAAATTTGCCAATATTTTGTCTAGGATGTCGAGCTGGTGAGTGTCTCTTTATTCTTGAACAACGTTGAGGCTCGCAGCTCAGATATATGTCGAGAAAATTATCCTCATTCGCAGCCATGTTTTCTTATGTGTATGGATGTACACGTGTATTGCCACATAGGCATATGCCGCCAGTGTCCTGACGCATGAGTCTTTCAGTTTGGTTTTTTTCCAGTGAGAAACTTTGCAATATGTTGGCTCATATGTCGAGCTGGTGAGTGTCTCTTCATTCTCCAACAACGTTGAGGTTCGCAGCTCAGATATAAGTCGAGAAAATTATCCTCATTCGCAGCCATGTGTTCTGATATGTATGTATGTACACGTGTATTGCCTCATAGGCCTATGCCGCCAGTGTCCTGACGCATGAGTCTCAAAGTTTTGGTCTCTTCCGGTGAGAATTTTGGCGATGTGTTAGCTCAGATGTGGAGGTGGTGAATGTCTCTTCATTCTCGAACACCGTTGAGGTTCGCAGCTCAGATATATGTCGAGAAAATTATCCTCATTCGCAGCCATGTTTTCTTATGTGTATGTATGTACACGTGTATTGCCTCATAGGCCTATGCCGCCAGTGTCCTGACTCATGGGTCGCAGAGTTTGGTTGTTTTCCAGTGAGAAATTTGGCAATATTTTGGCTCGGATGGCGAGCTGGTGAGTGTTTCTTCATTCTCGAACAACGTTGAGGCTCGCAGCTCAGATATATGTCGAAAAACTATCCTCATTCGCAGCCATGTTTTATTATGAGTATGTATGTACCCGTGTATTGCAGCATAGGCCTATGCCGCCAGTATCCTGACGCATGAGTTTCTCAGTTTGTTATTTTTTCCAGTGAGAAATTTGGCAATATTTTTGCTCAGATGTCGGGTTGGTGAGTGTCTCCTCATTCTTGAACAGCGTTGAGGCTCGCAGTTCAAATATAAGTCGAAAGAATTATCCTCATTCGCAGCCATGTTTTCTGATGTGTATGTATGTACATGTGTATCGCCACATAGGCATATGCCGCCAGTGTCCTGACTCATGAGTCTCAAAGTTTTGGTCTCTTCCGGTGAAAATGTTGGCGATATGTTAGCTCAGATGTGGAGGTGAAGAATGTCTCTTCATTCTCGAACAACGTTGAGGTTCGCAGCTCAGATATATGTCGAAAAATTATCCTCATTCGCAGCCATGTTTTCTTATGATTATGTATGTACCCGTGTATTGCCGCATAGGCCTATGCCGCCAGTATCCTGACACATGAGTCTCTCAGTTTGTTATTTTTTCCGGTGTGAAATTTGGCAATATTTTGGCTCGGATGGCGAGCTGGTGAGTGTCTCTTCAATCTCGAACAACGTTGAGGCTCGCAGCTCAGATATATGGCGAGAAAAATATTCTCATTCGCAGCCGTGTTTTCTGATGTGTTTGTATGTACACGTGTAGTGCCACATAGGCATATGCCACCAGTGTCCTGACACATGAGTCTCTCAGTTTAGGTTTGTTGCAGTGAGAAATTTGGCAATATTTTGTCTCGGATGTCGAGCTGGTGAGTGTCTCTTTATTCTCGAACAACGTTGAGGCTCGCAGCTCAGATATATGTCGAGAAAATTATCCTCATTCGCAGCCATGTTTTCGGATGTGTATGTATGTACACGTGTATTGCCTCGTAGGCCTATGCCGCCAGTGTCTTGACGCATGAGTCTCAAAGTTTTGGTCTCTTCCGGTAAGAATTTTGGCGATGTGTTAGCTCAGATGTGGAGGTGGTGAATGTCTCTTCATTCTCGAACACCGTTGAGGTTCGCAGCTCAGATATATGTTGAGAACATTATCCTCATTCGCAGCCATGTTTTCGGATGTGTATGTATGTACACGTGTATTGCCACATAGGCCTATGCCGCCAGTATCCTGACGCATGAGTCTCTCAGTTTGTTTGTTTTTCCAGTGAGAAATTTGGCAATATTTTGACTCGGATGTCGAGCTGGTGAGTGTCTCTTCATTCTCGAACAACGTTGAGGCTCGCAGCTCAGATATATGTCGAGAAAATTGTCCTCATTCGCAGCCATGTTTTCTTATGTGTATGGATGTACACGTGTATTGCCTCGTAGGCCTATGCCGCCAGTGTCCTGACGCATGAGTCTCACAGTTTGGTTTTTTTCAGTGAGAAATTTGGCAATATTTTGGCTCAGATGTCGAGCTTGCGAGTGTCTCTTCATTCTCGAACAACGTTGAGGTTCGCATCTCAGATATAAGTTCATAAAATTATCCTCATTCGCAGCCATGTTTTCTGATGTGTATGTATGTACACGTGTATTGCCACATAGGCCTATGCCGCCAGTATCCTGACGCATGAGTCTCTCAGTTTGGGTTTTTTTCCAGTGAGAAATTTGCCAATATTTTGTCTAGGATGTCGAGCTGGTGAGTGTCTCTTTATTCTTGAACAACGTTGAGGCTCGCAGCTCAGATATATGTCGAGAAAATTATCCTCATTCGCAGCCATGTTTTCTGATGTGTATGGATGTACACGTGTATTGACACATAGGCATATGCCGCCAGTGTCCTGACGCACGAGTCTTTCAGTTTGGTTTTTTTCCAGTGAGAAACTTTGCAATATGTTGGCTCATATGTCGAGCTGGTGAGTGTCTCTTCATTCTCCAACAACGTTGAGGTTCGCAGCTCAGATATAAGTCGAGAAAATTATCCTCATTCGCAGCCATGTGTTCTGATATGTATGTATGTACACGTGTATTGCCTCATAGGCCTATGCCGCCAGTGTCCTGACGCATGAGTCTCAAAGTTTTGGTCTCTTCCGGTGAGAATTTTGGCGATGTGTTAGCTCAGATGTGGAGGTGGTGAATGTCTCTTCATTCTCGAACACCGTTGAGGTTCGCAGCTCAGATATATGTTGAGAACATTATCCTCATTCGCAGCCATGTTTTCTGATGTGTATGTATGTACACGTGTATTGCCAAATAGGCCTATGCCGCCAGTATCCTGACGCATGAGTCTCTCAGTTTGTTTTTTTTTCCAGTGAGAAATTTGCCAATATTTTGTCTAGGATGTCGAGCTGGTGAGTGTCTCTTTATTCTTGAACAACATTGAGGCTCGCAGCTCAGATATATGTCGAGAAAATTATCCTCATTCGCAGCCATGTTTTCTTATGTGTATGGATGTACACGTGTATTGCCACATAGGCATATGCCGCCAGTGTCCTGACGCATGAGTCTTTCAGTTTGGTTTTTTTCCAGTGAGAAACTTTGCAATATGTTGGCTCATATGTCGAGCTGGTGAGTGTCTCTTCATTCTCCAACAACGTTGAGGTTCGCAGCTCAGATATAAGTCGAGAAAATTATCCTCATTCGCAGCCATGTGTTCTGATATGTATGTATGTACACGTGTATTGCCTCATAGGCCTATGCCGCCAGTGTCCTGACGCATGAGTCTCAAAGTTTTGGTCTCTTCCGGTGAGAATTTTGGCGATGTGTTAGCTCAGATGTGGAGGTGGTGAATGTCTCTTCATTCTCGAACACCGTTGAGGTTCGCAGCTCAGATATATGTCGAGAAAATTATCCTCATTCGCAGCCATGTTTTCTTATGTGTATGTATGTACACGTGTATTGCCTCATAGGCCTATGCCGCCAGTGTCCTGACTCATGGGTCGCAGAGTTTGGTTGTTTTCCAGTGAGAAATTTGGCAATATTTTGGCTCGGATGGCGAGCTGGTGAGTGTTTCTTCATTCTCGAACAACGTTGAGGCTCGCAGCTCAGATATATGTCGAAAAACTATCCTCATTCGCAGCCATGTTTTATTATGAGTATGTATGTACCCGTGTATTGCAGCATAGGCCTATGCCGCCAGTATCCTGACGCATGAGTTTCTCAGTTTGTTATTTTTTCCAGTGAGAAATTTGGCAATATTTTTGCTCAGATGTCGGGTTGGTGAGTGTCTCCTCATTCTCGAACAGCGTTGAGGCTCGCAGTTCAAATATAAGTCGAAAGAATTATCCTCATTCGCAGCCATGTTTTCTGATGTGTATGTATGTACATGTGTATCGCCACATAGGCATATGCCGCCAGTGTCCTGACTCATGAGTCTCAAAGTTTTGGTCTCTTCCGGTGAAAATGTTGGCGATATGTTAGCTCAGATGTGGAGGTGAAGAATGTCTCTTCATTCTCGAACAACGTTGAGGTTCGCAGCTCAGATATATGTCGAAAAATTATCCTCATTCGCAGCCATGTTTTCTTATGATTATGTATGTACCCGTGTATTGCCGCATAGGCCTATGCCGCCAGTATCCTGACACATGAGTCTCTCAGTTTGTTATTTTTTCCGGTGTGAAATTTGGCAATATTTTGGCTCGGATGGCGAGCTGGTGAGTGTCTCTTCAATCTCGAACAACGTTGAGGCTCGCAGCTCAGATATATGGCGAGAAAAATATTCTCATTCGCAGCCGTGTTTTCTGATGTGTTTGTATGTACACGTGTAGTGCCACATAGGCATATGCCACCAGTGTCCTGACACATGAGTCTCTCAGTTTAGGTTTGTTGCAGTGAGAAATTTGGCAATATTTTGTCTCGGATGTCGAGCTGGTGAGTGTCTCTTTATTCTCGAACAACGTTGAGGCTCGCAGCTCAGATATATGTCGAGAAAATTGTCCTCATTCGCAGCCATGTTTTCTTATGTGTATGGATGTACACGTGTATTGCCTCGTAGGCCTATGCCGCCAGTGTCCTGACGCATGAGTCTCACAGTTTGGTTTTTTTCAGTGAGAAATTTGGCAATATTTTGGCTCAGATGTCGAGCTGGCGAGTGTCTCTTCATTCTCGAACAACGTTGAGGTTCGCATCTCAGATATAAGTTCATAAAATTATCCTCATTCGCAGCCATGTTTTCTGATGTGTATGTATGTACACGTGTATTGCCAAATAGGCCTATGCCGCCAGTATCCTGACGCATGAGTCTCTCAGTTTGGTTTTTTTTCCAGTGAGAAATTTGCCAATATTTTGTCTAGGATGTCGAGCTGGTGAGTGTCTCTTTATTCTTGAACAACATTGAGGCTCGCAGCTCAGATATATGTCGAGAAAATTATCCTCATTCGCAGCCATGTTTTCTTATGTGTATGGATGTACACGTGTATTGCCACATAGGCATATGCCGCCAGTGTCCTGACGCATGAGTCTTTCAGTTTGGTTTTTTTCCAGTGAGAAACTTTGCAATATGTTGGCTCATATGTCGAGCTGGTGAGTGTCTCTTCATTCTCCAACAACGTTGAGGTTCGCAGCTCAGATATAAGTCGAGAAAATTATCCTCATTCGCAGCCATGTGTTCTGATATGTATGTATGTACACGTGTATTGCCTCATAGGCCTATGCCGCCAGTGTCCTGACGCATGAGTCTCAAAGTTTTGGTCTCTTCCGGTGAGAATTTTGGCGATGTGTTAGCTCAGATGTGGAGGTGGTGAATGTCTCTTCATTCTCGAACACCGTTGAGGTTCGCAGCTCAGATATATGTCGAGAAAATTATCCTCATTCGCAGCCATGTTTTCTTATGTGTATGTATGTACACGTGTATTGCCTCATAGGCCTATGCCGCCAGTGTCCTGACTCATGGGTCGCAGAGTTTGGTTGTTTTCCAGTGAGAAATTTGGCAATATTTTGGCTCGGATGGCGAGCTGGTGAGTGTTTCTTCATTCTCGAACAACGTTGAGGCTCGCAGCTCAGATATATGTCGAAAAACTATCCTCATTCGCAGCCATGTTTTATTATGAGTATGTATGTACCCGTGTATTGCAGCATAGGCCTATGCCGCCAGTATCCTGACGCATGAGTTTCTCAGTTTGTTATTTTTTCCAGTGAGAAATTTGGCAATATTTTTGCTCAGATGTCGGGTTGGTGAGTGTCTCCTCATTCTCGAACAGCGTTGAGGCTCGCAGTTCAAATATAAGTCGAAAGAATTATCCTCATTCGCAGCCATGTTTTCTGATGTGTATGTATGTACATGTGTATCGCCACATAGGCATATGCCGCCAGTGTCCTGACTCATGAGTCTCAAAGTTTTGGTCTCTTCCGGTGAAAATGTTGGCGATATGTTAGCTCAGATGTGGAGGTGAAGAATGTCTCTTCATTCTCGAACAACGTTGAGGTTCGCAGCTCAGATATATGTCGAAAAATTATCCTCATTCGCAGCCATGTTTTCTTATGATTATGTATGTACCCGTGTATTGCCGCATAGGCCTATGCCGCCAGTATCCTGACACATGAGTCTCTCAGTTTGTTATTTTTTCCGGTGTGAAATTTGGCAATATTTTGGCTCGGATGGCGAGCTGGTGAGTGTCTCTTCAATCTCGAACAACGTTGAGGCTCGCAGCTCAGATATATGGCGAGAAAAATATTCTCATTCGCAGCCGTGTTTTCTGATGTGTTTGTATGTACACGTGTAGTGCCACATAGGCATATGCCACCAGTGTCCTGACACATGAGTCTCTCAGTTTAGGTTTGTTGCAGTGAGAAATTTGGCAATATTTTGTCTCGGATGTCGAGCTGGTGAGTGTCTCTTTATTCTCGAACAACGTTGAGGCTCGCAGCTCAGATATATGTCGAGAAAATTATCCTCATTCGCAGCCATGTTTTCGGATGTGTATGTATGTACACGTGTATTGCCTCGTAGGCCTATGCCGCCAGTGTCTTGACGCATGAGTCTCAAAGTTTTGGTCTCTTCCGGTAAGAATTTTGGCGATGTGTTAGCTCAGATGTGGAGGTGGTGAATGTCTCTTCATTCTCGAACACCGTTGAGGTTCGCAGCTCAGATATATGTTGAGAACATTATCCTCATTCGCAGCCATGTTTTCGGATGTGTATGTATGTACACGTGTATTGCCACATAGGCCTATGCCGCCAGTATCCTGACGCATGAGTCTCTCAGTTTGTTTGTTTTTCCAGTGAGAAATTTGGCAATATTTTGACTCGGATGTCGAGCTGGTGAGTGTCTCTTCATTCTCGAACAACGTTGAGGCTCGCAGCTCAGATATATGTCGAGAAAATTGTCCTCATTCGCAGCCATGTTTTCTTATGTGTATGGATGTACACGTGTATTGCCTCGTAGGCCTATGCCGCCAGTGTCCTGACGCATGAGTCTCACAGTTTGGTTTTTTTCAGTGAGAAATTTGGCAATATTTTGGCTCAGATGTCGAGCTGGCGAGTGTCTCTTCATTCTCGAACAACGTTGAGGTTCGCATCTCAGATATAAGTTCATAAAATTATCCTCATTCGCAGCCATGTTTTCTGATGTGTATGTATGTACACGTGTATTGCCACATAGGCCTATGCCGCCAGTATCCTGACGCATGAGTCTCTCAGTTTGGGTTTTTTTCCAGTGAGAAATTTGCCAATATTTTGTCTAGGATGTCGAGCTGGTGAGTGTCTCTTTATTCTTGAACAACGTTGAGGCTCGCAGCTCAGATATATGTCGAGAAAATTATCCTCATTCGCAGCCATGTTTTCTGATGTGTATGGATGTACACGTGTATTGCCACATAGGCATATGCCGCCAGTGTCCTGACGCACGAGTCTTTCAGTTTGGTTTTTTTCCAGTGAGAAACTTTGCAATATGTTGGCTCATATGTCGAGCTGGTGAGTGTCTCTTCATTCTCCAACAACGTTGAGGTTCGCAGCTCAGATATAAGTCGAGAAAATTATCCTCATTCGCAGCCATGTGTTCTGATATGTATGTATGTACACGTGTATTGCCTCATAGGCCTATGCCGCCAGTGTCCTGACGCATGAGTCTCAAAGTTTTGGTCTCTTCCGGTGAGAATTTTGGCGATGTGTTAGCTCAGATGTGGAGGTGGTGAATGTCTCTTCATTCTCGAACACCGTTGAGGTTCGCAGCTCAGATATATGTCGAGAAAATTATCCTCATTCGCAGCCATGTTTTCTTATGTGTATGTATGTACACGTGTATTGCCTCATAGGCCTATGCCGCCAGTGTCCTGACTCATGGGTCGCAGAGTTTGGTTGTTTTCCAGTGAGAAATTTGGCAATATTTTGGCTCGGATGGCGAGCTGGTGAGTGTCTCTTCAATCTCGAACAACGTTGAGGCTCGCAGCTCAGATATATGGCGAGAAAAATATTATCATTCGCAGCCGTGTTTTCTGATGTGTTTGTATGTACACGTGTAGTGCCACATAGGCATATGCCACCAGTGTCCTGACGCATGAGTCTCTCAGTTTAGGTTTGTTGCAGTGAGAAATTTGGCAATATTTTGTCTCGGATGTCGAGCTGGTGAGTGTCTCTTTATTCTCGAACAACGTTGAGGCTCGCAGCTCAGATATATGTCGAGAAAATTATCCTCATTCGCAGCCATGTTTTCTTATGTGTATGTATGTACACGTGTATTGCCTCGTAGGCCTATGCCGCCAGTGTCCTGACGCATGAGTCTCAAAGTTTTGGTCTCTTCCGGTAAGAATTTTGGCAATGTGTTAGCTCAGATGTGGAGGTGGTGAATGTCTCTTCATTCTCGAACACCGTTGAGGTTCGCAGCTCAGATATATGTTGAGAACATTATCTTCATTCGCAGCCATGTTTTCGGATGTGTATGTATGTACACGTGTATTGCCACATAGGCCTATGCCGCCAGTATCCCGACGCATGAGTCTCTCAGTTTGGGTTTTTTTCCAGTGAGAAATTTGCCAATATTTTGTCTAGGATGTCGAGCTGGTGAGTGTCTCTTTATTCTTGAACAACGTTGAGGCTCGCAGCTCAGATATATGTCGAGAAAATTATCCTCATTCGCAGCCATGTTTTCTGATGTGTATGGATGTACACGTGTATTGCCACATAGGCATATGCCGCCAGTGTCCTGACGCACGAGTCTTTCAGTTTGGTTTTTTTCCAGTGAGAAACTTTGCAATATGTTGGCTCATATGTCGAGCTGGTGAGTGTCTCTTCATTCTCCAACAACGTTGAGGTTCGCAGCTCAGATATAAGTCGAGAAAATTATCCTCATTCGCAGCCATGTGTTCTGATATGTATGTATGTACACGTGTATTGCCTCATAGGCCTATGCCGCCAGTGTCCTGACGCATGAGTCTCAAAGTTTTGGTCTCTTCCGGTGAGAATTTTGGCGATGTGTTAGCTCAGATGTGGAGGTGGTGAATGTCTCTTCATTCTCGAACACCGTTGAGGTTCGCAGCTCAGATATATGTCGAGAAAATTATCCTCATTCGCAGCCATGTTTTCTTATGTGTATGTATGTACACGTGTATTGCCTCATAGGCCTATGCCGCCAGTGTCCTGACTCATGGGTCGCAGAGTTTGGTTGTTTTCCAGTGAGAAATTTGGCAATATTTTGGCTCGGATGGCGAGCTGGTGAGTGTCTCTTCAATCTCGAACAACGTTGAGGCTCGCAGCTCAGATATATGGCGAGAAAAATATTATCATTCGCAGCCGTGTTTTCTGATGTGTTTGTATGTACACGTGTAGTGCCACATAGGCATATGCCACCAGTGTCCTGACGCATGAGTCTCTCAGTTTAGGTTTGTTGCAGTGAGAAATTTGGCAATATTTTGTCTCGGATGTCGAGCTGGTGAGTGTCTCTTTATTCTCGAACAACGTTGAGGCTCGCAGCTCAGATATATGTCGAGAAAATTATCCTCATTCGCAGCCATGTTTTCTTATGTGTATGTATGTACACGTGTATTGCCTCGTAGGCCTATGCCGCCAGTGTCCTGACGCATGAGTCTCAAAGTTTTGGTCTCTTCCGGTAAGAATTTTGGCAATGTGTTAGCTCAGATGTGGAGGTGGTGAATGTCTCTTCATTCTCGAACACCGTTGAGGTTCGCAGCTCAGATATATGTTGAGAACATTATCTTCATTCGCAGCCATGTTTTCGGATGTGTATGTATGTACACGTGTATTGCCACATAGGCCTATGCCGCCAGTATCCTGACGCATGAGTCTCTCAGTTTGTTTGTTTTTCCAGTGAGAAATTTGGCAATATTTTGGCTCGGATGTCGAGCTGGTGAGTGTCTCTTCATTCTCGAACAACGTTGAGGCTCGCAGCTCAGATATATGTCGAGAAAATTGTCCTCATTCGCAGCCATGTTTTCTTATGTGTATGGATGTACACGTGTATTGCCTCGTAGGCCTATGCCGCCAGTGTCCTGACGCATGAGTCTCACAGTTTGTTTTTTTTCAGTGAGAAATTTGGCAATATTTTGGCTCAGATGTCGAGCTGGCGAGTGTCTCTTCATTCTCGAACAACGTTGAGGTTCGCATCTCAGATATAAGTTCATAAAATAATCCTCATTCGCAGCCATGTTTTCTTATGTTTATGCGTGTACACGTGTATTGCCGCATAGGCTTATGCCGCCAGTGTCCTAAAGCATGAGTCTCTCAGTTTGTTTGTTTTTCAGTGAGAAATTTTGCAATATTTTGGCTCAGATGTCGAGCTTGTGAGTGTCTCTTCATTCTCCAACAACGTTGAGGTTCGCAGCTCAGATATAAGTCGAGAAAATTATCCTCATTCGCAGCCATGTTTTCTGATATGTATGTATGTACACGTGTATTGCCACATAAACATATGCCGTCAGTGTCCTGACACATGAGTCTCTCAGTTTTTTGGTTTTTTTCTAGTGAGAAATTTGGCAATATTTTGGCTCGGATGTCGAGCTGGTGAGTGTCTCTTCATTCTCGAACAACGTTGAGGCTCGCAGCTCAGATATATGTCGAGAAAATTATCCTCATTCGCAGCCATGTTTTCGTATGTGTATGTATGTACATGTGTATTGCCGCATAGGCCTATGCCGCCAGTATCCTGACGCATGAGTCTCTAAGTTTGTTTGTTTTCCAGTGAGAAATTTGGCAATATTTTTGCTCAGATGTTGGGCTGGTGAGTGTCCCTTCATTCTCAAACAACGTTGAGGCTCGCAGCTCAGATATAAGTCGAGAAAATTATCCTCATTCGCAGCCATGTTTTCTGATGTGTTTGTATGTACATGTGTAGTGCCACATAGGCATATGCCGCCAGTGTCGTGACGCATGAGTCTCTCAGTTTAGGTTTGTTCCAGTGAGAAATTTGGCAATATTTTGGCTCAGATGTCGAGCTGGTGAGTGTCTCTTCATTCTCGAACAACGTTGAGGCTCGCAGCTCAGATATATGTCGAGAAAATTATCCTCATTCGCAGCCATGTTTTCGTATGTGTATGTATGTACATGTGTATTGCAGCATAGGCCTATGCCGCCAGTATCCTGACGCATGAGTCTCTAAGTTTGTTTGTTTTCCAGTGAGAAATTTGGCAATATTTTGGCTCAGATGTCGAGCTGGTGAGTGTCTCTTCATTCTCGAACAACGTTGATGTTCGCAGCTCAGATATATGTCGAGAACATTATCCTCATTTGCAGCCATGTTTTCTGATGTGTATGTATGTACACGTGTATTGCCACATAGGCCAATGCCGCCAGTATCCTGACGCATGAGTCTCTCAGTTTGGTTTTTTTCCAGTGAGAAATTTGGCAATATTTTGGCTCGGATGTCGAGCTGGTGAGTGTCTCTATAATCTCGAACAACGTTGAGGCTCGCAGCTCAGATATATGTCGAGAAAAATATCCTCATTCGCAGGCATGTTATCTGATGTGTTTGTATGTACACGTGTATTGCCACATAGGCATATGCCGCCAGTGTCCTGACACATGAGTCTCTCAGTTTAGGTTTGTTCCAGTGAGAAATTTGGCAATATTTGGGCTCAGATGTCGAGCTGGTGAGTGTCTCCTCATTCTCGAACAACGTTGAGGTTCGCAGCTCAGATATATGTCGAGAACATTATCCTCATTCGCAGCCATGTTTTCTGATGTGTATGTATGTACACGTGTATTGCCACATAGGCCTATGCCGCCAGTGTCCTGACGCATGTGTCTCAACGTTTTGGTCTCTTTCGGTGAGAATTTTGGCGATATGTTAGCTCAGATGTGGAGGTGGTGAATGTCTCTTCATTCTCGAACAACGTTGAGGCTCGCAGCTCAGATATATGTCGAGAAAAATATCCTTATTCGCAGCCATGTTTTCTGATGTGTTTGCATGTACACGTGTAGTGCCACATAGGCATATGCCGCCAGTGTCCTGACGCATGAGTTTCTCAGTTTAGGTTTGTTCCAGTGAGAAATTTGGCAATATTTTGGCTCAGATGTCGAGCTGGTGAGTGTCTCTTCATTCTCGAACAACGTTGATGTTCGCAGCTCAGATATATGTCGAGAACATTATCCTCATTCGCAGCCATGTTTTCTGATGTGTATGTATGTACACGTGTATTGCCACATAGGCCAATGCCGCCAGTATCCTGACGCATGAGTCTCTCAGTTTGGTTTTTTTCCAGTGAGGAATTTGGCAATATTTTGGCTCGGATGTCGAGCTGGTGAGTGTCTCTATAATCTCGAACAACGTTGAGGCTTGCAGCTAAGATATATGTCGAGAAAAATATCCTCATTTGCAGCCATGTTTTCTGATGTGTTTGCATGTACACGTGTAGTGCCACATAGGCATATGCCGCCAGTGTCCTGACGCATGAGTCTCTCAGTTTAGGTTTGTTCCAGTGAGAAATTTGGCAATATTTTGGCTCAGATGTCGAGCTGGTGAGTGTCTCTTCATTCTCGAACAACGTTGATGTTCGCAGCTCAGATATATGTCGAGAACATTATCCTCATTTGCAGCCATGTTTTCTGATGTGTATGTATGTACACGTGTATTGCCAAATAGGCCAATGCCGCCAGTATCCTGACGCATGAGTCTCTCAGTTTGGTTTTTTTCCAGTGAGAAATTTGGCAATATTTTGGCTCGGATGTCGAGCTGGTGAGTGTCTCTATAATCTCGAACAACGTTGAGGCTCGCAGCTCAGATATATGTCGAGAAAAATATCCTCATTCGCAGGCATGTTATCTGATGTGTTTGTATGTACACGTGTATTGCCACATAGGCATATGCCGCCAGTGTCCTGACACATGAGTCTCTCAGTTTAGGTTTGTTCCAGTGAGAAATTTGGCAATATTTTGGCTCAGATGTCGAGCTGGTGAGTGTCTCCTCATTCTCGAACAACGTTGAGGTTCGCAGCTCAGATATATGTCGAGAACATTATCCTCATTCGCAGCCATGTTTTCTGATGTGTATGTATGTACACGTGTATTGCCACATAGGCCTATGCCGCCAGTGTCCTGACGCATGTGTCTCAACGTTTTGGTCTCTTTCGGTGAGAATTTTGGCGATATGTTAGCTCAGATGTGGAGGTGGTGAATGTCTCTTCATTCTCGAACAACGTTGAGGCTCGCAGCTCAGATATATGTCGAGAAAAATATCCTTATTCGCAGCCATGTTTTCTGATGTGTTTGCATGTACACGTGTAGTGCCACATAGGCATATGCCGCCAGTGTCCTGACGCATGAGTTTCTCAGTTTAGGTTTGTTCCAGTGAGAAATTTGGCAATATTTTGGCTCAGATGTCGAGCTGGTGAGTGTCTCTTCATTCTCGAACAACGTTGATGTTCGCAGCTCAGATATATGTCGAGAACATTATCCTCATTCGCAGCCATGTTTTCTGATGTGTATGTATGTACACGTGTATTGCCACATAGGCCAATGCCGCCAGTATCCTGACGCATGAGTCTCTCAGTTTGGTTTTTTTCCAGTGAGAAATTTGGCAATATTTTGGCTCGGATGTCGAGCTGGTGAGTGTCTCTATAATCTCGAACAACGTTGAGGCTCGCAGCTAAGATATATGTCGAGAAAAATATCCTCATTTGCAGCCATGTTTTCTGATGTGTTTATATGTACACGTGTAGGCCACATAGGCATATGCCGCCAGTGTCCTGACGCATGAGTCTCTCAGTTTGTTTGTTTTTCCAGTGAGAAATTTGGCAATATTTTGGCTCGGATGTCGAGCTGGTGAGTGTCTCTTCATTCTCGAACAACGTTGAGGTTCGCAGCTCAGATATATGTCTAGAACCTTATCCTCATTCGCAGCCATGTTTTCTGATGTGTATGTATGTACACGTGTATTGCCTCATAGGCCTATGCCGCCAGTATCCTGACGCATGAGTCTCATAGATTGGTTTTTTTCCAGTGGGAAATTTGGAAATATTTTGGCTCAGATGTTGAGCTGGCGAGTGTCTCTTCATTTTCGAACAACGTTGAGGTTCGCAGCTCAGATATAAGTTCATCAAATTATCCTCATTCGCAGCCATGTTTTCTTATGTTTATGCTTGTACAAGTGTATTGCCGCATAGGCCTTTGCCGCCAGTGTCCTGACGCATGAGTCTCAAAGTTTTGGTCTCTTCCGGTGAGAATTTTGGCAATATGTTAGCTCAGATGTGGAGGTGGTGAATGTCTCTTCATTCTCCAACAACGTTGAGGTTCGCAGCTCAGATATATGTCGAGAAAAATATCCTCATTCGCAGCCATGTTTTCTGATGTGTTTGTATGTACACGTGTATTGACACATAGGCATATGCCGCCAGTGTCCTGACGCATGAGTCGCTCAGTTTAGGTTTGTTCCAGTGAGAAATTTGGCAATATTTTGGCTCAGATGTCGAGCTGGTGAGTGTCTCTTCATTCTCAAACAACCTTGAGGTTCGCAGCTCAGATATATGTCGAGAACATTATCCTCATTCGCCGCCATGTTTTCTTATGTGAATGTATGTACCCGTGTATTGCTGCATAGGCCTATGCCGCCAGTATCCTGACGCATGAGTCTCTCAGTTTTATGGTTTTTTTCAATGAGAAATTTGGCAATATTTTTACTCAGATGTCGGACTGGTGAGTGTCTCTTCATTCTCGAACAACGTTGAGGCTCGCAGCTCAGATATATGTCGAGAACATTATCCTCATTCGCAGCCATGTTTTCTGATGTGTATGTAGGTACACGTGTATTGCCACATAGGCCTAATCCGCCAGTATCCTGACGCATCATTCTCTCAGTTTGGGTTTTTTCCAGTGAGAAATTTGGCAATATTTTGGCTCGGATGTCGAGCTGGTGAGTGTATCTTCATTCTCGAACAACGTTGAGGCTCGCAGATCAGATATATGTCGAGAAAATTATCCTCATTCGCCGCCATGTTTTCTTATGTGAATGTATGTACCCGTGTATTGCCGCATAGGCCTATGCCGCCAGTGTCCTGACGCATGAGTATCTTATTTTTTTAATTTTATTCAATGAGAAATTTGGCAATATTTTTGCTCAGATATCGGACTGGTGAGTGTCTCTTCATTCTCGAACAACGTTGAGGCTCGCAGCTCAAATATAAGTCGACAAAATTATCCTCATTCGCAGCCATGTTTTCTGATGTGTATGTATGTACACGTGTATTGCCACATAGGCATATGCCGCCAGTGTCCTGACGCATGAGTATCTCAGTTTACGTTTGTTCCAGTGAGAAATTTGGCAATATTTTGGCTCACATGTCGAGCTGGTGAGTATCTCTTCATTCTCCAACAACGTTGAGGTTCACAGCTCAGATATAAGTCGAGAAAATTATCCTCATTCGCAGCCATGTGTTCTGATATGTATGTATGTACACGTGTATTGCCTCATAGGCCTATGCCGCCAGTGTCCTGACGCATTAGTCTCAAAGTTTTGGTCTCTTCCGGTGAGAATTTGGCGATGTGTTAGCTCAGATGTGGAGGTGGTGAATGTCTCTTCATTCTCGAACAACGTTGAGGTTCGAGAACATTATCCTCATTCGCAGCCATGTTTTCTGATGTGTATGTATGTACACGTGTATTCCCACATAGGCCTATGCCGCCAGTTTCATGACGCAAGTTAGTTTGTTTGTTTTTCCAGTGATAAATTTGGCAATATTTTGGCTCGGATGTCGAGCTGGTGAGTGTCTCTTCATTCTCGAACAACGTTGAGGTTTGCAGCTCAGATATATGTCGAGAACATTATCCTCATTCGCAGCCATGTTTTCTGATGTGTTTGTATGTACACGTGTATTGACACATAGGCATATGCCGCCAGTGTCCTGACGCATGAGTCTCAAAGTTTTGGTCTCTTCCGGTGAGAATTTTGGCGATATGTTAGCTCAGATGTGGAGGTGGTGAATGTCTCTTCGTTCTCCAACAACGTTGAGGTTCGCAGCTCAGATATATGTCGAGAAAAATATCCTCATTCGCAGCCATGTTTTCTGATGTGTTTGTATGTACACGTGTATTGACACATAGGCATATGCCGCCAGTGTCCTGACGCATGAGTCTCTCAGTTTAGGTTTGTTCCAGTGCGAAATTTGGCAATATTTTTGCTCGGATGTCGAGCTAGTGAGTGTCTCTTCATTCTCCAACAACGTTGTGGTTCGCAGCTCAGATATATGTCGAGAACATTATCCTCATTCGCAGCCATGTTTTCTGATGTGTATGTATGTACACGTGTATTGACACATAGGCATATGCCGCCAGTGTCCTGACGCATGAGTCTCTCAGTTTAGGTTTGTTCCAGTGCGAAATTTGGCAATATTTTTGCTCGGATGTCGAGCTGGTGAGTGTCTCTTCATTCTCCAACAACGTTGAGGTTCGCAGCTCAGATATATGTCGAGAACATTATCCTCATTCGCAGCCATGTTTTCTGATGTGTATGTATGTACACGGGTATTGCCTCATAGGCCTATGCCGCCAGTATCCTGACGCATGAGTCTCACAGTTTTGGTCTCTTCCAGTGAGAAATTTGGTAATATTTTGGCTCGGATGTCGAGCTGGTGAGTGTCTCTTCATTTTCGAACAACGTTGAGGCTCGCATCTCAGATATATGTCGAGAAAATTATCCTCATTCGCAGCCATGTTTTCTTATGTGTATGTATGTACACGTGTATTGCCACATAGGCATATGCCGCCAGTGTCCTGACGCATGAGTCTCTCAGTTTGGTTTTTTTCCAGTGAGAAATTTGGCAATATTTTGGCTCAGATGTCGAGCTGGTGAGTATTTCTTCATTCTCCAATAACGTTGAGGTTCGCAGCTCAGATATAAGTCGAGAAAATTATCCTCATTCGCAGCCATGTGTTCTGATATGTATGTATGTACACGTGTATTGCCTCATAGGCCTATGCCGCCAGTGTCCTGACGCATTAGTCTCAAAGTTTTGGTCTCTTCCGGTGAGAATTTTGGCGATGTGTTAGCTCAGATGTGGAGGTGGTGAATGTCTCTTCATTAATAATAATAATAATAACAGGCATTTATACTGCGCTTTTCCAAAACATGATCAAAGCGCATAACAAAAGAAAGGATAAATTAAAACAAACTAGAACAAAACTTAAATCTACTATTTAGGAAAAAGATAAGTTTTAAGTATACTCTTAAATGTAACAACACAAGTAGAGTCACGGACACTAATTGGGAGACTGTTCCAAAGTTCAGCAGCAGAGTGCGAGAAGGCGTGTTTGCCATAAGATAAACTTGAGTTGTGAGTGTTAAGCCGAGTTCTATCGGAAGAAGAACGGAGTCCTTGACGATTGCTTTGGTGAAGATGAAACATATCAGAGAGATAAGGTGGGGCAATGTCCTTCAAACATTTAAAAACATATAGAAGAGTTTCGAACAACGTTGAGGTTCGCAGCTCAGATATATGTCGAGAACATTATCCTCATTCGCAGCCATGTTTTCTGATGTGTATGTATGTACACGTGTATTCCCACATAGGCCTATGCCGCCAGATTCCTGACGCATGAGTCTCTCAGTTAGTTTGTTTGTTTTTCCAGTGAGAAATTTGGCAATATTTTGGCTCGGATGTCGAGCTGGTGAGTGTCTCTTCATTCTCGAACAACGTTGAGGTTCGCAGCTCAGATATAAGTTCATAAAATTATCCTCATTCGCAGCCATGTTTTCTTATGTTTATGCGTGTACAAGTGTATTGCCGCATAGGCCTATGCCGCCAGTGTCCTGACGCATGAGTCTCAAAGTTTTGGTCTCTTCCGGTGAGAATTTTGGCGATATGTTAGCTCAGATGTGGAGGTGGTGAATGTCTCTTCATTCTCCAACAACGTTGAGGTTCGCAGCTCAGATATATGTCGAGAAAAATATCCTCATTCGCAGCCATGTTTTCTGATGTGTTTGTATGTACACGTGTATTGACACATAGGCATATGCCGCCAGTGTCCTGACGCATGAGTCTCTCAGTTTAGGTTTGTTCCAGTGCGAAATTTGGCAATATTTTTGCTCGGATGTCGAGCTGGTGAGTGTCTCTTCATTCTCGAACAACGTTGAGGTTCGCAGCTCAGATATGTGTCGAGAACATTATCCTCATTCGCAGCCATGTTTTCTGATGTGTATATATGTACACATGTATTGCCACATAGGCCTATGCCGCCAGTATCCTGACGCATGAGTCTCACAGTTTGGTTTTTTTCCAGTGATAAATTTGGCAATATTTTGGCTCGGATGTCGAGCTGGTGAGTGTCTCTTCATTCTCGAACAACGTTGAGGCTCGCAGCTCAGATATATGTCGAGAAAATTATCCTCAGTCGCAGCCATGTGTTCTTATGTGTATGGATGTACACGTGTATTGCCTCATAGGTCTATGCCGCCAGTGTCCTGACGCATGAGTCTCACAGTTTTGTTTTTTTCCTGTGAGAAATTTGGCAATATTTTGGCTCAGATGTCGAGCTGGCGAGTGTCTCTTCATTCTCGAACTACGTTGAGGTTCGCAGCTCAGATATATGTCGTGAAAATTGTCCTCATTCGCAGCCATGTTTTCTTATGTGTATGTATGTACACGTGCATTGCCTCATAGGCCTATGCCGCCAGTGTCCTGAAGCATGAGTCTCACAGTTTTGGTCTCTTCCTGTGAGAATTGTGGCGATATGTTAGCTCAGATGTTGAGCTGGTGAGTGTCGTTTCATTCTCGAACAACGTTGAGGTTCGCAGTTCAAATATAAGTCGAGAATATTATCCTCATTCGCATCCATGTTTTCTTACGTGTATGTATGTACACGTGTATTACCGCATAGGCCTATGCCGCCAGTTTCCTGACTCATGGGTCTCAGAGTTTGTTTTTTTTTCCAGTGAGAAATTTGGCAATATTTTGGCTCAGATGTTAGGCGAGTGTCTCTTCATTCTCGAACTACGTTGAGGTTCGCAGCTCAGATATAAGTTCATAAAATTATCCTCATTCGCAGCCATGTTTTCTTATGTTTATGCGTGTACACGTGTATTGCCGCATAGGCTGATGCCGCCAGTGTCCTGAAGCATGGGTCTCACAGTTTGTTTTTTTCCAGTGAGAAATTTGGCAATATTTTGGCTCGGATGTCGAGCTGGTGAGTGTCTCTTCATTCTCGAACAACGTTGAGTTTCGCAACTAAGATATATGTCGAGAACATTTTCCTCATTTGCAGCCATGTTTTCTGATGTGTATGTATGTACACGTGTATTGCCTCATAGGCCTATGCCGCCAGTATTCTGACGCATGAGTCTCACAGTTTTGTTTTTTTTTCCAGTGAGAAATTTGGAAATATTTTGGCTCAGATGTCGAGCTGGCGAGTGTCTCTTTATTCTCGAACAACGTTGAGGTTCGCAGCTCAGATATAAGTTCATACAATTATCCTCATTCGCAGCCTATGTTTTCTTATGTTTATGCGTGTACCCGTGTATTGCCTCATAGGCCTATGCCGCCAGTATCCTGACGCATGAGTCTCTCAGTTTGTTATTTTTTCCAGTGATAAATTTGGCAATATTTTGGCTCGGATGTCGAGCTGGTGAGTGTCTCTTCATTCTCGAACAACGTTGAGGTTCGCAGCTCAGATATATGTCGAGAAAAATATCCTCATTCGCAGCCATGTTTTCTGATGTGTTTGTATGTACACGTGTATTGTCACATAGGCATATATTCCGCTAGTGTCCTGACGCATGAGTCTCTCAGTTTAGGTTTGTTCCAGTGCGAAATTTGGCAATATTTTGGCTCTGATGTCGAGCTGGTGAGTGTCTTTTCATTTTCGAACAACGTTGAGGTTCGCAACTCAGATATATGTCGAGAACATTATCCTCATTCGCAGCCATGTTTTCTGATGTGTATGTATGTACACGTGTATTGCCACATAGGCCTATGCCGTCAGTATACTGACGCATGAGTCTCTCAGTTTGGTTTTGTTCCAGTGAGAAATTTTGCAATATTTTGGCTCGGATGTCGAGCTGGTGAGTGTCTCTTCATTCTCGAACAACGTTGAGGCTCGCAGCTCAGATATATGTCGACAAAATTATCCTCATTCGTAGCCATGTTTTCTGATGTGTATGTATGTACACGTGTATTGCCTCATAGGCCTATGCCGGCAGTGTCCTGACGCATGAGTCTCAAAGTTTTGGTCTCTTCCGGTGAGAATTTTGGCGATGTGTTAGCTCAGATGTGGAGGTGGTGAATGTCTCCTCATTCTCCAACAACGTTGAGGTTCGCAGCTCAGATATATGTCGAGAACATTATCCTCATTCGCAGCCATGTTTTCTGATGTGTATGTATGTACACGTGTATTGACACATAGGCCTATGCCGCCAGTATACTGACGCATGAGCCCCTCAGTTTGTTTGTTTTTCCAGTGAGAAATCTGGCAATATTTTGGCTCGGATGTCGAGCTGGTGAGTGTCTCTTCATTCTCGAACAACGTTGAGGTTCGCAGCTCAGATATATGTCGAGAAAAATATCCTCATTCGCAACCATGTTTTCTGATGTGTTTATATGTACACGTGTATTGCCACATAGGCATATGCCGCTAGTGTCCTGACGCATGAGTCTCTCAGTTTAGGTTTGTTCCATTGAGAAATTTGGCAATATTTAGGCTCAGATGTCGAGCTGGTGAGTGTCTCTTCATTCTCGAACAACGTTGAGGTTCGCAGCTCAGATATATGTCGAGAACATTATCCTCATTCGCAGCCATGTTTTCTGATGTGTATGTATGTACACGTGTATTGCCACATAGGCCTATGCCGCCAGTATCCTGACGCATGAGTCTCTCAGTTTGGGTTTTTTCCAGTGAGAAATTTGGCAATATTTTGGCTCGGATGTCGAGCTAGTGAGTGTCTCTATATTCTCGAACAACGTTGAGGCTCGCAGCTCAGATATATGTCGAGAAAAATATCCTCATTCGCAGCCATGTTTTCTGATGTGTTTGTATGTACACGTGTAGTGCCACATAGGCATATGCCGCCAGTGTCTTAACGCATGAGTCTCTCAGTTTAGGTTTGTTCCAGTGAGACATTTGGCAATATTTTGGCTCAGATGTCGAGCTGGTGAGTGTCTCTTCATTCTCGAACAACGTTGAGCTTCGCAGATCAGATACATGTCAAGAACATTATCATGTCACCAGTGTCCAGAAACATGAGTCTCACAGTTTGGTTTTTTTTCCAGTGAGAAATTTGGCAATATTTTGGCTCTGATGTCGAGCTGGTGAGTGTCTCTTCATTCTCCAACAACGTTGAGGTTCGCAGCTCAGATATATGTCGAGAACATTATCCTCATTCGCAGCCATGTTTTCTGATGTGTATGTATGTACACGTGTATTGACACATAGGCCTATGCCGCCAGTATACTGACGCATGAGCCCCTCAGTTTGTTTGTTTTTCCAGTGAGAAATCTGGCAATATTTTGGCTCGGATGTCGAGCTGGTGAGTGTCTCTTCATTCTCGAACAACGTTGAGGTTCGCAGCTCAGATATATGTCGAGAAAAATATCCTCATTCGCAACCATGTTTTCTGATGTGTTTATATGTACACGTGTATTGCCACATAGGCATATGCCGCTAGTGTCCTGACGCATGAGTCTCTCAGTTTAGGTTTGTTCCATTGAGAAATTTGGCAATATTTAGGCTCAGATGTCGAGCTGGTGAGTGTCTCTTCATTCTCGAACAACGTTGAGGTTCGCAGCTCAGATATATGTCGAGAACATTATCCTCATTCGCAGCCATGTTTTCTGATGTGTATGTATGTACACGTGTATTGCCACATAGGCCTATGCCGCCAGTATCCTGACGCATGAGTCTCTCAGTTTGGGTTTTTTCCAGTGAGAAATTTGGCAATATTTTGGCTCGGATGTCGAGCTAGTGAGTGTCTCTATATTCTCGAACAACGTTGAGGCTCGCAGCTCAGATATATGTCGAGAAAAATATCCTCATTCGCAGCCATGTTTTCTGATGTGTTTGTATGTACACGTGTAGTGCCACATAGGCATATGCCGCCAGTGTCTTAACGCATGAGTCTCTCAGTTTAGGTTTGTTCCAGTGAGACATTTGGCAATATTTTGGCTCAGATGTCGAGCTGGTGAGTGTCTCTTCATTCTCGAACAACGTTGAGCTTCGCAGATCAGATACATGTCAAGAACATTATCATGTCACCAGTGTCCAGAAACATGAGTCTCACAGTTTGGTTTTTTTTCCAGTGAGAAATTTGGCAATATTTTGGCTCTGATGTCGAGCTGGT
Organism: Crossaster papposus; assembly: GCA_037893245.1. NCBI lineage: Eukaryota > Metazoa > Echinodermata > Asteroidea > Velatida > Solasteridae > Crossaster > Crossaster papposus. The sequence goes on along the minus strand of JBAIAA010000009.1, from coordinate 2,934,636 downwards.
GAGTGTCTCTTCATTCTCGAACAACGTTGAGGCTCGCAGCTCAGATATATGTCGACAAAATTATCCTCATTCGTAGCCATGTTTTCTTATGTGTATGTATGTACACGTGTATTGCCTCATAGGCCTATGCCGGCTTTGTCCTGACGCATGAGTCTCAAAGTTTTGATCTCTTCCGGTGAGAATGTTGGCGATGTGTTAGCTCAGATGTGGAGGTGGTGAATGTCTCCTCATTCTCCAACAACGTTGAGGTTCGCAGCTCAGATATATGTCGAGAACATTATCCTCATTCGCAGCCATGTTTTCTGATGTGTATGTATGTACACGTGTATTGACACATAGGCCTATGCCGCCAGTATACTGACGCATGAGCCCCTCAGTTTGTTTGTTTTTCCAGTTAGAAATCTGGCAATATTTTGGCTCGGATGTCGAGCTGGTGAGTGTCTCTTCATTCTCGAACAACGTTGAGGTTCGCAGCTCAGATATAAGTCGAGAAAAATATCCTCATTCGCAACCATGTTTTCTGATGTGTTTATATGTACACGTGTATTGCCACATAGGCATATGCCGCTAGTGTCCTGACGCATGAGTCTCTCAGTTTAGGTTTGTTCCATTGAGAAATTTGGCAATATTTAGGCTCAGATGTCGAGCTGGTGAGTGTCTCTTCATTCTCGAACAACGTTGAGGTTCGCAGCTCAGATATATGTCGAGAACATTATCCTCATTCGCAGCCATGTTTTCTGATGTGTATGTATGTACACGTGTATTGCCACATAGGCCTATGCCGCCAGTATCCTGACGCATGAGTCTCTCAGTTTGGGTTTTTTCCAGTGAGAAATTTGGCAATATTTTGGCTCGGATGTCGAGCTAGTGAGTGTCTCTATATTCTCGAACAACGTTGAGGCTCGCAGCTCAGATATATGTCGAGAAAAATATCCTCATTCGCAGCCATGTTTTCTGATGTGTTTGTATGTACACGTGTAGTGCCACATAGGCATATGCCGCCAGTGTCTTAACGCATGAGTCTCTCAGTTTAGGTTTGTTCCAGTGAGACATTTGGCAATATTTTGGCTCAGATGTCGAGCTGGTGAGTGTCTCTTCATTCTCGAACAACGTTGAGCTTCGCAGATCAGATACATGTCAAGAACATTATCATGTCACCAGTGTCCAGAAACATGAGTCTCACAGTTTGGTTTTTTTTCCAGTGAGAAATTTGGCAATATTTTGGCTCTGATGTCGAGCTGGTGAGTGTCTCTTCATTCTCGAACAACGTTGAGGCTCGCAGCTCAGATATATGTCGACAAAATTATCCTCATTCGTAGCCATGTTTTCTTATGTGTATGTATGTACACGTGTATTGCCTCATAGGCCTATGCCGGCTTTGTCCTGACGCATGAGTCTCAAAGTTTTGATCTCTTCCGGTGAGAATGTTGGCGATGTGTTAGCTCAGATGTGGAGGTGGTGAATGTCTCCTCATTCTCCAACAACGTTGAGGTTCGCAGCTCAGATATATGTCGAGAACATTATCCTCATTCGCAGCCATGTTTTCTGATGTTTATGTATGTACACGTGTATTGACACATAGGCCTATGCCGCCAGTATACTGACGCATGAGCCGCTCAGTTTGTTTGTTTTTCCAGTGAGAAATCTGGCAATATTTTGGCTCGGATGTCGAGCTGGTGAGTGTCTCTTCATTCTCGAACAACGTTGAGGTTCGCAGCTCAGATATATGTCGAGAAAAATATCCTCATTCGCAGCCATGTTTTCTGATGTGTTTGTATGTACACGTGTATTGCCACATAGGCATATGCCGCTAGTGTCCTGACGCATGAGTCTCTCAGTTTAGGTTTGTTCCATTGAGAAATTTGGCAATATTTTGGCTCAGATGTCGAGCTGGTGAGTGTCTCTTCATTCTCGAACAACGTTGAGGTTCGCAGCTCAGATATATGTCGAGAACATTATCCTCATTCGCAGCCATGTTTTCTGATGTGTTTGTATGTACACGTGTATTGCCACATAGGCCTATGCCGCCAGTATCCTGACGCATGAGTCTCTCAGTTTGGTTTTTTTCCAGTGAGAAATTTGGCAATATTTTGGCTCGGATGTCGAGCTGATGAGTGTCTCTATATTCTCGAACAACGTTGAGGCTCGCAGCTCAGATATATGTCGAGAAAAATATCCTCATTCGCAGCCATGTTTTCTGATGTGTTTGTATGTACACGTGTAGTGCCACATAGGCATATGCCGCCAGTGTCCTGACGCATGAGTCTCTCAGTTTAGGTTTGTTCCAGTGAGAAATTAGGCAATATTTTTGCTCAGATGTCGAGCTGGTGAGTGTCTCTTCATTCTCGAACAACGTTGAGCTTCGCAGATCAGATACATGTCGAGAACATTATCATGTCACCAGTGTCCAGAAGCATGAGTCTCACAGTTTGTTTTTTTTCCAGTGAGAAATTTGGAAATATTTTGGCTCAGATGTCGAGCTGGCGAGTGTCTCTTCATTCTCGAACAACGTTGAAGTTTGCAGCTCAGATATAAGTTCATAAAATTATCCTCATTCGCAGCCATGTTTTCTGATGTGTTTGTATGTACACGTGTATTGCCACTTAGGCATATGCCGCCAGTGTCCTGACGCATGAGTCTCTCAGTTTAGGTTTGTTCCAGTGAGAAATTTGGCAATATTTTGGCTCAGATGTCGAGCTGATGAGTGTCTTTTCATTCTCGAACAACGTTGAGGTTCGCAGCTCAGATATATGTCGAGAACATTATCCTCATTCGCAGCCATGTTTTCTGATGTGTATGTATGTACACGTGTATTGCCACATAGGCCTATGCCGCCAGTATCCTGACGCATGAGTCTCTCAGTTTGGTTTTTTTGCAGTGAGAAATTTGGCAATATTTTGGCTCAGATGTCGAGCTGGTGAGTGTCTCTTCATTCTCGAACAACGTTGAGGTTCGCAGCTCAGATATATGTCGAGAAAAATATCCTCATTCGCAGCCATGTTTTCTGATGTGTTTGCATGTACACGTGTAGTGCCACATAGGCATATGCCGCCAGTGTCCTGACGCATGAGTCTCTCAGTTTAGGTTGGTTCCAGTGAGAAATTTGGCAATATTTTGGCTCAGATGTCGAGCTGGTGAGTGTCTCTTCATTCTCGAACAACGTTGAGGCTCGCAGCTCAGATATATGTCGAGAACATTATCCTCATTCGCAGCCATGTTTTCTGATGTGTATGTATGTACACGTGTATTGCCACATAGGCCTATGCCGCCAGTATCCTGACCCATGAGTCTCTCAGTTTGGTTTTTTTCCAGTGAGAAATTTGGCAATATTTTGGCTCAGATGTCGAGCTGGTGAGTGTCTCTTCATTCTCGAACAACGTTGAGGCTCGCAGCTCAGATATATGTCGAGAAAAATATCCTCATTCGCAGCCATGTTTTCTGATGTGTTTGTATGTACACGTGTAGTGCCACATAGGCATATGCCGCCAGTGTCCTGACGCATGAGTCTCTCAGTTTAGGTTTGTTCCAGTGAGAAATTTCGTAATATTTTGGCTCGGATGTCGAGCTGATGAGTGTCTCTTCATTCTCGAACAACGTTGAGCTTCGCAGATCAGATACATGTCGAGAACATTATCATGTTACCAGTGTCCAGAAGCATGAGTCTCACAGTTTGGGTTTTCTCCAGTGAGAAATTTGGCAATATTTTGGCTCGGATGTCGAGCTTGTGAGTGTCTCTTCATTCTCAAAAAACGTTGAGGCTCGCAGCTCAGATATATGTCGAGAAAAATATCCTCATTCGCAGCCATGTTTTCTGATGTGTTTGCATGTACACGTGTAGTGCCACATAGGCCTATGCCGCCAGTATCCTGACCCATGAGTCTTTCAGCTTGGTTTTTTTCCAGTGATAAATTTGGCAATATTTTGGCTTAGATGTCGAGCTGGTGAGTGTCTCTTCATTCTCGAACAACGTTGAGGTTTGCAGCTCAGATATATGTCGAGAACATTATCCTCATTCGCAGCCATGTATTCTAATGTGTATGTATGAACACGTGTATTGCCACATAGGCCTATGCCGCCAGTATCCTGACGCATGAGTCTCTCAGTTTGGGTTTTTTCCAGTCAGAAATTTGGCAATATTTTGGCTCGGATGTCGAGCTGGTGAGTGTCTCTATATTCTCGAACAACGTTGAGGCTCGCAGCTCAGATATATGTCGAGAAAAATATCCTCATTCGCAGCCATGTTTTCTGATGTGTTTGTATATACACGTGTAGTGCCACATAGGCATATGCCGCCAGTGTCCTGACGCATGAGTCTCTCAGTTTAGGTTTGTTCCAGTGAGAAATTTGGCAATATTTTGGCTCAGATGTCGAGCTGGTGAGTGTCTCTTCATTCTCGAACAACGTTGAGCTTCACAGATCAGATACATGTCGAGAACATTATCATGTCACCAGTGTCCAGAAGCATGAGTCTCACAGTTTGGTTTTTTTTCCAGTGAGAAATTTGGCAATATTTTGGCTCGGATGTCGAGCTTGTGAGTGTCTCTTCATTCTCGAACAACGTTGAGGCTCGCAGCTCAGATATATGTCGAGAAAAATATCCTCATTTGCAGCCATGTTTTCTGATGTGTTTGCATGTACACGTGTAGTGCCACATAGGCATATGCTGCCAGTGTCCTGACGCATGAGTCTCTCAGTTTAGGTTGGTTCCAGTGAGAAATTTGGCAATATTTTGGCTCAGATGTCGAGCTGGTGAGTGTCTCTTCATTCTCGAACAACGTTGAGGCTCGCAGCTCAGATATATGTCGAGAACATTATCCTCATTCGCAGCCATGTTTTCTGATGTGTATGTATGTACACGTGTATTGCCACATAGGCCTATGCCGCCAGTATCCTGACCCATGAGTCTCTCAGTTTGGTTTTTTTTCAGTGAGAAATTTGGCAATATTTTGGCTCAGATGTCGAGCTGGTGAGTGTCTCTTCATTCTCGAACAACGTTGAGGTTCGCAGCTCAGATATATGTCGAGAACATTATCCTCATTCGCAGCCATGTTTTCTGATGTGTATGTATGTACACGTGTATTGCCACATAGGCCTATGCCGCCAGTATCCTGACGCATGAGTCTCTCAGTTTGGTTTTTTTCCAGTGAGAAATTTGGCAATATTTTGGCTCGGATGTCGAGCTGATGAGTGTCTCTATATTCTCGAACAACGTTGAGGCTCGCAGCTCCGATATATGTCGAGAAAAATATCCTCATTCGCAGCCATGTTTTCTGATGTGTTTGTATGTACACGTGTAGTGCCACATAGGCATATGCCGCCAGTGTCCTGACGCATGAGTCTCTCAGTTTAGGTTTGTTCCAGTGAGAAATTTCGTAATATTTTGGCTCGGATGTCGAGCTGATGAGTGTCTCTTCATTCTCGAACAACGTTGAGCTTCGCAGATCAGATACATGTCGAGAACATTATCATGTCACCAGTGTCCAGAAGCATGAGTCTCACAGTTTGTTTTTTTTCCAGTGAGAAATTTGGAAATATTTTGGCTCAGATGTCGAGCTGGCGAGTGTCTCTTCATTCTCGAACAACGTTGAAGTTTGCAGCTCAGATATAAGTTCATAAAATTATCCTCATTCGCAGCCATGTTTTCTGATGTGTTTGTATGTACACGTGTAGTGCCACATAGGCATATGCCGCCAGTGTCCTGACGCATGAGTCTCTCAGTTTAGGTTTGTTCCAGTGAGAAATTTCGTAATATTTTGGCTCGGATGTCGAGCTGATGAGTGTCTCTTCATTCTCGAACAACGTTGAGCTTCGCAGATCAGATACATGTCGAGAACATTATCCTGTTACCAGTGTCCAGAAGCATGAGTCTCACAGTTTGGGTTTTCTCCAGTGAGAAATTTGGCAATATTTTGGCTCCGATGTCGAGCTTGTGAGTGTCTCTTCATTCTCGAAAAACGTTGAGGTTCGCAGCTCAGATATATGTCGAGAACATTATCCTCATTCGCAGCCATGTTTTCTGATGTGTATGTATGTACACGTGTATTGCCACATAGGCCTATGCCGCCAGTATCCTGACGCATGAGTCTCTCAGTTTGGTTTTTTTGCAGTGAGAAATTTGGCAATATTTTGGCTCAGATGTCGAGCTGGTGAGTGTCTCTTCATTCTCGAACAACGTTGAGGTTCGCAGCTCAGATATATGTCGAGAAAAATATCCTCATTCGCAGCCATGTTTTCTGATGTGTTTGCATGTACACGTGTAGTGCCACATAGGCATATGCCGCCAGTGTCCTGACGCATGAGTCTCTCAGTTTAGGTTGGTTCCCGTGAGAAATTTGGCAATATTTTGGCTCAGATGTCGAGCTGGTGAGTGTCTCTTCATTCTCGAACAACGTTGAGGCTCGCAGCTCAGATATATGTCGAGAACATTATCCTCATTCGCAGCCATGTTTTCTGATGTGTATGTATGTACACGTGTATTGCCACATAGGCCTATGCCGCCAGTATCCTGACCCATGAGTCTCTCAGTTTGGTTTTTTTCCAGTGAGAAATTTGGCAATATTTTGGCTCAGATGTCGAGCTGGTGAGTGTCTCTTCATTCTCGAACAACGTTGAGGCTCGCAGCTCAGATATATGTCGAGAAAAATATCCTCATTCGCAGCCATGTTTTCTGATGTGTTTGTATGTACACGTGTAGTGCCACATAGGCATATGCCGCCAGTGTCCTGACGCATGAGTCTCTCAGTTTAGGTTTGTTCCCGTGAGAAATTTCGTAATATTTTGGCTCGGATGTCGAGCTGATGAGTGTCTCTTCATTCTCGAACAACGTTGAGCTTCGCAGATCAGATACATGTCGAGAACATTATCATGTTACCAGTGTCCAGAAGCATGAGTCTCACAGTTTGGGTTTTCTCCAGTGAGAAATTTGGCAATATTTTGGCTCGGATGTCGAGCTTGTGAGTGTCTCTTCATTCTCGAAAAACGTTGAGGCTCGCAGCTCAGATATATGTCGAGAAAAATATCCTCATTCGCAGCCATGTTTTCTGATGTGTTTGCATGTACACGTGTAGTGCCACATAGGCCTATGCCGCCAGTATCCTGACCCATGAGTCTTTCAGCTTGGTTTTTTTCCAGTGATAAATTTGGCAATATTTTGGCTTAGATGTCGAGCTGGTGAGTGTCTCTTCATTCTCGAACAACGTTGAGGTTTGCAGCTCAGATATATGTCGAGAACATTATCCTCATTCGCAGCCATGTATTCTAATGTGTATGTATGAACACGTGTATTGCCACATAGGCCTATGCAGCCAGTATCCTGACGCATGAGTCTCTCAGTTTGGGTTTTTTCCAGTCAGAAATTTGGCAATATTTTGGCTCGGATGTCGAGCTGGTGAGTGTCTCTATATTCTCGAACAACGTTGAGGCTCGCAGCTCAGATATATGTCGAGAAAAATATCCTCATTCGCAGCCATGTTTTCTGATGTGTTTGTATATACACGTGTAGTGCCACATAGGCATATGCCGCCAGTGTCCTGACGCATGAGTCTCTCAGTTTAGGTTTGTTCCAGTGAGAAATTTGGCAATATTTTGGCTCAGATGTCGAGCTGGTGAGTGTCTCTTCATTCTCGAACAACGTTGAGCTTCACAGATCAGATACATGTCGAGAACATTATCATGTCACCAGTGTCCAGAAGCATGAGTCTCACAGTTTGGTTTTTTTTCCAGTGAGAAATTTTGCAATATTTTGGCTCGGATGTCGAGCTTGTGAGTGTCTCTTCATTCTCGAACAACGTTGAGGCTCGCAGCTCAGATATATGTCGAGAAAAATATCCTCATTTGCAGCCATGTTTTCTGATGTGTTTGCATGTACACGTGTAGTGCCACATAGGCATATGCTGCCAGTGTCCTGACGCATGAGTCTCTCAGTTTAGGTTGGTTCCAGTGAGAAATTTGGCAATATTTTGGCTCAGATGTCGAGCTGGTGAGTGTCTCTTCATTCTCGAACAACGTTGAGGCTCGCTGCTCAGATATATGTCGAGAACATTATCCTCATTCGCAGCCATGTTTTCTGATGTGTATGTATGTACACGTGTATTGCCACATAGGCCTATGCCGCCAGTATCCTGACCCATGAGTCTCTCAGTTTGGTTTTTTTTTCAGTGAGAAATTTGGCAATATTTTGGCTCAGATGTCGAGCTGGTGAGTGTCTCTTCATTCTCGAACAACGTTGAGGTTCGCAGCTCAGATATATGTCGAGAACATTATCCTCATTCGCAGCCATGTTTTCTGATGTGTATGTATGTACACGTGTATTGCCACATAGGCCTATGCCGCCAGTATCCTGACGCATGAGTCTCTCAGTTTGGTTTTTTTCCAGTGAGAAATTTGGCAATATTTTGGCTCGGATGTCGAGCTGATGAGTGTCTCTATATTCTCGAACAACGTTGAGGCTCGCAGCTCCGATATATGTCGAGAAAAATATCCTCATTCGCAGCCATGTTTTCTGATGTGTTTGTATGTACACGTGTAGTGCCACATAGGCATATGCCGCCAGTGTCCTGACGCATGAGTCTCTCAGTTTAGGTTTGTTCCAGTGAGAAATTTGGTAATATTTTGGCTCGGATGTCGAGCTTGTGAGTGTCTCTTCATTCTCGAAAAACGTTGAGGCTCGCAGCTCAGATATATGTCGAGAAAAATATCCTCATTCGCAGCCATGTTTTCTGATGTGTTTGCATGTACACGTGTATTGCCGCATAGGCTTATGTCGCCAGTGTCCAGAAGCATGAGTCTCACAGTTTGGTGGTTTTTTTTCAGTGAGAAATTTGGCAATATTTTGGCTCGGATGTCGAGCTGGTGAGTGTCTCTTCATTCTCGAACAACGTTGAGGTTCGCAGCTCAGATATAAGTTCATAAAATTATCCTCATTCGCAGCCATGTTTTCTGATGTGTTTGTATGTACACGTGTATTGCCACATAGGCATATTCCGATAGTGTCCTGACGCATGAGTCTCTCAGTTTAGGTTTGTTCCAGTGAGAAATTTGGCAATATTTTGGCTCAGATGTCGAGCTGGTGAGTGTCTCTTCATTCTCGAACAACGTTGAGGCTCGCAGCCCAGATATATGTCGAGAACATTATCCTCATTCGCAGCCATGTTTTCTTATGTGTATGGATGTACCCGTGTATTGCCACATAGGCCTATGCCGCCAATATCCTGACGCATGAGTCTCTCAGTTTGGGTTTTCTTCCAGTGAGAAATTTGGTAATATTTTGTCTCAGATGTCGAGCTGGTGAGTGTCTCTTCATTCTCGAACAACGTTGAGGCTCGCAGCTCAGATATATGTCGAGAAAAATATCCTCATTCGCAGCCATGTTTTCTGATGTGTTTGTATGTACACGTGTAGTGCCACATAGGCATATGCCGCCAGTGTCCTGACGCATGAGTCTCTCAGTTTAGGTTTGTTCCAGTGAGAAATTTGGCAATATTTTGGCTCAAATGTCGAGCTGGTGAGTGTCTCTTCATTCTCGAACAACGTTGAGGTTCGCAGCTCAGATATATGTCGAGAACATTATCCTCATTCGCAGCCATGTTTTCTGATGTGTATGTATGTACACGTGTATTGCCACTAGGCCTATGCCGCCAGTATCCTGACGCATGAGTCTCTCAGTTTGTTTTTTTTCCAGTGAGAAATTTGGCAATATTTTGGCTCAGATGTCGAGCTGGTGAGTGTCTCTTCATTCTCGAACAACGTTGAGGTTTTACAGCTCAGAAATATGTCGAGAACATTATCCTCATTCGCAGCCATGTTTTCTGATGTGTATGTATGTACACGTGTATTGCCACATAGGCCTATGTCGCCAGTATCCTGACGCATGAGTCTCTCAGTTTGGGTTTTTTCCAGTGAGAAATTTGGCAATATTTCGGCTCGGATGTCGAGCTGGTGAGTGTCTCTATATTCTCGAACAACGTTGAGGCTGGCAGCTCAGATATATGTCGAGAAAAATATCCTCATTCGCAGCCATGTTTTCTGATGTGTTTGTATGTACACGTGTAGTGCCACATAGGCATATGCCGCCAGTGTCCTGACGCATGAGTCTCTCAGTTTAGGTTTGTTCCAGTGAGAAATTTGGCAATATTTTGGCTCAGATGTCGAGCTGGTGAGTGTCTCTTCATTCTCGAACAACGTTGAGCTTCGCAGCTCAGATACATGTCGAGAACATTATCATGTCACCAGTGTCCAGAAGCATGAGTCTCACAGTTTGTTTTTTTCCAGTGAGAAATTTGGCAATATTTTGGCTCGGATGTCGAGCTTGTGAGTGTCTATTCATTCTCGAACAACGTTGAGGCTCGCAGCTCAGATATATGTCGAGAAAAATATCCTCATTCGCAGCCATGTTTTCTGATGTGTTTGCATGTACACATGTAGTGCCACGTAGGCATATGCCGCCAGTGTCCTGACGCATGAGTCTCTCAGTTTAGGTTTGTTCCAGTGGGAAATTTGGCAATATTTTGGCTCAGATGTCGAGCTGGTGAGTGTCTCTTCATTCTCGAACAACGTTGAGGTTCGCAGCTCAGATATATGTCGAGAAAAATATCCTCATTCGCAGCCATGTTTTCTGATGTGTTTGTATGTACACGTGTAGTGCCACATATGCTTATGCCGCCAGTGTCCTGACGCATGAGTTTCTCAGTTTAGGTTTGTTCCAGTGAGAAATTTGGCAATATTTTGGCTCAAATGTCGAGCTGGTGAGTGTCTCTTCATTCTCGAACAACGTTGAGGTTCGCAGCTCAGATATATGTCGAGAACATTATCCTCATTCGCAGCCATGTTTTCTGATGTGTATGTATGTACACGTGTATTGCCACTAGGCCTATGCCGCCAGTATCCTGACGCATGAGTCTCTCAGTTTGTTTTTTTTCCAGTGAGAAATTTGGCAATATTTTGGCTCAGATGTCGAGCTGGTGAGTGTCTCTTCATTCTCGAACAACGTTGAGGTTTTACAGCTCAGAAATATGTCGAGAACATTATCCTCATTCGCAGCCATGTTTTCTGATGTGTATGTATGTACACGTGTATTGCCACATAGGCCTATGTCGCCAGTATCCTGACGCATGAGTCTCTCAGTTTGGGTTTTTTCCAGTGAGAAATTTGGCAATATTTCGGCTCGGATGTCGAGCTGGTGAGTGTCTCTATATTCTCGAACAACGTTGAGGCTGGCAGCTCAGATATATGTCGAGAAAAATATCCTCATTCGCAGCCATGTTTTCTGATGTGTTTGTATGTACACGTGTAGTGCCACATAGGCATATGCCGCCAGTGTCCTGACGCATGAGTCTCTCAGTTTAGGTTTGTTCCAGTGAGAAATTTGGCAATATTTTGGCTCAGATGTCGAGCTGGTGAGTGTCTCTTCATTCTCGAACAACGTTGAGCTTCGCAGCTCAGATACATGTCGAGAACATTATCATGTCACCAGTGTCCAGAAGCATGAGTCTCACAGTTTGTTTTTTTCCAGTGAGAAATTTGGCAATATTTTGGCTCGGATGTCGAGCTTGTGAGTGTCTATTCATTCTCGAACAACGTTGAGGCTCGCAGCTCAGATATATGTCGAGAAAAATATCCTCATTCGCAGCCATGTTTTCTGATGTGTTTGCATGTACACATGTAGTGCCACATAGGCATATGCCGCCAGTGTCCTGACGCATGAGTCTCTCAGTTTAGGTTTGTTCCAGTGGGAAATTTGGCAATATTTTGGCTCAGATGTCGAGCTGGTGAGTGTCTCTTCATTCTCGAACAACGTTGAGGTTCGCAGCTCAGATATATGTCGAGAAAAATATCCTCATTCGCAGCCATGTTTTCTGATGTGTTTGTATGTACACGTGTAGTGCCACATATGCTTATGCCGCCAGTGTCCTGACGCATGAGTTTCTCAGTTTAGGTTTGTTCCAGTGAGAAATTTGGCAATATTTTGGCTCAAATGTCGAGCTGGTGAGTGTCTCTTCATTCTCGAACAACGTTGAGGTTCGCAGCTCAGATATATGTCGAGAACATTATCCTCATTCGCAGCCATGTTTTCTGATGTGTATTAATTTCCCCAGTTGTATCCCTAGGCCTATGCCGCCAGTATCCTGACGCATGAGTCTCTCAGTTTAGTTTTTTTTTCAGTGAGAAATTTGGTAATATTTTGGCTCGGATGTCGAGCTGGTGAGTGTCTCTTCATTCTCGAACAACGTTGAGGTTCGCAGCTCAGATATAAGTTCATAAAATTATCCTCATTCGCAGCCATGTTTTCTTATGTTTATGCGTGTACACGTGTATTGCCGCATAGGCCTATGCCGCCAGTGTCCCGACGCATGTGTCTCAACGTTTTGGTCTTTTCCGGTGATAATTTTGGCGATATGTTAGCTCAGATGTGGAAGTGGTGAATGTCTCTTCATTCTCCAACAACGTTGAAGTTCGCAGCTCAGATATATGTCCAGAAAAATATCCTCATTCAAAGGCATGTTTTCTGATGTGTATGTATGTACACGTGTATTGCCACATAGGCCTATGTCGCCAGTATCCTGACGCATGAGTCTCTCAGTTTGGGTTTTTTCCAGTGAGAAATTTGGCAATATTTCGGCTCGGATGTCGAGCTGGTGAGTGTCTCTATATTCTCGAACAACGTTGAGGCTGGCAGCTCAGATATATGTCGAGAAAAATATCCTCATTCGCAGCCATGTTTTCTGATGTGTTTGTATGTACACGTGTAGTGCCACATAGGCATATGCCGCCAGTGTCCTGACGCATGAGTCTCTCAGTTTAGGTTTGTTCCAGTGAGAAATTTGGCAATATTTTGGCTCAGATGTCGAGCTGGTGAGTGTCTCTTCATTCTCGAACAACGTTGAGCTTCGCAGCTCAGATACATGTCGAGAACATTATCATGTCACCAGTGTCCAGAAGCATGAGTCTCACAGTTTGTTTTTTTCCAGTGAGAAATTTGGCAATATTTTGGCTCGGATGTCGAGCTTGTGAGTGTCTATTCATTCTCGAACAACGTTGAGGCTCGCAGCTCAGATATATGTCGAGAAAAATATCCTCATTCGCAGCCATGTTTTCTGATGTGTTTGCATGTACACATGTAGTGCCACATAGGCATATGCCGCCAGTGTCCTGACGCATGAGTCTCTCAGTTTAGGTTTGTTCCAGTGGGAAATTTGGCAATATTTTGGCTCAGATGTCGAGCTGGTGAGTGTCTCTTCATTCTCGAACAACGTTGAGGTTCGCAGCTCAGATATATGTCGAGAAAAATATCCTCATTCGCAGCCATGTTTTCTGATGTGTTTGTATGTACACGTGTAGTGCCACATATGCTTATGCCGCCAGTGTCCTGACGCATGAGTTTCTCAGTTTAGGTTTGTTCCAGTGAGAAATTTGGCAATATTTTGGCTCAAATGTCGAGCTGGTGAGTGTCTCTTCATTCTCGAACAACGTTGAGGTTCGCAGCTCAGATATATGTCGAGAACATTATCCTCATTCGCAGCCATGTTTTCTGATGTGTATTAATTTCCCCAGTTGTATCCCTAGGCCTATGCCGCCAGTATCCTGACGCATGAGTCTCTCAGTTTAGTTTTTTTTCCAGTGAGAAATTTGGTAATATTTTGGCTCGGATGTCGAGCTGGTGAGTGTCTCTTCATTCTCGAACAACGTTGAGGTTCGCAGCTCAGATATAAGTTCATAAAATTATCCTCATTCGCAGCCATGTTTTCTTATGTTTATGCGTGTACACGTGTATTGCCGCATAGGCCTATGCCGCCAGTGTCCTGACGCATGTGTCTCAACGTTTTGGTCTTTTCCGGTGATAATTTTGGCGATATGTTAGCTCAGATGTGGAAGTGGTGAATGTCTCTTCATTCTCCAACAACGTTGAGGTTCGCAGCTCAGATATATGTCCAGAAAAATATCCTCATTCGCAGCCATGTTTTCTTATGTGTATGGATGTACACGTGTATTGCCTCAGAGGCCTATGCAGCCAGTATCCTGACGCATGAGTCTCTCAGTTTGGGTTTGTTCCAGTGAGAAATTTGGCAATATTTTGGCTCAGATGTCGAGCTAGTGAGTGTCTCTTCATTCTCGAACAACGTTGAGGTTCGCAGCTCAGAAATATGTCGAAAACATTATCCTCATTCGCAGCCATGTTTTCTGATGTGTATGTATGTACACGTGTGTTGCCACATAGGCATATGCCGCCAGTGTCCTGACGCATGAGTCTCTGAGTTTGGGTTTTTTCCAGTGAGAAATTTGGCAATATTTTGGCTCGGATGTCGAGCTGGTGAGTGTCTCTTCATTCTCGAACAACGTTGAGGTTCGCAGCTCAGATATATGTCGAGAAAAATACCCTCATTCGCAGCCATGTTTTCTGATGTGTTTGTATGTACACGTGTATTGCCACATTGGCATATGCCGCTAGTGTCCTGACGCATGAGTCTCTCAGTTTAGGTTTGTTCCATTGAGAAATTTGGCAATATTTTGCCTCAGATGTCGAGCTGGTGAGTGTCTCTTCATTCTCGAACATCGTTGAGGTTCGCAGCTCAGATATATGTCGAGAACATTATCCTCATTCGCAGCCATGTTTTCTGATGTGTATGTATGTACACGTGTATTGCCACATAGGCCTATGCCGCCAGTATCCTGACCCATGAGTATCTCAGTTTGGTTTTTTTCCAGTGAGAAATTTGGCAATATTTTGGCTCCGATGTCGAGCTGGTGAGCGTCTCTTCATTCTCGAACAACGTTGAGGTTCGCAGCTCAGATATATGTCGAGAACATTATCCTCATTCGCAGCCATGTTTTCTGATGTGTTTGTATGTACACGTGTAGTGCCACATAGGCATATGCCGCCAGTGTCCTGACGCATGAGTCTCTCAGTTTAGGTTTGTTCCAGTGAGAAATTTGGCAATATTTTGGCTCAGATGTCGAGCTGGTGAGTGTCTCTTCATTTTCGAACAACGTTGAGCTTCGCAGCTCAGATACATGCCGAGAACATTATCATGTCACCAGTGTCCAGAAGCATGAGTCTCACAGTTTTTTTTTTTTTCCAGTGATAAATTTGGAAATATTTTGGCTCGGATGTCGAGCTTGTGAGTGTCTCTTCATTCTCGAACAACGTTGAGATTTGCAGCTCAGATATATGTCGAGAACATTATCCTCATTCGCAGCCATGTTTTCTGATGTGTATTAATTTCCCCAGTTGTATCCATAGGCCTATGCCGCCAGTATCCTGACGCATGAGTCTCTCAGTTTAGTTTTTTTTCCAGTGAGAAATTTGGTAATATTTTGGCTCGGATGTCGAGCTGGTGAGTGTCTCTTCATTCTCGAACAACGTTGAGGATCACAGCTCAGATATATGTTGACAAAATTATTCTCATTCGTAGCCATGTTTTCTTATGTGTATGTATGTACACGTGTATTGCCTCATAGGCCTATGCCGCCAGTGTCCTGACGCATGAGTCTCAAAGTTTTGGTCTTTTCCGGTGAGAATTTTGGCGATGTGTTAGCTCAGATGTGGAGGTGGTGAATGTCTTTTCATTTTCGAACAACGTTGAGGTTCGCAGCTCAGATATATGTTGAGAACATTATCCTCATTCGCAGCCATGTTTTCTTATGTTTATGCGTGTACACGTGTATTGCAGCATAGGCCTATGCCGCCAGTGTCCTGATGCATGAGTCTCTCAGTTTAGGTTTGTTCCAGTGAGAAATTTGGCAATATTTTGGCTCAGATGTCGAGCTGGTGAGTGTCTCTTCATTCTCGAACAACGTTGAGGTTTGCAGCTCAGATATATGTAGAGAACATTATCCTCATTCGCAGCCATGTTTTCTGATGTGTATGTATGTACACGTGTATTGCCACATAGGCCTATGCCGCCAGTGTCCTGACGCATGAGTCTCTCAGTTTGGGTGTTTTCCAGTGAGAAATTTGGTAATATTTTAGCTCAGATGTCGAGCTGGTGAGTGTCTCTTCATTCTCAAACAACGTTGAGGTTCGCAGCACAGATATATGTCGAGAACATTATCCTCATTCGCAGCCATGTTTTCGGATGTGTATGTATGTACACGTATATTGCCACATAGGCCTATGCCGCCAGTATCCTGACGCATGAGTCTCTCAGTTTGGTTTTTTTCCAGTGAGAAATTTGGCAATATTTTGGCTCGGATGTCGAGCTGGTGAGCGTCTTTTCATTCTCGAACAACGTTGAAGATCGCAGCTCAGATATATGTTGACAAAATTATTCTCATTCGTGGCCATGTTTTCTTATGTGTATGTATGTACACGTGTATTGCCTCATAGGCCTATGCCGCCAGTGTCCTGACGCATGAGTCTCAAAGTTTTGGTTTCTTCCGGTGAGAATTTTGGCGATGTGTTAGCTCAGATGTAGAGGTGGTGAATGTCTTTTCATTTTCGAACAACGTTGAGGTTCGCAGCTCAGATATATGTTGAGAGCATTATCCTCATTCGCAGCCATGTTTTCTGATGTGTATGTATGTACACGTGTATTGCCACATAGGCCTATGCCGCCAGTATCCTGACGCATGAGTCTCTCAGTTTGTTTGTTTTTCCAGTGAAAAAATTGGCAATATTTTGGCTCGGATGTCGAGCTGGTGAGTGTCTCTTCATTCTCGAACAACGTTGAGGCTCGCAGCTCAGATATATGTCGAGAAAATTGTCCTCATTCGCAGCCATGTTTTCTTATGTGTATGTATGTACACGTGTATTGCCTCATAGGCCTATGCCACCCGTGTCCTGACGTATGAGTCTCACAGTTTGGTTTTTTTCCAGTGAGAAATTTGGAAATATTTTGGCTCAGATGTCGAGCAGGCGAGTGTATCTTCATTCTCGAACAACGTTGAGGTTCGCAGCTCAGATATAAGTTCATAAAATTATCCTCATTCGCAGCCATGTTTTCTGATGTGTTTGTATGTACACGTGTATTGCCACATAGGCATATGCCGCCAGTGTCCTGACGCATGAGTCTCTCAGTTTGGTTTTTTTCTAGTGAGAAATTTGGCAATATTTTGGCTCGGATGTCGATCTGGTGAGTGTCTCTTCATTCTCGAACAACGTTGAGGATCGCAGCTCAGATATATTTAAAAAAAATTATTCTTATTCGTGGCCATGTTTTCTTATGTGTATGTATGTACACGTGTATTGCCTCATAGGCCTATGCCGCCAGTGTCCTGACGCATGAGTCTCAAAGTTTTGGTCTCTTCCGGTGAGAATTTTGGCGATGTGTTAGCTCAGATGTGGAGGTGGTGAATGTCTTTTCATTTTCGAACAACGTTGAGGTTCGCAGCTCAGATATATGTTGAGAACATTATTCCCATTCGCAGCCATGTTTTCTGATGTGTATGTATGTACACGTGTATTGCCACATAGGCCTATGCCGCCAGTATCCTGACGCATTAGTCTCTCAGTTTGTTTGTTTTTCCAGTGAAAAAATTGGCAATATTTTGGCTCGGATGTCGAGCTGGTGAGTGTCTCTTCATTCTCGAACAACGTTGAGGCTCGCAGCTCAGATATATGTCGAGAAAATTGTACTCATTCGCAGCCATGTTTTCTTATGTGTATGGATGTACACGTGTATTGCCTCATAGGCCTATGCGGCCAGTGTCCTGACGCATGAGTCTCACAGTTTGGGTTTTTTTCAGTGAGAAATTTGGCAATAGTGTGGCTCGGATGTCGAGCTGGTGAGTGTCTCTTCATTCTCGAACAACGTTGAGGCTCGCAGCTCAGCTATATGCCGAGAAAAATATCCTCATTCGCAGCCATGTTTTCTGATGTGTTTGTATGTACACGTGTATTGCCTCATAGGCCTATGCCGCCTGTGTCCTGACGTATGAGTCTCACAGTTTGGTTTTTTTCCAGTGGGAAATTTGGAAATATTTTGGCTCAGATGTCGAGCAGGCGAGGGTCTCTTCATTCTCGAACAACGTTGAGGTTTGCAGCTCAGATATAAGTTCATAAAATTATCCTCATTCGCAGCCATGTTTTCTTATGTTTATGCGTGTACACGTGTATTGCCGCACAGGCCTATGCCGCCAGTGTCCTGACGCATGAGTCTCACAGTTTTGGTCTCTTCCGGTGAAATTTTGGCGATATGTTAGCTCAGATGTGGAGGTGGTGAATGTCTCTTCATTCTCCAATAATGTTGAGGTTCGCGACTCAGATATATGTCGAAAAAAATATCCTCATTCGCAGCCATGTTTTCTGATGTGTTTGTATGTACACGTGTATTGCCACATAGGCATATGCCGCTAGTGTCCTGACGCATGAGTCTCTCAGTTTAGGTTTGTTCCATTGAGAAATTTGGCAATATTTTGGCTCAGATGTCGAGCTGGTGAGTGTCTCTTCATTCTCGAACAACGTTGAGGTTCGCAGCTCAGATATAAGTTCATACAATTATCCTCATTCGCAGCCATGTTTTCTTATGTTTATGCGTGTACACGTGTATTGCCGCATAGGACTATGCCGCCAGTGTCCTGACGCATGTGTCTCAAAGTTTTGGTCTCTTCAGGTGAGAATTTTGGCGATATGTTAGCTCAGACGTGGAGGTGGTGAATGTCTCTTCATTCTCCAACAACGTTGAGGTTCGCAGCTCAGATATATGTCGAGAAAAATATCCTCATTCGCAGGCATGTTTTCTGATGTGTTTGCATGTACACGTGTAGTGCCACATAGGCATATGCCACCAGTGTCCTGACGCATGAGTCTCTCAGTTTAGGTTTGTTCCAGTGAGAAATTTGGCAATATTTTGGCTCAGATGTCGAGCTGGTGAGTGTCTCTTCATTCTCGAACAACGTTGAGGTTCGCAGCTCAGATACATCTCGAGAACATTATCATGTCACCAGTGTCCAGAAGCATGAGTCTCACAGTTTGGTTTTTTTTTCCAGTGAGAAATTTGGCAATATTTTGGCTCGGATGTCGAGCTGTTGAGTGTCTCTTCATTCTCGAACAACGTTGAGGTTCGCAGCTCAGATATATGTCGAGAACATTATCCTCATTCGCAGCCATGTTTTCTGATGTGTATGTATGTACACGTGTATTGCCACATAGGCCTATGCCGCCAGTATCCTGACGCATGAGTCTCTCAGTTTCGGTTTGTTCCAGTGAGAAATTTGGCAATATTTTGGCTCAGATGTCGAGCTGGTGAGTGTCTCTTCATTCTCGAACAACGTTGAGGTTCGCAGCTCAGATATATGTCGAGAAAAATATCCTCATTCGCAGCCATGTTTTCTGATGTGTTTGTATGTACACGTGTAGTGCCACATAGGCATATGCCGCCAGTGTCCAGACGCATCAGTCTCTCAGTTTAGGTTTGTTCCAGTGAGAAATTTGGCAATATTTTGGCTCGGATGTCGAGCTGGTGAGTGTCTCTATATTCTCGAACAACGTTGAGGCTCGCAGCTCAGATATATGTCGAGAAAAATTTCCTCATTCGCAGCCATGTTTTCTGATGTGCTTGTATGTACACGTGTAGTGCCACATAGGCATATGCCGCCAGTATCCAGAAGCATGAGTCTCACAGTTTGGTGTTTTTTTTTCAGTGAGAAATTTGGCAATATTTGGGCTCGGATGTCGAGCTTGTGAGTGTCTCTTCATTCTCGAACAACGTTGAGGCTCGCAGCTCAGATATATGTCGAGACAAATATCCTCATTCGCATCCATGTTTTCTGATGTGTTTGCATTTACACGTGTAGTGCCACATAGGCATATGCCGCCAGTGTCCTGACGCATGAGTCTCTCAGTTTAGGTTTGTTCCAGTGAGAAATTTGGCAATATTTTGGCTCAAATGTCGAGCCGGTGAGTGTCTCTTCATTCTCGAACAACGTTGAGGTTCGCAGCTCAGATATATGTCGAGAAAATTATCCTCATTCGCAGCCATGTTTTATGATGTGTATTATTTTCCCCAGTTGTATCCCCAGGCCTATCCCGCCAGTATCCTGACGCATGAGTCTCTCAGTTTGGGTTTTTTCCAGTGAGAAATTTGGTAATATTTTGGCTCGGATGTCCAGCTGGTGAGTGTCTCTTCATTCTCGAACAACGTTGAGGTTCGAAGCTCAGATATAAGTTCATAAAATTATCCTCATTCGCAGCCATGTTTTCTTATGTTTATGCGTGTACACGTGTATTGCCGCATAGGACTATGCCGCCAGTGTCCTGACGCATGTGTCTCAAAGTTTTGGTCTCTTCCGGTGAGAATTTTGGCGATATGTTAGCTCAGATGTGGAGGTGGTGAATGTCTTTTCATTTTCGAACAACGTTGAGGTTCGCAGCTCAGATATATGTTGAGAACATTATCCTCATTCGCAGCCATGTTTTTTGATGTGTATGTATGTACACGTGTATTGCCACATAGGCATATACCGCCAGTGTCCTGACGCATGAGTCTCTCAGTTTGGGATTTTTTCCAGTGAGAAATTTTGCAATATTTTGGCTCGGATGTCGATCTGGTGAGTGTCTCTTCATTCTCGAACAACGTTGAGGTTCGCAGCTCAGATACATGTCGAGAACATTATCATGTCACCAGTGTCCAGAAGCATGAGTCTCACAGTTTGGTGTTTTTTCCAGTGAGGAATTTGGCAATATTTTGGCTCGGATGTCGAGCTGGTGAGTGTCTCTTCATTCTCGAACAACGTTGAGGTTCGCAGCTCAGATATATGTTGAGAACATTATCCACATTCGCAGCCATGTTTTCTGATGTGTATGTATGTACACGTGTATTGCCACATAGGCCTATGCCGCCAGTATCATGACGCATGAGTCTCTCAGTTTGTTTGTTTTTCCAGTGAATAATTTGGATATATTTTGGCTCGGATGTCGAGCTGGTGAGTGTCTCTTCATTCTCGAACAACGTTGAGGCTCGCAGCTCAGATATATGTCGAGAAAAATAACCTCATTCGCAGCCATGTTTTCTGATGTGTTTGTATGTACACGTGTATTACCTCATAGGCCTATGCCGCCCGTGTCCTGACGTATGAGTCTCACAGTTTGGTTTTTTTCAAGTGGGAAATTTGGAAATATTTTGACTCAGATGTCGAGCAGGCGAGGGTCTCTTCATTCTCGAACAACGTTGAGGTTTGCAGCTCAGATATAAGTTCATAACATTATCCTCATTCGCAGCCATGTTTTCTTATGTTTATGCGTGTACACGTGTATTGCCGCATAGGCCAATGCCGCCAGTGTCCTGACGCATGAGTCTCAAAGTTTTGGTCTCTTCCGGTGAAATTTTGGCGATATGTTAGCTCAGATGTGGAGGTGGTGAATGTCTCTTCATTCTCCAATAACGTTGAGGTTCGCATCTCAGATATATGTCGAGAAAAATATCCTCATTCGCAGCCAAGTTTTCTGATGTGTTTGTATGTACACGTGTATTGCCACATAGGCATATGCCGCTAGTGTCCTGACGCATGAGTCTCTCAGTTTAGGTTTGTTCCATTGAGAAATTTGGCAATATTTTGGCTCAGATGTCGAGCTGGTGAGTGTCTCTTCATTCTCGAACAACGTTGAGGTTCGCAGCTCAGATATATGTCGAGAACATTATCCTCATTCGCAGCCATGTTTTCTGATGTGTATGTATGTATGTACATGTGTATTGCCACATAGGCCTATGCCGCCAGTATCCTGACGCATGAGTCTCTCAGTTTGGTTTTTTTCCAGTGAGATATTTGGCAATATTTTGGCTCAGATGTTGAGCTGGTGAGTGTCCCTTCATTCTCGAACAACGTTGAGGCTCGCAGCTCAGATATATGTCCAGAAAATGGTCCTCATTCGCAGCCATGTTTTCTTATGTGTATGGATGTACACGTGTATTGGCTCATAGGCCTATGCCGCCAGTGTCCTGACGCATGAGTCTCTCAGTTTAGGTTTGTTCCAGTGAGCAATTTGGCAATATTTTGGCTCAGATGTCGAGCTGGTGAGTGTCCCTTCATTCTCGAACAACGTTGAGGTTCGCAGCTCAGATATATGTCGTGAAAATTGTCCTCATTCGCAGCCATGTTTTCTTATGTGTATGTATGTACACGTGTATTGCCACATAGGCCTATGCCGCCAGTATACTGACGCATGAGTCTCTCAGTTTGTTTGTTTTTCCAGTGAGAAATTTGGCAATATTTTGGCTCGGATGTTGAGCTGGTGAGTGTCTCTTCATTCTCGAACAACGTTGAGGATCGCAGCTCAGATATATGTCGTGAAAATTGTCCTCATTCGCAGCCATGTTTTCTTATGTGTATGTATGTACACGTGTATTGCCTCATAGGCCTATGCCGCCCGTGTCCTGACGTATGAGTCTCACAGTTTGGGTTTTTTTTCAGTGAGAAATTTGGAAATATTTTGGCTCAGATGTCGAGCAGGCGAGTGTCTCTTCATTCTCGAACAACGTTGAGGTTCGCAGCTCAGATATAAGTTCATCAAATTATCCTCATTCGCAGCCATGTTTTCTTATGTTTATGCGTGTACACGTGTATTGCCGCATAGGCCTATGCCGCCAGTATCCTGACGCATGAGTCTCTCAGTTTGGGTTTTTTCCAGTGAGAAATTTGGCAATATTTTGGCTCAGATGTTGAGCTGGTGAGTGTCTCTTCATTCTCGAACAACGTTGAGGTTCGCAGCTCAGATATGTATCAAGAACATTATCCTCATTCGAAGCCATGTTTTCTGATGTGTATGTATGTACACGTGTATTGCCACATAGGCCTATGCCGCCAGTATCCTGACGCATGAGTCTCTCAGTTTGGGTTTTTTCCAGTAAGAAATTTGGCAATATTTTGGCTCGGATGTCGAGCTGGTGAGTGTCTCTTTATTGTCGAACAACGTTGATGTTCGCAGCTCAGATATGTATCGAGAACATTATCCTCATTCGAAGCCATGTTTTCTTATGTGTATGTATGTACACGTGTATTGCCACATAGGCCTATGCCGCCAGTATACTGACGCATGAGTCTCTCAGTTTGTTTGGTTTTCAGGTGAGAAATTTGGCAATATTTTGGCTCGGATGTTGAGCTGGTGAGTGTCTCTTCATTCTCGAACAACGTTGAGGCTCGCAGCTCAGATATATGTCCAGAAAATGGTCCTCATTCGCAGCCATGTTTTCTTATGTGTATGGATGTACACGTGTATTGGCTCATAGGCCTATGCCGCCAGTGTCCTGACGCATGAGTCTCTCAGTTTAGGTTTGTTCCAGTGAGCAATTTGGCAATATTTTGGCTCAGATGTCGAGCTGGTGAGTGTCCCTTCATTCTCGAAAAACGTTGAGGTTCGCAGCTCAGATATAAGTTCATCAAATTATCCTCATTCGCAGCCATGTTTTCTTATGTTTATGCGTGTACACGTGTATTGCCGCATAGGTCCATGCCGCCAGTATCCTGACGCATGAGTCTCTCAGTTTAGGTTTGTTCCAGTGAGCAATTTGGCAATATTTTGGCTCAGATGTCGAGCTGGTGAGTGTCCCTTCATTCTCGAACAACGTTGATGTTCGCAGCTCAGATATATGTCGTGAAAATTGTCCTCATTCGCAGCCATGTTTTCTTATGTGTATGTATGTACACGTGTATTGCCACATAGGCCTATGCCGCCCGTGTCCTGACGTATGAGTCTCACAGTTTGGGTTTTTTCCAATAGGCCTATGCCGCCAGTATACTGACGCATGAGTCTCTCAGTTTGTTTGTTTTTCCAGTGAGAAATTTGGCAATATTTTGGCTCGGATGTTGAGCTGGTGAGTGTCTCTTCATTCTCGAACAACGTTGAGGCTTGCAGCCCAGATATATGTCGAGAAATTGGTCCTCATTCGCAGCCATGTTTTCTTATGTGTATGGATGTACACGTGTATTGATTCATAGGCCTATGCCGCCAGTGTCCTGACGCATGAGTCTCACAGTTTTGTTTTTTTCCAGTGAGAAATTTGGAAATATTTTGGCTCAGATGTCGAGCTGGCGAGTTTCTCTTCATTCTCGAACTACGTTGAGGTTCGCAGCTCAGATATAAGTTCATAAAATTATCCTCATTCGCAGCCATGTTTTCTTATGTGCGTGCGTGTACACGTGTATTGCCGCACAGGCCTATGCCGCAAGTGTCCTGACGCATGAGTCTCAAAGTTTTGGTCTCTTCCGGTGAGAATTGTTGGCGATATGTTAGCTCAGATGTGGAGGTGGTGAATGTCTCTTCATTCTCCAACAACGTTGAGGTTCGCAGCTCATATATATGTCGAGAAAAATATCCTCATTCGCAGCCATGTTTTCTGATGTGTTTGTATGTACACGTGTAGTGCCACATAGGCATATGCCGCCAGTATCCTGACGCATGAGTCTCTCAGTTTGGGTTTTTTCCAGTGAGAAATTTGGCAATATTTTGGCTCGGATGTCGAGCTGGTGAGTGTCTCTTTATTGTCGAACAACGTTGAGGATCGCAGCTCAGATATATGTCGACAAAATTATCCTCATTCGTAGCCATGTTTTCTTATGTGTATGTATGTACACGTGTATTGCCTCATAGGCCTATGCCGCCAGTGTCCTGACGCATGAGTCTCAAAGTTTTGGTCTCTTCTGGTGAGAATTTTGGCGATGTATTAGCTCAGATGTGGAGGTGGTGAATGTCTCTTCATTCTCGAACAACGTTGATGTTCGCAGCTCAGATATGTATCGAGAACATTATCCTCATTCGAAGCCATGTTTTCTTATGTGTATGTATGTACACGTGTATTGCCACATAGGCCTATGCCGCCAGTATACTGACGCATGAGTCTCTCAGTTTGTTTGTTTTTCAGGTGAGAAATTTGGCAATATTTTGGCTCGGATGTTGAGCTGGTGAGTGTCTCTTCATTCTCGAACAACGTTGAGGCTCGCAGCTCAGATATATGTCCAGAAAATGGTCCTCATTCGCAGCCATGTATTCTTATGTGTATGGATGTACACGTGTATTGGCTCATAGGCCTATGCCGCCAGTGTCCTGACGCATGAGTCTCTCAGTTTAGGTTTGTTCCAGTGAGCAATTTGGCAATATTTTGGCTCAGATGTCGAGCTGGTGAGTGTCCCTTCATTCTCGAACAACGTTGAGGTTCGCAGCTCAGATATATGTCGTGAACATTGTCCTCATTCGCAGCCATGTTTTCTTATGTGTATGTATGTACACGTGTATTGCCTCATAGGCCTATGCCGCCCGTGTCCTGACGTATGAGTCTCACAGTTTGGGTTTTTTCAAGTGAGAAATTTTCGAAATATTTTGGCTCAGATGTCGAGCAGGCAAGTGTCTCTTCATTCTCGAACAACGTTGAGGTTTGCAGCTCAGATATAAGTTCATCAAATTATCCTCATTCGCAGCCATGTTTTCTGATGTGTTTGTATGTACACGTGTATTGCCACTTAGGCATATGCCGCCAGTGTCCTGACGCATGAGTCTCTCAGTTTAGGTTTGTTCCAGTGAGAAATTTGGCAATATTTTTGCTCGGATGTTGAGCTGGTGAGTGTCTCTTCATTCTCGAACAACGTTGAGGCTCGCAGCTCAGATATATGTCCAGAAAATGGTCCTCATTCGCAGCCATGTTTTCTTATGTGTATGGATGTACACGTGTATTGGCTCATAGGCCTATGCCGCCAGTGTCCTGACGCATGAGTCTCTCAGTTTAGGTTTGTTCCAGTGAGCAATTTGGCAATATTTTGGCTCAGATGTCGAGCTGGTGAGTGTCCCTTCATTCTCGAACAACGTTGAGGTTCGCAGCTCAGATATATGTCGTGAAAATTGTCCTCATTCGCAGCCATGTTTTCTTATGTGTATGTATGCGTCTGTTTATGGTGTAAATGGAGGACACATACCTGGCGACACGAAGTTGAATTGGGGTTAGGGTTAGAATCGAGGACGACCTCGATTGAGATTCGTGTACAAAACCAATGAGAGCCGTCGGAAAACGTTAGTGTACAAACAAAGAAAATTTTCGAGAGGAACAAAGGAAACTCCTCGATTTACACCATAAACAAACGTGTGTGTACACGTGTATTGCCTCATAGGCCTATGCCGCCCGTGTCCTGACGTATGAGTCTCACAGTTTGGTTTTTTTCCAGTGAGAAATTTGGAAATATTTTGGCTCAGATGTCGAGCAGGCGAGTGTCTCTTCATTCTCGAACAACGTTGAGGTTCGCAGCTCAGATATAAGTTCATCAAATTATCCTCATTCGCAGCCATGTTTTCTGATGTGTATGTATGTACACGTGTATTGCCTCATAGGCCTATGCCGCCCGTGTCCTGACGTATGAGTCTCTCAGTTTAGGTTTGTTCCAGTGAGCAATTTGGCAATATTTTGGCTCAGATGTCGAGCTGGCGAGTGTCTCGTTATTCTCGAACAACGTTGAGGTTCGCAGCTCAGATATAAGTTCATAAAATTATCCTCATTCGCCAGCCATGTTTTCTTATGTGCGTGCGTGTACACGTGTATTGCCGCATAGGCCTATGCCGCCAGTGTCCTGACGCATGAGTCTCAAAGTTTTGGTCACTTCCGGTGAAAATTGTTGGCGATATGTTAGCTTAGATGTGGAGGTGGTGAATGTCTCTTCATTCTCCAACAACGTTGAGGTTCGCAGCTCAGATATATGTCGAGAAAAATATCCTCATTCGCAGCCATGTTTTCTTATGTGTATGGATGTACACGTGTATTGATTCATAGGCCTATGCCGCCAGTGTCCTGACGCATGAGTCTCACAGTTTTGTTTTTTTCCAGTGAGAAATTTGGAAATATTTTGGCTCAGATGTCGAGCTGGCGAGTGTCTCTTCATTCTCGAACTACGTTGAGGTTCGCAGCTCAGATATAAGTTCATAAAATTATCCTCATTCGCAGCCATGTTTTCTTATGTGCGTGCGTGTACACGTGTATTGCCGCATAGGCCTATGCCGCCAGTGTCCTGACGCATGAGTCTCAAAGTTTTGGTCTCTTCCGGTGAGAATTGTTGGCGATATGTTAGCTCAGATGTGGAGGTGGTGAATGTCTCTTCATTCTCCAACAACGTTGAGGTTTGCAGCTCAGATATATGTCGAGAAAAATATCCTCATTCGCAGCCATGTTTTCTGGTGTGTTTGTATGTACACGTGTATTGCCACATAGGCATATGCCGCCAGTGTCCTGACGCATGAGTCTCTCAGTTTAGGTTTGTTCCAGTGAGCAATTTGGCAATATTTTGGCTCAGATGTCGAGCTGGTGAGTGTCCCTTCATTCTCGAACAACGTTGAGGTTCGCAGCTCAGATATATGTCGTAAAAATTGTCCTCATTCGCAGCCATGTTTTCTTATGTGTATGTATGTACACGTGTATTGCCTCATAGGCCTATGCCGCCCGTGTCCTGACGTATGAGTCTCACAGTTTTGGTTTTTTTCCAGTAAGAAATTTGGAAATATTTTGGCTCAGATGTCGAGCAGGCGAGTGTCTCTTCATTCTCGAACAACGTTGAGGTTCGCAGCTCAGATATAAGTTCATCAAATTATCCTCATTCGCAGCCATGTTTTCTGATGTGTTTGTATGTACACGTGTATTGCCACATAGGCATATGCTGCCAGTGTCCTGACGCATGAGTCTCTCAGTTTAGGTTTGTTCCAGTGAGAAATTTGGCAATATTTTGGCTCAGATGTCGAGCTGGTGAGTGTCCCTTTATTCTCGAACAACGTTGAGGTTCGCAGCTCAGATATATGTCGAGAACATTATCCTCATTCGCAGCCATGTTTTCTGATGTGTATGTATGTACACGTGTATTGCCACATAGGCCTATGCCGCCAGTATCCTGACGCATGAGTCTCTCAGTTTGGGTTTTTTGCAGTGAGAAATTTGGCAATATTTTGGCTCGGATGTCGAGCTGGTGAGTGTCTCTTCATTGTCGAACAACGTTGAGGATCGCAGCTCAGATACATGTCGACAAAATTATCCTCATTCGTAGCCATGTTTTCTTATGTGTATGTATGTACACGTGTATTGCCTCATAGGCCTATGCCGCCAGTGTCCTGACGCATGAGTCTCAAAGTTTTGGTCTCTTCTGGTGAGAATTTTGGCGATGTGTTAGCTCAGATGTGGAGGTGGTGAATGTCTCTTCATTCTCAAACAAGGTTGATGTTCGCAGCTCAGATATGTATCGAGAACATTATCCTCATTCGAAGCCATGTTTTCTGATGTGTATGTACGTACACGTGTATTGCCACATAGGCCTATGCCGCCAGTATACTGACGCATGAGTCTCTCAGTTTGTTTGTTTTTCCAGTGAGAAATTTGGCAATATTTTGGCTCGGATGTTGAGCTGGTGAGTGTCTCTTCATTCTCGAACAACGTTGAGGCTCGCAGCCCAGATATATGTCGAGAAATTGGTCCTCATTCGCAGCCATGTTTTCTTATGTGTATGGATGTACACGTGTATTGATTCATAGGCCTATGCCGCCAGTGTCCTGACGCATGAGTCTCACAGTTTTGTTTTTTTCCAGTGAGAAATTTGGAAATATTTTGGCTCAGATGTCGAGCTGGCGAGTGTCTCTTAATTCTCGAACTACGTTGAGGTTCGCAGCTCAGATATAAGTTCATAAAATTATCCTCATTCGCAGCCATGTTTTCTTATGTGCGTGCGTGTACACGTGTATTGCCGCATAGGCCTATGCCGCCAGTGTCCTGACGCATGAGTCGCAAAGTTTTGGTCTCTTCCGGTGAGAATTGTTGGCGATATGTTAGCTCAGATGTGGAGGTGGTGAATGTCTCTTCATTCTCCAACAACGTTGAGGTTCGCAGCTCAGATATATGTCGAGAAAAATATCCTCATTCGCAGCCATGTTTTCAGGTGTGTTTGTATGTACACGTGTATTGCCACATAGGCATATGCCGCCAGTGTCCTGACGCATGAGTCTCTCAGTTTAGGTTTGTTCCAGTGAGCAATTTGGCAATATTTTGGCTCAGATGTCGAGCTGGTGAGTGTCCCTTCATTCTCGAACAACGTTGAGGTTCGCAGCTCAGATATATGTCGTGAAAATTGTCCTCATTCGCAGCCATGTTTTCTTATGTGTATGTATGTACACGTGTATTGCCTCATAGGCCTATGCCGCCCGTGTCCTGACGTATGAGTCTCACAGTTTGGTTTTTTTCCAGTGAGAAATTTGGAAATATTTTGGCTCAGATGTCGAGCAGGTGAGTGTCTCTTCATTCTCGAACAACGTTGAGGTTCGCAGCTCAGATATAAGTTCATCAAATTATCCTCATTCGCAGCCATGTTTTCTGATGTGTTTGTATGTACACGTGTATTGCCACTTAGGCATATGCCGCCAGTGTCCTGACGCATGAGTCTCTCAGTTTAGGTTTGTTCCAGTGAGAAATTTGGCAATATTTTGGCTCAGATGTCGAGCTGATGAGTGTCTCTTCATTCTCGAACAACGTTGAGGTTCGCAGCTCAGATATATGTCGAGAACATTATCCTCATTCGCAGCCATGTTTTCTGATGTGTATGTATGTACACGTGTATTGCCACATAGGCCTATGCCGCCAGTATCCTGACGCATGAGTCTCTCAGTTTGGGTTTTTTGCAGTGAGAAATTTGGCAATATTTTGGCTCGGATGTCGAGCTGGTGAGTGTCTCTTCATTGTCGAACAACGTTGAGGATCGCAGCTCAGATACATGTCGACAAAATTATCCTCATTCGTAGCCATGTTTTCTTATGTGTATGTATGTACACGTGTATTGCCTCATAGTCCTATGCCGCCAGTGTCCTGACGAATGAGTCTCAAAGTTTTGGTCTCTTCTGGTGAGAATTTTGGCGATGTGTTAGCTCAGATGTGGAGGTGGTGAATGTCTCTTCATTCTCGAACAACGTTGATGTTCGCAGCTCAGATATGTATCGAGAACATTATCCTCATTCGAAGCCATGTTTTCTGATGTGTATGTATGTACACGTATATTGCCACATAGGCCTATGCCGCCAGTATACTGACGCATGAGTCTCTCAGTTTGTTTGTTTTTCCAGTGAGAAATTTGGCAATATGTTGGCTCGGATGTTGAGCTGGTGAATGTCTCTTCATTCTCGAACAACGTTGAGGCTCGCAGCCCAGATATATGTCGAGAAATTGGTCCTCATTGGCAGCCATGTTTTCTTATGTGTATGGATGTACACGTGTATTGATTCATAGGCCTATGCCGCCAGTGTCCTGACGCATGAGTCTCACAGTTTTGTTTTTTTCCAGTGAGAAATTTGGAAATATTTTGGCTCAGATGTCGAGCTGGCGAGTGTCTCTTCATTCTCGAACTACGTTGAGGTTCGCAGCTCAGATATAAGTTCATAAAATTATCCTCATTCGCAGCCATGTTTTCTTATGTGCGTGCGTGTACACGTGTATTGCCGCATAGGCCTATGCCGCCAGTGTCCTGACGCATGAGTCTCAAAGTTTTGGTCTCTTCCGGTGAGAATTGTTGGCGATATGTTAGCTCAGATGTGGAGGTGGTGAATGTCTCTTCATTCTCCAACAACGTTGAGGTTCGCAGCTCAGATATATGTCGAGAAAAATATCCTCATTCGCAGCCATGTTTTCTGGTGTGTTTGTATGTACACGTGTATTGCCACATAGGCATATGCCGCCAGTGTCCTGACGCATGAGTCTCTCAGTTTAGGTTTGTTCCAGTGAGCAATTTGGAAATATTTTGGCTCAGATGTCGAGCTGGTGAGTGTCCCTTCATTCTCGAACAACGTTGAGGTTCGCAGCTCAGATATATGTCGTAACAATTGTCCTCATTCGCAGCCATGTTTTCTTATGTGTATGTATGTACACGTGTATTGCCTCATAGGCCTATGCCGCCCGTGTCCTGACGTATGAGTCTCATAGTTTTGTTTTTTTTCCAGTAAGAAATTTGGAAATATTTTGGCTCAGATGTCGAGCAGGCGAGTGTCTCTTCATTCTCGAACAACGTTGAGGTTCGCAGCTCAGATATAAGTTCATCAAATTATCCTCATTCGCAGCCATGTTTTCTGATGTGTTTGTATGTACACGTGTATTGCCACTTAGGCATATGCCGCCAGTGTCCTGACGCATGAGTCTCTCAGTTTAGGTTTGTTCCAGTGAGAAATTTGGCAATATTTGGGCTCAGATGTCGAGCTGATGAGTGTCTCTTCATTCTCAAACAACGTTGAGGTTCGCAGCTCAGATATATGTCGAGAACATTAACCTCATTCGCAGCCATGTTTTCTGATGTGTATGTATGTACACGTGTATTGCCACATAGGCCTAGGCCGCCGGTATCCTCAAGCATGAGTCTCTCAGTTTGGTTTTTTTCCAGTGAGAAATTTGGCAATATTTTGGCACGGATGTCGAGCTATTGAGTGTCTCTTCATTGTAGAACAACGTTGAGGATCGCAGATCAGATATATGTCGACAAAATTATCCTCATTCGTAGCCATGTTTTCTTATGTGTATGTATGTACACGTGTATTGCCTCACAGGCCTACGCCGCCAGTGTCCTGACGCATGAGTCTCAAAGTTTTGGTCTCTTCTGGTGAGAAATTTGGCGATGTGTTAGCTCAGATGTGGAGGTGGTGAATGTCTCTTCATTATCGAACAACGTTGAGGTTCGCAGCTCAGATATGTGTCGAGAACATTATCCTCATTCGAAGCCATGTTTTCTGATGTGTATGTATGTACACGTGTATTGCCACATAGGCCTATGCCGCCAGTAAACTGACGCATGAGTCTCTCAGTTTGTTTGTTTTTCCAGTGAGAAATTTGGCAATATTTTGGCTCGGATGTTGAGCTGGTGAGTGTCTCTTCATTCTCGAACAACGTTGAGGCTCGCAGCTCAGATATATGTCGAGAAAATGGTCCTCATTCGCAGCCATGTTTTCTTATGTGTATGGATGTACACGTGTATTGGCTCATAGGCCTATGCCACCAGTGTCCTGACGTATGAGTCTCACAGTTTTGGTTTTTTTCCAGTAAGAAATTTGGAAATATTTTGGCTCAGATGTCGAGCAGGCGAGTGTCTCTTCATTCTCGAACAACGTTGAGGTTCGCAGCTCAGATATAAGTTCATCAAATTATCCTCATTCGCAGCCCTGTTTTCTGATGTGTTTGTATGTACACGTGTATTGCCACTTAGGCATATGCCGCCAGTGTCCTGACGCATGAGTTTCTCAGTTTAGGTTTGTTCCAGTGAGAAATTTGGCAATATTTGGGCTCAGATGTCGAGCTGATGAGTGTCTCTTCATTCTCGAACAACGTTGAGGTTCGCAGCTCAGATATATGTCGAGAACATTATCCTCATTCGCAGCCATGTTTTCTGATGTGTATGTATGTACACGTGTATTGCCACATAGGCCTATGCCGCCGGTATCCTCACGCATGAGTCTCTCAGTTTGGTTTTTTTCCAGTGAGAAATTTGGCAATATTTCGGCACGGATGTCGAGCTATTGAGTGTCTCTTCATTGTCGAACAACGTTGAGGATCGCATCTCAGATATATGTCGACAAAATTATCCTCATTCGTAGCCATGTTTTCTTATGTGTATGTATGTACACGTGTATTGCCTCATAGTCCTATGCCGCCAGTGTCCTGACGCATGAGTCTCAAAGTTTTGGTCTCTTCTGGTGAGAAATTTGGCGATGTGTTAGCTCAGATGTGGAGGTGGTGAATGTCTCTTCATTATCGAACAACGTTGAGGTTCGCAGCTCAGATATGTGTCGAGAACATTATCCTCATTCGAAGCCATGTTTTCTGATGTGTATGTATGTACACGTGTATTGCCACATAGGCCTATGCCGCCAGTAAACTGACGCATGAGTCTCTCAGTTTGTTTGTTTTTCCAGTGAGAAATTTGGCAATATTTTGGCTCAGATGTTGAGCTGGTGAGTGTCTCTTCATTCTCGAACAACGTTGAGGCTCGCAGCTCAGATATATGTCGAGAAAATGGTCCTCATTCGCAGCCTTGTTTTCTTATGTGTATGGATGTACACGTGTATTGGCTCATAGGCCTATGCCACCAGTGTCCTGACGCATGAGTCTCTCAGTTTAGGTTTGTTGCAGTGAGCAATTTGGCAATATTTTGGCTCAGATGTCGAGCTGGTGAGTGTCCCTTCATTCTCGAACAACGTTGAGGTTCGCAGCTCAGATATATGTCGTCAACATTGTCCTCATTCGCAGCCATGTTTTCTTATGTGTATGTATGTACACGTGTATTGCCTCATAGGCCTATGCCGCCAGTGTCCTGACGCATGAGTCTCTTAGTTTAGGTTTGTTCCAGTGAGCAATTTGGCAATATTTTGGCTCGGATGTTGAGCTGGTGAGTGTCTCTTCATTTTCGAACAACGTTGAGGCTCGCAGCTCAGATATATGTCGAGAAAATGGTCCTCATTCGCAGCCATGTTTTCTGATGTGTATGTATGTACACGTGTATTGCCACATAGGCCTATGCCGCCAGTATCCTGACGCATGAGTCTCTCAGTTTGGGTTTTTTCCAGTGAGAAATTTGGCAATATTTTGGCTCGGATGTCGAGCTGGTGAGTGTCTCTTTATATGTCGAACAACGTTGAGACTCGCAGCTCAGATATATGTCGACAAAATTATCCTCATTTGTAGCCATGTTTTCTTATGTGTATGTATGTACACGTGTATTGCCTCATAGGCCTATGCCGCCAGTGTCCTGACGCATGAGTCTCAAAGTTTTGGTCTCTTCTGGTGAGAATTTTGGCGATTTGTTAGCTCAGATGTGGAGGTGGTGAATGTCTCTTCATTCTCGAACAACGTTGAGGTTCGCAGCTCAGATATGTGTCGAGAACATTATCCTCATTCGAAGCCATGTTTTCTGATGTGTATGTATGTACACGTGTAGTGCCACATAGGCCTATGCCGCCAGTATACTGACGCATGAGTCTCTCAGTTTGTTTGTTTTTCCCGTGAGAAATTTGGCAATATTTTGGCTCGGATGTCGAGCTGGTGAGTGTCTCTTCATTCAGTGTCCTGACGCATGAGTCTCTCAGTTTAGGTTTGTTCCAGTGAGAAAATTTGGCAATATTTTGGCTCAGATGTCGAGCTGATGAGTGTCTCTTCATTCTCGAACAACGTTGAGGTTCGCAGCTCAGATATATGTTGAGAACATTATCCTCATTCGCAGCCATGTTTTCTGATGTGTATGTATGTACACGTGTATTGCCACATAGGCCTATGCCGCCAGTATCCTGACGCATGAGTCTCTCAGTTTGGGTTTTTTCCAGTGAGAAATTTGGCAATATTTTGGCTCGGATGTCGAGCTGGTGAGTGTCTCTTTATTGTCGAACAACGTTGAGACTCGCAGTTCAGATATATGTCGACAAAATTATCCTCATTTGTAGCCATGTTTTCTTATGTGTATGTATGTACACGTGTATTGCCTCATAGGCCTATGCCGCCAGTGTCCTGACGCATGAGTCTCAAAGTTTTGGTCTCTTCTGGTGAGAATTTTGGCGATTTGTTAGCTCAGATGTGGAGGTGGTGAATGTCTCTTCATTCTCGAACAACGTTGAGGTTCGCAGCTCAGATATGTGTCGAGAACATTATCCTCATTCGAAGCCATGTTTTCTGATGTGTATGTATGTACACGTGTATTGCCACATAGGCCTATGCCGCCAGTATACTGACGCATGAGTCTCTCAGTTTGTTTGTT
Organism: Crossaster papposus; assembly: GCA_037893245.1. Taxonomy (NCBI): domain Eukaryota; kingdom Metazoa; phylum Echinodermata; class Asteroidea; order Velatida; family Solasteridae; genus Crossaster; species Crossaster papposus. Next base: position 2,899,986 of record JBAIAA010000009.1, on the reverse strand, counting down.
TTTCCCGTGAGAAATTTGGCAATATTTTGGCTCGGATGTCGAGCTGGTGAGTGTCTCTTCATTCAGTGTCCTGACGCATGAGTCTCTCAGTTTAGGTTTGTTCCAGTGAGAAAATTTGGCAATATTTTGGCTCAGATGTCGAGCTGATGAGTGTCTCTTCATTCTCGAACAACGTTGAGGTTCGCAGCTCAGATATATGTTGAGAACATTATCCTCATTCGCAGCCATGTTTTCTGATGTGTATGTATGTACACGTGTATTGCCACATAGGCCTATGCCGCCAGTATCCTGACGCATGAGTCTCTCAGTTTGGGTTTTTTCCAGTGAGAAATTTGGCAATATTTTGGCTCGGATGTCGAGCTGGTGAGTGTCTCTTTATTGTCGAACAACGTTGAGGATAGCAGCTCAGATATATGTCGACAAAATTATCCTCATTTGTAGCCATGTTTTCTTATGTGTATGTATGTACACGTGTATTGCCTCATAGGCCTATGCCGCCAGTGTCCTGACGCATGAGTCTCAAAGTTTTGGTCTCTTCTGGTGAGAATTTTGGCGATGTGTTAGCTCAGATGTGGAGGTGGTGAATATCTCTTCATTCTCGAACAACGTTGAGGTTCGCAGCTCAGATATGTGTCGAGAACATTATCCTCATTCGAAGCCATGTTTTCTGATGTGTATGTATGTACACGTGTATTGCCACATAGGCCTATGCCGCCAGTATACTGACGCATGAGTCTCTCAGTTTGTTTGTTTTTCCCGTGAGAAATTTGGCAATATTTTGGCTCGGATGTCGAGCTGGTGAGTGTCTCTTCATTCTCGAACTACGTTGAGGTTCGCAGCTCAGATATAAGTTCATAAAATTATCCTCATTCGCAGCCATGTTTTATTATGTGCGTGCGTGTACACGTGTATTGGCTCATAGGCCTATGCCACCAGTTTCCTGACGCATGAGTCTCTCAGTTTAGGTTTGTTGCAGTGAGCAATTTGGCAATATTTTGGCTCGGATGTCGAGCTGGTGAGTGTCTCTTCATTCTCGAACTACGTTGAGGTTCGCAGCTCAGATATAAGTTCATAAAATTATCCTCATTCGCAGCCATGTTTTATTATGTGGGTGCGTGTACACGTGTATTGCCGCACAGGCCTATGCCGCCAGTGTCCTGACGCATGAGTCTCAAAGTTTTGGTCTCTTCTGGTGTGAATTTTGGCGATGTATTAGCTCAGATGTGGAGGTGGTGAATGTCTCTTTATTCTCGAACAACGTTGATGTTCGCAGCTCAGATATGTATCGAGAACATTATCCTCATTCGAAGCCATGTTTTCTGATGTGTATGTATGTACACGTGTATTGCCACATAGGCCTATGCCGCCAGTAAACTGACGCATGAGTCTCTCAGTTTGTTTGTTTTTCCAGTAGGAAATTTGGCAATATTTTGGCTCAGATGTCGAGCTGGTGAGTGTCCCTTCATTCTCGAACAACGTTGAGGTTCGCAGCTCAGATATATGTCGTCAACATTGTCCTCATTCGCAGCCATGTTTTATTATGTGTATGTATGTACACGTGTATTGCCTCATAGGCCTATGCCGCCAGTGTGCTGACGCATGAGTCTCTCAGTTTAGGTTTGTTCCAGTGAGAAAATTTGGCAATATTTTGGCTCAGATGTCGAGCTGATGAGTGTCTCTTCATTCTCGAACAACGTTGAGGTTCGCAGCTCATATATATGTTGAGAACATTATCCTCATTCGCAGCCATGTTTGCTGATGTGTATGTATGTACACGTGTATTGCCACTTAGGCATATGCCGCCAGTGTCCTGACGCATGAGTCTCTCAGTTTGGGTTTTTTCCAGTGAGAAATTTGGCAATATTTTGTCTCGGATGTCGAGCTGGTGAGTGTCTCTTTATTGTCGAACAACGTTGAGGATCGCAGCTCAGATATATGTCGACAAAATTATCCTCATTTGTAGCCATGTTTTCTTATGTGTATGTATGTACACGTGTATTGCCTCATAGGCCTATGCCGCCAGTGTCCTGACGCATGAGTCTCAAAGTTTTGGTCTCTTCTGGTGAGAATTTTGGCGATGTGTTAGCTCAGATGTGGAGGTGGTGAATGTCTCTTCATTCTCGAACAACGTTGAGGTTCGCAGCTCAGATATGTGTCGAGAACATTATCCTCATTCGAAGCCATGTTTTCTGATGTGTATGTATGTACACGTGTATTGCCACATAGGCCTATGCCGCCAGTATACTGACGCATGAGTCTCTCAGTTTGTTTGTTTTTCCAGTGAGAAATTTGGCAATATTTTGGCTCAAATGTTGAGCTGGTTAGTGTCTCTTCATTCTCGAACAACGTTGAGGCTCGCAGTTCAGATATATGTCGAGAAAATGGTACTCATTCGCAGCCATGTTTTGTTATGTGTATGGATGTACACGTGTATTGATTCATAGGCCTATGCCGCCAGTGTCCTGACGCATGAGTCTCACAGTTTTTTTTTTTTCCAGTGAGAAATTTGGAAATATTTTGGCTCAGATGTCGAGCTGGCGAGTGTCTCTTCATTCTCGAACTACGTTGAGGTTCGCAGCTCAGATATAAGTTCATAAAATTATCCTCATTCGCAGCCATGTTTTCTTATGTGCGTGCGTGTACACGTGTATTGCCGCATAGGCCTATGCCGCCAGTGTCCTGACGCATGAGTCTCAAAGTGTTGGTCTTCTCCGGTGAGAATTGTTGGCGATATGTTAGCTCAGATGTGGAGGTGGTGAATGTCTCTTCATTCTCCAACAACGTTGAGGTTCGCAGCTCAGATATATGTCGAGAAAAACATCCCCATTCGCAGCCATGTTTTCTGATGTGTTTGTATGTACACGTGTAGTGCCACATAGGCCTATGCCGCCAGTAAACTGACGCATGAGTCTCTCAGTTTGTTTGTTTTTCAGTGAGAAATTTGGCAATATTTTGGCTCGGATGTTGAGCTGGTGAGTGTCTCTTCATTCTCGAACAACGTTGAGGCTCGCAGCTCAGATATATGTCGAGAAAATGGTCCTCATTCGCAGCCATGTTTTCTTATGTGTATGGATGTACACGTGTATTGGCTCATAGGCCTATGCCGCCAGTGTCCTGACGCATGAGTCTCTCAGTTTAGGTTTGTTCCAGTGAGCAATTTGGCAATATTTTGGCTCAGATGTCGAGCTGGTGAGTGTCCCTTCATTCTCGAACAACGTTGAGGTTCGCAGCTCAGATATATGTCGTGAAAATTGTCCTCATTCGCAGCCATGTTTTCGTATGTGTATGTATGTACACGTGTAATGCCTCAGAGGCCTATGCCGCCAGTGTCCTGACGCATGAGTCTCAAAGTTTTGGTCTCTTCTGGTGAGAATTTTGGCGATATGTTAGCTCAGATGTCGAGCTGGTGAGTGTCCCTTCATTCTCGAACAACGTTGAGGTTCGCAGCTCAGATATATGCCGTGAAAATTGTCCTCATTCGCAGCCATGTTTTCTTATGTGTATGTATGTACACGTGTATTGCCTCATAGGCCTATGCCGCCCGTGTCCTGACGTATGAGTCTCACAGTTTGGGTTTTTTCCAGTGAGAAATTTGGAAATATTTTGGCTCAGATGTCGAGCAGGCGAGTGTCTCTTCATTCTCAAACAACGTTGAGGTTCGCAGCTCAGATATAAGTTCATCAAATTATCCTCATTCGCAGCCATGTTTTCTGATGTGTTTGTATGTACACGTGTATTGCCACTTAGGCATATGCCGCCAGTGTCCTGACGCATGAGTCTCTCAGTTTGGGTTTTTTCCAGTGAGAAATTTGGCAATAATTTGGCTCGGATGTCGAGCTGGTGAGTGTCTCTTTATTGTCGAACAACGTTGAGGATCGCAGCTCAGATATATGTCGACAAAATTATCCTCATTTGTAGCCATGTTTTCTTATGTGTATGTATGTACACGTGTATTGCCTCATAGGCCTATGCCGCCAGTGTCCTGACGCATGAGTCTCAAAGTTTTGGTCTCTTCTGGTGAGAATTTTGGCGATGTGTTAGCTCAGATGTGGAGCTGGTTAGTGTCTCTTTATTGTCGAACAACGTTGAGGCTCGCAGCTCAGATATATGTCGAGAAAATGGTACTCATTCGCAGCCATGTTTTGTTATGTGTATGGATGTACACGTGTATTGATTCATAGGCCTATGCCGCCAGTGTCCTGACGCATGAGTCTCACAGTTTTGTTTTTTTCCAGTGAGAAATTTGGCAATATTTTGGCTCAGATGTCGAGCTGGTGAGTGTCTCTTCATTCTCGAACTACGTTGAGGTTCGCAGCTCAGATATAAGTTCATAAAATTATCCTCATTCGCAGCCATGTTTTATTATGTGCGTGCGTGTACACGTGTATTGCCGCACAGGCCTATGCCGCCAGTGTCCTGACACATGAGTCTCAAAGTTTTGGTCTCTTCTGGTGAGAATTTTGGCGATGTATTAGCTCAGATGTGGAGGTGGTGAATGTCTCTTTATTCTCGAACAACGTTGATGTTCGCAGCTCAGATATGTATCGAGAACATTATCCTCATTCGAAGCCATGTTTTCTGATGTGTATGTATGTACACGTGTATTGCCACATAGGCCTATGCCGCCAGTAAACTGACGCATGAGTCTCTCAGTTTGTTTGTTTTTCCAGTGAGAAATTTGGCAATATTTTGGCTCGGATGTTGAGCTGGTGAGTGTCTCTTCATTCTCGAACAACGTTGAGGCTCGCAGCTCAGATATATGTCGAGAAAATGGTCCTCATTCGCAGCCATGTTTTCTTATGTGTATGGATGTACACGTGTATTGGCTCATAGGCCTATGCCGCCAGTGTCCTGACGCATGAATCTCTCAGTTTAGGTTTGTTCCAGTGAGCAATTTGGCAATATTTTGGCTCAGATGTCGAGCTGGTGAGTGTCCCTTTATTCTCGAACAACGTTGAGGTTCGCAGCTTGATATATGTCGTGAAAATTGTCCTCATTTGCAGCCATGTTTTCTTATGTGTATGTATGTACACGTGTATTGCCTCAGAGGCCTATGCCGCCAGTGTCCTGACGCATGAGTCTCAAAGTTTTGGTCTCTTCTGGTGAGAATTTTGGCGATATGTTAGCTCAGATGTGGAGGTGGTGAATGTCTCTTCATTCTCCAACAACGTTGAGGTTCGCAGCTCAGATATATGTCGAGAAAAATATCCTCATTCGCAGCCATGTTTTCTGATGTGTTTGTTTGTACACGTGTAGTGCCACATAGGCATATGCCGCCAGTGTCCTGACTCATGAGTCCCTCAGTTTAGGTTTGTTCCCGTGAGAAATTTGGCAATATTTTGGCTCAGATGTCGAGCTGGTGAGTGTCTCTTCATTCTCGAACAACGTTGAGGTTCGCAGCTCAGCCATATGCCGAGAACATTATCCTCATTCGCAGCCATGTTTTCTGATGTGTATGTATGTACACGTGTTTTGCCACATAGGCCTATGCCGCCAGTATCCTGACGCATGAGTCTCTCAGTTTGGGTTTTTTCCAGTGAGAAATTTGGCAATGTTTTGGCTCGGATGTCGAGCTGGTGAGTGTCTCTTCATTCTCGAACAACGTTGAGGTTTGCATCTCAGATATAAGTTCATAAAAGTATCCTCATTCGCAGCCATGTTTTCTTATGTTTATGCGTATACACGTGTATTGCCGCATAGGTCTACGCCGCCAGTGTCCTGACGCATGAGTCTCAAAGTTTTGGTTTCTTCCGGTGAGAATTGTTGGCGATATGTTAGCTCAGATGTGGAGGTGGTGAATGTCTCTTCATTCTCCAACAACGTTGAGGTTCGCAGCTCAGATATATGTCGAGAAAAACATCCCCATTCGCAGCCATGTTTTCTGATGTGTTTGTATGTACACGTGTAGTGCCACATATGCATATGCCGCCAGTGTCCTGACGCATGAGTCTCTCAGTTTAGGTTTGTTCCCGTGAAAAATTTGGCAATATTTTGGCTCGGATGTCGAGCTGGTGAGTGTCTCTTCATTCTCGAACTACGTTGAGGTTCGCAGCTCAGATATAAGTTCATAAAATTATCCTCATTCGCAGCCATGTTTTATTATTTGCGTGCGTGTACACGTGTATTGCCGCACAGGCCTATGCCGCCAGTGTCCTGACGCATGAGTCTCAAAGTTTTGGTCTCTTCTGGTGAGAATTTTGGCGATGTATTAGCTCAGATGTGGAGGTGGTGAATGTCTCTTTATTCTCGAACAACGTTGATGTTCGCAGCTCAGATATGTATCGAGAACATTATCCTCATTCGAAGCCATGTTTTCTGATGTGTATGTATGTACACGTGTATTGCCACATAGGCCTATGCCGCCAGTAAACTGACGAATGAGTCTCTCAGTTTGTTTGTTTTTCCAGTGAGAAATTTGGCAATATTTTGGCTCGGATGTTGAGCTGGTGAGTGTCTCTTCATTCTCGAACAACGTTGAGGCCCGCAGCTCAGATATATGTCGAGAAAAAGGTCCTCATTTGCAGCCATGTTTTCTTATGTGTATGGATGTACACGTGTATTGGCTCATAGGCCTATGCCGCCAGTGTCCTGACGCATGAGTCTCTCAGTTTAGGTTTGTTCCAGTGAGCAATTTGGCAATATTTTGGCTCAGATGTCGAGCTGGTGAGTGTCCCTTCATTCTCGAACAACGTTGAGGTTCGCAGCTCAGATATATGTCGTGAAAATTGTCCTCATTCGCAGCCATGTTTTCTTATGTGTATGTATGTACACGTGTAATGCCTCAGAGGCCTATGCCGCCAGTGTCCTGACGCATGAGTCTCAAAGTTTTGGTCTCTTCTGGTGAGAATTTTGGCGATATGTTAGCTCAGATGTCGAGCTGGTGAGTGTCCCTTCATTCTCGAACAACGTTGAGGTTCGCAGCTCAGATATATGCCGTGAAAATTGTCCTCATTCGCAGCCATGTTTTCTTATGTGTATGTATGTACACGTGTATTGCCTCATAGGCCTATGCCGCCCGTGTCCTGACGTATGAGTCTCACAGTTTGGGTTTTTTCCAGTGAGAAATTTGGAAATATTTTGGCTCAGATGTCGAGCAGGCGAGTGTCTCTTCATTCTCAAACAACGTTGAGGTTCGCAGCTCAGATATAAGTTCATCAAATTATCCTCATTCGCAGCCATGTTTTCTGATTTGTTTGTATGTACACGTGTATTGCCACTTAGGCATATGCCGCCAGTGTCCTGACGCATGAGTCTCTCAGTTTGGGTTTTTTCCAGTGAAAAATTTGGCAATATTTTGGCTCGGATGTCAAGCTGGTGAGTGTCTCTTTATTGTCGAACAACGTTGAGGATCGCAGCTCAGATATATGTCGACAAAATTATCCTCATTTGTAGCCATGTTTTCTTATGTGTATGTATGTACACGTGTATTGCCTCATAGGCCTATGCCGCCAGTGTCCTGACGCATGAGTCTCAAAGTTTTGGTCTCTTCTGGTGAGAATTTTGGCGATGTGTTAGCTCAGATGTGGAGCTGGTTAGTGTCTCTTTATTGTCGAACAACGTTGAGGCTCGCAGCTCAGATAAATGTCGAGAAAATGGTACTCATTCGCAGCCATGTTTTGTTATGTGTATGGATGTACACGTGTATTGATTCATAGGCCTATGCCGCCAGTGTCCTGACGCATGAGTCTCACAGTTTTGTTTTTTTCCAGTGAGAAATTTGGCAATATTTTGGCTCAGATGTCGAGCTGGTGAGTGTCTCTTCATTCTCGAACTACGTTGAGGTTTGCAGCTCAGATATAAGTTCATAAAATTATCCTCATTCGCAGCCATGTTTTATTATGTGCGTGCGTGTACACGTGTATTGCCGCACAGGCCTATGCCGCCAGTGTCCTGACGCATGAGTCTCAAAGTTTTGGTCTCTTCTGGTGAGAATTTTGGCGATGTGTTAGCTCAGATGTGGAGGTGGTGAATGTCTCTTTATTGTCGAACAACGTTGAGGCTCGCAGCTCAGATATATGTCAACAAAATTATCCTCATTTGTAGCCATGTTTTCTTATGTGTATGTATGTACACGTGTATTGCCTCATAGGCCTATGCCGCCAGTGTCCTGACGCATGAGTCTCAAAGTTTTGGTCTCTTCTGTTGAGAATTTTGGCGATGTGTTAGCTCAGATGTGGAGCTGGTTAGTGTCTCTTTATTGTCGAACAACGTTGAGGCTCGCAGCTCAGATATATGTCGAGAAAATGGTACTCATTCGCAGCCATGTTTTGTTATGTGTATGGATGTACACGTGTATTGATTCATAGGCCTATGCCGCCAGTGTCCTGACGCATGAGTCTCACAGTTTTGTTTTTTTCCAGTGAGAAATTTGGCAATATTTTGGCTCAGATGTCGAGCTGGTGAGTGTCTCTTCATTCTCGAACTACGTTGAGGTTCGCAGCTCAGATATAAGTTCATAAAATTATCCTCATTCGCAGCCATGTTTTATTATGTGCGTGCGTGTACACGTGTATTGCCGCACAGGCCTATGCCGCCAGTGTCCTGACGCATGAGTCTCAAAGTTTTGGTCTCTTCTGGTGAGAATTTTGGCGATGTATTAGCTCAGATGTGGAGGTGGTGAATGTCTCTTTATTCTCGAACAACGTTGATGTTCGCAGCTCAGATATGTATCGAGAACATTATCCTCATTCGAAGCCATGTTTTCTGATGTGTATGTATGTACACGTGTATTGCCACATAGGCCTATGCCGCCAGTAAACTGACGCATGAGTCTCTCAGTTTGTTTGTTTTTCCAGTGAGAAATTTGGCAATATTTTGGCTCGGATGTTGAGCTGGTGAGTGTCTTTTCATTCTCGAACAACGTTGAGGCTCGCAGCTCAGATATATGTCGAGAAAATGGTCCTCATTCGCAGCCATGTTTTCTTATGTGTATGGATGTACACGTGTATTGGCTCATAGGCCTATGCCGCCAGTGTCCTGACGCATGAATCTCTCAGTTTAGGTTTGTTCCAGTGAGCAATTTGGCAATATTTTGGCTCAGATGTCGAGCTGGTGAGTGTCCCTTCATTCTCGAACAACGTTGAGGTTCGCAGCTTGATATATGTCGTGAAAATTGTCCTCATTTGCAGCCATGTTTTCTTATGTGTATGTATGTACACGTGTATTGCCTCAGAGGCCTATGCCGCCAGTGTCCTGACGCATGAGTCTCAAAGTTTTGGTCTCTTCTGGTGAGAATTTTGGCGATATGTTAGCTCAGATGTGGAGGTGGTGAATGTCTCTTCATTCTCCAACAACGTTGAGGTTCGCAGTTCAGATATATGTCGAGAAAAATATCCTCATTCGCAGCCATGTTTTCTGATGTGTTTGTTTGTACACGTGTAGTGCCACATAGGCATATGCCGCCCGTGTCCTGACTCATGAGTCCCTCAGTTTAGGTTTGTTCCCGTGAGAAATTTGGCAATATTTTGGCTCAGATGTCGAGCTGGTGAGTGTCTCTTCATTCTCGAACAACGTTGAGGTTCGCAGCTCAGCCATATGCCGAGAACATTATCCTCATTCGCAGCCATGTTTTCTGATGTGTATGTATGTACACGTGTTTTGCCACATAGGCCTATGCCGCCAGTATCCTGACGCATGAGTCTCTCAGTTTGTTTGTTTTTCCAGTGAGAAATTTGGCAATATTTTGGCTCGGATGTCGAGCTGGTGAGTGTCTCTTCATTGTCGAACAACGTTGAGGATCGCAGCTCAGATATATGACGACAAAATTATCTTCGTTCGTAGCCATGTTTTCTTATGTGTATGTATGTACACGTGTATTGCCTCATAGGCCTATGCCGCCAGTATCCTGACGCATGAGTCTCTCAGTTTGTTTGTTTTTCCAGTGAGAAATTTGGCAATATTTTGGATCGGATGTTGAGCTTGTGAGTGTCTCTTCATTCTCGAACAACGTTGAGGCTCGCAGCTCAGATATATGTCGAGAAAATGGTCCTCATTCGCAGCCATGTGTTCTTATGTGCATGCGTTTACACGTGTATTGCCGCATAGGCCTCTGCCGCCAGTGTCCTGACGCATGAGTCTCAAAGTTTTGGTCTCTTCCGGTGAGAATTGTTGGCGATATGTTAGCTCAGATGTGGAGGTGGTGAATGTCTCTTCATTTTCCAACAACGTTGAGGTTCGCAGCTCAGATATATGTCGAGAAAAATATCCTCATTCGCAGCCATGTTTTCTGATGTGTTTGTATGTACACGTGTAGTGCCACATAGGCATATGCCGCCAGTGTCCTGACGCATGAGTCTCTCAGTTTAGGTTTGTTCCCGTGAGAAATTTGGCAATATTGTGGCTCAGATGTCGAGCTGGTGAGTGTCTCTTCATTCTCGAACAACGTTGAGGTTCGCAGCTCAGATATATGTCGAGAACATTATCCTCATTCGCAGCCATGTTTTCTGATGTGTATGTATGTACACGTGTATTGCCACATAGGCCTATGCCGCCAGTATCCTGACGCATGAGTCTCTCAGTTTGGGTTTTTTCCAGGGAGAAATTTGGCAATGTTTTGGCTCGGATGTCGAGCTGGTGAGTGTCTCTTCATTCTCGAACAACGTTGAGGTTCGCATCTCAGATATAAGTTCATAAAAGTATCCTCATTCGCAGCCATGTTTTCTTATGTTTATGCGTATACACGTGTATTGCCGCATAGGCTTATGTCGCCAGTGTCCTGAAGCATGAGTCTCACAGTTTGGTTTTTTTCCAGTGAGAAATTTGGCAATATGTTGGCTCGGATGTCGAGCTGATGAGTGTCTCTTCATTCTCGAACAACGTTGAGGCTCGCAGCTCAGATATATGTCGAGAACATTATCCTCATTCGCAGCCATGTTTCTTATGTGTATGTATGTACACGTGTATTGCCTCACAGGTCTACGCCGCCAGTGTCCTGACGCATGAGTCTCAAAGTTTTGGTTTCTTCCGGTGAGAATTGTTGGCGATATGTTAGCTCAGATGTGGAGGTAGTGAATGTCTCTTCATTCTCCAACAACGTTGAGGTTCGCAGCTCAGATATATGTCGAGAAAAATATCCTCATTCGCAGCCATGTTTTCTGATGTGTTTGTATGTACACGTGTAGTGCCACATATGCATATGCCGCCAGTGTCCTGACGCATGAGTCTCTCAGTTTAGGTTTGTTCCCGTGAGAAATTTGGCAATATTTTGGCTCGCATGTCGAGCTGGTGAGTGTCTCTTCATTTTCGAACTACGTTGAGGTTCGCAGCTCAGATATAAGTTCATAAAATTATCGTCATTCGCAGCCATGTTTTCTTATGTGCGTGCGTATACACGTGTATTGCCGCACAGGCCTATGCCGCCAGTGTCCTGACGCATGAGTCTCAAAGTTTTGGTCTCTTCTGGTGAGAATTTTGGCGATGTATTAGCTCAGATGTGGAGGTGGTGAATGTCTCTTCATTCTCGAACAACGTTGATGTTCGCAGCTCAGATATGTATCGAGAACATTATCCTCATTCGAAGCCATGTTTTCTGATGTGTATGTATGTACACGTGTATTGCCACATAGGCCTATGCCGCCAGTATACTGACGCATGAGTCTCTCAGTTTGTTTGTTTTTCCAGTGAGAAATTTGGCAATATTTTGGCTCGGATGTTGAGCTGGTGAGTGTCTCTTTATTCTCGAACAACGTTGAGGCTCGCAGCTCAGATATATGTCGATAAAATGGTCCTCATTCGCAGCCATGTTTTCTTATGTGTATGGATGTACACGTGTATTGGCTCATAGGCCTATGCCGCCAGTGTCCTGACGCATGAGTCTCTCAGTTTAGGTTTGTTCCAGTGAGCAATTTGGCAATATTTTGGCTCGGATGTTGAGCTGGTGAGTGTCTCTTCATTCTCGAACAACGTTGAGGCTCGCAGCTCAGATATATGTCGAGAAAATGGTCCTCATTCGCAGCCATGTTTTCTTATGTGTATGGATGTACACGTGTATTGGCTCATAGGCCTATGCCACCAGTGTCCTGACGCATGAGTCTCTCAGTTTAGGTTTGTTGCAGTGAGCAATTTGGCAATATTTTGGCTCAGATGTCGAGCTGGTGAGTGTCCCTTCATTCTCGAACAACGTTGAGGTTCGCAGCTCAGATATATGTCGTCAACATTGTCCTCATTCGAAGCCATGTTTTCTGATGTGTATGTATGTACACGTGTATTGCCACATAGGCCTATGCCGCCAGTATACTGACGCATGAGTCTCTCAGTTTGTTTGTTTTTCCCGTGAGAAATTTGGCAATATTTTGGCTCGGATGTCGAGCTGGTGAGTGTCTCTTCATTCTCGAACTACGTTGAGGTTCGCAGCTCAGATATAAGTTCATAAAATTATCCTCATTCGCAGCCATGTTTTATTATGTGCGTGCGTGTACACGTGTATTGCCGCACAGGCCTATGCCGCCAGTGTCCTGACGCATGAGTCTCAAAGTTTTGGTCTCTTCTGGTGAGAATTTTGGCGATGTATTAGCTCAGATGTGGAGGTGGTGAATGTCTCTTTATTCTCGAACAACGTTGATGTTCGCAGCTCAGATATGTATCGAACATTATCCTCATTCGAAGCCATGTTTTCTGATGTGTATGTATGTACACGTGTATTGCCACATAGGCCTATGCCGCAAGTAAACTGACGCATGAGTCTCTCAGTTTGTTTGTTTTTCCAGTGAGAAATTTGGCAATATTTTGGCTCAGATGTCGAGCTGGTGAGTGTCTCTTCATTCTCGAACAACGTTGAGGTTCGCAGCTCAGATATATGTCGTGAAAATTGTCCTCATTCGCAGCCATGTTTTCTTATGTGTATGTATGTACACGTGTAATGCCTCAGAGGCCTATGCCGCCAGTGTCCTGACGCATGAGTCTCAAAGTTTTGGTCTCTTCTGGTGAGAATTTTGGCGATATGTTAGCTCAGATGTCGAGCTGGTGAGTGTCCCTTCATTCTCGAACAACGTTGAGGTTCGCAGCTCAGATATATGCCGTGAAAATTGTCCTCATTCGCAGCCATGTTTTCTTATGTGTATGTATGTACACGTGTATTGCCTCATAGGCCTATGCCGCCCGTGTCCTGACGTATGAGTCTCACAGTTTGGGTTTTTTCCAGTGAGAAATTTGGAAATATTTTGGCTCAGATGTCGAGCAGGCGAGTGTCTCTTCATTCTCAAACAACGTTGAGGTTCGCAGCTCAGATATAAGTTCATCAAATTATCCTCATTCGCAGCCATGTTTTCTGATGTGTTTGTATGTACACGTGTATTGCCACTTAGGCATATGCCGCCAGTGTCCCGACGCATGAGTCTCTCAGTTTGGGTTTTTTCCAGTGAGAAATTTGGCAATATTTTGGCTCGGATGTCGAGCTGGTGAGTGTCTCTTTATTGTCGAACAACGTTGAGGCTCGCAGCTCAGATATATGTCGATAAAATGGTCCTCATTCGCAGCCATGTTTTCTTATGTGTATGGATGTACACGTGTATTGGCTCATAGGCCTATGCCGCCAGTGTCCTGACGCATGAGTCTCTCAGTTTAGGTTTGTTCCAGTGAGCAATTTGGCAATATTTTGGCTCGGATGTTGAGCTGGTGAGTGTCTCTTCATTCTCGAACAACGTTGAGGCTCGCAGCTCAGATATATGTCGAGAAAATGGTCCTCATTCGCAGCCATGTTTTCTTATGTGTATGGATGTACACGTGTATTGGCTCATAGGCCTATGCCACCAGTGTCCTGACGCATGAGTCTCTCAGTTTAGGTTTGTTGCAGTGAGCAATTTGGCAATATTTTGGCTCAGATGTCGAGCTGGTGAGTGTCCCTTCATTCTCGAACAACGTTGAGGTTCGCAGCTCAGATATATGTCGTCAACATTGTCCTCATTCGAAGCCATGTTTTCTGATGTGTATGTATGTACACGTGTATTGCCACATAGGCCTATGCCGCCAGTATACTGACGCATGAGTCTCTCAGTTTGTTTGTTTTTCCCGTGAGAAATTTGGCAATATTTTGGCTCGGATGTCGAGCTGGTGAGTGTCTCTTCATTCTCGAACTACGTTGAGGTTCGCAGCTCAGATATAAGTTCATAAAATTATCCTCATTCGCAGCCATGTTTTATTATGTGCGTGCGTGTACACGTGTATTGCCGCACAGGCCTATGCCGCCAGTGTCCTGACGCATGAGTCTCAAAGTTTTGGTCTCTTCTGGTGAGAATTTTGGAGATGTATTAGCTCAGATGTGGAGGTGGTGAATGTCTCTTTATTCTCGAACAACGTTGATGTTCGCAGCTCAGATATGTATCGAGAACATTATCCTCATTCGAAGCCATGTTTTCTGATGTGTATGTATGTACACGTGTATTGCCACATAGGCCTATGCCGCCAGTAAACTGACGCATGAGTCTCTCAGTTTGTTTGTTTTTCCAGTAGGAAATTTGGCAATATTTTGGCTCGGATGTTGAGCTGCTGAGTGTCTCTTCATTCTCGAACAACGTTGAGGCTCGCAGCTCAGATATATGTCGAGAAAATGGTCCTCATTCGCAGCCATGTTTTCTTATGTGTATGGATGTACACGTGTATTGGCTCATAGGCCTATGCCGCCAGTGTCCTGACGCATGAGTCTCTCACTTTAGGTTTGTTCCAGTGAACAATTTGGCAATATTTTGGCTCAGATGTCGAGCTGGTGAGTGTCTCTTCATTCTCGAACAACGTTGAGGTTCGCAGCTCAGATATATGTCGTGAAAATTGTCCTCATTCGCAGCCATGTTTTCTTATGTGTATGTATGTACACGTGTAATGCCTCAGAGGCCTATGCCGCCAGTGTCCTGACGCATGAGTCTCAAAGTTTTGGTCTCTTCTGGTGAGAATTTTGGCGATATGTTAGCTCAGATGTCGAGCTGGTGAGTGTCCCTTCATTCTCGAACAACGTTGAGGTTCGCAGCTCAGATATATGCCGTGAAAATTGTCCTCATTCGCAGCCATGTTTTCTTATGTGTATGTATGTACACGTGTATTGCCTCATATGCCTATGCCGCCCGTGTCCTGACGTATGAGTCTGACAGTTTGGGTTTTTTCCAGTGAGAAATTTGGAAATATTTTGGCTCAGATGTCGAGCAGGCGAGTGTCTCTTCATTCTCAAACAACGTTGAGGTTCGCAGCTCAGATATAAGTTCATCAAATTATCCTCATTCGCAGCCATGTTTTCTGATGTGTTTGTATGTACACGTGTATTGCCACAGGCATATGCCGCCAGTGTCCTGACGCATGAGTCTCTCAGTTTGGGTTTTTTCCAGTGAGAAATTTGGCAATATTTTGGCTCGGATGTCGAGCTGGTGAGTGTCTCTTTATTGTCGAACAACGTTGAGGATCGCAGCTCAGATATATGTCGACAAAATTATCCTCATTTGTAGCCATGTTTTCTTATGTGTATGTATGTACACGTGTATTGCCTCATAGGCCTATGCCGCCAGTGTCCTGACGCATGAGTCTCAAAGTTTTGGTCTCTTCTGGTGAGAATTTTGGCGATGTGTTAGCTCAGATGTGGAGCTGGTTAGTGTCTCTTTATTGTCGAACAACGTTGAGGCTCGCAGCTCAGATATATGTCGAGAAAATGGTACTCATTCGCAGCCATGTTTTGTTATGTGTATGGATGTACACGTGTATTGATTCATAGGCCTATGCCGCCAGTGTCCTGACGCATGAGTCTCACAGTTTTGTTTTTTTCCAGTGAGAAATTTGGCAATATTTTCGCTCAGATGTCGAGCTGGTGAGTGTCTCTTCATTCTCGAACTACGTTGAGGTTCGCAGCTCAGATATAAGTTCATAAAATTATCCTCATTCGCAGCCATGTTTTATTATGTGCGTGCGTGTACACGTGTATTGCCGCACAGGCCTATGCCGCCAGTGTCCTGACGCATGAGTCTCTCAGTTTGGTTTTTCTCCAGTGAGAAATTTGGCAATATTTTGGCTCAGATGTCGAGCTGGTGAGTGTCTCTTCATTGTCGAACAACGTTGAGGATCGCAGCTCAGATATATGTCGACAAAATTATCCTCATTCGTAGCCATGTTTTCTTGTGTGTATGTATGTACACGTGTATTGCCTCACAGGCCTACGCCGCCAGTGTCCTGACGCATGAGTCTCAAAGTCTTGGTCTCTTCTGGTGAGAATTTTGGCGATGTATTAGCTCAGATGTGGAGGTGGTGAATGTCTCTTTATTCTCGAACAACGTTGATGTTCGCAGCTCAGATATGTATCGAGAACATTATCCTCATTCGCAGCCATGTTTTCTGATGTGTATGTATGTACACGTGTATTGCCACATAGGCCTATGCCGCCAGTAAACTGACGCATGAGTCTCTCAGTTTGTTTGTTTTTCCAGTGAGAAATTTGGCAATATTTTGGCTCAGATGTCGAGCTGGCGAGTGTCCCTTCATTCTCGAACTACGTTGAGGTTCGCAGCTCAGATATAAGTTCATAAAATTATCCTCATTCGCAGCCATGTTTTCTTATGTGCGTGCGTGTACACGTGTATTGCCGCATAGGCCTATGCCGCCAGTGTCCTGACGCATGAGTCTCAAAGTTTTGGTCTCTTCCGGTGAGAATTGTTGGCGATATGTTAGCTCAGATGTGGAGGTGGTGAATGTCTCTTCATTCTCCAACAACGTTGAGGTTCGCAGCTCAGATATATGTCGAGAAAAATTTCCTCATTCGCAGCCATGTTTTCTGATGTGTTTGTTTGTACACGTGTAGTGCCACATAGGCATATGCCGCCAGTGTCCTGACTCATGAGTCCCTCAGTTTAGGTTTGTTCCCGTGAGAAATTTGGCAATATTTTGGCTCAGATGTCGAGCTGGTGAGTGTCTCTTCATTCTCGAACAACGTTGAGGTTCGCAGCTCAGCCATATGCCGAGAACATTATCCTCATTCGCAGCCATGTTTTCTGATGTGTATGTATGTACACGTGTATTGCCACATAGGCCTATGCCGCCAGTATCCTGACGCATGAGTCTCTCAGTTTGAGTTTTTTCCAGTGAGAAATTTGGCAATATTTTGGCTCGGATGTCGAGCTGGTGAGTGTCTCTTCATTGTCGAACAACGTTGAGGATCGCAGCTCAGATATATGACGACAAAATTATCTTCGTTCGTAGCCATGTTTTCTTATGTGTATGTATGTACACGTGTATTGCCTCATAGGCCTATGCCGCCAGTGTCCTGACGCATGAGTCTCAAAGTTTTGGTCTCTTCTGGTAAGAATTTTGGCGATGTGTTAGCTCAGATGTGGAGGTGGTGAATGTCTCTTCATTCTCGAACAACGTTGAGGTTCGCAGCTCAGATATGTGTCGAGAACATTATCCTCATTCGAAGCCATGATTTCTGATGTGTATGTATGCACACGTGTATTGCCACATAGGCCTATGCCGCCAGTATCCTGACGCATGAGTCTCTCAGTTTGGGTTTTTTCCAGTGAGAAATTTGGCAATATGTTGGCTCGGATGTCGAGCTGATGAGTGTCTCTTCATTCTCGAACAACGTAGAGGTTCGCAGCTCAGATATATGTCGAGAACATTATCCTCATTCGCAGCCATGTTTCTTATGTGTATGTATGTACACGTGTATTGCCTCACAGGTCTACGCCGCCAGTGTCCTGACGCATGAGTCTCAAAGTTTTGGTTTCTTCCGGTGAGAATTGTTGGCGATATGTTAGCTCAGATGTGGAGGTGGTAAATGTCTCTTCATTCTCCAACAACGTTGAGGTTCGCAGCTCAGATATATGTCGAGAAAAATATCCTCATTCGCAGCCATGTTTTCTGATGTGTTTGTATGTACACGTGTAGTGCCACATATGCATATGCCGCCAGTGTCCTGACGCATGAGTCTCTCAGTTTAGGTTTGTTCCCGTGAGAAATTTGGCAATATTTTGGCTCGCATGTCGAGCTGGTGAGTGTCTCTTCATTCTCGAACTACGTTGAGGTTCGCAGCTCAGATATAAGTTCATAAAATTATCCTCATTCGCAGCCATGTTTTATTATGTGCGTGCGTGTACACGTGTATTGCCGCACAGGCCTATGCCGCCAGTGTCCTGACGCATGAGTCTCAAAGTTTTGGTCTCTTCTGGTGAGAATTTTGGCGATGTATTAGCTCAGATGTGGAGGTGGTGAATGTCTCTTTATTCTCGAACAACGTTGATGTTCGCAGCTCAGATATGTATTGAGAACATTATCCTCATTCGAAGCCATGTTTTCTGATGTGTATGTATGTACACGTGTATTGCCACATAGGCCTATGCCGCCAGTAAACTGACGCATGAGTCTCTCAGTTTGTTTGTTTTTCCAGTGAGAAATTTGGCAATATTTTGGCTCGGATGTTGAGCTGGTGAGTGTCTCTTCATTCTCGAACAACGTTGAGGCTCGCAGCTCAGATATATGTCGAGAAAATGGTCCTCATTCGCAGCCATGTTTTCTTATGTGTATGGATGTACACGTGTATTGGCTCATAGGCCTATGCCGCCAGTGTCCTGACGCATGAATCTCTCAGTTTAGGTTTGTTCCAGTGAGCAATTTGGCAATATTTTGGCTCAGATGTCGAGCTGGTGAGTGTCCCTTCATTCTCGAACAACGTTGAGGTTCGCAGCTTGATATATGTCGTGAAAATTGTCCTCATTTGCAGCCATGTTTTCTTATGTGTATGTATGTACACGTGTATTGCCTCAGAGGCCTATGCCGCCAGTGTCCTGACGCATGAGTCTCAAAGTTTTGGTCTCTTCTGGTGAGAATTTTGGCGATATGTTAGCTCAGATGTGGAGGTGGTGAATGTCTCTTCATTCTCCAACAACGTTGAGGTTCGCAGCTCAGATATATGTCGAGAAAAATATCCTCATTCGCAGCCATGTTTTCTGATGTGTTTGTTTGTACACGTGTAGTGCCACATAGGCATATGCCGCCAGTGTCCTGACTCATGAGTCCCTCAGTTTAGGTTTGTTCCCGTGAGAAATTTGGCAATATTTTGGCTCAGATGTCGAGCTGGTGAGTGTCTCTTCATTCTCGAACAACGTTGAGGTTCGCAGCTCAGCCATATGCCGAGAACATTATCCTCATTCGCAGCCATGTTTTCTGATGTGTATGTATGTACACGTGTTTTGCCACATAGGCCTATGCCGCCAGTATCCTGACGCATGAGTCTCTCAGTTTGTTTGTTTTTCCAGTGAGAAATTTGGCAATATTTTGGCTCGGATGTCGAGCTGGTGAGTGTCTCTTCATTGTCGAACAACGTTGAGGATCGCAGCTCAGATATATGACGACAAAATTATCTTCGTTCGTAGCCATGTTTTCTTATGTGTATGTATGTACACGTGTATTGCCTCATAGGCCTATGCCGCCAGTGTCCTGACGCATGAGTTTCAAAGTTTTGGTCTCTTCTGGTAAGAATTTTGGCGATGTGTTAGCTCAGATGTGGAGGTGGTGAATGTCTCTTCATTCTCGAACAACGTTGAGGTTCGCAGCTCAGATATGTGTCGAGAACATTATCCTCATTCGAAGCCATGATTTCTGATGTGTATGTATGCACACGTGTATTGCCACATAGGCCTATGCCGCCAGTATACTGACGCATGAGTCTCTCAGTTTGTTTGTTTTTCCAGTGAGAAATTTGGCAATATTTTGGATCGGATGTTGAGCTTGTGAGTGTCTCTTCATTCTCGAACAACGTTGAGGCTCGCAGCTCAGATATATGTCGAGAAAATGGTCCTCATTCGCAGCCATGTGTTCTTATGTGCATGCGTTTACACGTGTATTGCCGCATAGGCCTCTGCCGCCAGTGTCCTGACGCATGAGTCTCAAAGTTTTGGTCTCTTCCGGTGAGAATTGTTGGCGATATGTTAGCTCAGATGTGGAGGTGGTGAATGTCTCTTCATTTTCCAACAACGTTGAGGTTCGCAGCTCAGATATATGTCGAGAAAAATATCCTCATTCGCAGCCATGTTTTCTGATGTGTTTGTATGTACACGTGTAGTGCCACATAGGCATATGCCGCCAGTGTCCTGACGCATGAGTCTCTCAGTTTAGGTTTGTTCCCGTGAGAAATTTGGCAATGTTTTGGCTCGGATGTCGAGCTGGTGAGTGTCTCTTCATTCTCGAACAACGTTGAGGTTCGCATCTCAGATATAAGTTCATAAAAGTATCCTCATTCGCAGCCATGTTTTCTTATGTTTATGCGTATACACGTGTATTGCCGCATAGGCTTATGTCGCCAGTGTCCTGAAGCATGAGTCTCACAGTTTGGTTTTTTTCCAGTGAGAAATTTGGCAATATGTTGGCTCGGATGTCGAGCTGATGAGTGTCTCTTCATTCTCAAACAACGTTGAGGTTCGCAGCTCAGATATATGTCGAGAACATTATCCTCATTCGCAGCCATGTTTCTTATGTGTATGTATGTACACGTGTATTGCCTCACAGGTCTACGCCGCCAGTGTCCTGACGCATGAGTCTCAAAGTTTTGGTTTCTTCCGGTGAGAATTGTTGGCGATATGTTAGCTCAGATGTGGAGGTGGTGAATGTCTCTTCATTCTCCAACAACGTTGAGGTTCGCAGCTCAGATATATGTCGAGAAAAATATCCTCATTCGCAGCCATGTTTTCTGATGTGTTTGTATGTACACGTGTAGTGCCACATATGCATATGCCGCCAGTGTCCTGACGCATGAGTCTCTCAGTTTAGGTTTGTTCCCGTGAGAAATTTGGCAATATTTTGGCTCGCATGTCGAGCTGGTGAGTGTCTCTTCATTTTCGAACTACGTTGAGGTTCGCAGCTCAGATATAAGTTCATAAAATTATCCTCATTCGCAGCCATGTTTTCTTATGTGCGTGCGTATACACGTGTATTGCCGCACAGGCCTATGCCGCCAGTGTCCTGACGCATGAGTCTCAAAGTTTTGGTCTCTTCTGGTGAGAATTTTGGAGATGTATTAGCTCAGATGTGGAGGTGGTGAATGTCTCTTCATTCTCGAACAACGTTGATGTTCGCAGCTCAGATATGTATCGAGAACATTATCCTCATTCGAAGCCATGTTTTCTGATGTGTATGTATGTACACGTGTATTGCCACATAGGCCTATGCCGCCAGTATACTGACGCATGAGTCTCTCAGTTTGTTTGTTTTTCCAGTGAGAAATTAGGCAATATTTTGGCTCGGATGTTGAGCTGGTGAGTGTCTCTTTATTCTCGAACAACGTTGAGGCTCGCAGCTCAGATATATGTCGATAAAATGGTCCTCATTCGCAGCCATGTTTTCTTATGTGTATGGATGTACACGTGTATTGGCTCATAGGCCTATGCCGCCAGTGTCCTGACGCATGAGTCTCTCAGTTTAGGTTTGTTCCAGTGAGCAATTTGGCAATATTTTGGCTCGGATGTTGAGCTGGTGAGTGTCTCTTCATTCTCGAACAACGTTGAGGCTCGCAGCTCAGATATATGTCGAGAAAATGGTCCTCATTCGCAGCCATGTTTTCTTATGTGTATGGATGTACACGTGTATTGGCTCATAGGCCTATGCCACCAGTGTCCTGACGCATGAGTCTCTCAGTTTAGGTTTGTTGCAGTGAGCAATTTGGCAATATTTTGGCTCAGATGTCGAGCTGGTGAGTGTCCCTTCATTCTCGAACAACGTTGAGGTTCGCAGCTCAGATATATGTCGTCAACATTGTCCTCATTCGAAGCCATGTTTTCTGATGTGTATGTATGTACACGTGTATTGCCACATAGGCCTATGCCGCCAGTATACTGACGCATGAGTCTCTCAGTTTGTTTGTTTTTCCCGTGAGAAATTTGGCAATATTTTGGCTCGGATGTCGAGCTGGTGAGTGTCTCTTCATTCTCGAACTACGTTGAGGTTCGCAGCTCAGATATAAGTTCATAAAATTATCCTCATTCGCAGCCATGTTTTATTATGTGCGTGCGTGTACACGTGTATTGCCGCACAGGCCTATGCCGCCAGTGTCCTGACGCATGAGTCTCAAAGTTTTGGTCTCTTCTGGTGAGAATTTTGGAGATGTATTAGCTCAGATGTGGAGGTGGTGAATGTCTCTTTATTCTCGAACAACGTTGATGTTCGCAGCTCAGATATGTATCGAGAACATTATCCTCATTCGAAGCCATGTTTTCTGATGTGTATGTATGTACACGTGTATTGCCACATAGGCCTATGCCGCCAGTAAACTGACGCATGAGTCTCTCAGTTTGTTTGTTTTTCCAGTAGGAAATTTGGCAATATTTTGGCTCGGATGTTGAGCTGGTGAGTGTCTCTTCATTCTCGAACAACGTTGAGGCTCGCAGCTCAGATATATGTCGAGAAAATGGTCCTCATTCGCAGCCATGTTTTCTTATGTGTATGGATGTACACGTGTATTGGCTCATAGGCCTATGCCGCCAGTGTCCTGACGCATGAGTCTCTCAGTTTAGGTTTGTTCCAGTGAACAATTTGGCAATATTTTGGCTCAGATGTCGAGCTGGTGAGTGTCCCTTCATTCTCGAACAACGTTGAGGTTCGCAGCTCAGATATATGTCGTCAACATTGTCCTCATTCGCAGCCATGTTTTATTATGTGTATGTATGTACACGTGTATTGCCTCATAGGCCTATGCCGCCAGTGTCCTGACGCATGAGTCTCTCAGTTTAGGTTTGTTCCAGTGAGAAAATTTGGCAATATTTTGGCTCAGATGTCGAGCTGATGAGTGTCTCTTCATTCTCGAACAACGTTGAGGTTCGCAGCTCATATATATGTTGAGAACATTATCCTCATTCGCAGCCATGTTTGCTGATGTGTATGTATGTACACGTGTATTGCCTCACAGGTCTACGCCGCCAGTGTCCTGACGCATGAGTCTCAAAGTTTTGGTTTCTTCCGGTGAGAATTGTTGGCGATATGTTAGCTCAGATGTGGAGGTGGTAAATGTCTCTTCATTCTCCAACAACGTTGAGGTTCGCAGCTCAGATATATGTCGAGAAAAATATCCTCATTCGCAGCCATGTTTTCTGATGTGTTTGTATGTACACGTGTAGTGCCACATATGCATATGCCGCCAGTGTCCTGACGCATGAGTCTCTCAGTTTAGGTTTGTTCCCGTGAGAAATTTGGCAATATTTTGGCTCGCATGTCGAGCTGGTGAGTGTCTCTTCATTCTCGAACTACGTTGAGGTTCGCAGCTCAGATATAAGTTCATAAAATTATCCTCATTCGCAGCCATGTTTTATTATGTGCGTGCGTGTACACGTGTATTGCCGCACAGGCCTATGCCGCCAGTGTCCTGACGCATGAGTCTCAAAGTTTTGGTCTCTTCTGGTGAGAATTTTGGCGATGTATTAGCTCAGATGTGGAGGTGGTGAATGTCTCTTTATTCTCGAACAACGTTGATGTTCGCAGCTCAGATATGTATTGAGAACATTATCCTCATTCGAAGCCATGTTTTCTGATGTGTATGTATGTACACGTGTATTGCCACATAGGCCTATGCCGCCAGTAAACTGACGCATGAGTCTCTCAGTTTGTTTGTTTTTCCAGTGAGAAATTTGGCAATATTTTGGCTCGGATGTTGAGCTGGTGAGTGTCTCTTCATTCTCGAACAACGTTGAGGCTCGCAGCTCAGATATATGTCGAGAAAATGGTCCTCATTCGCAGCCATGTTTTCTTATGTGTATGGATGTACACGTGTATTGGCTCATAGGCCTATGCCGCCAGTGTCCTGACGCATGAATCTCTCAGTTTAGGTTTGTTCCAGTGAGCAATTTGGCAATATTTTGGCTCAGATGTCGAGCTGGTGAGTGTCCCTTCATTCTCGAACAACGTTGAGGTTCGCAGCTTGATATATGTCGTGAAAATTGTCCTCATTTGCAGCCATGTTTTCTTATGTGTATGTATGTACACGTGTATTGCCTCAGAGGCCTATGCCGCCAGTGTCCTGACGCATGAGTCTCAAAGTTTTGGTCTCTTCTGGTGAGAATTTTGGCGATATGTTAGCTCAGATGTGGAGGTGGTGAATGTCTCTTCATTCTCCAACAACGTTGAGGTTCGCAGCTCAGATATATGTCGAGAAAAATATCCTCATTCGCAGCCATGTTTTCTGATGTGTTTGTTTGTACACGTGTAGTGCCACATAGGCATATGCCGCCAGTGTCCTGACTCATGAGTCCCTCAGTTTAGGTTTGTTCCCGTGAGAAATTTGGCAATATTTTGGCTCAGATGTCGAGCTGGTGAGTGTCTCTTCATTCTCGAACAACGTTGAGGTTCGCAGCTCAGCCATATGCCGAGAACATTATCCTCATTCGCAGCCATGTTTTCTGATGTGTATGTATGTACACGTGTTTTGCCACATAGGCCTATGCCGCCAGTATCCTGACGCATGAGTCTCTCAGTTTGTTTGTTTTTCCAGTGAGAAATTTGGCAATATTTTGGCTCGGATGTCGAGCTGGTGAGTGTCTCTTCATTGTCGAACAACGTTGAGGATCGCAGCTCAGATATATGACGACAAAATTATCTTCGTTCGTAGCCATGTTTTCTTATGTGTATGTATGTACACGTGTATTGCCTCATAGGCCTATGCCGCCAGTGTCCTGACGCATGAGTTTCAAAGTTTTGGTCTCTTCTGGTAAGAATTTTGGCGATGTGTTAGCTCAGATGTGGAGGTGGTGAATGTCTCTTCATTCTCGAACAACGTTGAGGTTCGCAGCTCAGATATGTGTCGAGAACATTATCCTCATTCGAAGCCATGATTTCTGATGTGTATGTATGCACACGTGTATTGCCACATAGGCCTATGCCGCCAGTATACTGACGCATGAGTCTCTCAGTTTGTTTGTTTTTCCAGTGAGAAATTTGGCAATATTTTGGATCGGATGTTGAGCTTGTGAGTGTCTCTTCATTCTCGAACAACGTTGAGGCTCGCAGCTCAGATATATGTCGAGAAAATGGTCCTCATTCGCAGCCATGTGTTCTTATGTGCATGCGTTTACACGTGTATTGCCGCATAGGCCTCTGCCGCCAGTGTCCTGACGCATGAGTCTCAAAGTTTTGGTCTCTTCCGGTGAGAATTGTTGGCGATATGTTAGCTCAGATGTGGAGGTGGTGAATGTCTCTTCATTTTCCAACAACGTTGAGGTTCGGAGCTCAGATATATGTCGAGAAAAATATCCTCATTCGCAGCCATGTTTTCTGATGTGTTTGTATGTACACGTGTAGTGCCACATAGGCATATGCCGCCAGTGTCCTGACGCATGAGTCTCTCAGTTTAGGTTTGTTCCCGTGAGAAATTTGGCAATGTTTTGGCTCGGATGTCGAGCTGGTGAGTGTCTCTTCATTCTCGAACAACGTTGAGGTTCGCATCTCAGATATAAGTTCATAAAAGTATCCTCATTCGCAGCCATGTTTTCTTATGTTTATGCGTATACACGTGTATTGCCGCATAGGCTTATGTCGCCAGTGTCCTGAAGCATGAGTCTCACAGTTTGGTTTTTTTCCAGTGAGAAATTTGGCAATATGTTGGCTCGGATGTCGAGCTGATGAGTGTCTCTTCATTCTCAAACAACGTTGAGGTTCGCAGCTCAGATATATGTCGAGAACATTATCCTCATTCGCAGCCATGTTTCTTATGTGTATGTATGTACACGTGTATTGCCTCACAGGTCTACGCCGCCAGTGTCCTGACGCATGAGTCTCAAAGTTTTGGTTTCTTCCGGTGAGAATTGTTGGCGATATGTTAGCTCAGATGTGGAGGTGGTGAATGTCTCTTCATTCTCCAACAACGTTGAGGTTCGCAGCTCAGATATATGTCGAGAAAAATATCCTCATTCGCAGCCATGTTTTCTGATGTGTTTGTATGTACACGTGTAGTGCCACATATGCATATGCCGCCAGTGTCCTGACGCATGAGTCTCTCAGTTTAGGTTTGTTCCCGTGAGAAATTTGGCAATATTTTGGCTCGCATGTCGAGCTGGTGAGTGTCTCTTCATTTTCGAACTACGTTGAGGTTCGCAGCTCAGATATAAGTTCATAAAATTATCCTCATTCGCAGCCATGTTTTCTTATGTGCGTGCGTATACACGTGTATTGCCGCACAGGCCTATGCCGCCAGTGTCCTGACGCATGAGTCTCAAAGTTTTGGTCTCTTCTGGTGAGAATTTTGGCGATGTATTAGCTCAGATGTGGAGGTGGTGAATGTCTCTTCATTCTCGAACAACGTTGATGTTCGCAGCTCAGATATGTATCGAGAACATTATCCTCATTCGAAGCCATGTTTTCTGATGTGTATGTATGTACACGTGTATTGCCACATAGGCCTATGCCGCCAGTATACTGACGCATGAGTCTCTCAGTTTGTTTGTTTTTCCAGTGAGAAATTAGGCAATATTTTGGCTCGGATGTTGAGCTGGTGAGTGTCTCTTTATTCTCGAACAACGTTGAGGCTCGCAGCTCAGATATATGTCGATAAAATGGTCCTCATTCGCAGCCATGTTTTCTTATGTGTATGGATGTACACGTGTATTGGCTCATAGGCCTATGCCGCCAGTGTCCTGACGCATGAGTCTCTCAGTTTAGGTTTGTTCCAGTGAGCAATTTGGCAATATTTTGGCTCGGATGTTGAGCTGGTGAGTGTCTCTTCATTCTCGAACAACGTTGAGGCTCGCAGCTCAGATATATGTCGAGAAAATGGTCCTCATTCGCAGCCATGTTTTCTTATGTGTATGGATGTACACGTGTATTGGCTCATAGGCCTATGCCACCAGTGTCCTGACGCATGAGTCTCTCAGTTTAGGTTTGTTGCAGTGAGCAATTTGGCAATATTTTGGCTCAGATGTCGAGCTGGTGAGTGTCCCTTCATTCTCGAACAACGTTGAGGTTCGCAGCTCAGATATATGTCGTCAACATTGTCCTCATTCGAAGCCATGTTTTCTGATGTGTATGTATGTACACGTGTATTGCCACATAGGCCTATGCCGCCAGTATACTGACGCATGAGTCTCTCAGTTTGTTTGTTTTTCCCGTGAGAAATTTGGCAATATTTTGGCTCGGATGTCGAGCTGGTGAGTGTCTCTTCATTCTCGAACTACGTTGAGGTTCGCAGCTCAGATATAAGTTCATAAAATTATCCTCATTCGCAGCCATGTTTTATTATGTGCGTGCGTGTACACGTGTATTGCCGCACAGGCCTATGCCGCCAGTGTCCTGACGCATGAGTCTCAAAGTTTTGGTCTCTTCTGGTGAGAATTTTGGAGATGTATTAGCTCAGATGTGGAGGTGGTGAATGTCTCTTTATTCTCGAACAACGTTGATGTTCGCAGCTCAGATATGTATCGAGAACATTATCCTCATTCGAAGCCATGTTTTCTGATGTGTATGTATGTACACGTGTATTGCCACATAGGCCTATGCCGCCAGTAAACTGACGCATGAGTCTCTCAGTTTGTTTGTTTTTCCAGTAGGAAATTTGGCAATATTTTGGCTCGGATGTTGAGCTGGTGAGTGTCTCTTCATTCTCGAACAACGTTGAGGCTCGCAGCTCAGATATATGTCGAGAAAATGGTCCTCATTCGCAGCCATGTTTTCTTATGTGTATGGATGTACACGTGTATTGGCTCATAGGCCTATGCCGCCAGTGTCCTGACGCATGAGTCTCTCAGTTTAGGTTTGTTCCAGTGAACAATTTGGCAATATTTTGGCTCAGATGTCGAGCTGGTGAGTGTCCCTTCATTCTCAAACAACGTTGAGGTTCGCAGCTCAGATATATGTCGTCAACATTGTCCTCATTCGCAGCCATGTTTTATTATGTGTATGTATGTACACGTGTATTGCCTCATAGGCCTATGCCGCCAGTGTCCTGACGCATGAGTCTCTCAGTTTAGGTTTGTTCCAGTGAGAAAATTTGGCAATATTTTGGCTCAGATGTCGAGCTGATGAGTGTCTCTTCATTCTCGAACAACGTTGAGGTTCGCAGCTCATATATATGTTGAGAACATTATCCTCATTCGCAGCCATGTTTGCTGATGTGTATGTATGTACACGTGTATTGCCACATAGGCCTATGCCGCCAGTATCCTGACGCATGAGTCTCTCAGTTTGGGTTTTTTCCAGTGAGAAATTTGGAAATATTTTGGCTCGGATGTCGAGCTGGTGAGTGTCTCTTTATTGTCGAACAACGTTGAGGATCGCAGCTCAGATATATGTCGACAAAATTATCCTCATTTGTAGCCATGTTTTCTTATGTGTATGTATGTACACGTGTATTGCCTCATAGGCCTATGCCGCCAGTGTCCTGACGCATGAGTCTCAAAGTTTTGGTCTCTTCTGGTGAGAATTTTGGCGATGTGTTAGCTCAGATGTGGAGGTGGTGAATGTCTCTTCATTCTCGAACAACGTTGAGGTTCGCAGCTCAGATATGTGTCGAGAACATTATCCTCATTCGAAGCCATGTTTTCTGATGTGTATGTATGTACACGTGTATTGCCACATAGGCCTATGCCGCCAGTATACTGACGCATGAGTCTCTCAGTTTGTTTGTTTTTCCAGTGAGAAATTTGGCAATATTTTGGCTCGAATGTTGAGCTGGTTAGTGTCTCTTCATTCTCGAACAACGTTGAGGCTCGCAGTTCAGATATATGTCGAGAAAATGGTACTCATTCGCAGCCATGTTTTGTTATGTGTATGGATGTACACGTGTATTGATTCATAGGCTTATGCCGCCAGTGTCCTGACGCATGAGTCTCACAGTTTTGTTTTTTTCCAGTGAGAAATTTGGAAATATTTTGGCTCAGATGTCGAGCTGGCGAGTGTCTCTTCATTCTCGAACTACGTTGAGGTTCGCAGCTCAGATATAAGTTCATAAAATTATCCTCATTCGCAGCCATGTTTTCTTATGTGCGTGCGTGTACACGTGTATTGCCGCATAGGCCTATGCCGCCAGTGTCCTGACGCATGAGTCTCAAAGTGTTGGTCTCTTCCGGTGAGAATTGTTGGCGATATGTTAGCTCAGATGTGGAGGTGTTGAATGTCTCTTCATTCTCCAACAACGTTGAGGTTCGCAGCTCAGATATATGTCGAGAAAAACATCCCCATTCGCAGCCATGTTTTCTGATGTGTTTGTATGTACACGTGTAGTGCCACATATGCATATGCCGCCAGTGTCCTGACGCATGAGTCTCTCAGTTTAGGTCTGTTCCCGTGAAAAATTTGGCAATATTTTGGCTCGGATGTCGAGCTGGTGAGTGTCTCTTCATTCTCGAACTACGTTGAGGTTCGCAGCTCAGATATAAGTTCATAAAATTATCCTCATTCGCAGCCATGTTTTATTATGTGCGTGCGTGTACACGTGTATTGCCGCACAGGCCTATGCCGCCAGTGTCCTGACGCATGAGTCTCAAAGTTTTGGTCTCTTCTGGTGAGAATTTTGGCGATGTATTAGCTCAGATGTGGAGGTGGTGAATGTCTCTTTATTCTCGAACAACGTTGATGTTCGCAGCTCAGATATGTATCGAACATTATCCTCATTCGAAGCCATGTTTTCTGATGTGTATGTATGTACACGTGTATTGCCACATAGGCCTATGCCGCAAGTAAACTGACGCATGAGTCTCTCAGTTTGTTTGTTTTTCCAGTGAGAAATTTGGCAATATTTTGGCTCAGATGTCGAGCTGGTGAGTGTCTCTTCATTCTCGAACAACGTTGAGGTTCGCAGCTCAGATATATGTCGTGAAAATTGTCCTCATTCGCAGCCATGTTTTCTTATGTGTATGTATGTACACGTGTAATGCCTCAGAGGCCTATGCCGCCAGTGTCCTGACGCATGAGTCTCAAAGTTTTGGTCTCTTCTGGTGAGAATTTTGGCGATATGTTAGCTCAGATGTCGAGCTGGTGAGTGTCCCTTCATTCTCGAACAACGTTGAGGTTCGCAGCTCAGATATATGCCGTGAAAATTGTCCTCATTCGCAGCCATGTTTTCTTATGTGTATGTATGTACACGTGTATTGCCTCATAGGCCTATGCCGCCCGTGTCCTGACGTATGAGTCTCACAGTTTGGGTTTTTTCCAGTGAGAAATTTGGAAATATTTTGGCTCAGATGTCGAGCAGGCGAGTGTCTCTTCATTCTCAAACAACGTTGAGGTTCGCAGCTCAGATATAAGTTCATCAAATTATCCTCATTCGCAGCCATGTTTTCTGATGTGTTTGTATGTACACGTGTATTGCCACTTAGGCATATGCCGCCAGTGTCCCGACGCATGAGTCTCTCAGTTTGGGTTTTTTCCAGTGAGAAATTTGGCAATATTTTGGCTCGGATGTCGAGCTGGTGAGTGTCTCTTTATTGTCGAACAACGTTGAGGATCGCAGCTCAGATATATGTCGACAAAATTATCCTCATTTGTAGCCATGTTTTCTTATGTGTATGTATGTACACGTGTATTGCCTCATAGGCCTATGCCGCCAGTGTCCTGACGCATGAGTCTCAAAGATTTGGTCTCTTCTGGTGAGAATTTTGGCGATGTGTTAGCTCAGATGTGGAGCTGGTTAGTGTCTCTTTATTGTCGAACAACGTTGAGGCTCGCAGCTCAGATATATGTCGAGAAAATGGTCCTCATTCGCAGCCATGTTTTCTTATGTGTATGGATGTACACGTGTATTGGCTCATAGGCCTATGCCACCAGTGTCCTGACGCATGAGTCTCTCAGTTTAGGTTTGTTGCAGTGAGCAATTTGGCAATATTTTGGCTCAGATGTCGAGCTGGTGAGTGTCCCTTCATTCTCGAACAACGTTGAGGTTCGCAGCTCAGATATATGTCGTCAACATTGTCCTCATTCGAAGCCATGTTTTCTGATGTGTATGTATGTACACGTGTATTGCCACATAGGCCTATGCCGCCAGTATACTGACGCATGAGTCTCTCAGTTTGTTTGTTTTTCCCGTGAGAAATTTGGCAATATTTTGGCTCGGATGTCGAGCTGGTGAGTGTCTCTTCATTCTCGAACTACGTTGAGGTTCGCAGCTCAGATATAAGTTCATAAAATTATCCTCATTCGCAGCCATGTTTTATTATGTGCGTGCGTGTACACGTGTATTGCCGCACAGGCCTATGCCGCCAGTGTCCTGACGCATGAGTCTCAAAGTTTTGGTCTCTTCTGGTGAGAATTTTGGAGATGTATTAGCTCAGATGTGGAGGTGGTGAATGTCTCTTTATTCTCGAACAACGTTGATGTTCGCAGCTCAGATATGTATCGAGAACATTATCCTCATTCGAAGCCATGTTTTCTGATGTGTATGTATGTACACGTGTATTGCCACATAGGCCTATGCCGCCAGTAAACTGACGCATGAGTCTCTCAGTTTGTTTGTTTTTCCAGTGAGAAATTTGGCAATATTTTGGCTCAGATGTCGAGCTGGTGAGTGTCTCTTCATTCTCGAACAACGTTGAGGTTCGCAGCTCAGATATATGTCGTGAAAATTGTCCTCATTCGCAGCCATGTTTTCTTATGTGTATGTATGTACACGTGTAATGCCTCAGAGGCCTATGCCGCCAGTGTCCTGACGCATGAGTCTCAAAGTGTTGGTCTCTTCTGGTGAGAATTTTGGCGATATGTTAGCTCAGATGTCGAGCTGGTGAGTGTCCCTTCATTCTCGAACAACGTTGAGGTTCGCAGCTCAGATATATGCCGTGAAAATTGTCCTCATTCGCAGCCATGTTTTCTTATGTGTATGTATGTACACGTGTATTGCCTCATAGGCCTATGCCGCCCGTGTCCTGACGTATGAGTCTCACAGTTTGGGTTTTTTCCAGTGAGAAATTTGGAAATATTTTGGCTCAGATGTCGAGCAGGCGAGTGTCTCTTCATTCTCAAACAACGTTGAGGTTCGCAGCTCAGATATAAGTTCATCAAATTATCCTCATTCGCAGCCATGTTTTCTGATGTGTTTGTATGTAAACGTGTATTGCCACTTAGGCATATGCCGCCAGTGTCCTGACGCATGAGTCTCTCAGTTTGGGTTTTTTCCAGTGAGAAATTTGGCAATATTTTGGCTCGGATGTCGAGCTGGTGAGTGTCTCTTTATTGTCGAACAACGTTGAGGATCGCAGCTCAGATATATGTCGACAAAATTATCCTCATTTGTAGCCATGTTTTCTTATGTGTATGTATGTACACGTGTATTGCCTCATAGGCCTATGCCGCCAGTGTCCTGACGCATGAGTCTCAAAGTTTTGGTCTCTTCTGGTGAGAATTTTGGCGATGTGTTAGCTCAGATGTGGAGCTGGTTAGTGTCTCTTTATTGTTGAACAACGTTGAGGCTCGCAGCTCAGATATATGTCGAGAAAATGGTCCTCATTCGCAGCCATGTTTTCTTATGTGTATGGATGTACACGTGTATTGGCTCATAGGCCTATGCCACCAGTGTCCTGACGCATGAGTCTCTCAGTTTAGGTTTGTTGCAGTGAGCAATTTGGCAATATTTTGGCTCAGATGTCGAGCTGGTGAGTGTCCCTTCATTCTCGAACAACGTTGAGGTTCGCAGCTCAGATATATGTCGTCAACATTGTCCTCATTCGAAGCCATGTTTTCTGATGTGTATGTATGTACACGTGTATTGCCACATAGGCCTATGCCGCCAGTATACTGACGCATGAGTCTCTCAGTTTGTTTGTTTTTCCCGTGAGAAATTTGGCAATATTTTGGCTCGGATGTCGAGCTGGTGAGTGTCTCTTCATTCTCGAACTACGTTGAGGTTTGCAGCTCAGATATAAGTTCATAAAATTATCCTCATTCGCAGCCATGTTTTATTATGTGCGTGCGTGTACACGTGTATTGCCGCACAGGCCTATGCCGCCAGTGTCCTGACGCATGAGTCTCAAAGCTTTGGTCTCTTCTGGTGAGAATTTTGGAGATGTATTAGCTCAGATGTGGAGGTGGTGAATGTCTCTTTATTCTCGAACAACGTTGATGTTCGCAGCTCAGATATGTATCGAGAACATTATCCTCATTCGAAGCCATGTTTTCTGATGTGTATGTATGTACACGTGTATTGCCACATAGGCCTATGCCGCCAGTAAACTGACGCATGAGTCTCTCAATTTGTTTGTTTTTCCAGTAGGAAATTTGGCAATATTTTGGCTCGGATGTTGAGCTGGTGAGTGTCTCTTCATTCTCGAACAACGTTGAGGCTCGCAGCTCAGATATATGTCGAGAAAATGGTCCTCATTCGCAGCCATGTTTTCTTATGTGTATGGATGTACACGTGTATTGGCTCATAGGCCTATGCCGCCAGTGTCCTGACGCATGAGTCTCTCAGTTTAGGTTTGTTCCAGTGAACAATTTGGCAATATTTTGGCTCAGATGTCGAGCTGGTGAGTGTCCCTTCATTCTCGAACAACGTTGAGGTTCGCAGCTCAGATATATGTCGTCAACATTGTCCTCATTCGCAGCCATGTTTTATTATGTGTATGTATGTACACGTGTATTGCCTCATAGGCCTATGCCGCCAGTGTCCTGACGCATGAGTCTCTCAGTTTAGGTTTGTTCCAGTGAGAAAATTTGGCAATATTTTGGCTCAGATGTCGAGCTGATGAGTGTCTCTTCATTCTCGAACAACGTTGAGGTTCGCAGCTCATATATATGTTGAGAACATTATCCTCATTCGCAGCCATGTTTGCTGATGTGTATGTATGTACACGTGTATTGCCACATAGGCCTATGCCGCCAGTATCCTGACGCATGAGTCTCTCAGTTTGGGTTTTTTCCAGTGAGAAATTTGGAAATATTTTGGCTCGGATGTCGAGCTGGTGAGTGTCTCTTTATTGTCGAACAACGTTGAGGATCGCAGCTCAGATATATGTCGACAAAATTATCCTCATTTGTAGCCATGTTTTCTTATGTGTATGTATGTACACGTGTATTGCCTCATAGGCCTATGCCGCCAGTGTCCTGACGCATGAGTCTCACAGTTTTGGTCTCTTCTGGTGAGAATTTTGGCGATGTGTTAGCTCAGATGTGGAGGTGGTGAATGTCTCTTCATTCTCGAACAACGTTGAGGTTCGCAGCTCAGATATGTGTCGAGAACATTATCCTCATTCGAAGCCATGTTTTCTGATGTGTATGTATGTACACGTGTATTGCCACATAGGCCTATGCCGCCAGTATACTGACGCATGAGTCTCTCAGTTTGTTTGTTTTTCCAGTGAGAAATTTGGCAATATTTTGGCTCGAATGTTGAGCTGGTTAGTGTCTCTTCATTCTCGAACAACGTTGAGGCTCGCAGTTCAGATATATGTCGAGAAAATGGTACTCATTCGCAGCCATGTTTTGTTATGTGTATGGATGTACACGTGTATTGATTCATAGGCTTATGCCGCCAGTGTCCTGACGCATGAGTCTCACAGTTTTGTTTTTTTCCAGTGAGAAATTTGGAAATATTTTGGCTCAGATGTCGAGCTGGCGAGTGTCTCTTCATTCTCGAACTACGTTGAGGTTCGCAGCTCAGATATAAGTTCATAAAATTATCCTCATTCGCAGCCATGTTTTCTTATGTGCGTGCGTGTACACGTGTATTGCCGCATAGGCCTATGCCGCCAGTGTCCTGACGCATGAGTCTCAAAGTGTTGGTCTCTTCCGGTGAGAATTGTTGGCGATATGTTAGCTCAGATGTGGAGGTGTTGAATGTCTCTTCATTCTCCAACAACGTTGAGGTTCGCAGCTCAGATATATGTCGAGAAAAACATCCCCATTCGCAGCCATGTTTTCTGATGTGTTTGTATGTACACGTGTAGTGCCACATATGCATATGCCGCCAGTGTCCTGACGCATGAGTCTCTCAGTTTAGGTTTGT
Organism: Crossaster papposus; assembly: GCA_037893245.1. NCBI lineage: Eukaryota > Metazoa > Echinodermata > Asteroidea > Velatida > Solasteridae > Crossaster > Crossaster papposus. The sequence continues at coordinate 2,865,128 of JBAIAA010000009.1, read as the reverse complement.
TCCCGTGAAAAATTTGGCAATATTTTGGCTCGGATGTCGAGCTGGTGAGTGTCTCTTCATTCTCGAACTACGTTGAGGTTCGCAGCTCAGATATAAGTTCATAAAATTATCCTCATTCGCAGCCATGTTTTATTATGTGCGTGCGTGTACACGTGTATTGCCGCACAGGCCTATGCCGACAGTGTCCTGACGCATGAGTCTCAAAGTTTTGGTCTCTTCTGGTGAGAATTTTGGCGATGTATTAGCTCAGATGTGGAGGTGGTGAATGTCTCTTTATTCTCGAACAACGTTGATGTTCGCAGCTCAGATATGTATCGAGAACATTATCCTCATTCGAAGCCATGTTTTCTGATGTGTATGTATGTACACGTGTATTGCCACATAGGCCTATGCCGCCAGTAAACTGACGCATGAGTCTCTCAGTTTGTTTGTTTTTCCAGTGAGAAATTTGGCAATATTTTGGCTCAGATGTCGAGCTGGTGAGTGTCTCTTCATTCTCGAACAACGTTGAGGTTCGCAGCTCAGATATATGTCGTGAAAATTGTCCTCATTCGCAGCCATGTTTTCTTATGTGTATGTATGTACACGTGTAATGCCTCAGAGGCCTATGCCGCCAGTGTCCTGACGCATGAGTCTCAAAGTTTTGGTCTCTTCTGGTGAGAATTTTGGCGATATGTTAGCTCAGATGTCGAGCTGGTGAGTGTCCCTTCATTCTCGAACAACGTTGAGGTTCGCAGCTCAGATATATGCCGTGAAAATTGTCCTCATTCGCAGCCATGTTTTCTTATGTGTATGTATGTACACGTGTATTGCCTCATAGGCCTATGCCGCCCGTGTCCTGACGTATGAGTCTCACAGTTTGGGTTTTTTCCAGTGAGAAATTTGGAAATATTTTGGCTCAAATGTCGAGCAGGCGAGTGTCTCTTCATTCTCAAACAACGTTGAGGTTCGCAGCTCAGATATAAGTTCATCAAATTATCCTCATTCGCAGCCATGTTTTCTGATGTGTTTGTATGTACACGTGTATTGCCACTTAGGCATATGCCGCCAGTGTCCTGACGCATGAGTCTCTCAGTTTGGGTTTTTTCCAGTGAGAAATTTGGCAATATTTTGGCTCGGATGTCGAGCTGGTGAGTGTCTCTTTATTGTCGAACAACGTTGAGGATCGCAGCTCAGATATATGTCGACAAAATTATCCTCATTTGTAGCCATGTTTTCTTATGTGTATGTATGTACACGTGTACTGCCTCATAGGCCTATGCCGCCAGTGTCCTGACGCATGAGTCTCAAAGTTTTGGTCTCTTCTGGTGAGAATTTTGGCGATGTGTTAGCTCAGATGTGGAGCTGGTTAGTGTCTCTTTATTGTTGAACAACGTTGAGGCTCGCAGCTCAGATATATGTCGAGAAAATGGTACTCATTCGCAGCCATGTTTTGTTATGTGTATGGATGTACACGTGTATTGATTCATAGGCCTATGCCGCCAGTGTCCTGACGCATGAGTCTCACAGTTTTGTTTTTTTCCAGTGAGAAATTTGGCAATATTTTCGCTCAGATGTCGAGCTGGTGAGTGTCTCTTCATTCTCGAACTACGTTGAGGTTCGCAGCTCAGATATAAGTTCATAAAATTATCCTCATTCGCAGCCATGTTTTATTATGTGCGTGCGTGTACACGTGTATTGCCGCACAGGCCTATGCCGCCAGTGTCCTGACGCATGAGTCTCTCAGTTTGGTTTTTCTCCAGTGAGAAATTTGGCAATATTTTGGCTCAGATGTCGAGCTGGTGAGTGTCTCTTCATTGTCGAACAACGTTGAGGATCGCAGCTCAGATATATGTCGACAAAATTATCCTCATTCGTAGCCATGTTTTCTTGTGTGTATGTATGTACACGTGTATTGCCTCACAGGCCTACGCCGCCAGTGTCCTGACGCATGAGTCTCAAAGTCTTGGTCTCTTCTGGTGAGAATTTTGGCGATGTATTAGCTCAGATGTGGAGGTGGTGAATGTCTCTTTATTCTCGAACAACGTTGATGTTCGCAGCTCAGATATGTATCGAGAACATTATCCTCATTCGAAGCCATGTTTTCTGATGTGTATGTATGTACACGTGTATTGCCACATAGGCCTATGCCGCCAGTAAACTGACGCATGAGTCTCTCAGTTTGTTTGTTTTTCCAGTGAGAAATTTGGCAATATTTTGGCTCAGATGTCGAGCTGGCGAGTGTCCCTTCATTCTCGAACTACGTTGAGGTTCGCAGCTCAGATATAAGTTCATAAAATTATCCTCATTCGCAGCCATGTTTTCTTATGTGCGTGCGTGTACACGTGTATTGCCGCATAGGCCTATGCCGCCAGTGTCCTGACGCATGAGTCTCAAAGTTTTGGTCTCTTCCGGTGAGAATTGTTGGCGATATGTTAGCTCAGATGTGGAGGTGGTGAATGTCTCTTCATTCTCCAACAACGTTGAGGTTCGCAGCTCAGATATATGTCGAGAAAAATTTCCTCATTCGCAGCCATGTTTTCTGATGTGTTTGTTTGTACACGTGTAGTGCCACATAGGCATATGCCGCCAGTGTCCTGACTAATGAGTCCCTCAGTTTAGGTTTGTTCCCGTGAGAAATTTGGCAATATTTTGGCTCAGATGTCGAGCTGGTGAGTGTCTCTTCATTCTCGAACAACGTTGAGGTTCGCAGCTCAGCCATATGCCGAGAACATTATCCTCATTCGCAGCCATGTTTTCTGATGTGTATGTATGTACACGTGTATTGCCACATAGGCCTATGCCGCCAGTATCCTGACGCATGAGTCTCTCAGTTTGAGTTTTTTCCAGTGAGAAATTTGGCAATATTTTGGCTCGGATGTCGAGCTGGTGAGTGTCTCTTCATTGTCGAACAACGTTGAGGATCGCAGCTCAGATATATGACGACAAAATTATCTTCGTTCGTAGCCATGTTTTCTTATGTGTATGTATGTACACGTGTATTGCCTCATAGGCCTATGCCGCCAGTGTCCTGACGCATGAGTCTCAAAGTTTTGGTCTCTTCTGGTAAGAATTTTGGCGATGTGTTAGCTCAGATGTGGAGGTGGTGAATGTCTCTTTATTCTCGAACAACGTTGAGGTTCGCAGCTCAGATATGTGTCGAGAACATTATCCTCATTCGAAGCCATGATTTCTGATGTGTATGTATGCACACGTGTATTGCCACATAGGCCTATGCCGCCAGTATACTGACGCATGAGTCTCTCAGTTTGTTTATTTTTCCAGTGAGAAATTTGGCAATATTTTGGATCGGATGTTGAGCTTGTGAGTGTCTCTTCATTCTCGAACAACGTTGAGGCTCGCAGCTCAGATATATGTCGAGAAAATGGTCCTCATTCGCAGCCATGTGTTCTTATGTGCATGCGTTTACACGTGTATTGCCGCATAGGCCTCTGCCGCCAGTGTCCTGACGCATGAGTCTCAAAGTTTTAGTCTCTTCCGGTGAGAATTGTTGGCGATATGTTAGCTCAGATGTGGAGGTGGTGAATGTCTCTTCATTCTCCAACAACTTTGAGGTTCGCAGCTCAGATATATGTCGAGAAAAATATCCTCATTCGCAGCCATGTTTTCTGATGTGTTTGTATGTACACGTGTAGTGCCACATAGGCATATGCCGCCAGTGTCCTGACGCATGAGTCTCTCAGTTTATGTTTGTTCCCGTGAGAAATTTGGCAATATTGTGGCTCAGATGTCGAGCTGGTGAGTGTCTCTTCATTCTCGAACAACGTTGAGGTTCGCAGCTCAGATATATGTCGAGAACATTATCCTCATTCGCAGCCATGTTTTCTGATGTGTATGTATTTACACGTGTATTGCCACATAGGCCTATGCCGCCAGTATCCTGACGCATGAGTCTCTCAGTTTGGGTTTTTTCCAGAGAGAAATTTGGCAATGTTTTGGCTCGGATGTCGAGCTGGTGAGTGTCTCTTCATTCTCGAACAACGTTGAGGTTCGCATCTCAGATATAAGTTCATAAAAGTATCCTCATTCGCAGCCATGTTTTCTTATGTTTATGCGTATACACGTGTATTGCCGCATAGGCTTATGTCGCCAGTGTCCTGAAGCATGAGTCTCACAGTTTGTTTTTTTTCCATTGAGAAATTTGGCAATATGTTGGCTCGGATGTCGAGCTGATGAGTGTCTCTTCATTCTGGAACAACGTAGAGGTTCGCAGCTCAGATATATGTCGAGAACATTATCCTCATTCGCAGCCATGTTTCTTATGTGTATGTATGTACACGTGTATTGCCTCACAGGTCTACGCCGCCAGTGTCCTGACGCATGAGTCTCAAAGTTTTGGTTTCTTCCCGTGAGAATTGTTGGCGATATGTTAGCTCAGATGTGGAGGTGGTGAATGTCTCTTCATTCTCCAACAACGTTGAGGTTCGCAGCTCAGATATATGTCGAGAACATTATCCTCATTCGCAGCCATGTTTTCTTATGTGCGTGCGTATACACGTGTATTGCCGCATAGGCCTATGCCGCCAGTGTCCTGACGCATGAGTCTCAAAGTTTTGGTCTCTTCTGGTGAGAATTTTGGCGATGTATTAGCTCAGATGTGGAGGTGGTGAATGTCTCTTCATTCTCGAACAACGTTGATGTTCGCAGCTCAGATATGTATCGAGAACATTATCCTCATTCGAAGCCATGTTTTCTGATGTGTATGTATGTACACGTGTATTGCCACATAGGCCTATGCCGCCAGTATACTGACGCATGAGTCTCTCAGTTTGTTTGTTTTTCCAGTGAGAAATTTGGCAATATTTTGGCTCAGATGTCGAGCTGGTGAGTGTCTCTTCATTCTCGAACAACGTTGAGGTTCGCAGCTCAGCCATATGCCGAGAACATTATCCTCATTCGCAGCCATGTTTTCTGATGTGTATGTATGTACACGTGTATTGCCACATAGGCCTATGCCGCCAGTATCCTGACGCATGAGTCTCTCAGTTTGAGTTTTTTCCAGTGAGAAATTTGGCAATATTTTGGCTCGGATGTCGAGCTGGTGAGTGTCTCTTCATTGTCGAACAACGTTGAGGATCGCAGCTCAGATATATGACGACAAAATTATCTTCGTTCGTAGCCATGTTTTCTTATGTGTATGTATGTACACGTGTATTGCCTCATAGGCCTATGCCGCCAGTGTCCTGACGCATGAGTCTCAAAGTTTTGGTCTCTTCTGGTAAGAATTTTGGCGATGTGTTAGCTCAGATGTGGAGGTGGTGAATGTCTCTTTATTCTCGAACAACGTTGAGGTTCGCAGCTCAGATATGTGTCGAGAACATTATCCTCATTCGAAGCCATGATTTCTGATGTGTATGTATGCACACGTGTATTGCCACATAGGCCTATGCCGCCAGTATACTGACGCATGAGTCTCTCAGTTTGTTTATTTTTCCAGTGAGAAATTTGGCAATATTTTGGATCGGATGTTGAGCTTGTGAGTGTCTCTTCATTCTCGAACAACGTTGAGGCTCGCAGCTCAGATATATGTCGAGAAAATGGTCCTCATTCGCAGCCATGTGTTCTTATGTGCATGCGTTTACACGTGTATTGCCGCATAGGCCTCTGCCGCCAGTGTCCTGACGCATGAGTCTCAAAGTTTTAGTCTCTTCCGGTGAGAATTGTTGGCGATATGTTAGCTCAGATGTGGAGGTGGTGAATGTCTCTTCATTCTCCAACAACTTTGAGGTTCGCAGCTCAGATATATGTCGAGAAAAATATCCTCATTCGCAGCCATGTTTTCTGATGTGTTTGTATGTACACGTGTAGTGCCACATAGGCATATGCCGCCAGTGTCCTGACGCATGAGTCTCTCAGTTTATGTTTGTTCCCGTGAGAAATTTGGCAATATTGTGGCTCAGATGTCGAGCTGGTGAGTGTCTCTTCATTCTCGAACAACGTTGAGGTTCGCAGCTCAGATATATGTCGAGAACATTATCCTCATTCGCAGCCATGTTTTCTGATGTGTATGTATTTACACGTGTATTGCCACATAGGCCTATGCCGCCAGTATCCTGACGCATGAGTCTCTCAGTTTGGGTTTTTTCCAGAGAGAAATTTGGCAATGTTTTGGCTCGGATGTCGAGCTGGTGAGTGTCTCTTCATTCTCGAACAACGTTGAGGTTCGCATCTCAGATATAAGTTCATAAAAGTATCCTCATTCGCAGCCATGTTTTCTTATGTTTATGCGTATACACGTGTATTGCCGCATAGGCTTATGTCGCCAGTGTCCTGAAGCATGAGTCTCACAGTTTGTTTTTTTTCCATTGAGAAATTTGGCAATATGTTGGCTCGGATGTCGAGCTGATGAGTGTCTCTTCATTCTGGAACAACGTAGAGGTTCGCAGCTCAGATATATGTCGAGAACATTATCCTCATTCGCAGCCATGTTTCTTATGTGTATGTATGTACACGTGTATTGCCTCACAGGTCTACGCCGCCAGTGTCCTGACGCATGAGTCTCAAAGTTTTGGTTTCTTCCCGTGAGAATTGTTGGCGATATGTTAGCTCAGATGTGGAGGTGGTGAATGTCTCTTCATTCTCCAACAACGTTGAGGTTCGCAGCTCAGATATATGTCGAGAACATTATCCTCATTCGCAGCCATGTTTTCTTATGTGCGTGCGTATACACGTGTATTGCCGCATAGGCCTATGCCGCCAGTGTCCTGACGCATGAGTCTCAAAGTTTTGGTCTCTTCTGGTGAGAATTTTGGCGATGTATTAGCTCAGATGTGGAGGTGGTGAATGTCTCTTCATTCTCGAACAACGTTGATGTTCGCAGCTCAGATATGTATCGAGAACATTATCCTCATTCGAAGCCATGTTTTCTGATGTGTATGTATGTACACGTGTATTGCCACATAGGCCTATGCCGCCAGTATACTGACGCATGAGTCTCTCAGTTTGTTTGTTTTTCCAGTGAGAAATTTGGCAATATTTTGGCTCGGATGTTGAGCTGGTGAGTGTCTCTTCATTCTCGAACAACGTTGAGGCTCGCAGCTCAGATATATGTCGGGAAAATGGTCCTCATTCGCAGCCATGTTTTCTTATGTGTATGGATGTACACGTGTATTGATTCATAGGCATATGCCGCCAGTGTCCTGACGCATGAGTCTCACAGTTTTGTTTTTTTCCAGTGAGAAATTTTCAAATATTTTGGCTCAGATGTCGAGCTGGCGAGTGTCTCTTCATTCTCGAACTACGTTGAGGTTCGCAGCTCAGATATAAGTTCATAAAATTATCCTCATTCGCAGCCATGTTTTCTTATGTGCGTGCGTGTACACGTGTATTGCCGCATAGGCCTATGCCGCCAGTGTCCTGACGCATGAGTCTCAAAGTTTTGGTCTCTTCCGGTGAGAATTGTTGGCGATATGTTAGCTCAGATGTGGAGGTGGTGAATGTCTCTTCATTCTCCAACAACGTTGAGGTTCGCAGCTCAGATATATGTCGAGAACATTATCCTCATTCGCAGCCATGTTTTCTGATGTGTATGTATGTACACGTGTATTGCGACATAGGCCTATGCCGCCAGTATCCTGACGCATGAGTCTCTCAGTTTGGGTTTTTTCCAGTGAGAAATTTGGCAATATTTTGGCTCGGATGTCGAGCTGGTGAGTGTCTCTTCATTGTCGAACAACGTTGAGGATTGCAGCTCAGATATATGTTGACAAAATTATCCTCATTCGTAGCCATGTTTTCTTATGTGTATGTATGTACACGTGTATTGCCTCATAGGCCTATGCCATCAGTGTCCTGACGCATGAGTCTCAAAGTTTTGGTCTCTTCTGGTGAGAATTTTGGCGATGTGTTAGCTCAGATGTGGAGGTGGTGAATGTCTCTTCATTATCCAACAACGTTGAGGTTCGCAGCTCAGATATGTGTCGAGAACATTATCCTCATTCGAAGCCATGTTTTCTGATGTGTATGTATGTACACGTGTATTGCCACATAGGCCTATGCCGCCAGTATACTGACGCATGAGTCTCTCAGTTTAGGTTTGTTCCCGTGAGAAATTTGGCAATATTTTGGCTCGCATGTCGAGCTGGTGAGTGTCTCTTCATTTTCGAACTACGTTGAGGTTCGCAGCTCAGATATAAGTTCATAAAATTATCCTCATTCGCAGCCATGTTTTCTTATGTGCGTGCGTATACACGTGTATTGCCGCATAGGCCTATGCCGCCAGTGTCCTGACGCATGAGTCTCAAAGTTTTGGTCTCTTCTGGTGAGAATTTTGGCGATGTATTAGCTCAGATGTGGAGGTGGTGAATGTCTCTTCATTCTCGAACAACGTTGATGTTCGCAGCTCAGATATGTATCGAGAACATTATCCTCATTCGAAGCCATGTTTTCTGATGTGTATGTATGTACACGTGTATTGCCACATAGGCCTATGCCGCCAGTATACTGACGCATGAGTCTCTCAGTTTGTTTGTTTTTCCAGTGAGAAATTTGGCAATATTTTGGCTCGGATGTTGAGCTGGTGAGTGTCTCTTCATTCTCGAACAACGTTGAGGCTCGCAGCTCAGATATATGTCGGGAAAATGGTCCTCATTCGCAGCCATGTTTTCTTATGTGTATGGATGTACACGTGTATTGATTCATAGGCATATGCCGCCAGTGTCCTGACGCATGAGTCTCACAGTTTTGTTTTTTTCCAGTGAGAAATTTTCAAATATTTTGGCTCAGATGTCGAGCTGGCGAGTGTCTCTTCATTCTCGAACTACGTTGAGGTTCGCAGCTCAGATATAAGTTCATAAAATTATCCTCATTCGCAGCCATGTTTTCTTATGTGCGTGCGTGTACACGTGTATTGCCGCATAGGCCTATGCCGCCAGTGTCCTGACGCATGAGTCTCAAAGTTTTGGTCTCTTCCGGTGAGAATTGTTGGCGATATGTTAGCTCAGATGTGGAGGTGGTGAATGTCTCTTCATTCTCCAACAACGTTGAGGTTCGCAGCTCAGATATATGTCGAGAACATTATCCTCATTCGCAGCCATGTTTTCTGATGTGTATGTATGTACACGTGTATTGCGACATAGGCCTATGCCGCCAGTATCCTGACGCATGAGTCTCTCAGTTTGGGTTTTTTCCAGTGAGAAATTTGGCAATATTTTGGCTCGGATGTCGAGCTGGTGAGTGTCTCTTCATTGTCGAACAACGTTGAGGATTGCAGCTCAGATATATGTTGACAAAATTATCCTCATTCGTAGCCATGTTTTCTTATGTGTATGTATGTACACGTGTATTGCCTCATAGGCCTATGCCATCAGTGTCCTGACGCATGAGTCTCAAAGTTTTGGTCTCTTCTGGTGAGAATTTTGGCGATGTGTTAGCTCAGATGTGGAGGTGGTGAATGTCTCTTCATTATCCAACAACGTTGAGGTTCGCAGCTCAGATATGTGTCGAGAACATTATCCTCATTCGAAGCCATGTTTTCTGATGTGTATGTATGTACACGTGTATTGCCACATAGGCCTATGCCGCCAGTATACTGACGCATGAGTCTCTCAGTTTGTTTGTATTTCAAGTGAGAAATTTGGCAATATTTTGGGTCAGATGTCGAGCTGGTGAGTGTCTTTTCATTATCGAACAACGTTGAGGTTCGCAGCTCAGATATATGTCGAGAACATTATCCTCATTCGCAGCCATGTTTTCTGATGTGTATGTATGTATGTACACGTGTATTGCCACATAGGCCTATGCCGCCAGTATCCTGACGCATGAGTCTCTCAGTTTGGTTTTTTTCAGTGAGAAATTTGGCAATGTTTTGGCTCGGATGTCGAGCTGGTGAGTGTCTCTTCATTCTCGAACAACGTTGAGGTTCGCATCTCAGATATAAGTTCATAACATTATCCTCATTCGCAGCCATGTTTTCTTATGTGCGTGCGTTTACACGTGTATTGCCGCATAGGTCTATGCCGCCAGTGTCCTGACGCATGAGTCTCAAAGTTTTGGTCTCTTCCGGTGAGAATTGTTGGCGATATGTTAGCTCAGATGTGGAGGTGGTGAATGTCTCTTCATTCTCGAACAACGTTGAGGTTCGCAGCTCAGATATATGTCGAGAAAAATATCCTCATTCGCAGCCATGTTTTCTGATGTGTTTGTATGTACACGTGTAGTGCCACATAGGCCTATGCCGCCAGTATACTGACGCATGAGTCTCTCAGTTTGTTTGTTTTTCCAGTGAGAAATTTGGCAATATTTTGGCTCAGATGTCGAGCTGGTGAGTGTCTCTTCATTGTCGAACAACGTTGAGGATCGCAGCTCAGATATATGTCGACAAAATTATCCTCATTCGTAGCCATGTTTTCTTATGTGTATGTATGTACACGTGTATTGCCTCATAGGCCTATGCCATCAGTGTCCTGACGCATGAGTCTCAACGTTTTGGTCTCTTCTGGTGAGAATTTTGGCGATGTGTTAGCTCAGATGTGGAGGTGGTGAATGTCTCTTCATTCTCGAACAACGTTGAGGTTCGCAGCTCAGATATGTGTCGAGAACATTATCCTCATTCGAAGCCATGTTTTCTGATGTGTATATATGTACACGTGTATGGCCACATAGGCCTATGCCGCCAGTATACTGACGCATGAGTCTCTCAGTTTGTTTGTTTTTCAAGTGAGAAATTTGGCAATATTTTGGCTCAGATGTCGAGCCGGTGAGTGTCTCTTCATTATCGAACAACGTTGAGGTTCGCAGCTCAGATATATGTCGAGAACATTATCCTCATTCGCAGCCATGTTTTCTGATGTGTATGTATGCGTCTGTTTATGGTGTAAATCGAGGACACATACCTGGCGACACGAAGGTGAATTGGGGTTAGGGTTAGAATCGAGGACGACCTCGATTGAGATTCGTGTACAAAACCAATGAGAGCCGTCGAAAAACGTTAGAGTACAAACAAAGGAAATTCTCGAGAGGAACAAAGGAAACTCCTCGATTTACACCATAAACAAACGTGTATGTACACGTGTATTGCCACATAGGCCTATGCCGCCAGTATCCTGACGCATGAGTCTCTCAGTTTGGGTTTTTTCCAGTGAGAAATTTGGCAATGTTTTGGCTCGGATGTCGAGCTAATGAGTGTCTCTTCATTCTCGAACAACGTTGAGGTTCGCATCTCAGATATAAGTTCATAAAATTATCCTCATTCGCAGCCATGTTTTCTGATGTGTATGTATGTACACGTGTATTGCCGCATAGGCTTATGTCGCCAGTGTCCTGAAGCATGAGTCTCACAGTTTGGTTTTTTCCAGTGAGAAATTTGGCAATATTTTGGCTCGGATGTCGAGCTGATGAGTGTCTCAACATTCTCGAACAACGTCGAGGTTCGCAGCTCAGATATATGTCGAGAACATTATCCTCATTCGCAGCCATGTTTTCTGATGTGTATGTATGTACACGTGTATTGCCACATAGGCCTATGCCGCCAGTATCCTGACGCATGAGTCTCTCAGTTTGGTTTTTTTTCAGTGAGAAATTTGGCAATGTTTTGGCTCGGATGTCGAGCTGGTGAGTGTCTCTTCATTCTCGAACAACGTTGAGGTTCGCATCTCAGATATAAGTTCCTAAAATTATCCTCATTCGCAGCCATGTTTTCTTATGTTTATGCGTGTACACGTGTATTGCCGCATAGGCTTATGTCGCCAGTGTCCTGAAGCATGAGTCTCACAGTTTGGTTGTTTTCCAGTGAGAAATTTGGAAATATTTTGTCTCAGATGTCGAGCTGGCGAGTGTCTCTTCATTCTCGAACTACGTTGAGGTTCGCAGCTCAGATATAAGTTCATAAAATTATCCTCATTTGCAGCCATGTTTTCTTATGTGCGTGCGTGTACACGTGTATTGCCGCATAGGCCTATGCCGCCAGTGTCCTGACGCATGAGTCTCAAAGTTTTGGTCTCTTCCGGTGAGAATTGTTGGCGATATGTTAGCTCAGATGTGGAGGTGGTGAATGTCTCTTCATTCTCCAACAACGTTGAGGTTCGCAGCTCAGATATATGTCGAGAAAAATATCCTCATTCGCAGCCATGTTTTCTGATGTGTTTGTATGTACACGTGTAGTGCCACATAGGCCTATGCCGCAAGTATACTGACGCATGAGTCTCTCAGTTTGTTTGTTTTTCCATTGAGAAATTTGGCAATATTTTGTCTCGGATGTCGAGCTGGTGAGTGTCTTTTCATTGTGGAACAACGTTGAGGATCGCAGCTCAGATATATGTCGACAAAATTATCCTCATTCGTAGCCATGTTTTCTTATATGTATGTATGTACACGTGTATTGCCTCATAGGCCTATGCCGCCAGTGTCCTGACGCATGAGTCTCCAAGTTTTGGTCTCTTCTGGTGATAATTTTGGCGATGTGTTAGCTCAGATGTGGAGGTGGTGAATGTTTCTTCATTCTCGAACAACGTTGAGGTTCGCAGCTCAGATGTGTGTCGAGAACATTATCCTCATTCGAAGCCATGTTTTCTGATGTGTATGTATGTACACGTGTATTGCCACATAGGCCTATGCAGCCAGTATACTGACGCATGAGTCTCTCAGTTTGTTTGTTTTTCCATTGAGAAATTTGGCAATATTTTGTCTCGGATGTCGAGCTGGTGAGTGTCTTTTCATTGTGGAACAACGTTGAGGATCGCAGCTCAGATATATGTCGACAAAATTATCCTCATTCGTAGCCATGTTTTCTTATATGTATGTATGTACACGTGTATTGCCTCATAGGCCTATGCCGCCAGTGTCCTGACGCATGAGTCTCCAAGTTTTGGTCTCTTCTGGTGATAATTTTGGCGATGTGTTAGCTCAGATGTGGAGGTGGTGAATGTCTCTTCATTCTCGAACAACGTTGAGGTTCGCAGCTCAGATGTGTGTCGAGAACATTATCCTCATTCGAAGCCATGTTTTCTGATGTGTATGTATGTACACGTGTATTGCCACATAGGCCTATGCCGCCAGTATACTGACGCATGAGTCTCTCAGTTTGTTTGTTTTTCCAGTGAGAAATTTGGCAATATTTTGGCTCGGATGTTGAGCTGGTGAGTGTCTCTTCATTCTCGAACAACGTTGAGGCTCGCAGCTCAGATATATGTCGAGAAAATGGTACTCATTTGCAGCCATGTTTTGTTATGTGTATGGATGTACACGTGTATTGATTCATAGGCCTATGCCGCCAGTGTCCTGACGCATGAGTCTCACAGTTTTGTTTTTTTCCAGTGAGAAATTTGGAAATATTTTGGCTCAGATGTCGAGCTGGCGAGTGTCTCTTCATTCTTGAACTACGTTGAGGTTCGCAGCTCATATATAAGTTCATAAAATTATCCTCATTCGCAGCCATGTTTTCTTATGTGCGTGCGTGTACACGTGTATTGCCGCATAGGCCTATGCCGCCAGTGTCCTGACGCATGAGTCTCAAAGTTTTGGTCTCTTCTGGTGAGAATTTTGTCGATGTATTAGCTCAGATGTGGAGGTGGTGAATGTCTCTTCATTCTCGGAGAACGTTGATGTTCGCAGCTCAGATATGTGTGACCAGCCAGACTTAATTGTTACTAAATTATGCTGCCAGGCCCCGTACAAGCATCATTTGTATATAGTCTGTTATTTTCTAAAATTAAATCGTGCTGTACTTGCGAATATTATTGGTATAGTTTGTTGAACCGTATGCGAGCGCCCTCTTGTGTTCTTCACTTTGTATCGCGATATCGCATTACGACATTGGCATTTGCATTGTATGTGGGTTCCACCATAGACAGCTTTACTATTTTGCACAAACACGCTGCTCGGACTCGCATTCCTTACATTATATAATAGTCTTCTTGGAGAGTAAGCAAGCATGGGTAGGGTACTTGACTGCTTGGCGTTCATGCAACCACACCTTGCATCATATATGCTTCTCTTGAAGTTTATAATAATATTGCCAGCTTTGCCGTGGCGTTGACGATACATTGTCGTCCATTATATTAAGGAGGCATGGGTGTACAGGCCCGTACGCAGGGGGGGTGCGACGGGTGCGTACGCACCCCCCCAAATTACTAAAAGGTCCACATTTTCCGGATAAATAATGGTATTTTGATGTAGAAATAACTGTACTGCAGGCACACGACAAATTTTGGTCCCATTTTTGGTCCCATCAGTACAAATTTGCCCCCCAAATTACCAAAAGGTCCACATTTTCCGGGGTAACTAATGGTATTTTGATGTAAAAATAACGATACTGGCCAGAAAATGTTGGTTTCATTTTTGGTCCCATCAGTACAAATTCGCACCCCCCATAACAAATCCTGCGTACGGGCCTGGTGTATGAGACCACAACTGCTCCGGTGAGTACTCAACCTTGTGTTCGATAATTTGTAGTGATTTTGTGTCTAGTTTTCATAGCACTATTATTTTATTAAACACATGTTTAAATAAAGACTCCCAAGTCTAAATAGAATTGTATATTATGTAGTAATGAGAATAAACCTGACTGGATTGTTTGTATAGATATGAGCATGATAAATGTGAAACGTTGTTGCTCTGATGAAACCTTGTTGTCAGATATTATCAGTGCACATCTTAAACATAACATAATGATCCTTTGGGTCAATGTACTTACTTGTCAACATAAAATATTGGACAATATGGATTGTTTTTGACCTTTGACAGTTACCAGTAGTAATATAATTGTGTGAAATCTTGTTATGACCTGTGGTTCGAAAGAACGAATCCGATAAAAACACATTTAAGAGATGGCTTATTTTACAATACTATTTTATTTTAGCTATTACTCTGGTCAAGGCCGGACTTCTGCTAATTTCATCGCTGATAGTCTCCTCTTGCAGCATCTGGGTATGGGTCATACATTAAATGTTATTTTTGTTTTAATAATTATGTATTCAATGAAAATATGATGGGTAGTACCATAGGTGGTATGGCATCCCAAAGTTTTCATACAAATAAGTCGCGAGGTTAATTCATGTATATGCAATTAAATTGATGAATAATTGAATATTTGAATAATTTGATAAGTTAAATTGTGATCAGTCGAGCGACAGCAATGAATTACAATGACAATTTAATTAATTAATTATTTTGTTTAATCCTTTATATTTCAGAGCTGTTGATTAATGACTGTCGTTTTTTTGTGTAAAAATAAATATTTGATTGTAAATGGGAAAACACCCTACATGTATGTCACATTATTTTTCTGCGTAACCTTGACCGCATCGGTTACAAAAATGGCGTAGTCGGCAGGATGTCAAAAATGGCATCATAAATTTTCAATTTCAAACGACAGTCATTAGTTTTATTGTATATGGAGGAACTGCAACTTCTGGGTTATCATCTGGAGTTGAGGGTTGGTCTGATGCAGCAGTTGCAGACATTAATCAACATCTAGCCAATCTGGTCTTCTGCAGTCAAGATTTCGTCGGTGTCATCTAGTCCCCATTCCATCTTCAGGCTTCCACACCGAAGGTTCTTTAGTTTGGGAAAACGTCTTCCAGCATTTTCTCCTCCCGAGAACACTTTGTTCATCTGAGACTGGAAGAATCCATTCTTCAGCACGAGTTACTCTTTTTGGAGCATGCTGTGTGCTACAGAGCTTCCTCACTGACGGTGAACTTAAATAGCCATACACTGGTAACAGTGTCTGGAAAAGAAAATGTTTAAACCTTAAGATATGTTTAGTGCCAAATTGTACTTTGTGTGATACATTGAGTTGAGCATATGGTACACTGTTAAATCTAAGTATTGTTGTTGTTGTACTTAATTAGTTATTTTATTAGTTTGTGGTATAACCTTGAGACAGGCAATTTTGGTAAGCCAACGTTTACATTTTGAGGATAAGCAGTGGTCTTTCAGACAAACTTATTGCATTTAGCATCAAGACCTTGAAACTTAGTGAACATTGCATTTGTAAAATAACACGGTGGTAGTTTGATTTTTTCCCATATTTTGCAGGTTGAAGTTCGGACAGGACGCTTGTGGTTTCTGCACCTCATGCTCCCTCTCCCCGCTCGTTATCTTCACTGCAACTGCTACCCGCTTGCTTCTCTCCCGTCTCCGTGTATCGCTACATTACCAACATATCTGCTGCTTTGCACACGCTGCGTAGGTTAAGGTAATGAATGCCAACCGCCTGCTTGCATTGTTTGTGATCTTGATTACATGTGTACATGTACTAACTTTTTCTCATCGTAACCAGCAGAGATATTTCATTGCACTCGTAACAATGGCTACTGGTGAATCCTCAACTTGGTCCCCTGTAAAGAAAATGTCAGAAAAAGATATGATGGCGCAGATTAAGAAATTACAAGATCAATTACAGACGGCAACTCTTGAGACTAAGGCCAAATCTAGTTCTGCATTCCTTCTTATGCCTATTCAGAAAAAATTAGCATCATATACTGGTTCACCCGATACATCTTTAAACCTAGAAGATTGGATTTGTGATGTGAAGGCAACTATAAGATCTCGCCCCTTATCAGAACCTGACAAGGTTGACTTTGTGTTTCAACATTTAAGTGGGCCAGCACGTGAAGAAGTCAAATTTAGACCTAGGACGAGTATTGAAGATGTTTTTAGTGTCCTTAGAGAGGTGTTCGGTGATCAGGGATCATCTGTGCATTTGCAACGATCTTTCTTTGAAAGAAGACAGAGAGGAGAAGAGAATATTAGGGATTTTTCTCATGCTCTTTTGGATCTTTTCGATAGGGCCAGTAGAAAAACACCCCATCTTGTCACTCACAAAGAACAGGTGTTGTGCGACCAATTTGCAGATGGTGTCTCGGATAATCTTTTGAGAAAACAGTTGCGGAAGAGAGTGAAAGATACACCTACAATTGATTTTTCCCATTAAGATCCGAAGCCATAGACTGGGTAGATGAGCCCACTGATAGTTCAGTCAGGAAGCAGAGAGCCTCTATTCAAGCAGCCAGAACGAGTCTCATTGCAGAAACACAATCTTTGACAGATATAATTCACCAACAGCAACAACAAATTCAGCAACAACAGAAACAAATTGAAGACGTAACTAAGCTTGTTCATGAGCATATCAGAAAACCAGATAAGAATATAAAACCATGGAATACTCAGAACCTAAGTGAGAGAAGTAAGACTCGACTGAAGTGTAATTTTTGTAAGGCTTTAGGCCATACACAGGATAGGTGCTACAAGTTACAGTTGAAGGAAGCACAAGATACCATTGACACACTTGCGAAACAAGTGAGGGAGAAAAAGTCTTCTTCGGGAAATTAGATCCTCCCATCGTTTCGAGTCCGATGATCGGGAGGCATGGAGTGGACTCTGTTGATTTTGGTAAACATCGTTTTGTAGGGACATGTCCAACTGTAGTTGTACAGATTAGTGGAAGGGATGTTACTTGTCTTGTTGACACTGGTTCCATGGTTTCAACTCTTACCGAGGAATGTTTCCATTCTTTATTTACCAATAGTGATACACAAATACATAGTGACAACCTTTGGTTGAAAATTACCTCAGCCAATGGTCTTGAAATCCCTTATGCTGGTTATATTGAAGCTGATGTTGAATGTGAACAAATTAAAATTCCACAGGCTGGCATTCTGATTGTTAGAGATTCCATGGATGAACAACATAAAGAACAGAAGAGGAATATTCCAGGTTTACTTGGCATGAACATCTTACGACCCCTCGTTGAATCGTTAAACGAGAGCAACAGGGATCTTTCTTCACTTTCATTTTTGAACTCAGTTCTGTTGTTAGGCGAGTCAGTAGAGAAGAATGAGCAGGAAACCATTGGTTTTGCAAGAGCTGCTTGCAAACAAAACGTCTATATCCCTCCAGAATCTTCTGTGACGGTAATGGCAGAGAAGAGTGGTCTATCTTCTGATAAAGTAGCGGTAATAGAGCCTATGAGGGTCAGTGATCATCTTCCGGTTGGTGTCTTGATAGCATCTACTCTTGTGGAAGTCGGTAACACTTTCCCAGTTAGAGTTGACAATATATCTACCTCTGGCTTTATTTTACGACCCAAAACACGTATTGGCGTTGTGCGAGCTATAGATAGTATAGTCGATGATAGTCCTCAGGTCCAATTTCAGGTTTCTGTTAATCATATTCTGATTTCACATGTATAAACAAACATACAAGTACCTCCATCTTCATCACCAACTACTGTGCCAGTTGATCTGGAAGGTTTTACAGGTTCCAAGGAAGAATTGGTTGAAATTAAGAAGTTGCTGGACAAACATAGGGACATATTCTCTGAACATGAATTTGATTTAGGAGATACAGGCACAGTGGAACATCGAATAAAAACACAAGATTCTGAGCCAGTTGCCCAGACTTTTCGTCGAATTCCCCCTAATCAATATGAACAAGTGAAAGAACACATAAAGAACTTATTACATCACAACATTATCACAGAGAGTTATAGTCCATACGCAGCTCCTATAGTTTTAGCCAAAAAACAAGATGGTAGTCTGAGAATGTGTGTTGATTATCGCAGGTTGAATTCCAAAACACGCAAGGATGCATTTCCCCTTCCTAGAATCTCGGAATTTCTCGATGCACCAGTCGGGGCAAAATTCTTCTCTTGTCTAGACTTGGCGAGTGGCTATTATCAAGTGCGAGTACAAGAACAAGATCGTGAAAAGACAGCTTTTATTACACCTATGGGGTTATATGAATATGTTCGTATGCCCTTTGGACTCTGCGGAGCTCCAGCAACTTTTCAGCGTCTTATGCAACGTTGTTTT
The DNA here is from genome assembly GCA_037893245.1 of Crossaster papposus. Taxonomy (NCBI): domain Eukaryota; kingdom Metazoa; phylum Echinodermata; class Asteroidea; order Velatida; family Solasteridae; genus Crossaster; species Crossaster papposus. Next base: position 2,846,376 of record JBAIAA010000009.1, on the reverse strand, counting down.
GGTGACTTGATTTATCAGTTGTTGTTTGTATACCTGGACGACATCTGTATTTATTCTAAAACATTGGAAGAACACCTAAAACACCTAGACATTGTATTCTCTCGATTAAGACAGCATGGTTTAAAGCTTAAACCTGCTAAATGCCATTTATTCCAGAAGGAAATCCATTACCTGGGTCATGTATTGTCAGAGGAGGGGATCAAGACCGACAATGAGAAAACAAAATGTGTTCAACAGTGGCCAGTCCCACAAACTGTTAAGAAACTGCGATCCTTCTTAGGGTTTGCTAGTTATTACCGGCGCTTTATTCCAAAGTTTTCTCAGCTTGCCCAGCCTTTACATGCTCTGGTAGGGATTTCTCAGGGTCACGACCCTAAGTATTTCAGAAATCGATGGTCCACACTGTGCCAGGAAGCTTTTGATTCACTAAGAGCTGAATTTTGTTCTACTCCTGTATTAGCATTTGCTGATTTTGCTAAACCATTCATTATTGATGTGGATGCAAGCCAGTCTGGGCTGGGAGCCGTTTTATTCCAGGTTCAGGAAGGTCATGAGCGTGTAATTGCTTATCTGATTTCTGATGTGTATGTATGTACACGTGTATTGCCACATAGGCCTATGCCGCCAGTATACTGACGCATGAGTCTCTCAGTTTGTTTGTTTTTCCAGTGAGAAATTTGGCAATATTTTGGCTCGGATGTTGAGCTGGTGAGTGTCTCTTCATTCTCGAACAACGTTGAGGCTCGCAGCTCAGATATATGTCGGGAAAATGGTCCTCATTCGCAGCCATGTTTTCTTATGTGTATGGATGTACACGTGTATTGATTCATAGGCCTATGCCACCAGTGTCCTGACGCATGAGTCTCACAGTTTTGTTTTTTTCCGGTGAGAATTGTTGGCGATATGTTAGCTCAGATGTGGAGGTGGTGAATGTCTCTTCATTCTCCAACAACGTTGAGATTCGCAGCTCAGATATATGTCGAGAACATTATCCTCATTCGCAGCCATGTTTTCTGATGTGTATGTATGTACACGTGTAATGCCACATAGGCCTATGCCGTCAGTATCCTGACGCATGAGTCTCTCAGTTTGTTTTTTTTCCAGTGAGAAATTTGGCAATATTTTGGCTCGGATGTCGAGCTGGTGAGTGTCTCTTCATTCTCGAACAACGTTGAGGATCGCAGCTCAGATATATGTCGACAAAATTATCCTCATTCGTAGCCATTTTTTCTTATGTGTATGTATGTACACGTGTATTGCCCCATAGGCCTATGCCGCCAGTGTCCTGACGCATGAGTCCCAAAGTGTTGGTCTTTTCCGGTGAGAATTTTGGCGATGTGTTAGCTCCGATGTGGAGGGGGTGAATGTCTCTTCATTCTCGAACAACGTTGAGGCTCGCAGCTCAGATATATGTCGAGAAAATGGTCCTCATTCGCTGCCATGTTTTCTTATGTGTATGGATGTACACGTGTATTGCCTCATAGGCCTATGCCGCCAGTGTCCTGACGCATGAGTCTCACAGTTTTGTTTTTTTACAGTGAGACATTTGGAAATATTTTGGCTCAGATGTCGAGCAGGCGAGTGTCTCTTTATTTTCGAACAACGTTGAGGTTCGCAGCTCAGATATAAGTTCATAAAATTATCCTCATTCGCAGCCATGTTTTCTGATGTGTTTGTATGTACACGTGTATTGCCACTTAGGCATATGCCGCCAGTGTCCTAACGCATGAGTCTCACAGTTTGGGTTTTTTTCCAGTGAGAAATGTGGAAATAAAAAATTTGGCTCAGATATCGAGCTGGCGAGTGTCTCTTCATTCTCGAACAACGTTGAGGTTCGCAGCTCAGATATAAGTTCATAAAATTATCCTCATTCCCAGCCATGTTTTCTTATGTTTATGCGTATACACGTGTATTGCCGCATAGGCCTATGCCGCCAGTGTCCTGACGCATGAGTCTCAAAGTTTTGGTCTCTTCCGGTGAGAATTTTGGCGATATGTTAGGTCAGATGTGGAGGTGGTGAATGTCTGTTCATTCTCCAACAACGTTGAAGTTCGCAGCTCAGATATATGTCGAGAAAATTATTCTCATTCGCAGCCATGTTTTCTGATGTGTTTGTATGTACACGTGTATTGCCACATAGGCATATGCCGCCAGTGTCCTGACGCATGAGTCTCGCAGTTTAGGTTTGTTCCAGTGAGCAATTTGGCAATATTTTGGCTCAGATGTCGAACTAGTGAGTGTCCCTTCATTTTCGAACAACGTTGCGGTTCGGAGCTCAGATATATGTCGTGAAAATTGTTCTCATTCGCAGCCATGTTTTCTTATGTGTATGCATGTACACGTGTATTGCCTCATAGGCCTATGCCGCCCGTGTCCTGACGTATGAGTCTCACAGTTTGGGTTTTTTTCTTGTGAGAAATTTGGAAATATTTTGGCTCAGATGTCGAGCAGGCGAGTGTCTCTTCATTCTCGAACAACGTTGAGGTTCGCAGCTCAGATATAAGTTCATAAAATTATCCTTATTCGCAGCCATGTTTTCTGATGTGTTTGTATGTACACGTGTATTGCCACTTAGGCATATGCCGCCAGTGTCCTGACGCATGAGTCTCTCAGTTTAGGTTTGTTCCAGTGAGAAATTTGGCAATATTTTGGCTCAGATGTTGAGCTGATAAGTGTCTCTTCATTCTCGAACAACGTTGAGGTTCGCAGCTCAGATATATGTCGAGAACATTATCCTCATTCGCAGCCATGTTTTCTGATGTGCATGTATGTACACGTGTAACGCCACATAGGCCTATGCCGTCAGTATCCTGACGCATGAGTCTCTCAGTTTGGTTTTTTTCCAGTGAGAAATTTGGCAATATTTTGGCTCGGATGTCGAGCTGGTGAGTGTCTCTTCATTCTCGAACAACGTTGAGGATCGCAGCTTAGATATATGTCGACAAAATTATCCTCATTCGTAGCCATGTTTTCTTATGTGTATGTATGTACACGTGTATTGCCTCATAGGCCTATGCCGCCAGTGTCCTGACGCATGAGTCTCAAAGTTTTTGTCTCTTCCGGTGAGACTTTTGGCGATGTGTTAGCTCAGATGTGGAGGTGGTGAATGTCTTGTCATTCTCAAAAAACGTTCTGGTTCGCAGCTCAGATATATGTTGAAAACATTATCGTCATTCGCAGCCATGTTTTCTGATGTGTATGTATGTACACGTGTATTGCCACATAGGCCTATGTCGCCAGTGTCCTGACGCATGAGTCCCAAAGTGTTGGTCTCGTCCGGTGAGAATTTTGGCGATGTGTTAGCTTCGATGTGGAGGGGGTGAATGTCTCTTCATTCTCGAACAACGTTGAGGCTTGCAGCTCAGATATATGTCGAGAAAATGGTCCTCATTCGCAGCCATGTTTTCTTATGTGTATGGATGTACACGTGTATTGCCTCATAGGCCTATGCCGCCAGTGTCCTGACGCATGAGTCTCACAGTTGTTTTTTTCCAGTGAGACATTTGGAAATATTTTGGCTCAGATGTCGAGCTGGCGAGTGTCTCTTCATTCTCGAACTACGTTGAGGTTCGCAGCTCAGATATAAGTTCATAAAATTATCCTCATTCGCAGCCATGTTTTCTTATGTTGATGCGTGTACACGTGCATTGCCGCATAGGCCTATGCCGCCAGTGTCCTGACGCATGAGTCTCAACGTTTTGGTCTCTTCCGGTGATAATTGTTGGCGATATGTTAGCTCAGATGTGGAGGTGGTGAATGTCTCTTTATTTTCCAACAACGTTGAGGTTCGCAGCTCAAATATATGTCGAGAAAAATATCCACATTCGCAGCCATGTTTTCTGATGTGTTTGTATGTACACGTGTATTGCCACATAGGCATATGCCGCCAGTGTCCTGACGCATGAGTCTCTCAGTTTAGGTTTGTTCCAGTGAGCAATTTGGCAATATTTTGGCTCAGATGTCGAGCTGGTGAATGTCCCTTCATTCTCGAACAACGTTGAGGTTCGCAGCTCAGATATATGTCGTCAAAATTGTCCTCATTCGCAGCCATGTTTTCTTATGTGTATGTATGTACACGTGTATTGGCTCATAGGCCTATGCCGCCCGTGTCCTGACGTATGAGTCTCACAGTTTGGGTTTTATTTCGAGTGAGAAATTTGGAAATATTTTGGCTCAGATGTCGAGCAGGCGAGTGTCTCTTCATTCTCGAACAACGTTGAGGTTCGCAGCTCAGATATAAGTTCATAAAATTATCCTTATTCGCAGCCATGTTTTCTGATGTGTTTGTATGTACACGTGTATTGCCACTTAGGCATATGCCGCCAGTGTCCTGACGCATGAGTCTCTCAGTTTAGGTTTGTTCCAGTGAGAAATTTGGCAATATTTTGGCTCAGATGTCGAGCTGATAAGTGTCTCTTCATTCTCGAACAACGTTGAGGTTCGCAGCTCAGATATATGTCGAGAACATTATCCTCATTCGCAGCCATGTTTTCTGATGTGTATGTATGTACACGTGTAACGCCACATAGGCCTATGCCGACAGTATCCTGACGCATGAGTCTCTCAGTTTGGTTTTTTTCCAGTGAGAAATTTGGCAATATGTTGGCTCGGATGTCGAGCTGGTGAGTGTCTCTTTATTCTCGAACAACGTTGAGGATCGCAGCTCAGATATATGTCGACAAAATTATCCTCATTCGTAGCCATGTTTTCTTATGTGTATGTATGTACACGTGTATTGCCTCATAGGCCTATGCCGCCAGTGTCCTGACGCATGAGTCTCAAAGTTTTTGTCTCTTCCGGTGAGACTTTTGGCGATGTGTTAGCTCAGATGTGGAGGTGGTGAATGTCTTGTCATTCTCAAAAAACGTTGAGGTTCGCAGCTCAGATAAATGTTGAAAACATTATCGTCATTCGCAGCCATGTTTTCTGATGTGTATGTATGTACACGTGTATTGCCACATAGGCCTATGCCGCCAGTGTCCTGACGCATGAGTCCCAAAGTGTTGGTCTCTTCCGGTGAGAATTTTGGCGATGTGTTAGCTCCGATGTGGAGGGGGTGAATGTCTCTTCATTCTCGAACAACGTTGAGGCTCGCAGCTCAGATATATGTCGAGAAAATGATCCTCATTCGCAGCCATGTTTTCTTATGTGTATGGATGTACACGTGTATTGCCTTATAGGCCTATGCCGCCAGTGTCCTGACGCATGAGTCTCACAGTTTTTTTTTTTTAAGTGAGACATTTGGAAATATTTTGGCTCAGATGTCGAGCTGGCGAGTGTCTCTTCATTCTCGAACTACGTTGAGGTTCGCAGCTCAGATATAAGTTCATAAAATTATCCTCATTCGCAGCCATGTTTTCTTATGTGTATGTATGTACACGTGTATTGTCTCATAGGCCTATGCCGCCCGTGTCCTGACGTATGAGTCTCACAGTTTGGGTTTTTTTCCAGTGAGAAATTTGGAAATATTTTGGCTCAGATGTCGAGCAGTCGAGTGTCTCTTCATTCTCGAACTACGTTGAGGTTCGCAGCTCAGATATAAGTTCATAAAATTATCCTCATTCGCAGCCATGTTTTCTTATGTGCGTGCGTGTACACGTGTATTGCCGCATAGGCATATGCCGCCAGTGTCCTGACGCATGAGTCTCAAAGTTTTGGTCTCTTCCGGTGAGAATTTTGGCGATGTGTTAGCTCAGATGTGGAGGTGGTGAATGTCTCTTCATTCTCGAACAACGTTGAGGTTCGCAGCTCAGATATATGTCGAGAACATTATCCTCATTCGCAGCCATGTTTTCTGATGTGTATGTATGTACACGTGTATTGCCACATAGGCCTATGCCGCCAGTATACTGACGCATGAGCCTTTCAGTTTGTTTGTTTTTCCAGTGAGAAATCTGGCAATATTTTGGCTCGGATGTCGTGCTGGTGAGTGTCTCTTCATTCTCGAACAACGTTGAGGTTCGCAGCTCAGATATAAGTTCATAAAATTATCCTCATTCGTAGCCATGTTTTCTTATGTGTATGTATGTACACGTGTATTGCCTCATAGGACTATGCCGGCAGTGTCCTGACGCATGAGTCTCAAAGTTTTGGTCTCTTCCGGTGAGAATTTTGGCGATGTATTAGCTCAGATGTGGAGGTGGTGAATGTCTCTTCATTCTCGAACAACGTTGAGGTTCGCAGCTCAGATATATGTCGAGAACATTATCCTCATTCGCAGCCATGTTTTCTGATGTGTATGTATGTACACGTGTATTGCCACATAGGCCTATGCCGCCAGTATACTGACGCATGAGCCTTTCAGTTTTGTTTTTTTCCAGTGAAAAATTTGGCAATATTTTGGCTCAGATGTCGAGCAGTCGAGTGTCTCTTCATTCTCGAACTACGTTGAGGCTCGCAGCTCAGATATATGTCGAGAAAATTGTCCTCATTCGCAGCCATGTTTTCTTATGTGTATGGATGTACACGTGTATTGCCTCAGAGGCCTATGCCGCCAGTGTCCTGACGCATGAGTCTCACAGTTTTGTTTTTTTCCAGTGAAAAATTTGGCAATATTTTGGCTCAGATGTCGAGCTGGTGAGTGTCTCTTCATTCTCGAACAACGTTGAGGTTCGCAGCTCAGATATAAGTTCATAAAATTATCCTCATTCGCAGCCATGTTTTCTTACGTTTATGCGTGTACACGTGTATTGCCGCATAAGCCTATGCCGCCAGTGTCCTGACGCATGAGTCTCAAAGTTTTGGTCTCTTCCGGTGATAATGTTGGTGATATGTTAGCTCAGATGTGGAGGTGGTGAATGTCTCTTCATTCTCCAACAACGTTGAGGTTCGCAGCTCAGATATATGTCGAGAAAATTGTCCTCATTCGCAGCCATGTTTTCTTATGTGTATGGATGTACACGTGTATTGCCTCAGAGGCCTATGCCGCCAGTGTCCTGACGCATGAGTCTCACAGTTTTGTTTTGTTCCAGTGAGAACTTTGGAAATATTTTGGCTCAGATGTCGAGCTGGCGAGTGTCTCTTCATTCTCGAACAACGTTGAGGTTCGCATCTCAGATATATGTCGAGAAAAATATCCTCATTCGCAGCCATGTTTTATGATGTGTTTGTATGTACACGTGTATGGCCACATAGGCATATGCCGCCAGTGTCCTGACGCTTGAGTCTCTCAGTTTAGGTTTGTTCCAGTGAGACATTTTGCAATATTTTGGCTCGGATGTAGAGCTGGTGAGTGTCTCTTCATTCTCGAACAACGTTGAGACTCGCAGCTCAGATATATGTCGACAAAATTATCCTCATTCGTAGCCATGTTTTCTTATGTGTATGTATGTACACGTGTATTGCCTCATAGGAATATGCCGGCAGTGTCCTGACGCATGAGTCTCAAAGTGTTGGTCTCTTCCGGTGATAATTTTGGCGATGTGTTAGCTCAGATGTGGAGGTGGTGAATGTCTCTTCATTCTCGAACAACGTTGAGGTTCGCAGCTCAGATATATGTCGAGAACATTATCCTCATTCGCAGCCATGTTTTCTGATGTGTATGTATGCACACGTGTATTGCCACATAGGCCTATGCCGCCAGTATACTGACGCATGAGCCTCTCAGTTTGTTTGTTTTTCCAGTGAGAAATCTGGCAATATTTTGGCTCGGATGTCGTGCTGGTGAGTGTCTCTTCATTCTCGAACAACGTTGAGGCTCGCAGCTCAGATATATGTCGAGAAAATTGTCCTCATTCGCAGCCATGTTTTCTTATGTGTATGGATGTACACGTGTATTGCCTCAGAGGCCTATGCCGCCAGTGTCCTGACGCGTGAGTCTCACATTTTTTGTTTTTTTCCAGTGAGAACTTTGGAAATATTTTGGCTCAGATGTCGAGCTGGCGAGTGTCTCTTCATTCTTGTACAACGTTGAGGTTCGCACCTCAGATATAAGTTCATAAAATTATCCTTATTCGCAGCCATGTTTTCTTATGTTTATGCGTGTACACGTGTATTGCCTCATAGGACTATGCCGGCAGTGTCCTGACGCATGAGTCTGAAAGTTTTGGTCTCTTTTGGTGAGAATTTTGGCGATATGTTAGCTCAGATGTGGAGGTGGTGAATGTCTCTTCATTCTCCAACGACGTTGAGGTTCGCAGCTCAGATATTTGTCGAGAAAAATATCCTCATTCGCAGCCATGTTTTCTGATGTGTTTGTATGTACACGTGTATTGCCACATAGGCATATGCCGCCAGTGTCCTGACGCTTGAGTCTCTCACTTTAGGTGTGTTCCAGTGAGAAATATGGCAATATTTTGGCTCAGATGTCGAGCTGGTGAGTGTCTCTTCATTCTCGAACAACGTTGAGGTTCGCAGCTCAGATATATGTCGACAAAATTATCCTCATTCGTAGCCATGTTTTCTTATGTGTATATATGTACACGTGTATTGCCTCATAGGCCTATGCCGCCAGTGTCCTGACGCATGAGTCTCACAGTTTTGTTTTTTTCCAGTGAGACATTTGGAAATATTTTGGCTCAGATGTCGAGCTGGCGAGTGTCTCTTCATTCTCGAACTACGTTGAGGTTCGCAGCTCAGATATAAGTTCATAAAATTATCCTCATTCGCAGCCATGTTTTCTTATGTGCGTGCGTGTACACGTGTATTGCCGCATAGGCATATGCCGCCAGTGTCCTGACGCATGAGTCTCAAAGTTTTGGTCTCTTCCGGTGAGAATTGTTGGCGATATGTTAGCTCAGTTGTGGAGGTGGTGAATGTCTCTTCATTCTCGAACAACGTTGAGGTTCGCATCTCAGATATAAGTTCATAAAATTATCCTCATTCGCAGCCATGTTTTCAAATGTTTATGCGTGTACACGTGTATTGCCGCATAGGCTTATGTCGCCAGTGTCCTGAAGCATGAATCTCTCAGTTTGGTTTTTTTCCAGTGAGAAATTTGGCAATATTTTGGCTCAGATGTCGAGCTGGTGAGTGTCTCTTCATTCTCGAACAACGTTGAGGTTCGCAGCTCAGATATATGTCGAGAACATTATCCTCATTCGCAGCCATGTTTTCTTATGTGTATGGATGTACACGTGTATTGCCTCATAGGCCTATGCCGCCAGTGTCCTGACGCATGAGTCTCACAGTTTGGTTTTTTTTCAGTGAGAAATCTGGCAATGTTTTGGATCGGATGTCGAGCTGGTGAGTGTCTCTTCATTCTCGAACAACGTTGAGGCTCGCAGCTCAGATATATGTCGAGAAAATTGTCCTCATTCGCAGCCATGTTTTCTTATGTGTATGGATGTACACGTGTATTGCCTCAGAGGCCTATGCCGCCAGTGTCCTGACGCATGAGTCTCAGAGTTTTGTTTTGTTTCCCAGTGAGAACTTTGGAAATATTTTGGCTCAGATGTCGAGCTGGCGAGTGTCTCTTCATTCTCGAACAACGTTGAGGTTCGCAGCTCAGATATATGTCGAGAAAAATATCCTCATTCGCAGCCATGTTTTATTATGTGTTTGTATGTACACGTGTATGGCCACATAGGCATATGCCGCCAGTGTCCTGACGCTTGAGTCTCTCAGTTTAGGTTTGTTCCAGTGAGACATTTTGCAATATTTTGGCTCGGATGTAGAGCTGGTGAGTGTCTCTTCATTCTCGAACAACGTTGAGACTCGCAGCTCAGATATATGTCGACAAAATTATCCTCATTCGTAGCCATGTTTTCTTATGTGTATGTATGTACACGTGTATTGCCTCATAGGAATATGCCGTCAGTGTCCTGACGCATGAGTCTCAAAGTGTTGGTCTCTTCCGGTGATAATTTTGGCGATGTGTTAGCTCAGATGTGGAGGTGGTGAATGTCTCTTCATTCTCGAACAACGTTGAGGTTCGCAGCTCAGATATATGTCGAGAACATTATCCTCATTCGCAGCCATGTTTTCTGATGTGTATGTATGCACACGTGTATTGCCACATAGGCCTATGCCGCCAGTATACTGACGCATGAGCCTCTCAGTTTGTTTGTTTTTCCAGTGAGAAATCTGGCAATATTTTGGCTCGGATGTCGTGCTGGTGAGTGTCTCTTCATTCTCGAACAACGTTGAGGCTCGCAGCTCAGATATATGTCGAGAAAATTGTCCTCATTCGCAGCCATGTTTTCTTATGTGTATGGATGTACACGTGTATTGCCTCAGAGGCCTATGCCGCCAGTGTCCTGACGCGTGAGTCTCACATTTTTTGTTTTTTTCGAGTGAGAACTTTGGAAATATTTTGGCTCAGATGTCGAGCTGGCGAGTGTCTCTTCATTCTTGTACAACGTTGAGGTTCGCACCTCAGATATTAGTTCATAAAATTATCCTTATTCGCAGCCATGTTTTCTTATGTTTATGCGTGTACACGTGTATTGCCGCATAGGCCTATGCCGCCAGTGTCCTGACGCATGAGTCTGAAAGTTTTGGTCTTTTTTGGTGAGAATTTTGGCGATGTGTTAGCTCAGATGTGGAGGTGGTGAATGTCTCTTCATTCTCCAACGACGTTGAGGTTCGCAGCTCAGATATATGTCGAGAAAAATATCCTCATTCGCAGCCATGTTTTCTGATGTGTTTGTATGTACACGTGTATTGCCACATAAGCATATGCCGCCAGTGTCCTGACGCTTGAGTCTCTCACTTTAGGTGTGTTCCAGTGAGAAATATGGCAATATTTTGGCTCAGATGTCGAGCTGGTGAGTGTCTCTTCATTCTCGAACAACGTTGAGGTTCGCAGCTCAGATATATGTCGAGAACATTATCCTCATTCGCAGCCATGTTTTCTGATGTGTATGTATGTACACGTGTATTGCCACATAGGCCTATGCCGCCAGTATCCTGACACATGAGTCTCTCAGTTTGGTTTTTTTTCAGTGAGACATTTTGCAATATTTTGGCTCGGATGTCGAGCTGGTGAGTGTCTCTTCATTCTCGAACAACGTTGAGACTCGCAGCTCAGATATATGTCGACAAAATTATCCTTATTCGTAGCCATGTTTTCTTATGTGTATGTATGTACACGTGTATTGCCTCATAGGCCTATGCCGGCAGTGTCCTTACGCATAAGTCTCAAAGTGTTGGTCTCTTCCGGTGAGAATTTTGGCGATGAGTTAGCTCAGATGTGGAGGTGGTGAATGTCTCTTCATTCTCGAACAACGTTGAGGTTCGCAGCTCAGATATAAGTTCATAAAATTATCCTCATTCGCAGCCATGTTTTCTTATGTGCGTGCGTGTACACGTGTATTGCCGAATAGGCATATGCCGCCAGTGTCCTGACGCATGAGTCTCAAAGTTTTGGTCTCTTCCGGTGAGAATTGTTGGCGATATGTTAGCTCAGTTGTGGAGGTGGTGAATGTCTCTTCATTCTCGAACAACGTTGAGGTTCGCATCTCAGATATAAGTTCATAAAATTATCCTCATTCGCAGCCATGTTTTCAAATGTTTATGCGTGTACACGTGTATTGCCGCATAGGCTTATGTCGCCAGTGTCCTGAAGCATGAGTCTCTCAGTTTGGTTTTTTTCCAGTGAGGAATTTGGCAATATTTTGGCTCAGATGTCGAGCTGGTGAGTGTCTCTTCATTCTCGAACAACGTTGAGGTTCGCAGCTCAGATATATGTCGAGAACATTATCCTCATTCGCAGCCATGTTTTCTTATGTGTATGGATGTACACGTGTATTGCCTCATAGGCCTATGCCGCCAGTGTCCTGACGCATGAGTCTCACAGTTTGGTTTTTTTTCAGTGAGAAATTTGGCAATATTTTGGCTCGGATGTCAAGCTGGTGAGTGTCTCTTCATTCGCGAACAACGTTGAGGTTCGCAGCTCAGATATATGTCGAGAACATTATCCTCATTCGCAGCCATGTTTTCTGATGTGTATGTATGTAAACGTGTATTGCCAGATAGGCCTATGCCGCCAGTATACTGACGCATGAGTCTCTCAGTTTGTTTGTTTTTCCAGTGAGAAATCTGGCAATATTTTGGCTCGGATGTCGAGCTGGTGAGGGTCTCTTCATTCTCGAACAACGTTGAGGCTCGCAGCTCAGATATATGTCGAGAAAATTGTCCTCATTCGCAGCCATGTTTTCTTATGTGTATGGATGTACACGTGTATTGCCTCAGAGGCCTATGCCGCCAGTGTCCTGACGCATGAGTCTCAGAGTTTTGTTTTGTTTCCCAGTGAGAACTTTGGAAATATTTTGGCTCAGATGTCGAGCTGGCGAGTGTCTCTTCATTCTCGAACAACGTTGAGGTTCGCAGCTCAGATATATGTCGAGAAAAATATCCTCATTCGCAGCCATGTTTTATTATGTGTTTGTATGTACACGTGTATGGCCACATAGGCATATGCCGCCAGTGTCCTGACGCTTGAGTCTCTCAGTTTAGGTTTGTTCCAGTGAGACATTTTGCAATATTTTGGCTCGGATGTAGAGCTGGTGAGTGTCTCTTCATTCTCGAACAACGTTGAGACTCGCAGCTCAGATATATGTCGACAAAATTATCCTCATTCGTAGCCATGTTTTCTTATGTGTATGTATGTACACGTGTATTGCCTCATAGGAATATGCCGGCAGTGTCCTGACGCATGAGTCTCAAAGTTTTGGTCTCTTCCGGTAAGAATTTTGGCGATGTGTTAGCTCAGATGTGGAGGTGGTGAATGTCTCTTCATTCTCGAACAACGTTGAGGTTCGCAGCTCAGATATATGTCGAGAACATTATCCTCATTCGCAGCCATGTTTTCTGATGTGTATGTATGTACACGTGTATTGCCACATAGGCCTATGCCGCCAGTATACTGACGCATGAGCCTTTCAGTTTGTTTGTTTTTGCAGTGAGAAATCTGGCAATATTTTGGCTCGGATGTCGTGCTGGTGAGTGTCTCTTCATTCTCGAACAACGTTGAGGTTCGCAGCTCAGATATAAGTTCATAAAATTATCCTCATTCGTAGCCATGTTTTCTTATGTATATGTATGTACACGTGTATTGCCTCATAGGACTATGCCGGCAGTGTCCTGACTCATGAGTCTCAAAGTTTTGGTCTCTTCCGGTGAGAATTTTGGCGATGTGTTAGCTCAGATGTGGAGGTGGTGAATGTCTCTTCATTCTCGAACAACGTTGAGGTTCGCAGCTCAGATATATGTCGAGAACATTATCCTCATTCGCAGCCATGTTTTCTGATGTGTATGTATGTACACGTGTATTGCCACATAGGCCTATGCCGCCAGTATACTGACGCATGAGCCTTTCAGTTTGTTTGTTTTTCCAGTGGGAAATCTGGCAATATTTTGGCTCGGATGTCGTGCTGGTGAGTGTCTCTTCATTCTCGAACAACGTTGAGGCTCGCAGCTCAGATATATGTCGAGAAAATTGTCCTCATTCGCAGCCATGTTTTCTTATGTGTATGGATGTACACGTGTATTGCCTCAGAGGCCTATGCCGCCAGTGTCCTGACGCATGAGTCTCACAGTTTTGTTTTTTTCCAGTGAAAAATTTGGCAATATTTTGGCTCAGATGTCGAGCTGGTGAGTGTCTCTTCATTCTCGAACAACGTTGAGGTTCGCAGCTCAGATATAAGTTCATAAAATTATCCTCATTCGCAGCCATGTTTTCTTATGTTTATGCGTGTACACGTGTATTGCCGCATAGGCCTATGCCGCCAGTGTCCTGACGCATGAGTCTCAAAGTTTTGGTCTCTTCCGGTGATAATGTTGGTGATATGTTAGCTCAGATGTGGAGGTGGTGAATGTCTCTTCATTTTCCAACCACGTTGAGGTTTGCAGCTCAGATATATGTCGAGAAAATTGTCCTCATTCGCAGCCATGTTTTCTTATGTGTATGGATGTACACGTGTATTGCCTCAGAGGCCTATGCCGCCAGTGTCCTGACGCATGAGTCTCACAGTTTTGTTTTTTTCCACTGAGAACTTTGGAAATATTTTGGCTCAGATGTCGAGCTGGCGAGTGTCTCTTCATTCTCGAACAACGTTGAGGTTCGCATCTCAGATATATGTCGAGAAAAATATCCTCATTCGCAGCCATGTTTTAAGATGTGTTTGTATGTACACGTGTATGGCCACATAGGCATATGCCGCCAGTGTCCTGACGCTTGAGTCTCTCAGTTTAGGTTTGTTCCAGTGAGACATTTTGCAATATTTTGGCTCGGATGTAGAGCTGGTGAGTGTCTCTTCATTCTCGAACAACGTTGAGACTCGCAGCTCAGATATATGTCTACAAAATTATCCTCATTCGTAGCCATGTTTTCTTATGTGTATGTATGTACACGTGTATTGCCTCATAGGAATATGCCGGCAGTGTCCTGACGCATGAGTCTCAAAGTTTTGGTCTCTTCCGGTGATAATTTTTGGGATGTGTTAGCTCAGATGTGGAGGTGGTGAATGTCTCTTCATTCTCGAACAACGTTGAGGTTCGCAGCTCAGATATATGTCGAGAACATTATCCTCATTCGCAGCCATGTTTTCTGATGTGTATGTATGCACACGTGTATTGCCACATAGGCCTATGCCGCCAGTATACTGACGCATGAGCCTCTCAGTTTTTTTTTTTTTTCCAGTGAGAAATCTGGCAATATTTTGGCTCGGATGTCGTGCTGGTGAGTGTCTCTTCATTCTTGAACAACGTTGAGGCTCGCAGCTCAGATATATGTCGAGAAAATTGTCCTCATTCGCAGCCATGTTTTCTTATGTGTATGGATGTACACGTGTATTGCCTCAGAGGCCTATGCCGCCAGTGTCCTGACGCATGAGTCTCACAGTTTTGTTTTTTTCCAGTGAAAAATTTGGCAATATTTTGGCTCAGATGTCGAGCTGGTGAGTGTCTCTTCATTCTCGAACAACGTTGAGGTTCGCAGCCCAGATATAAGTTCATAAAATTATCCTCATTCGCAGCCATGTTTTCTTATGTTTATGCGTGTACACGTGTATTGCCGCATAGGCCTATGCCGCCAGTGTCCTGACGCATGAGTCTCAAAGTTTTGGTCTCTTCCGGTGATAATGTTGGTCATATGTTAGCTCAGATGTGGAGGTGGTGAATGTCTCTTCATTCTCCAACAACGTTGAGGTTCGCAGCTCAGATATATGTCGAGAAAATTGTCCTCATTCGCAGCCATGTTTTCTTATGTTTATGGATGTACACGTGAATTGACTCAGAGGCCTATGCCGCCAGTGTCCTGACGCATGAGTCTCACAGTTTTGTTTTTTTCCAGTGAGAACTTTGGACATATTTTGGCTCAGATGTCGAGCTGGCGAGTGTCTCTTCATTCTCGAACAACGTTGAGGTTCGCATCTCAGATATATGTCGAGAAAAATATCCTCATTCGCAGCCATGTTTTATGATGTGTTTGTATGTACACGTGTATGGCCACATAGGCATATGCCGCCAGTGTCCTGACGCTTGAGTCTCTCAGTTTAGGTTTGTTCCAGTGAGACATTTTGCAATATTTTGGCTCGGATGTAGAGCTGGTGAGTGTCTCTTCATTTTCGAACAACGTTGAGACTCGCAGCTCAGATATATGTCGACAAAATTATCCTCATTCGTAGCCATGTTTTCTTATGTGTATGTATGTACACGTGTATTGCCTCATAGGAATATGCCGGCAGTGTCCTGACGCATGAGTCTCAAAGTTTTGTTCTCTTCCGGTGATAATTTTGGCAATGTGTTAGCTCAGATGTGGAGGTGGTGAATGTCTCTTCATTCTCGAACAACGTTGAGGTTCGCAGCTCAGATATAAGTTCATAAAATTATCCTCATTCGTAGCCATGTTTTCTTATGTGTATGTATGTACACGTGTATTGCCTCATAGGAATATGCCGGCAGTGTCCTGACGCATGAGTCTCAAAGTTTTGTTCTCTTCCGGTGATAATGTTGGTGATATGTTAGCTCAGATGTGGAGGTGGTGAATGTCTCTTCATTCTCCAACAACGTTGAGGTTCGCAGCTCAGATATATGTCGAGAAAATTGTCCTCATTCGCAGCCATGTTTTCTTATGTTTATGGATGTACACGTGAATTGCCTCAGAGGCCTATGCCGCCAGTGTCCTGACGCATGAGTCTCACAGTTTTGTTTTTTTCCAGTGAGAACCTTGGACATATTTTGGCTCAGATGTCGAGCTGGCGAGTGTCTCTTCATTCTCGAACAACGTTGAGGTTCGCATCTCAGATATATGTCGAGAAAAATATCCTCATTCGCAGCCATGTTTTATGATGTGTTTGTATGTACACGTGTATGGCCACATAGGCATATGCCGCCAGTGTCCTGACGCTTGAGTCTCTCAGTTTAGGTTTGTTCCAGTGAGACATTTTGCAATTTTTTGGCTCGGATGTAGAGCTGGTGAGTGTCTCTTCATTCTCGAACAACGTTGAGACTCGCAGCTCAGATATATGTCGACAAAATTATCCTCATTCGTAGCCATGTTTTCTTATGTGTATGTATGTACACGTGTATTGCCTCATAGGAATATGCCGGCAGTGTCCTGACGCATGAGTCTCAAAGTTTTGTTCTCTTCCGGTGATAATTTTGGCGATGTGTTAGCTCAGATGTGGAGGTGGTGAATGTCTCTTCATTCTCGAACAACGTTGAGGTTCGCAGCTCAGATATAAGTTCATAAAATTATCCTCATTCGTAGCCATGTTTTCTTATGTGTATGTATGTACACGTGTATTGCCTCATAGGACTATGCCGGCAGTGTCCTGACGCATGAGTCTCAAAGTTTTGGTCCCTTCCGGTGAGAATTTTGGCGATGTGTTAGCTCAGATGTGGAGGTGGTGAATGTCTCTTCATTCTCGAACAACGTTGAGGTTCGAAGCTCAGATATATGTCGAGAACATTATCCTCATTCGCAGCCATGTTTTCTGATGTGTATGTATGTACACGTGTATTGCCACATAGGCCTATGCCGCCAGTATACTGACGCATGAGCCTTTCAGTTTTTGTTTTTTTCCAGTGAGAAATCTGGCAATATTTTGGCTCGGATGTCGTGCTGGTGAGTGTCTCTTCATTCTCGAACAACGTTGAGGCTCGCAGCTCAGATATATGTCGAGAAAATTGTCCTCATTCGCAGCCATGTTTTCTTATGTGTATGGATGTACACGTGTATTGCCTCAGAGGCCTATGCCGCCAGTGTCCTGACGCATGAGTCTCACAGTTTTGTTTTTTTCCATTGAAAAATTTGGCAATATTTTGGCTCAGATGTCGAGCTGGTGAGTGTCTCTTCATTCTCGAACAACGTTGAGGTTCGCAGCTCAGATATAAGTTCATAAAATTATCCTCATTCGCAGCCATGTTTTCTTATGTTTATGCGTGTACACGTGTATTGCCGCATAGGCCTATGCCGCCAGTGTCCTGACGCATGAGTCTCAAAGTTTTGGTCTCTTCCGGTGATAATGTTGGTGATGTGTTAGCTCAGATGTGGAGGTGGTGAATGTCTTTTAATTCTCGAACAACGTTGAGGTTCGCAGCTCAGATATATGTCGAGAACATTATCCTCATTCGCAGCCATGTTTTCTTATGTGTATGTATGTACACGTGTAGTGCCATATAGGCCTATGCCGCCAGTATACTGACGCATGAGTCTCAAAGTTTTGGTCTCTTCCGGTGAGAATTTTGGTGATATGTTAGCTCAGATGTGGAGGTGGTGAATGTCTCTTCATTCTCCAACAACGTTGAGGTTCGCAGCTCAGATATATGTCGAGAAAATTGTCCTCATTCGCAGCCATGTTTTCTTATGTGTATGGATGTACACGTGTATTGCCTCAGAGGCCTATGCCGCCAGTGTCCTGACGCATGAGTCTCACAGTTTTGTTTTTTTCCAGTGAGAACTTTGGAAATATTTTGGCTCAGATGTCGAGCTGGCGAGTGTCTCTTCATTCTCGAACAACGTTGAGGTTCGCAGCTCAGATATATGTCGAGAAAAATATCCTCATTCGCAGCCATGTTTTATGATGTGTTTGTATGTACACGTGTATGGCCACATAGGCATATGCCGCCAGTGTCCTGACGCTTGAGTCTCTCAGTTTAGGTTTGTTCCAGTGAGACATTTTGCAATATTTTGGCTCGGATGTAGAGCTGGTGAGTGTCTCTTCATTCTCGAACAACGTTGAGACTCGCAGCTCAGATATATGTCGACAAAATTATCCTCATTCGTAGCCATGTTTTCTTATGTGTATGTATGTACACGTGTATTGCCTCATAGGACTATGCCGGCCGTGTCCTGACGCATGAGTCTCAAAGTTTGTTTGTTTTTCCAGTGAGAAATCTGGCAATATTTTGGCTCGGATGTCGTGCTGGTGAGTTTCTCTTCATTCTCGAACAACGTTGAGGCTCGCAGCTCAGATATATGTCGAGAAAATTGTCCTCATTCGCAGCCATGTTTTCTTATGTGTATGGATGTACACGTGTATTGCCTCAGAGGCCTATGCCGCCAGTGTCCTGACGCATGAGTCTCACAGTTTTGTTTTTTTCCAGTGAAACATTTGGCAATATTTTGGCTCAGATGTCGAGCTGGTGAGTGTCTCTTCATTCTCGAACAACGTTGAGGTTCGCAGCTCAGATATATGTCGAGAAAAATATTCTCATTCGCAGCCATGTTTTCTGATGTGTTTGTATGTACACGTGTATTGCCACATAGGCATATGCCGCCAGTGTCCTGACGCATGAGCCTCTCAGTTTAGGTTTGTTCCAGTGAAAAATTTGGCAATATTTTGGCTCAGATGTCGAGCTGTGAGTGTCTCTTCATTCTCGAACAACGTTGAGGTTCGCAGCTCAGATATATGTCGAGAACATTATCCTCATTCGCAGCCATGTTTTCTGATGTGTATGTATGTACACGTGTATTGCCACATAGGCCTATGCCGCCAGTATCCTGACACATGAGTCTCTCAGTTTGGGTTTTTTCCAGTGAGACATTTTGCAATATTTTGGCTCGGATGTCGAGCTGGTGAGTGTCTCTTCATTCTCGAACAACGTTGAGACTCGCAGCTCAGATATATGTCGGCAAAATTATCCTCATTTGTAGCCATGTTTTCTTATGTGTATATATGTACACGTGTATTGCCTCATAGGCCTATGCCGGCAGTGTCCTGACGCATGAGTCTCAAAGTGTTGGTGTCTTCCGGTGAGAATTTTGGCGATGTGTTAGCTCAGATGTGGAGGTGGTGAATGTCTCTTCATTCTCGAACAACGTTGAGGTTCGCAGCTCAGATATATGTCGAGAACATTATCCTCATTCGCAGCCATGTTTTCTGATGTGTATGTATGCACACGTGTATTGCCACATAGGCCTATGCCGCCAGTATACTGACGCATGAGCCTCTCAGTTTGTTTGTTTTTCCAGTGAGAAATCTGGCAATATTTTGGCTCGGATGTCGTGCTGGTGAGTGTCTCTTCATTCTCGAACAACGTTGAGGCTCGCAGCTCAGATATATGTCGAGAAAATTGTCCTCATTCGCAGCCATGTTTTCTTATGTGTATGGATGTACACGTGTATTGCCTCAGAGGCCTATGCCGCCAGTGTCCTGACGCATGAGTCTCACATTGTTTGGTTTTTTCCAGTGAGAACTTTGGAAATATTTTGGCTCAGATGTCGAGCTGGCGAGTGTCTCTTCATTCTTGTACAACGTTGAGGTTCGCAGCTCAGATATAAGTTCATTAAATTATCCTCATTCGCAGCCATGTTTTCTTATGTTTATGCGTGTACACGTGTATTGCCGCATAGGCCTATGCCGCCAGTGTCCTGACGCATGAGTCTCAAAGTTTTGGTCTCTTCCGGTGATAATTTTGGTGATATGTTAGCTCAGATGTGGAGGTGGTTAATGTCTCTTCATTCTCCAACAACGTTGAGGTTCGCAGCTCAGATATATGTCGAGAAAATTGTCCTCATTCGCAGCCATGTTTTCTTATGTGTATGGATGTACACGTGTATTGCCTCAGAGGCCTATGCCGCCAGTGTCCTGACGCATGAGTCTCACAGTTTTGTTTTTTTCCAGTGAGAACTTTGGAAATATTTTGGCTCAGATGTCGAGCTGGCGAGTGTCTCTTCAATCTCGAACAACGTTGAGGTTCGCAGCTCAGATATATGTCGAGAAAAATATCCTCATTCGCAGCCATGTTTTATGATGTGTTTGTATGTACACGTGTATGGCCACATAGGCATATGCCGCCAGTGTCCTGACGCTTGAGTCTCTCAGTTTAGGTTTGTTCCAGTGAGACATTTTGCAATATTTTGGCTCGGATGTAGAGCTGGTGAGTGTCTCTTCATTCTCGAACAACGTTGAGACTCGCAGCTCAGATATATGTCGACAAAATTATCCTCATTCGTAGCCATGTTTTCTTATGTGTATGTATGTACACGTGTATTGCATCATAGGACTATGCCGGCAGTGTCCTGACGCATGAGTCTCAAAGTTTGTTTGTTTTTCCAGTGAGAAATCTGGCAATATTTTGGCTCGGATGTCGTGCTGGTGAGTGTCTCTTCATTCTCGAACAACGTTGAGGCTCGCAGCTCAGATATATGTCGAGAAAATTGTCCTCATTCGCAGCCATGTTTTCTTATGTGTATGGATGTACACGTGTATTGCCTCAGAGGCCTATGCCGCCAGTGTCCTGACGCATGAGTCTCACAGTTTTGTTTTTTTCCAGTGAAACATTTGGCAATATTTTGGCTCAGATGTCGAGCTGGTGAGTGTCTCTTCATTCTCGAACAACGTTGAGGTTTGCAGCTCAGATATAAGTTCATAACATTATCCTCATTCGCAGCCATGTTTTCTTATGTTTATGCGTGTACACGTGTATTGCCGCATAGGCCTATGCCGCCAGTGTCCTGACGCATGAGTCTCAAAGTTTTGGTCTCTTCCGGTGAGAATTTTGGTGATATGTTAGCTCAGATGTGGAGGTGGTGAATGTCTCTTCATTCTCCAACAACGTTGAGGTTCGCAGCTCAGATATATGTCGAGAAAAATATTCTCATTCGCAGCCATGTTTTCTGATGTGTTTGTATGTACACGTGTATTGCCACATAGGCATATGCCGCCAGTGTCCTGACGCATGAGCCTCTCAGTTTAGGTTTGTTCCAGTGAAAAATGTGGCAATATTTTGGCTCAGATGTCGAGCTGTGAGTGTCTCTTCATTCTCGAACAACGTTGAGGTTCGCAGCTGAGATATATGTCGAGAACATTATCCTCATTCGCAGCCATGTTTTCTGATGTGTATGTATGTACACGTGTATTGCCACATAGGCCTATGCCGCCAGTATCCTGACACATGAGTCTCTCAGTTTGGGTTTTTTCCAGTGAGACATTTTGCAATATTTTGGCTCGGATGTCGAGCTGGTGATTGTCTCTTCATTCTCGAACAACGTTGAGACTCGCAGCTCAGATATATGTCGGCAAAATTATCCTCATTCGTAGCCATGTTTTCTTATGTGTATGTATGTACACGTGTATTGCCACATAGGCCTATGCCGCCAGTATCCTGACACATGAGTCTCTCAGTTTGGGTTTTTTCCAGTGAGACATTTTGCAATATTTTGGCTCGGATGTCGAGCTGGTGATTGTCTCTTCATTCTCGAACAACGTTGAGGTTCGCAGCTCAGATATATGTCGAGAACATTATCCTCATTCGCAGCCATGTTTTCTGATGTGTATGTATGCACACGTGTATTGCCACATAGGCCTATGCCGCCAGTATACTGACGCATGAGCCTCTCAGTTTGTTTGTTTTTCCAGTGAGAAATCTGGCAATATTTTGGCTCGGATGTCGTGCTGGTGAGTGTCTCTTCATTCTCGAACAACGTTGAGGCTCGCAGCTCAGATATATGTCGAGAAAATTGTCCTCATTCGCAGCCATGTTTTCTTATGTGTATGGATGTACACGTGTATTGCCTCAGAGGCCTATGCCGCCAGTGTCCTGACGCATGAGTCTCACATTGTTTGGTTTTTTCCAGTGAGAACTTTGGAAATATTTTGGCTCAGATGTCGAGCTGGCGAGTGTCTCTTCATTCTTGTACAACGTTGAGGTTCGCACCTCAGATATAAGTTCATAAAATTATCCTCATTCGCAGCCATGTTTTCTTATGTTTATGCGTGTACACGTGTATTGCCGCATAGGCCTATGCCGCCAGTGTCCTGACGCATGAGTCTGAAAGTTTTGGTCTCTTTTGGTGAGAATTTTGGCGATATGTTAGCTCAGATGTGGAGGTGGTGAATGTCTCTTCATTCTCCAACGACGTTGAGGTTCGCAGCTCAGATATATGTCGAGAAAAATATCCTCATTCGCAGCCATGTTTTCTGATGTGTTTGTATGTACACGTGTATTGCCACATAGGCATATGCCGCCAGTGTCCTGACGCTTGAGTCTCTCACTTTAGGTGTGTTCCAGTGAGAAATATGGCAATATTTTGGCTCAGATGTCGAGCTGGTGAGTGTCTCTTCATTCTCGAACAACGTTGAGGTTCGCAGCTCAGATATATGTCGAGAACATTATCCTCATTCGCAGCCATGTTTTCTGATGTGTATGTATGTACACGTGTATTGCCACATAGGCCTATGCCGCCAGTATCCTGACACATGAGTCTCTCAGTTTGGGTTTTTTTTCCGTGAGACATTTTGCAATATTTTGGCTCGGATGTCGAGCTGGTGAGTGTCTCTTCATTCTCGAACAACGTTGAGACTCGCAGCTCAGATATATGTCGACAAAATTATCCTCATTCGTAGCCATGTTTTCTTATGTGTATGTATGTACACGTGTATTGCCTCATAGGCCTATGCCGGCAGTGTCCTTACGCATAAGTCTCAAAGTTTTGGTCTCTTCCGGTGAGAATTTTGGCGATGTGTTAGCTCAGATGTGGAGGTGGTGAATGTCTCTTCATTCTCGAACAACGTTGAGGTTCGCAGCTCAGATATATGTCGAGAACATTATCCTCATTCGCAGCCATGTTTTCTGATGTGTATGTATGTACACGTGTATTGCCACATTGGCCTATGCCGCCAGTATACTGACGCATGAGCCTCTCAGTTTGTTTGTTTTTCCAGTGAGAAATCTGGCAATATTTTGGCTCGGATGTCGAGCTGGTGAGTGTCTCTTCATTCTCGAACAACGTTGAGGCTCGCAGCTCAGATATGTGTCGAGAAAATTGTCCTCATTCGCAGCCATGTTTTTGTATGTGTATGGATGTACACGTGTATTGCCTCAGAGGCCTATGCCGCCAGTGTCCTGACGCATGAGTCTCACAGTTTTGTTTTTTTCCAGTGAGAACTTTGGAAATATTTTGGCTCATATGTCGAGCTGGCGAGTGTCTCTTCATTCTCGAACAACGTTGAGGTTCGCAGCTCAGATATAAGTTCATTAAATTATCCTCATTCGCAGCCATGTTTTCTTATGTTTATGCGTGTACACGTGTATTGCCGCATAGGCCTATGCCGCCAGTGTCCTGACGCATGAGTCTCAAAGTTTTGGTCTCTTCCGGTGATAATTTTGGTGATATGTTAGCTCAGATGTGGAGGTGGTTAATGTCTCTTCATTCTCCAACAACGTTGAGGTTCGCAGCTCAGATATATGTCGAGAAAATTGTCCTCATTCGCAGCCATGTTTTCTTATGTGTATGGATGTACACGTGTATTGCCTCAGAGGCCTATGCCGCCAGTGTCCTGACGCATGAGTCTCACAGTTTTGTTTTTTTCCAGTGAGAACTTTGGAAATATTTTGGCTCAGATGTCGAGCTGGCGAGTGTCTCTTCAATCTCGAACAACGTTGAGGTTCGCAGCTCAGATATATGTCGAGAAAAATATCCTCATTCGCAGCCATGTTTTATGATGTGTTTGTATGTACACGTGTATGGCCACATAGGCATATGCCGCCAGTGTCCTGACGCTTGAGTCTCTCAGTTTAGGTTTGTTCCAGTGAGACATTTTGCAATATTTTGGCTCGGATGTAGAGCTGGTGAGTGTCTCTTCATTCTCGAACAACGTTGAGACTCGCAGCTCAGATATATGTCGAAAAAATTATCCTCATTCGTAGCCATGTTTTCTTATGTGTATGTATGTACACGTGTATTGCATCATAGGACTATGCCGGCAGTGTCCTGACGCATGAGTCTCAAAGTTTGTTTGTTTTTCCAGTGAGAAATCTGGCAATATTTTGGCTCGGATGTCGTGCTGGTGAGTGTCTCTTCATTCTCGAACAACGTTGAGGCTCGCAGCTCAGATATATGTCGAGAAAATTGTCCTCATTCGCAGCCATGTTTTCTTATGTGTATGGATGTACACGTGTATTGCCTCAGAGGCCTATGCCGCCAGTGTCCTGACGCATGAGTCTCACAGTTTTGTTTTTTTCCAGTGAAACATTTGGCAATATTTTGGCTCAGATGTCGAGCTGGTGAGTGTCTCTTCATTCTCGAACAACGTTGAGGTTTGCAGCTCAGATATAAGTTCATAACATTATCCTCATTCGCAGCCATGTTTTCTTATGTTTATGCGTGTACACGTGTATTGCCGCATAGGCCTATGCCGCCAGTGTCCTGACGCATGAGTCTCAAAGTTTTGGTCTCTTCCGGTGAGAATTTTGGTGATATGTTCGCTCAGATGTGGAGGTGGTGAATGTCTCTTCATTCTCCAACAACGTTGAGGTTCGCAGCTCAGATATATGTCGAGAAAAATATTCTCATTCGCAGCCATGTTTTCTGATGTGTTTGTATGTACACGTGTATTGCCACATAGGCATATGCCGCCAGTGTCCTGACGCATGAGCCTCTCAGTTTAGGTTTGTTCCAGTGAAAAATTTGGCAATATTTTGGCTCAGATGTCGAGCTGGTGAGTGTCTCTTCATTCTCGAACAACGTTGAGGTTCGCAGCTCAGATATATGTCGAGAACATTATCCTCATTCGCAGCCATGTTTTCTGATGTGTATGTATGTACACGTGTATTGCCACATAGGCCTATGCCGCCAGTATCCTGACACATGAGTCTCTCAGTTTGGTTTTTTTCCAGTGAGACATTTTGCAATATTTTGGCTTGGATGTCGAGCTGGTGAGTGTCTCTTCATTCTCGAACAACGTTGAGACTCGCAGCTCAGATATATGTCGACAAAATTATCCTCATTCGTAGCCATGTTTTCTTATGTGTATATATGTACACGTGTATTGCCTCATAGGCCTATGCCGGCAGTGTCCTGACGCATGAGTCTCAAAGTGTTGGTGTCTTCCGGTGAGAATTTTGGCGATGTGTTAGCTCAGATGTGGAGGTGGTGAATGTCTCTTCATTCTCGAACAACGTTGAGGTTCGCAGCTCAGATATATGTTGAGAACATTATCCTCATTCGCAGCCATGTTTTCTGATGTGTATGTATGTACACGTGTATTGCCACATAGGCCTATGCCGCTAGTATACTGACGCATGAGCCTCTCAGTTTGTTTGTTTTTCCAGTGCGAAATCTGGCAATATTTTGGCTTGGATGTCGAGCTGGTGAGTGTCTCTTCATTCTCAAACAACGTTGAGGCTCGCAGCTCAGATATATGTCTAGAAAATTGTCCTCATTCGCAGCCATGGTTTCTTATGTGTATGGAAGTACACGTGTATTGCCTCAGAGGCCTATGCCGCCAGTGTCCTGACGCATGAGTCTCACAGTTGTGGTTTTTTCCAGTGAGAGATGTGGAAATATTTTGGCTCAGATATCGAGCTGGCGAGTGTCTCTTCATTCTCAAACAACGTTGAGGCTCGCAGCTCAGATATATGTCTAGAAACTTGTCCTCATTCGCAGCCATGTTTTCTGATGTGTATGTATGTACACGTGTATTGCCACATAGGCCTATGCCGCCAGTATACTGACGCATGAGCCTCTCAGTTTGTTTGTTTTTCCAGTGAGAAATCTGGCAATATTTTGGCTCGGATGTCGTGCTGGTGAGTGTCTCTTCATTCTCGAACAACGTTGAGGTTCGCAGCTCAGATATATGTCGAGAAAATTGTCCTCATTCGCAGCCATGTTTTCTTATGTGTATGGATGTACACGTGTATTGCCTCAGAGGCCTATGCCGCCAGTGTCCTGACGCATGAGTCTCAAAGTGTTGGTGTCTTCCGGTGAGAATTTTGGCGATGTGTTAGCTCAGATGTGGAGGTGGTGAATGTCTCTTCATTCTCGAACAACGTTGAGGTTCGCAGCTCAGATATATGTTGAGAACATTATCCTCATTCGCAGCCATGTTTTCTGATGTGTATGTATGTACACGTGTATTGCCACATAGGCCTATGCCGCTAGTATACTGACGCATGAGCCTCTCAGTTTGTTTGTTTTTCCAGTGCGAAATCTGGCAATATTTTGGCTTGGATGTCGAGCTGGTGAGTGTCTCTTCATTCTCAAACAACGTTGAGGCTCGCAGCTCAGATATATGTCTAGAAAATTGTCCTCATTCGCAGCCATGGTTTCTTATGTGTATGGAAGTACACGTGTATTGCCTCAGAGGCCTATGCCGCCAGTGTCCTGACGCATGAGTCTCACAGTTGTGGTTTTTTCCAGTGAGAGATGTGGAAATATTTTGGCTCAGATATCGAGCTGGCGAGTGTCTCTTCATTCTCAAACAACGTTGAGGCTCGCAGCTCAGATATATGTCTAGAAACTTGTCCTCATTCGCAGCCATGTTTTCTGATGTGTATGTATGTACACGTGTATTGCCACATAGGCCTATGCCGCCAGTATACTGACGCATGAGCCTCTCAGTTTGTTTGTTTTTCCAGTGAGAAATCTGGCAATATTTTGGCTCGGATGTCGTGCTGGTGAGTGTCTCTTCATTCTCGAACAACGTTGAGGTTCGCAGCTCAGATATATGTCGAGAAAATTGTCCTCATTCGCAGCCATGTTTTCTTATGTGTATGGATGTACACGTGTATTGCCTCAGAGGCCTATGCCGCCAGTGTCCTGACGCATGAGTCTCACAGTTTTGTTTTTTTCCAGTGAGAACTTTGGAAATATTTTGGCTCAGATGTCGAGCTGGCGAGTGTCTCTTCATTCTCGAACAACGTTGAGGTTCGCAGCTCAGATATATGTCCAGAAAAATATCCTCATTCGCAGCCATGTTTAATGATGTGTTTGTATGTACACGTGTATGGCCACATAGGCATATGCCGCCAGTGTCCTGACGCTTGAGTCTCTCAGTTTAGGTTTGTTCCAGTGAAACATTTTGCAATATTTTGGCTCGGATGTAGAGCTGGTGAGTGTCTCTTCATTCTCGCACAACGTTGAGGTTCGCAGCTCAGATATATGTCGAGAACATTATCCTCATTCGCAGCCATGTTTTCTGATGTGTATGTATGTACACGTGTATTGCCACATAGGCCTATGCCGCCAGTATACTGACGCATGAGCCTCTCAGTTTGTTTGTTTTTCCAGTGAGAAATCTGGCAATATTTTGGCTCGGAT
The DNA here is from genome assembly GCA_037893245.1 of Crossaster papposus. Lineage (NCBI taxonomy): Eukaryota > Metazoa > Echinodermata > Asteroidea > Velatida > Solasteridae > Crossaster > Crossaster papposus. The sequence goes on along the minus strand of JBAIAA010000009.1, from coordinate 2,818,949 downwards.
GTCGTGCTGGGGAGTGTCTCTTCATTCTCGAACAACGTTGAGGCTCGCAGCTCAGATATATGTCGAGAAAATTGTCCTCATTCGCAGCCATGTTTTCTTATGTGTATGGATGTACACGTGTATTGCCTCAGAGGCCTATGCCGCCAGTGTCCTGACGCATGAGTCTCACAGTTTTGTTTTTTTCCAGTGAAAAAATTGGCAATATTTTGGCTTAGATGTTGAGCTGGTGAGTGTCTCTTCATTCTCGAACAACGTTGAGGTTTGCAGCTCAGATATAAGTTCATAAAATTATCCTCATTCGCAGCCATGTTTTCTTATGTTTATGCGTGTACACCTGTATTGCCGCATAGGCCTATGCCGCCAGTGTCCTGACGCATGAGTCTCAAAGTGTTGGTCTCTTCCGGTTAGAATTTTGATGATATGTTAGCTCAGATGTGGAGGTGGTGAATGTCTCTTCATTCTCCAACAACGTTGAGGTTCGCACATCAGATATATGTCGAGAAAAATATTCTCATTCGCAGCCATGTTTTCTGATGTGTTTGTATGTACACGTGTATTGCCACATAGGCATATGCCGCCAGTGTCCTGACGCATGAGCCTCTCAGTTTAGGTTTGTTCCAGTGAACAATTTGGCAATATTTTGGCTCAGATGTCGAGCTGGTGAGTGTCTCTTCATTCTCGAACGACGTTGAGGTTCGCAGCTCAGATATATGTCGAGAACATTATCCTCATTCGCAGCCATGTTTTCTGATGTGTATGTATGTACACGTGTATTGCCGCATAGGCCTATGCCGCCAGTATCCTGACACATGAGTCTCTCAGTTTGGGTTTTTTCCAGTGAGACATTTTGCAATATTTTGGCTCGGATGTCGAGCTGGTGAGTGTCTCTTCCTTCTCGAACAACGTTGAGACTCGCAGCTCAGATATATGTCGACAAAATTATCCTCATTCGTAGCCATGTGTTCCTATGTGTATATATGTACACGTGTATTGCCTCATAGGCCTATGCCGGCAGTGTCCTGACGCATGAGTCTCAAAGTTTTGGTGTCTTCCGGTGAAAATTTTGGCGATGTGTTAGCTCAGATGTGGAGGTGGTGAATGTATCTTCATTCTCGAACAACGTTGAGGTTCGCAGCTCAGATATATGTCGAGAACATTATCCTCATTCGCAGCCATGTTTTCTGTTGTGTATGTATGTACACGTGTATTGCCGCATAGGCCTATGCCGCCAGTATCCTGACACATGAGTCTCTCAGTTTGGGTTTTTTCCAGTGAGACATTTTGCAAAATTTTGGCTCGGATGTCGAGCTGGTGAGTGTCTCTTCATTCTCGAACAACGTTGAGACTCGCAGCTCAGATATATGTCGACAAAATTATCCTCATTCGTAGCCATGTTTTCCTATGTGTGTATATGTACACGTGTATTGCCTCATAGGCCTATGCCGGCAGTGTCGTGACGCATGAGTCTCAAAGTTTTGGTGTCTTCCAGTGAGAAATTTGGCAATATTTTGGCTCGGATGTCGAGCTGGTGAATGTCTCTTCATTCTCGAACAACGTTGAGGCTCGCAGCTCAGATATATGTCGAGGAAAATGTTCTCATTCGCAGCCATGTTTTTTATGTGTATGGATGTACATGTGTATTGCCTCAGAGGCCTATGCCGCCAGTGTCCTGACGCATGAGTCTCACAGTTTTGTTTTTTTCCAGTGAGAACTTTGGAAATATTTTGGCTCATATGTCGAGCTGGCGAGAGTCTCTTCATTCTCGAACAACGTTGAGGTTCGCAGCTCAGATATAAGTTCATTAAATTATCCTCATTCGCAGCCATGTTTTCTTATGTTTATACGTGTACACGTGTATTGCCGCATAGGCCTATGCCGCCAGTGTCCTGACGCATGAGTCTCAAAGTTTTGGTCTCTTCCGGTGAGAATTTTGGTGATATGTTAGCTCAGATGTGGAGGTGGTGAATGTCTCTTCATTCTCCAACAACGTTGAGGTTCGCAGCTCAGCCATGTTTTCTGATGTGTATGTATGTACACGTGTATTGCCACATAGGCCTATGCCGCCAGTATACTGACGCATGAGCCTCTCAGTTTGTTTGTTTTTCCAGTGAGAAATCTGGCAATATTTTGGCTCGGATGTCGTGCTGGTGAGTGTCTCTTCATTCTCGAACAACGTTGAGGTTCGCAGCTCAGATATATGTCGAGAAAATTGTCCTCATTCGCAGCCATGTTTTCTTATGTGTATGGATGTACACGTGTATTGCCTCAGAGGCCTATGCCGCCAGTGTCCTGACGCATGAGTCTCACAGTTTTGTTTTTTTCCAGTGAGAACTTTGGAAATATTTTGGCTCAGATGTCGAGCTGGCGAGTGTCTCTTCATTCTCGAACAACGTTGAGGTTCGCAGCTCAGATATATGTCCAGAAAAATATCCTCATTCGCAGCCATGTTTAATGATGTGTTTGTATGTACACGTGTATGGCCACATAGGCATATGCCGCCAGTGTCCTGACGCTTGAGTCTCTCAGTTTAGGTTTGTTCCAGTGAAACATTTTGCAATATTTTGGCTCGGATGTAGAGCTGGTGAGTGTCTCTTCATTCTCGCACAACGTTGAGGTTCGCAGCTCAGATATATGTCGAGAACATTATCCTCATTCGCAGCCATGTTTTCTGATGTGTATGTATGTACACGTGTATTGCCACATAGGCCTATGCCGCCAGTATACTGACGCATGAGCCTCTCAGTTTGTTTGTTTTTCCAGTGAGAAATCTGGCAATATTTTGGCTCGGATGTCGTGCTGGGGAGTGTCTCTTCATTCTCGAACAACGTTGAGGCTCGCAGCTCAGATATATGTCGAGAAAATTGTCCTCATTCGCAGCCATGTTTTCTTATGTGTATGGATGTACACGTGTATTGCCTCAGAGGCCTATGCCGCCAGTGTCCTGACGCATGAGTCTCACAGTTTTGTTTTTTTCCAGTGAAAAAATTGGCAATATTTTGGCTTAGATGTTGAGCTGGTGAGTGTCTCTTCATTCTCGAACAACGTTGAGGTTTGCAGCTCAGATATAAGTTCATAAAATTATCCTCATTCGCAGCCATGTTTTCTTATGTTTATGCGTGTACACCTGTATTGCCGCATAGGCCTATGCCGCCAGTGTCCTGACGCATGAGTCTCAAAGTGTTGGTCTCTTCCGGTTAGAATTTTGATGATATGTTAGCTCAGATGTGGAGGTGGTGAATGTCTCTTCATTCTCCAACAACGTTGAGGTTCGCACATCAGATATATGTCGAGAAAAATATTCTCATTCGCAGCCATGTTTTCTGATGTGTTTGTATGTACACGTGTATTGCCACATAGGCATATGCCGCCAGTGTCCTGACGCATGAGCCTCTCAGTTTAGGTTTGTTCCAGTGAACAATTTGGCAATATTTTGGCTCAGATGTCGAGCTGGTGAGTGTCTCTTCATTCTCGAACGACGTTGAGGTTCGCAGCTCAGATATATGTCGAGAACATTATCCTCATTCGCAGCCATGTTTTCTGATGTGTATGTATGTACACGTGTATTGCCGCATAGGCCTATGCCGCCAGTATCCTGACACATGAGTCTCTCAGTTTGGGTTTTTTCCAGTGAGACATTTTGCAATATTTTGGCTCGGATGTCGAGCTGGTGAGTGTCTCTTCCTTCTCGAACAACGTTGAGACTCGCAGCTCAGATATATGTCGACAAAATTATCCTCATTCGTAGCCATGTGTTCCTATGTGTATATATGTACACGTGTATTGCCTCATAGGCCTATGCCGGCAGTGTCCTGACGCATGAGTCTCAAAGTTTTGGTGTCTTCCGGTGAAAATTTTGGCGATGTGTTAGCTCAGATGTGGAGGTGGTGAATGTATCTTCATTCTCGAACAACGTTGAGGTTCGCAGCTCAGATATATGTCGAGAACATTATCCTCATTCGCAGCCATGTTTTCTGTTGTGTATGTATGTACACGTGTATTGCCGCATAGGCCTATGCCGCCAGTATCCTGACACATGAGTCTCTCAGTTTGGGTTTTTTCCAGTGAGACATTTTGCAAAATTTTGGCTCGGATGTCGAGCTGGTGAGTGTCTCTTCATTCTCGAACAACGTTGAGACTCGCAGCTCAGATATATGTCGACAAAATTATCCTCATTCGTAGCCATGTTTTCCTATGTGTGTATATGTACACGTGTATTGCCTCATAGGCCTATGCCGGCAGTGTCGTGACGCATGAGTCTCAAAGTTTTGGTGTCTTCCAGTGAGAAATTTGGCAATATTTTGGCTCGGATGTCGAGCTGGTGAATGTCTCTTCATTCTCGAACAACGTTGAGGCTCGCAGCTCAGATATATGTCGAGGAAAATGTTCTCATTCGCAGCCATGTTTTTTATGTGTATGGATGTACATGTGTATTGCCTCAGAGGCCTATGCCGCCAGTGTCCTGACGCATGAGTCTCACAGTTTTGTTTTTTTCCAGTGAGAACTTTGGAAATATTTTGGCTCATATGTCGAGCTGGCGAGAGTCTCTTCATTCTCGAACAACGTTGAGGTTCGCAGCTCAGATATAAGTTCATTAAATTATCCTCATTCGCAGCCATGTTTTCTTATGTTTATACGTGTACACGTGTATTGCCGCATAGGCCTATGCCGCCAGTGTCCTGACGCATGAGTCTCAAAGTTTTGGTCTCTTCCGGTGAGAATTTTGGTGATATGTTAGCTCAGATGTGGAGGTGGTGAATGTCTCTTCATTCTCCAACAACGTTGAGGTTCGCAGCTCAGCCATGTTTTCTGATGTGTATGTATGTACACGTGTATTGCCACATAGGCCTATGCCGCCAGTATACTGACGCATGAGCCTCTCAGCTTGTTTGTTTTTCCAGTGAGAAATCTGGCAATATTTTGGCTCGGATGTCGAGCTGGTGAGTGTCTCTTCATTCTCGAACAACGTTGAGGCTCGCAGCTCAGATATATGTCGAGAAAATTGTCCTCATTCGCAGCCATGTTTTCTTATGTGTATGGATGTACACGTGTATTGCCTCAGAGGCCTATGCCGCCAGTGTCCTGACGCATGAGTCTCACAGTTTTGTTTTTTTCCAGTGAGAACTTTGGAAATATTTTGGCTCAGATGTCGAGCTGGCGAGTGTCTCTTCATTCTCAAACAACGTTGAGGTTCGCAGCTCAGATATATGTCGAGAAAAATATCCTCATTCGCAGCCATGTTTTATGATGTGTTTGTATGTACACGTGTATGGCCACATAGTCATGTGCCGCCAGTGCCCTGACGCTTGAGTCTCTCAGTTTAGGTTTGTTCCAGTGAGACATTTTGCAATATTTTGGCTCGGATGTAGAGCTGGTGAGTGTCTCTTCATTCTCGAACAACGTTGAGACTCGCAGCTCAGATATATGTCGACAAAATTATCCTCATTCGTAGCCATGTTTTCGTATGTGTATGTATGTACACGTGTATTGCCTCATAGGACTATGCCGGCAGTGTCCTGACACATGAGTCTCAAAGTTTTGGTCTCTTCCGGTGAGAATTTTGGCGATGTGTTAGCTCATATGTGGAGGTGGTGAATGTCTCTTCATTCTCGAACAACGTCGAGGTTCGCAGCTCAGATGTATGTCGAGAACATTATCCTCATTCGCAGCCATGTTTTCTGATGTGTATGTATGTACACGTGTATTGCCTCAGAGGCCTATGCCGCCAGTGTCCTGACGCATGAGTCTCACAGTTTTGTTTTTTTCCAGTGAGAACTTTGGAAATATTTTGGCTCAGATGTCGAGCTGGTGAGTGTCTCTTCATTCTCGAACAACGTTGAGGTTTGCAGCTCAGATATAAGTTCATAAAATTATCCTCATTCGCAGCCATGTTTTCTTATGTTTATGCGTGTACACCTGTATTGCCGCATAGGCCTATGCCGCCAGTGTCCTGACGCATGAGTCTCAAAGTGTTGGTCTCTTCCGGTGAGAATTTTGATGATATGTTAGCTCAGATGTGGAGGTGGTGAATGTCTCTTCATTCTCCAACAACGTTGAGGTTCGCACATCAGATATATGTCGAGAAAAATATTCTCATTCGCAGCCATGTTTTCTGATGTGTTTGTATGTACACGTGTATTGCCACATAGGCATATGCCGCCAGTGTCCTGACGCATGAGCCTCTCAGTTTAGGTTTGTTCCAGTGAACAATTTGGCAATATTTTGGCTCAGATGTCGAGCTGGTGAGTGTCTCTTCATTCTCGAAAGACGTTGAGGTTCGCAGCTCAGATATATGTCGAGAACATTATCCTCATTCGCAGCCATGTTTTCTGATGTGTATGTATGTACACGTGTATTGCCGCATAGGCCTATGCCGCCAGTATCCTGACACATGAGTCTCTCAGTTTGGGTTTTTTCCAGTGAGACATTTTGCAATATTTTGGCTCGGATGTCGAGCTGGTGAGTGTCTCTTCCTTCTCGAACAACGTTGAGACTCGCAGCTCAGATATATGTCGACAAAATTATCCTCATTCGTAGCCATGTTTTCCTATGTGTATATATGTACACGTGTATTGCCTCATAGGCCTATGCCGGCAGTGTCCTGACGCATGAGTCTCAAAGTTTTGGTGTCTTCCGGTGAAAATTTTGGCGATGTGTTAGCTCAGATGTGGAGGTGGTGAATGTATCTTCATTCTCGAACAACGTTGAGGTTCACAGCTCAGATATATGTCGAGAACATTATCCTCATTCGCAGCCATGTTTTCTGTTGTGTATGTATGTACACGTGTATTGCCGCATAGGCCTATGCCGCCAGTATCCTGACACATGAGTCTCTCAGTTTGGGTTTTTTCCAGTGAGACATTTTGCAAAATTTTGGCTCGGATGTCGAGCTGGTGAGTGTCTCTTCATTCTCGAACAACGTTGAGACTCGCAGCTCAGATATATGTCGACAAAATTATCCTCATTCGTAGCCATGTTTTCCTATGTGTGTATATGTACACGTGTATTGCCTCATAGGCCTATGCCGGCAGTGTCGTGACGCATGAGTCTCAAAGTTTTGGTGTCTTCCAGTGAGAAATTTGGCAATATTTTGGCTCGGATGTCGAGCTGGTGAATGTCTCTTCATTCTCGAACAACGTTGAGGCTCGCAGCTCAGATATATGTCGAGGAAAATGTTCTCATTCGCAGCCATGTTTTTTATGTGTATGGATGTACATGTGTATTGCCTCAGAGGCCTATGCCGCCAGTGTCCTGACGCATGAGTCTCACAGTTTTGTTTTTTTCCAGTGAGAACTTTGGAAATATTTTGGCTCATATGTCGAGCTGGCGAGAGTCTCTTCATTCTCGAACAACGTTGAGGTTCGCAGCTCAGATATAAGTTCATTAAATTATCCTCATTCGCAGCCATGTTTTCTTATGTTTATACGTGTACACGTGTATTGCCGCATAGGCCTATGCCGCCAGTGTCCTGACGCACGAGTCTCAAAGTTTTGGTCTCTTCCGGTGAGAATTTTGGTGATATGTTAGCTCAGATGTGGAGGTGGTGAATGTCTCTTCATTCTCCAACAACGTTGAGGTTCGCAGCTCAGCCATGTTTTCTGATGTGTATGTATGTACACGTGTATTGCCACATAGGCCTATGCCGCCAGTATACTGACGCATGAGCCTCTCAGCTTGTTTGTTTTTCCAGTGAGAAATCTGGCAATATTTTGGCTCGGATGTCGAGCTGGTGAGTGTCTCTTCATTCTCGAACAACGTTGAGGCTCGCAGCTCAGATATATGTCGAGAAAATTGTCCTCATTCGCAGCCATGTTTTCTTATGTGTATGGATGTACACGTGTATTGCCTCAGAGGCCTATGCCGCCAGTGTCCTGACGCATGAGTCTCACAGTTTTGTTTTTTTCCAGTGAGAACTTTGGAAATATTTTGGCTCAGATGTCGAGCTGGCGAGTGTCTCTTCATTCTCAAACAACGTTGAGGTTCGCAGCTCAGATATATGTCGAGAAAAATATCCTCATTCGCAGCCATGTTTTATGATGTGTTTGTATGTACACGTGTATGGCCACATAGTCATGTGCCGCCAGTGTCCTGACGCTTGAGTCTCTCAGTTTAGGTTTGTTCCAGTGAGACATTTTGCAATATTTTGGCTCGGATGTAGAGCTGGTGAGTGTCTCTTCATTCTCGAACAACGTTGAGACTCGCAGCTCAGATATATGTCGACAAAATTATCCTCATTCGTAGCCATGTTTTCGTATGTGTATGTATGTACACGTGTATTGCCTCATAGGACTATGCCGGCAGTGTCCTGACACATGAGTCTCAAAGTTTTGGTCTCTTCCGGTGAGAATTTTGGCGATGTGTTAGCTCATATGTGGAGGTGGTGAATGTCTCTTCATTCTCGAACAACGTCGAGGTTCGCAGCTCAGATGTATGTCGAGAACATTATCCTCATTCGCAGCCATGTTTTCTGATGTGTATGTATGTACACGTGTATTGCCTCAGAGGCCTATGCCGCCAGTGTCCTGACGCATGAGTCTCACAGTTTTGTTTTTTTCCAGTGAGAACTTTGGAAATATTTTGGCTCAGATGTCGAGCTGGCGAGTGTCTCTTCATTCTCGAACAACGTTGAGGTTCGCAGCTCAGATATAAGTTCATAAAATTATCCCCATTCGCAGCCATGTTTTCTTATGTTTATGCGTGTACACGTGTATTGCCGCATAGGCCTATGCCGCCATTGTCCTGACGCATGAGTCTCAAAGTTTTGGTCTCTTCCGGTGAGAATTTTGGTGATATGTTAGCTCAGATGTGGAGGTGGTGAATGTCTCTTCATTCTCGAACAACGTTGAGGTTCGCAGCTCAGATATATGTCGAGAAAATTGTCCTCATTCGCAGCCATGTTTTCTTATGTGTATGGATGTACACGTGTATTGCCTCAGAGGCCTATGCCGCCAGTGTCCTGACGCATGAGTCTCACAGTTTTGTTTTTTTCCAGTGAGAACTTTGGAAATATTTTGGCTCAGATGTCGAGCTGGCGAGTGTCTCTTCATTCTCGAACAACGTTGAGGTTCGCAGCTCAGATATATGTCGAGAAAAATATCCTCATTCGCAGCCATGTTTTATGATGTGTTTGTATGTACACGTGTATGGCCACATAGGCATGTGCCGCCAGTGTCCTGACGCTTGAGTCTCTCAGTTTAGGTTTGTTCCAGTGAGACATTTTGCAATATTTTGGCTCGGATGTAGAGCTGGTGAGTGTCTCTTCATTCTCGAACAACGTTGAGACTCGCAGCTCAGATATATGTCGAGAACATTATCCTCATTCGCAGCCATGTTTTCTGATGTGTATGTATGTACACGTGTATTGCTACATAGGCCTATGCCGCCAGTATACTGACGCATGAGTCTCTCAGTTTGTTTGTTTTTCCAGTGAGAAATCTGGCAATATTTTGGCTCGGATGTCGTGCTGGTGAGTGTCTCTTCATTCTCGAACAACGTTGAGGCTCGCAGCTCAGATATATGTCGAGAAAATTGTCCTCATTCGCAGCCATGTTTTCTTATGTGTATGGATGTACACGTGTATTGTCTCAGAGGCCTATGCCGCCAGTGTCCTGACGCATGAGTCTCACAGTTTTGTTTTTTTCCAGTGAAAAAATTGGCAATATTTTGGCTCAGATGTCGAGCTGGTGAGTGTCTCTTCATTCTCGAACAACGTTGAGGTTCGCAGCTCAGATATAAGTTCATAAAATTATCCCCATTCGCAGCCATGTTTTCTTATGTTTATGCGTGTATTGCCGCATAGGCCTATGCCGCCAGTGTCCTGACGCATGAGTCTCAAAGTTTTGGTCTCTTCCGGTGAGAATTTTGGTGATATGTTAGCTCAGATGTGGAGGTGGTGAATGTCTCTTCATTCTCCAACAACGTTGAGGTTCGCAGCTCAGATATATGTCGAGAAAATTGTCCTCATTCGCAGCCATGTTTTCTGATGTGTATGTATGTACACGTGTATTGCCTCAGAGGCCTATGCCGCCAGTGTCCTGACGCATGAGTCTCACAGTTTTGTTTTTTTCCAGTGAGAACTTTGGAAATATTTTGGCTCAGATGTCGAGCTGGCGAGTGTCTCTTCATTCTCGAACAACGTTGAGGTTCGCAGCTCAGATATAAGTTCATAAAATTATCCCCATTCGCAGCCATGTTTTCTTATGTTTATGCGTGTACACGTGTATTGCCGCATAGGCCTATGCCGCCATTGTCCTGACGCATGAGTCTCAAAGTTTTGGTCTCTTCCGGTGAGAATTTTGGTGATATGTTAGCTCAGATGTGGAGGTGGTGAATGTCTCTTCATTCTCGAACAACGTTGAGGTTCGCAGCTCAGATATATGTCGAGAAAATTGTCCTCATTCGCAGCCATGTTTTCTTATGTGTATGGATGTACACGTGTATTGCCTCAGAGGCCTATGCCGCCAGTGTCCTGACGCATGAGTCTCACAGTTTTGTTTTTTTCCAGTGAGAACTTTGGAAATATTTTGGCTCAGATGTCGAGCTGGCGAGTGTCTCTTCATTCTCGAACAACGTTGAGGTTCGCAGCTCAGATATATGTCGAGAAAAATATCCTCATTCGCAGCCATGTTTTATGATGTGTTTGTATGTACACGTGTATGGCCACATAGGCATGTGCCGCCAGTGTCCTGACGCTTGAGTCTCTCAGTTTAGGTTTGTTCCAGTGAGACATTTTGCAATATTTTGGCTCGGATGTAGAGCTGGTGAGTGTCTCTTCATTCTCGAACAACGTTGAGACTCGCAGCTCAGATATATGTCGAGAACATTATCCTCATTCGCAGCCATGTTTTCTGATGTGTATGTATGTACACGTGTATTGCTACATAGGCCTATGCCGCCAGTATACTGACGCATGAGTCTCTCAGTTTGTTTGTTTTTCCAGTGAGAAATCTGGCAATATTTTGGCTCGGATGTCGTGCTGGTGAGTGTCTCTTCATTCTCGAACAACGTTGAGGCTCGCAGCTCAGATATATGTCGAGAAAATTGTCCTCATTCGCAGCCATGTTTTCTTATGTGTATGGATGTACACGTGTATTGTCTCAGAGGCCTATGCCGCCAGTGTCCTGACGCATGAGTCTCACAGTTTTGTTTTTTTCCAGTGAAAAATTTGGCAATATTTTGGCTCAGATGTCGAGCTGGTGAGTGTCTCTTCATTCTCGAACAACGTTGAGGTTCGCAGCTCAGATATAAGTTCATAAAATTATCCCCATTCGCAGCCATGTTTTCTTATGTTTATGCGTGTATTGCCGCATAGGCCTATGCCGCCAGTGTCCTGACGCATGAGTCTCAAAGTTTTGGTCTCTTCCGGTGAGAATTTTGGTGATATGTTAGCTCAGATGTGGAGGTGGTGAATGTCTCTTCATTCTCCAACAACGTTGAGGTTCGCAGCTCAGATATATGTCGAGAAAATTGTCCTCATTCGCAGCCATGTTTTCTTATGTGTATGGATGTACACGTGTATTGCCTCAGAGGCCTATGCCGCCAGTGTCCTGACGCATGAGTCTCACAGTTTTGTTTTTTTCCAGTGAGAACTTTGGAAATATTTTGGCTCAGATGTCGAGCTGGCGAGTGTCTCTTCATTCTCGAACAACGTTGAGGTTCGCAGCTCAGATATATGTCGAGAAAAATATCCTCATTCGCAGCCATGTTTTATGATGTGTTTGTATGTACACGTGTATGGCCACATAGGCATATGCCGCCAGTGTACTGATGCTTGAGTCTCTCAGTTTAGGTTTGTTCCAGTGAGACATTTTGCAATATTTTGGCTCGGATGTAGAGCTGGTGAGTGTCTCTTCATTCTCGAACAACGTTGAGACTCGCAGCTCAGATACATGTCAACAAAATTATCCTCATTCGTAGCCATGTTTTCTTATGTGTATGTATGTACACGTGTATTGCCTCATAGGACTATGCCGGCAGTGTCCTGACGCATGAGTCTCAAAGTTTTGGTCTTTTCCGGTGAGAATTTTGGCGATGTGTTAGCTCAGATGTGGAGGTGGTGAATGTATCTTCATTCTCGAACAACGTTGAGGTTCGCAGCTCAGATATATGTCGAGAACATTATCCTCATTCGCAGCCATGTTTTCTGATGTGTATGTATGTACACGTGTATTGCCACATAGGCCTATGCCGCCAGTATACTGACGCATGAGCCTCTCAGTTTGTTTGTTTTTCCAGTGAGAAATCTGGCAATATTTTGGCTCGGATGTCGTGCTGGTGAGTGTCTCTTCAATCTCGAACAACGTTGAGGCTCGCAGCTCAGATATATGTCGAGAAAATTGTCCTCATTCGCAGCCATGTTTTCTTATGTGTAAGGATGTACACGTGTATTGCCTCAGAGGCCTATGCCGCCAGTGTCCTGACGCATGAGTCTCACAGTTGTGGTTTTTTCCAGTGAGAAATGTGGAAATATTTTGGCTCAGATATCGAGCTGGCGAGTGTCTCTTCATTCTCGAACAACGTTGAGGTTCGCAGCTCAGATATAAGTTCATAAAATTATCCTCATTCGCAGCCATGTTTTCTTATGTTTATGCGTGTACACGTGTATTGCCGCATAGGCCTATGCCGCCAGTGTCCTGACGCATGAGTCTCAAAGTTTTGGTCCCTTCCGGTGAGAATTTTGGTGATATGTTAGCTCAGATGTGGAGGTGGTGAATGTCTCTTCATTCTCCAACAACGTTGAGGTTCGCAGCTCAGATATATGTCGAGAAAAATATTCTCATTCGCAGCCATGTTTTCTGATGTGTTTGTATGTACACGTGTATTGCCACATAGGCATATGCCGCCAGTGTCCTGACGCATGAGCCTCTCAGTTTAGGTTTGTTCCAGTGAAAAATTTGGCAATATTTTGGCTCAGATGTCGAGCTGGTGAGTGTCTCTTCATTCTCGAACAACGTTGAAGTTCGCAGCTCAGATATATGTCGAGAACATTATCCTCATTCGCAGCCATGTTTTCTGATGTGTATGTATGTACACGTGTATTGCCACATAGGCCTATGCCGCCAGTATCCTGACGCATGAGTCTCACAGTTTTGTTTTTTTCCAGTGAAAAATTTGGCAATATTTTGGCTCAGATGTCGAGCTGGTGAGTGTCTCTTCATTCTCGAACAACGTTGAGGTTCGCAGCTCAGATATAAGTTCATAAAATTATCCTCATTCGCAGCCATGTTTTCTTATGTTTATGCGTGTACACGTGTATTGCCGCATAGGCCTATGCCGCCAGTGACCTGACGCATGAGTCTCAAAGTTTTGGTCTCTTCCGGTGAGAATGTTGGTGATATGTTAGCTCAGATGTGGAGGTGGTGAATGTCTCTTCATTCTCCAACAACGTTGAGATTCGCAGCTCAGATATATGTCGAGAAAATTGTCCTCATTCGCAGCCATGTTTTCTTATGTGTATGGATGTACACGTGTATTGCCTCAGAGGCCTATGCCGCCAGTGTCCTGACGCATGAGTCTCACAGTTTTGTTTTTTTCCAGTGAGAACTTTGGAAATATTTTGGCTCAGATGTCGAGCTGGTGAGTGTCTCTTCATTCTCGAACAACGTTGAGGTTCGCAGCTCAGATATATGTCGAGAACATTATCCTCATTCGCAGCCATGTTTTCTGATGTGTATGTATGTACAGGTGTATTGCCACATAGGCCTATGGCGCCAGTATCTTGACGCATGAGTCTCTCAGTTTTGGGTTTTTCCAGTGAGAAATTTGTCAATATTTTGGCTCGGATGTCGAGCTGGTGAGTGTCTCTTCATTCTCGAACACCGTTGAGGCTCGCAGCTCAGATATATGTCGACAAAATTATCCTCATTCGTAGCCATGTTTTCTTATGTGTATGTATGTACACGTGTATTGCCTCTTAGGCCTATGCCGCCAGTGTCCTGACGCATGAATCCCAAAGTTTTGGTCTCTTCCGGTGAGAATTTTGGCGATGTGTTTGCTCAGATGTGGAGGTGGTGAATGTCTCTTCATTCTCGAACAACGTTGAGGTTCGCAGCTCAGATATATGTCGAGAACATTATCTTCATTCGCAGCCATGTTTTTTTATGTGTATGTATGTACACGTGTATTGCCACATAGGCCTATGCCTCCAGTATACTGACGCATGAGTCTCTCAGTTTGTTTGTTTTTCCAGTGAGAAATTTGGCAATATTTTGGCTCGGATGTCGAGCTGGTGAGTCTCTCTTCATTCTCGAACAACGTTGATGTTCGCAGCTCAGATATAAGTTCAGAAAATTATCCTCATTCGCAGCCATGTTTTCTGATGTTTATGCGTGTACACGTGTATTGCCGCATAGGCCTATGCCGCCAGTGTCCTGACACATGAGTCTCAAAGTGTTGGTCTCTTCCGGTGAGAATTTTGGCGATATGTTAGCTCAGAAGTGGAGGTGGTGAATGTCTCTTCATTCTCCAATAACGTTGAGGTTCGCAGCTCAGATATATGTCGATAAAAATATCCTCATTCGCAGCCATGTTTTCTGATGTGTTTGTATGTACACGTGTATTGCCATATAGGCATATGCCGCCAGTGTCCTGACGCATGAGTCTCTCAGTTTAGGTTTGTACCAGTGAGAAATTTGGCCATATTTTGGCTCAGATGTGGAGCTGGTGAGTGTCTCTTCATTCTCGAACAACGTTGAGGTTCGCAGCTCAGATATATGTCGAGAACATTATCCTCATTCGCAGCCATGGTTTCTGATGTGTATGTATGTACACGTGCATTGCCACATAGGCCTATGGCGCCAGTATCCTGACGCATGAGTCTCTCAGTTTGGGGTTTTTCCAGTGAGAAATTTGGCAATATTTTGGCTCGGATGTCGAGCTGGTGAGTGTCTCTTCATTCTCGAACACCGTTGAGGCTCGCAGCTCAGATATATGTCGACAAAATTATCCTCATTCGTAGCCATGTTTTCTTATGCGTATGTATGTACACGTGTATTGCCTCATAGGCCTATGCCGCCAGTGTCCTGACGCATGAGTCCCAAAGTTTTGGTCTCTTCCGGTGAGAAATTTGGCAATATTTTGGCTCAGATGTCGAGCTGGTGAGTGTCTCTTCATTCTCGAACAACGTTGAGGTTGGCAGCTCAGATATATGTCGAGAACATTATCCTCATTCGCAGCCATGTTTTCTGATGTGTATGTATGTACACGTGTATTGCAACATAGGCCTATGCCGTCAGTATCCTGACGCATGAGTCTCTCAGTTTGTTTGTTTTTCCAGTGAGAAATTTGGCAATATTTTGGCTCGGATGTCGAGCTGGTGAGTGTCTCTTCATTCTCGAACAACGTTGAGGTTCGCAGCTCAGATATAAGTTCAGAAAATTATCCTCATTCGCAGCCATGTTTTCTGATGTTTATGCGTTTGTTTTTGATTGAAATAGGGAACGTATGACAAAGGGAACAATGGGGTCCCCTATTCCGCAAAGGTCCCCGATTCAGACTCGTGTGCAAATCCTATGGCGATCATCCGAAAACGTTAGAGTACAAACAAAAGAGGGAAGACGGTCGGACAATGCCCCGTCCCCTATTGACGGCATTTACCCACTTGTATGCGTGTACACGTGTATTGCCACATAGGCCTATGCCGCCAGTGTCCTGACACATGAGTCTCAAAGTTTTGGTCTCTTCCGGTGAGAATTTTGGCGATATGTTAGCTCAGATGTGGAGGTGGTGAATGTCTCTTCATTCTCCAATAACGTTGAGGTTCGCAGCTCAGATATATGTCGAGAACATTATCCTCATTCGCAGCCATGTTTTCTGATGTGTATGTATGTACACTTGTATTGCCACATAGGCCTATGGCGCCAGTGTCCTGACGCATGAGTCTCAAAGTTTTGGTCTCTTCCGGTGAGAATTTTGGTGATATGTTAGCTCAGATGTGGAGGTGGTGAATGTCTCTTCATTCTCCAACAACGTTGAGGTTCGCAGCTCAGATATATGTCGAGAAAATTGTCCTCATTCGCAGCCATGTTTTCTTATGTGTATGGATGTACACGTGTATTGCCTCAGAGGCCTATGCCGCCAGTGTCCTGACGCATGAGTCTCACAGTTTTGTTGTTTTCCAGTGAGAACTTTGAAAATATTTTGACTCAGATGTCGAGCTGGCGAGTGTCTCTTCATTCTCGAACAACGTTGAGGTTCGCAGCTCAGATATATGTCGAGAAAAATATCCTCATTCGCAGCCATGTTTCATGATGTGTTTGTATGTACACGTGTATGGCCACATAGGCATATGCCGCCAGTGTCCTGACGCTTGAGTCTCTCAGTTTAGGTTTGTTCCAGTGAGACATTTTGCAATATTTTGGCTCGGATGTAGAGCTGGTGAGTGTCTCTTCATTCTCGAACAACGTTGAGACTCGCAGCTCAGATATATGTCGACAAAATTATCCTCATTCGTAGCCATGTTTTCTTATGTGTATGTATGTACACGTGTATTGCCTCATAGGACTATGCCGGCAGTGTCCTGACGCATGAGTCTCAAAGTTTTGGTCTCTTCCGGTGAGAATTTTGGCGATGTGTTAGCTCAGATGTGGAGGTGGTGAATGTCTCTTCATTCTCGAACAACGTTGAGGTTCGCAGCTCAGATATATGTCGAGAACATTATCCTCATTCGCAGCCATGTTTTCTGATGTGTATGTATGTACACGTGTATTGCCACATAGGCCTATGCCGCCAGTATACTGACGCATGAGCCTCTCAGTTTGTTTGTTTTTCCAGTGAGAAATCTGGCAATATTTTGGCTCGGATGTCGTGCTGGTGAGTGTCTCTTCATTCTCGAACAACGTTGAGGCTCGCAGCTCAGATATATGTCGACAAAATTATCCTCATTCGTAGCCATGTTTTCTTATGTGTATGTATGTACACGTGTATTGCCTCAAAGGACTATGCCGGCAGTGTCCTGACGCATGAGTCTCAAAGTGTTGGTCTCTTCCGGTGAGAATTTTGGCGATGTGTTAGCTCAGATGTGGAGGTGGTGAATGTCTCTTCATTCTCGAACAACGTTGAGGTTCGCAGCTCAGATATATGTCGAGAACATTATCCTCATTCGCAGCCATGTTTTCTGATGTGTATGTATGTACACGTGTATTGCCACATAGGCCTATGCCGCCAGTGTCCTGACGCATGAGTCTCACATTTTTTTTTTTTTCAGTGAAAAATTTGGCAATATTTTGGCTCAGATGTCGAGGTGGTGAATGTCTCTTCATTCTCGAACAACGTTGAGGTTCGCAGCTCAGATATATGTCGAGAAAAATATCCTCATTCGCAGCCATGTTTTCTGATGTGTTTGTATGTACACGTGTATTGCCACATAGGCATATGCCGCTAGTGTCCTGACGCATGAGTCTCTCAGTTTAGGTTTGTTCCATTGAGAAATTTGGCAATATTTTGGCTCAGATGTCGAGCTGTTGAGTGTCTCTTCATTCTCGAACAACATTGAGGTTCGCAGCTCAGATATATGTTGAGAACATTATCCTCATTCGCAGCCATGTTTTCTGATGTGTATGTATGTACACGTGTATTGCCACATAGGCCTATTCCGCCAGTATACTGACGCATGAGCCTCTCAGTTTGTTTGTTTTTCCAGTGAGAAATTTGGCAATATTATGGCTCGGATGTCGAGCTGGTGAGTGTCTCTTCATTCTCGAACAACGTTGAGGTTCGCAGCTCAGATATAAGTTCAGAAAATTATCCTCATTCGCAGCCATGTTTTCTGATGTTTATGCGTTTGTTTTTGATTGAAATAGGGAACGTATGACAAAGGGAACAATGGGGTCCCCTATTCCGCAAAGGTCCCCGATTCAGACTCGTGTGCAAATCCTATGGCGATCATCCGAAAACGTTAGAGTACAAACAAAAGAGGGAAGACGGTCGGACAATGCCCCGTCCCCTATTGACGGCATTTACCCACTTGTATGCGTGTACACGTGTATTGCCACATAGGCCTATGCCGCCAGTGTCCTGACACATGAGTCTCAAAGTTTTGGTCTCTTCCGGTGAGAATTTTGGCGATATGTTAGCTCAGATGTGGAGGTGGTGAATGTCTCTTCATTCTCCAATAACGTTGAGGTTCGCAGCTCAGATATATGTCGAGAACATTATCCTCATTCGCAGCCATGTTTTCTGATGTGTATGTATGTACACTTGTATTGCCACATAGGCCTATGGCGCCAGTGTCCTGACGCATGAGTCTCAAAGTTTTGGTCTCTTCCGGTGAGAATTTTGGTGATATGTTAGCTCAGATGTGGAGGTGGTGAATGTCTCTTCATTCTCCAACAACGTTGAGGTTCGCAGCTCAGATATATGTCGAGAAAATTGTCCTCATTCGCAGCCATGTTTTCTTATGTGTATGGATGTACACGTGTATTGCCTCAGAGGCCTATGCCGCCAGTGTCCTGACGCATGAGTCTCACAGTTTTGTTGTTTTCCAGTGAGAACTTTGAAAATATTTTGACTCAGATGTCGAGCTGGCGAGTGTCTCTTCATTCTCGAACAACGTTGAGGTTCGCAGCTCAGATATATGTCGAGAAAAATATCCTCATTCGCAGCCATGTTTCATGATGTGTTTGTATGTACACGTGTATGGCCACATAGGCATATGCCGCCAGTGTCCTGACGCTTGAGTCTCTCAGTTTAGGTGTGTTCCAGTGAGACATTTTGCAATATTTTGGCTCGGATGTAGAGCTGGTGAGTGTCTCTTCATTCTCGAACAACGTTGAGACTCGCAGCTCAGATATATGTCGACAAAATTATCCTCATTCGTAGCCATGTTTTCTTATGTGTATGTATGTACACGTGTATTGCCTCATAGGACTATGCCGGCAGTGTCCTGACGCATGAGTCTCAAAGTTTTGGTCTCTTCCGGTGAGAATTTTGGCGATGTGTTAGCTCAGATGTGGAGGTGGTGAATGTCTCTTCATTCTCGAACAACGTTGAGGTTCGCAGCTCAGATATATGTCGAGAACATTATCCTCATTCGCAGCCATGTTTTCTGATGTGTATGTATGTACACGTGTATTGCCACATAGGCCTATGCCGCCAGTATACTGACGCATGAGCCTCTCAGTTTGTTTGTTTTTCCAGTGAGAAATCTGGCAATATTTTGGCTCGGATGTCGTGCTGGTGAGTGTCTCTTCATTCTCGAACAACGTTGAGGCTCGCAGCTCAGATATATGTCGACAAAATTATCCTCATTCGTAGCCATGTTTTCTTATGTGTATGTATGTACACGTGTATTGCCTCAAAGGACTATGCCGGCAGTGTCCTGACGCATGAGTCTCTCAGTTTAGGTTTGTTCCATTGAGAAATTTGGCAATATTTTGGCTCAGATGTCGAGCTGTTGAGTGTCTCTTCATTCTCGAACAACATTGAGGTTCGCAGCTCAGATATATGTCGAGAACATTATCCTCATTCGCAGCCATGTTTTCTGATGTGTATGTATGTACACGTGTATTGCCACATAGGCCTATGCCGCCAGTATACTGACGCATGAGTCTCTCAGTTTGTTTGTTTTTCCAGTGAGAAATTTGTCAATATTTTGGCTCGGATGTCGTGCTGGTGAGTGTCTCTTCATTCTCGAACAACGTTGAGGCTCGCAGCTCAGATATATGTCGAGAAAATTGTCCTCATTCGTAGCCATGTTTTCTTATGTGTATGTATGTACACGTGTATTGCCTCTTAGGCCTATGCCGCCAGTGTCCTGACGCATGAATCCCAAAGTTTTGGTCTCTTCCGGTGAGAATTTTGGCGATGTGTTTGCTCAGATGTGGAGGTGGTGAATGTCTCTTCATTCTCGAACAACGTTGAGGTTCGCAGCTCAGATATATGTCGAGAACATTATCTTCATTCGCAGCCATGTTTTTTTATGTGTATGTATGTACACGTGTATTGCCACATAGGCCTATGCCTCCAGTATACTGACGCATGAGTCTCTCAGTTTGTTTGTTTTTCCAGTGAGAAATTTGGCAATATTTTGGCTCGGATGTCGAGCTGGTGAGTCTCTCTTCATTCTCGAACAACGTTGATGTTCGCAGCTCAGATATAAGTTCAGAAAATTATCCTCATTCGCAGCCATGTTTTCTGATGTTTATGCGTGTACACGTGTATTGCCGCATAGGCCTATGCCGCCAGTGTCCTGACACATGAGTCTCAAAGTGTTGGTCTCTTCCGGTGAGAATTTTGGCGATATGTTAGCTCAGAAGTGGAGGTGGTGAATGTCTCTTCATTCTCCAATAACGTTGAGGTTCGCAGCTCAGATATATGTCGATAAAAATATCCTCATTCGCAGCCATGTTTTCTGATGTGTTTGTATGTACACGTGTATTGCCATATAGGCATATGCCGCCAGTGTCCTGACGCATGAGTCTCTCAGTTTAGGTTTGTACCAGTGAGAAATTTGGCCATATTTTGGCTCAGATGTGGAGCTGGTGAGTGTCTCTTCATTCTCGAACAACGTTGAGGTTCGCAGCTCAGATATATGTCGAGAACATTATCCTCATTCGCAGCCATGGTTTCTGATGTGTATGTATGTACACGTGCATTGCCACATAGGCCTATGGCGCCAGTATCCTGACGCATGAGTCTCTCAGTTTGGGGTTTTTCCAGTGAGAAATTTGGCAATATTTTGGCTCGGATGTCGAGCTGGTGAGTGTCTCTTCATTCTCGAACACCGTTGAGGCTCGCAGCTCAGATATATGTCGACAAAATTATCCTCATTCGTAGCCATGTTTTCTTATGCGTATGTATGTACACGTGTATTGCCTCATAGGCCTATGCCGCCAGTGTCCTGACGCATGAGTCCCAAAGTTTTGGTCTCTTCCGGTGAGAAATTTGGCAATATTTTGGCTCAGATGTCGAGCTGGTGAGTGTCTCTTCATTCTCGAACAACGTTGAGGTTGGCAGCTCAGATATATGTCGAGAACATTATCCTCATTCGCAGCCATGTTTTCTGATGTGTATGTATGTACACGTGTATTGCAACATAGGCCTATGCCGTCAGTATCCTGACGCATGAGTCTCTCAGTTTGTTTGTTTTTCCAGTGAGAAATTTGGCAATATTTTGGCTCGGATGTCGAGCTGGTGAGTGTCTCTTCATTCTCGAACAACGTTGAGGTTCGCAGCTCAGATATAAGTTCAGAAAATTATCCTCATTCGCAGCCATGTTTTCTGATGTTTATGCGTTTGTTTTTGATTGAAATAGGGAACGTATGACAAAGGGAACAATGGGGTCCCCTATTCCGCAAAGGTCCCCGATTCAGACTCGTGTGCAAATCCTATGGCGATCATCCGAAAACGTTAGAGTACAAACAAAAGAGGGAAGACGGTCGGACAATGCCCCGTCCCCTATTGACGGCATTTACCCACTTGTATGCGTGTACACGTGTATTGCCACATAGGCCTATGCCGCCAGTGTCCTGACACATGAGTCTCAAAGTTTTGGTCTCTTCCGGTGAGAATTTTGGCGATATGTTAGCTCAGATGTGGAGGTGGTGAATGTCTCTTCATTCTCCAATAACGTTGAGGTTCGCAGCTCAGATATATGTCGAGAACATTATCCTCATTCGCAGCCATGTTTTCTGATGTGTATGTATGTACACTTGTATTGCCACATAGGCCTATGGCGCCAGTGTCCTGACGCATGAGTCTCAAAGTTTTGGTCTCTTCCGGTGAGAATTTTGGTGATATGTTAGCTCAGATGTGGAGGTGGTGAATGTCTCTTCATTCTCCAACAACGTTGAGGTTCGCAGCTCAGATATATGTCGAGAAAATTGTCCTCATTCGCAGCCATGTTTTCTTATGTGTATGGATGTACACGTGTATTGCCTCAGAGGCCTATGCCGCCAGTGTCCTGACGCATGAGTCTCACAGTTTTGTTGTTTTCCAGTGAGAACTTTGAAAATATTTTGACTCAGATGTCGAGCTGGCGAGTGTCTCTTCATTCTCGAACAACGTTGAGGTTCGCAGCTCAGATATATGTCGAGAAAAATATCCTCATTCGCAGCCATGTTTCATGATGTGTTTGTATGTACACGTGTATGGCCACATAGGCATATGCCGCCAGTGTCCTGACGCTTGAGTCTCTCAGTTTAGGTTTGTTCCAGTGAGACATTTTGCAATATTTTGGCTCGGATGTAGAGCTGGTGAGTGTCTCTTCATTCTCGAACAACGTTGAGACTCGCAGCTCAGATATATGTCGACAAAATTATCCTCATTCGTAGCCATGTTTTCTTATGTGTATGTATGTACACGTGTATTGCCTCATAGGACTATGCCGGCAGTGTCCTGACGCATGAGTCTCAAAGTTTTGGTCTCTTCCGGTGAGAATTTTGGCGATGTGTTAGCTCAGATGTGGAGGTGGTGAATGTCTCTTCATTCTCGAACAACGTTGAGGTTCGCAGCTCAGATATATGTCGAGAACATTATCCTCATTCGCAGCCATGTTTTCTGATGTGTATGTATGTACACGTGTATTGCCACATAGGCCTATGCCGCCAGTATACTGACGCATGAGCCTCTCAGTTTGTTTGTTTTTCCAGTGAGAAATCTGGCAATATTTTGGCTCGGATGTCGTGCTGGTGAGTGTCTCTTCATTCTCGAACAACGTTGAGGCTCGCAGCTCAGATATATGTCGACAAAATTATCCTCATTCGTAGCCATGTTTTCTTATGTGTATGTATGTACACGTGTATTGCCTCAAAGGACTATGCCGGCAGTGTCCTGACGCATGAGTCTCAAAGTGTTGGTCTCTTCCGGTGAGAATTTTGGCGATGTGTTAGCTCAGATGTGGAGGTGGTGAATGTCTCTTCATTCTCGAACAACGTTGAGGTTCGCAGCTCAGATATATGTCGAGAACATTATCCTCATTCGCAGCCATGTTTTCTGATGTGTATGTATGTACACGTGTATTGCCACATAGGCCTATGCCGCCAGTGTCCTGACGCATGAGTCTCACATTTTTTTTTTTTTCAGTGAAAAATTTGGCAATATTTTGGCTCAGATGTCGAGGTGGTGAATGTCTCTTCATTCTCGAACAACGTTGAGGTTCGCAGCTCAGATATATGTCGAGAAAAATATCCTCATTCGCAGCCATGTTTTCTGATGTGTTTGTATGTACACGTGTATTGCCACATAGGCATATGCCGCTAGTGTCCTGACGCATGAGTCTCTCAGTTTAGGTTTGTTCCATTGAGAAATTTGGCAATATTTTGGCTCAGATGTCGAGCTGTTGAGTGTCTCTTCATTCTCGAACAACATTGAGGTTCGCAGCTCAGATATATGTTGAGAACATTATCCTCATTCGCAGCCATGTTTTCTGATGTGTATGTATGTACACGTGTATTGCCACATAGGCCTATTCCGCCAGTATACTGACGCATGAGCCTCTCAGTTTGTTTGTTTTTCCAGTGAGAAATTTGGCAATATTATGGCTCGGATGTCGAGCTGGTGAGTGTCTCTTCATTCTCGAACAACGTTGAGGTTCGCAGCTCAGATATAAGTTCAGAAAATTATCCTCATTCGCAGCCATGTTTTCTGATGTTTATGCGTTTGTTTTTGATTGAAATAGGGAACGTATGACAAAGGGAACAATGGGGTCCCCTATTCCGCAAAGGTCCCCGATTCAGACTCGTGTGCAAATCCTATGGCGATCATCCGAAAACGTTAGAGTACAAACAAAAGAGGGAAGACGGTCGGACAATGCCCCGTCCCCTATTGACGGCATTTACCCACTTGTATGCGTGTACACGTGTATTGCCACATAGGCCTATGCCGCCAGTGTCCTGACACATGAGTCTCAAAGTTTTGGTCTCTTCCGGTGAGAATTTTGGCGATATGTTAGCTCAGATGTGGAGGTGGTGAATGTCTCTTCATTCTCCAATAACGTTGAGGTTCGCAGCTCAGATATATGTCGAGAACATTATCCTCATTCGCAGCCATGTTTTCTGATGTGTATGTATGTACACTTGTATTGCCACATAGGCCTATGGCGCCAGTGTCCTGACGCATGAGTCTCAAAGTTTTGGTCTCTTCCGGTGAGAATTTTGGTGATATGTTAGCTCAGATGTGGAGGTGGTGAATGTCTCTTCATTCTCCAACAACGTTGAGGTTCGCAGCTCAGATATATGTCGAGAAAATTGTCCTCATTCGCAGCCATGTTTTCTTATGTGTATGGATGTACACGTGTATTGCCTCAGAGGCCTATGCCGCCAGTGTCCTGACGCATGAGTCTCACAGTTTTGTTGTTTTCCAGTGAGAACTTTGAAAATATTTTGACTCAGATGTCGAGCTGGCGAGTGTCTCTTCATTCTCGAACAACGTTGAGGTTCGCAGCTCAGATATATGTCGAGAAAAATATCCTCATTCGCAGCCATGTTTCATGATGTGTTTGTATGTACACGTGTATGGCCACATAGGCATATGCCGCCAGTGTCCTGACGCTTGAGTCTCTCAGTTTAGGTGTGTTCCAGTGAGACATTTTGCAATATTTTGGCTCGGATGTAGAGCTGGTGAGTGTCTCTTCATTCTCGAACAACGTTGAGACTCGCAGCTCAGATATATGTCGACAAAATTATCCTCATTCGTAGCCATGTTTTCTTATGTGTATGTATGTACACGTGTATTGCCTCATAGGACTATGCCGGCAGTGTCCTGACGCATGAGTCTCAAAGTTTTGGTCTCTTCCGGTGAGAATTTTGGCGATGTGTTAGCTCAGATGTGGAGGTGGTGAATGTCTCTTCATTCTCGAACAACGTTGAGGTTCGCAGCTCAGATATATGTCGAGAACATTATCCTCATTCGCAGCCATGTTTTCTGATGTGTATGTATGTACACGTGTATTGCCACATAGGCCTATGCCGCCAGTATACTGACGCATGAGCCTCTCAGTTTGTTTGTTTTTCCAGTGAGAAATCTGGCAATATTTTGGCTCGGATGTCGTGCTGGTGAGTGTCTCTTCATTCTCGAACAACGTTGAGGCTCGCAGCTCAGATATATGTCGACAAAATTATCCTCATTCGTAGCCATGTTTTCTTATGTGTATGTATGTACACGTGTATTGCCTCAAAGGACTATGCCGGCAGTGTCCTGACGCATGAGTCTCTCAGTTTAGGTTTGTTCCATTGAGAAATTTGGCAATATTTTGGCTCAGATGTCGAGCTGTTGAGTGTCTCTTCATTCTCGAACAACATTGAGGTTCGCAGCTCAGATATATGTCGAGAACATTATCCTCATTCGCAGCCATGTTTTCTGATGTGTATGTATGTACACGTGTATTGCCACATAGGCCTATGCCGCCAGTATACTGACGCATGAGCCTCTCAGTTTGTTTGTTTTTCCAGTGAGAAATCTGGCAATATTTTGGCTCGGATGTCGTGCTGGTGAGTGTCTCTTCATTCTCGAACAACGTTGAGGCTCGCAGCTCAGATATATGTCGAGAAAATTGTCCTCATTCGCAGCCATGTTTTCTTATGTGTAAGGATGTACACGTGTAGTTCCACATAGGCATATGCCGCCAGTGTCCTGACGCATGAGTCTCTCAGTTTAGGTTTGTTCCAGTGAGAAATTTTGCAATATTTTGGCTCAGATGTCGAACTGGTGAGTGTCTCTTCATTCTCGAACAACGTTGAGCTTCGCAGCTCAGATACATATCGAGAACATTATCATGTCACCAGTGTCCAGAAGCATGAGTCTCAGAGTTTGGTTTTTTTTCCAGTGAGAAATTTGGCAATATTTTTGCTCGGATGTCGAGCTTGTGAGTGTCTCTTCATTCTCGAACAACGTTGAGGCTCGCAGCTCAGATATATGTCGAGAAAAATATCCTCATTCGCAGCCATGTTTTCTGATGTGTTTGCATGTACACGTGTAGTGCCACATAGGCATATGCCGCCAGTGTCCTGACGCATGAGTCTCTCAGTTAAGGTTTGTTCCAGTGAGAAATTTGGCAATATTTTGGCTCAGATGTCGAGCTGGTGAGTGTCTCTTCATTCTCGAACAACGTTGAGGTTCGCAGCTCAGATATATGTCGAGAACATTATCCTCATTCGCAGCCATGTTTTCTGATGTGTATGTATGTACACGTGTATTGCCACATAGGCCTATGCCGCCAGTATCCTGACGCATGAGTCTCTCAGTTTGGGTTTTTTCCAGTGAGAAATTTGGCAAAATTTTGGCTCAGATGTCGAGCTGGTGAGTGTCTCTTCATTCTCGAACAACGTTGAGGTTCGCAGCTCAAATATATGTCGAGAACATTATCCTCATTCGCAGCCATGTTTTCTTATGTGTATGTACGTACACGTGTATTGCCACATAGGCCTATGCCGCCAGTATCCTGACGCATGAGTCTCTCAGTTTGGGTTTTTTCCAGTGAGAAATTTGGCAATATTTTGGCTCGGATGTCGAGCTGGTGGGTGTCTCTATATTCTCGAACAACGTTGATGCTCGCAGCTCAGATATATGTCGAGAAAAATATCCTCATTCGCAGCCATGTTTTCTGATGTGTTTGTATGTACACGTGTAGTGCCACATAGGCATATGCCGCCAGTGTCCTGACGCATGAGTCTCTCAGTTTAGGTTTGTTCCAGTGAGAAATTTGGCAATATTTTGGCTCAGATGTCGAGCTGGTGAGTGTCTCTTCATTCTCGAACAACGTTGAGCTTCGCAGCTCAGATATAAGTCGAGAACATTATCCTCATTCGCAGCCATGTTTTCTGATGTGTATGTATGTACACGTGTATTGCCACATAGGCCTATGCCGCCAGTATCCTGACGCATGAGTCTCTCAGTTTGGGTTTTTTCCAGTGAGAAATTTGGCAATATTTTGGCTCAGATGTTGAGCTGGTGAGTGTCTCTTCATTCTCGAACAACGTTGAGGTTCGCAGCTCAAATATATGTCGAGAACATTATCCTCATTCGCAGCCATGTTTTCTTATGTGTATGTACGTACACGTGTATTGCCACATAGGCCTATGCCGCCAGTATCCTGACGCATGAGTCTCTCAGTTTGGGTTTTTTCCAGTGAGAAATTTGGCAATATTTTGGCTCGGATGTCGAGCTGGTGAGTGTCTCTATATTGTCGAACAACGTTGAGGCTCGCAGCTCAGATATATGTCGAGAAAAAATATCCTCATTCGCAGCCATGTTTTCTGATGTGTTTGTATGTACACGTGTAGTGCCACATAGGCATATGCCGCCAGTGTCCTGACGCATGAGTCTATCAGTTTAGGTTTGTTCCAGTGAGAAATATGGCAATATTTTGGCTCAGATGTCGAGCTGGTGGGTGTCTCTTTATTCTCGAACAACGTTGAGCTTCGCAGCTCAGATACATGTCGAGAACATCATCATGTCACCAGTGTCCAGAAGCATGAGTCTCACAGTTTGGGTTTTTTTCCAGTGAGAAGATTGGCAATATTTTGGCTCGGATGTCGAGCTTGTGAGTGTCTCTTCATTCTCGAACAACGTTGAGGCTCGCAGCTCAGATATATGTCGAGAAAAATATCCTCATTCGCAGCCATGTTTTCTGATGTGTTTGCATGTACACGTGTAGTGCCACATAGGCATATGCCGCCAGTGTCCTGACGCATGAGTCTCTCAGTTTAGGTTTGTTCCAGTGATAAATTTGGCAATATTTTGGCTCAGATGTCGAGCTGGTGAGTGTCTCTTCATTCTCGAACAACGTTGAGGTTCGCAGCTCAAATATATGTCGAGAACATTATCCTCATTCGCAGCCATGTCTTCTGATGTGTATGTATGTACACGTGTATTGCCACATAGGCCTATGCCGCCAGTATCCTGACGCATGAGTCTCTCAGTTTGGGTTTTTTCCAGTGAGAAATTTGGCAATATTTTGGCTCAGATGTTGAGCTGGTGAGTGTCTCTTCATTCTCGAACAACGTTGAGGTTCGCAGCTCAGATATATGTCGAGAACATTATCCTCATTCGCAGCCATGTTTTCTCATGTGTATGTACGTACACGTGTATTGCCACATAGGCCTATGCCGCCAATATCCTGACGCATGAGTCTCTCAGTTTGGTTTTTTTCCAGTGAGAAATTTGGCAATATTTTGGCTCGGATGTCGAGCTGGTGAGTGTCTCTATATTCTCGAACAACGTTGAGGCTCGCAGCTCAGATATATGTCGAGAAAAATATCCTCATTCGCAGCCATGTTTTCTGATGTGTTTACATGTACACGTGTAGTGCCACATAGGCATATGCCGCCAGAGTCCTGACGCATGAGTCTCTCAGTTTAGGTTTGTTCCAGTGAGAAATTTGGCAATATTTTGGCTCAGATGTCGAGCTGGTGAGTGTCTCTTCATTCTCGAACAACGTTGAGGTTCGCAGCTCAGATATATGTCGAGAACATTATCCTCATTCGCAGCCATGTTTTCTGATGTGTATGTATGTACACGTGTATTGCCACATAGGCCTATGCCGCCAGTATCCTGACGCATGAGTCTCTCAGTTTGGGTTTTTTCCAGTGAGAAATTTGGCAATATGTTGGCTCAGATGTTGAGCTGGTGAGTGTCTCTTCATTCTCGAACAACGTTGAGGTTCGCAGCTCAGATATATGTCGAGAACATTATCCTCATTCGCAGCCATGTTTTCTCATGTGTATGTACGTACACGTGTATTGCCTCATAGGCCTATGCCGCCAGTGTCCTGACGCATGAGTCTCACAGTTTGGTTTTTTTTCAGTGAGAAATTTGGCAATATTGTGGCTCGGATGTCGAGCTGGTGAGTGTCTCTTCATTCTCGAACAACGTTGAGACTCGCAGCTCAGATATATGTCGAGAAAAATATCCTCATTCGCAGCCGTGTTTTCTGATGTGTTTGTATGTACACGTGTAGTGCCACATAGGCATATGCCGCCAGTGCCTGACGCATGAGTCTCTCAGTTTAGGTTTGTTCCAGTGAGAAATATGGCAATATTTTGGCTCAGATGTCGAGCTGGTGAGTGTCTCTTTATTCTCGAACAACGTTGAGGTTCGCAGCTCAGATATATGTTGAGAACATTATCCTCATTCGCAGCCATGTTTTCTGATGTGTATGTATGTACACGTGTATTGCCACATAGGCCTATGCCGCCAGTATACTGACGCATGAGCCTCTCAGTTTGTTTGTTTTTCCAGTGAGAAATTTGGCAATATTATGGCTCGGATGTCGAGCTGGTGAGTGTCTCTTCATTCTCGAACAACGTTGAGGTTCGCAGCTCAGATATAAGTTCAGAAAATTATCCTCATTCGCAGCCATGTTTTCTGATGTTTATGCGTTTGTTTTTGATTGAAATAGGGAACGTATGACAAAGGGAACAATGGGGTCCCCTATTCCGCAAAGGTCCCCGATTCAGACTCGTGTGCAAATCCTATGGCGATCATCCGAAAACGTTAGAGTACAAACAAAAGAGGGAAGACGGTCGGACAATGCCCCGTCCCCTATTGACGGCATTTACCCACTTGTATGCGTGTACACGTGTATTGCCACATAGGCCTATGCCGCCAGTGTCCTGACACATGAGTCTCAAAGTTTTGGTCTCTTCCGGTGAGAATTTTGGCGATATGTTAGCTCAGATGTGGAGGTGGTGAATGTCTCTTCATTCTCCAATAACGTTGAGGTTCGCAGCTCAGATATATGTCGAGAACATTATCCTCATTCGCAGCCATGTTTTCTGATGTGTATGTATGTACACTTGTATTGCCACATAGGCCTATGGCGCCAGTGTCCTGACGCATGAGTCTCAAAGTTTTGGTCTCTTCCGGTGAGAATTTTGGTGATATGTTAGCTCAGATGTGGAGGTGGTGAATGTCTCTTCATTCTCCAACAACGTTGAGGTTCGCAGCTCAGATATATGTCGAGAAAATTGTCCTCATTCGCAGCCATGTTTTCTTATGTGTATGGATGTACACGTGTATTGCCTCAGAGGCCTATGCCGCCAGTGTCCTGACGCATGAGTCTCACAGTTTTGTTGTTTTCCAGTGAGAACTTTGAAAATATTTTGACTCAGATGTCGAGCTGGCGAGTGTCTCTTCATTCTCGAACAACGTTGAGGTTCGCAGCTCAGATATATGTCGAGAAAAATATCCTCATTCGCAGCCATGTTTCATGATGTGTTTGTATTTACACGTGTATGGCCACATAGGCATATGCCGCCAGTGTCCTGACGCTTGAGTCTCTCAGTTTAGGTTTGTTCCAGTGAGACATTTTGCAATATTTTGGCTCGGATGTAGAGCTGGTGAGTGTCTCTTCATTCTCGAACAACGTTGAGACTCGCAGCTCAGATATATGTCGACAAAATTATCCTCATTCGTAGCCATGTTTTCTTATGTGTATGTATGTACACGTGTATTGCCTCATAGGACTATGCCGGCAGTGTCCTGACGCATGAGTCTCAAAGTTTTGGTCTCTTCCGGTGAGAATTTTGGCGATGTGTTAGCTCAGATGTGGAGGTGGTGAATGTCTCTTCATTCTCGAACAACGTTGAGGTTCGCAGCTCAGATATATGTCGAGAACATTATCCTCATTCGCAGCCATGTTTTCTGATGTGTATGTATGTACACGTGTATTGCCACATAGGCCTATGCCGCCAGTATACTGACGCATGAGCCTCTCAGTTTGTTTGTTTTTCCAGTGAGAAATCTGGCAATATTTTGGCTCGGATGTCGTGCTGGTGAGTGTCTCTTCATTCTCGAACAACGTTGAGGCTCGCAGCTCAGATATATGTCGACAAAATTATCCTCATTCGTAGCCATGTTTTCTTATGTGTATGTATGTACACGTGTATTGCCTCAAAGGACTATGCCGGCAGTGTCCTGACGCATGAGTCTCTCAGTTTAGGTTTGTTCCATTGAGAAATTTGGCAATATTTTGGCTCAGATGTCGAGCTGTTGAGTGTCTCTTCATTCTCGAACAACATTGAGGTTCGCAGCTCAGATATATGTCGAGAACATTATCCTCATTCGCAGCCATGTTTTCTGATGTGTATGTATGTACACGTGTATTGCCACATAGGCCTATGCCGCCAGTATACTGACGCATGAGCCTCTCAGTTTGTTTGTTTTTCCAGTGAGAAATCTGGCAATATTTTGGCTCGGATGTCGTGCTGGTGAGTGTCTCTTCATTCTCGAACAACGTTGAGGCTCGCAGCTCAGATATATGTCGAGAAAATTGTCCTCATTCGCAGCCATGTTTTCTTATGTGTAAGGATGTACACGTGTAGTTCCACATAGGCATATGCCGCCAGTGTCCTGACGCATGAGTCTCTCAGTTTAGGTTTGTTCCAGTGAGAAATTTTGCAATATTTTGGCTCAGATGTCGAACTGGTGAGTGTCTCTTCATTCTCGAACAACGTTGAGCTTCGCAGCTCAGATACATATCGAGAACATTATCATGTCACCAGTGTCCAGAAGCATGAGTCTCAGAGTTTGGTTTTTTTTCCAGTGAGAAATTTGGCAATATTTTTGCTCGGATGTCGAGCTTGTGAGTGTCTCTTCATTCTCGAACAACGTTGAGGCTCGCAGCTCAGATATATGTCGAGAAAAATATCCTCATTCGCAGCCATGTTTTCTGATGTGTTTGCATGTACACGTGTAGTGCCACATAGGCATATGCCGCCAGTGTCCTGACGCATGAGTCTCTCAGTTAAGGTTTGTTCCAGTGAGAAATTTGGCAATATTTTGGCTCAGATGTCGAGCTGGTGAGTGTCTCTTCATTCTCGAACAACGTTGAGGTTCGCAGCTCAGATATATGTCGAGAACATTATCCTCATTCGCAGCCATGTTTTCTGATGTGTATGTATGTACACGTGTATTGCCACATAGGCCTATGCCGCCAGTATCCTGACGCATGAGTCTCTCAGTTTGGGTTTTTTCCAGTGAGAAATTTGGCAAAATTTTGGCTCAGATGTCGAGCTGGTGAGTGTCTCTTCATTCTCGAACAAAGTTGAGGTTCGCAGCTCAAATATATGTCGAGAACATTATCCTCATTCGCAGCCATGTTTTCTTATGTGTATGTACGTACACGTGTATTGCCACATAGGCCTATGCCGCCAGTATCCTGACGCATGAGTCTCTCAGTTTGGGTTTTTTCCAGTGAGAAATTTGGCAATATTTTGGCTCGGATGTCGAGCTGGTGGGTGTCTCTATATTCTCGAACAACGTTGATGCTTGCAGCTCAGATATATGTCGAGAAAAATATCCTCATTCGCAGCCATGTTTTCTGATGTGTTTGTATGTACACGTGTAGTGCCACATAGGCATATGCCGCCAGTGTCCTGACGCATGAGTCTCTCAGTTTAGGTTTGTTCCAGTGAGAAATTTGGCAATATTTTGGCTCAGATGTCGAGCTGGTGAGTGTCCCTTCATTCTCGAACAACGTTGAGCTTCGCAGCTCAGATATAAGTCGAGAACATTATCCTCATTCGCAGCCATGTTTTCTGATGTGTATGTATGTACACGTGTATTGCCACATAGGCCTATGCCGCCAGTATCCTGACGCATGAGTCTCTCAGTTTGGGTTTTTTCCAGTGAGAAATTTGGCAATATTTTGGCTCAGATGTTGAGCTGGTGAGTGTCTCTTCATTCTCGAACAACGTTGAGGTTCGCAGCTCAAATATATGTCGAGAACATTATCCTCATTCGCAGCCATGTTTTCTTATGTGTATGTACGTACACGTGTATTGCCACATAGGCCTATGCCGCCAGTATCCTGACGCATGAGTCTCTCAGTTTGGGTTTTTTCCAGTGAGAAATTTGGCAATATTTTGGCTCGGATGTCGAGCTGGTGAGTGTCTCTATATTGTCGAACAACGTTGAGGCTCGCAGCTCAGATATATGTCGAGAAAAAATATCCTCATTCGCAGCCATGTTTTCTGATGTGTTTGTATGTACACGTGTAGTGCCACATAGGCATATGCCGCCAGTGTCCTGACGCATGAGTCTATCAGTTTAGGTTTGTTCCAGTGAGAAATATGGCAATATTTTGGCTCAGATGTCGAGCTGGTGGGTGTCTCTTTATTCTCGAACAACGTTGAGCTTCGCAGCTCAGATACATGTCGAGAACATCATCATGTCACCAGTGTCCAGAAGCATGAGTCTCACAGTTTGGGTTTTTTTCCAGTGAGAAGATTGGCAATATTTTGGCTCGGATGTCGAGCTTGTGAGTGTCTCTTCATTCTCGAACAACGTTGAGGCTCGCAGCTCAGATATATGTCGAGAAAAATATCCTCATTCGCAGCCATGTTTTCTGATGTGTTTGCATGTACACGTGTAGTGCCACATAGGCATATGCCGCCAGTGTCCTGACGCATGAGTCTCTCAGTTTAGGTTTGTTCCAGTGATAAATTTGGCAATATTTTGGCTCAGATGTCGAGCTGGTGAGTGTCTCTTCATTCTCGAACAACGTTGAGGTTCGCAGCTCAGATATATGTCGAGAACATTATCCTCATTCGCAGCCATGTCTTCTGATGTGTATGTATGTACACGTGTATTGCCACATAGGCCTATGCCGCCAGTATCCTGACGCATGAGTCTCTCAGTTTGGGTTTTTTCCAGTGAGAAATTTGGCAATATTTTGGCTCAGATGTTGAGCTGGTGAGTGTCTCTTCATTCTCGAACAACGTTGAGGTTCGCAGCTCAGATATATGTCGAGAACATTATCCTCATTCGCAGCCATGTTTTCTCATGTGTATGTACGTACACGTGTATTGCCACATAGGCCTATGCCGCCAATATCCTGACGCATGAGTCTCTCAGTTTGGTTTTTTTCCAGTGAGAAATTTGGCAATATTTTGGCTCGGATGTCGAGCTGGTGAGTGTCTCTATATTCTCGAACAACGTTGAGGCTCGCAGCTCAGATATATGTCGAGAAAAATATCCTCATTCGCAGCCATGTTTTCTGATGTGTTTACATGTACACGTGTAGTGCCACATAGGCATATGCCGCCAGAGTCCTGACGCATGAGTCTCTCAGTTTAGGTTTGTTCCAGTGAGAAATTTGGCAATATTTTGGCTCAGATGTCGAGCTGGTGAGTGTCTCTTCATTCTCGAACAACGTTGAGGTTCGCAGCTCAGATATATGTCGAGAACATTATCCTCATTCGCAGCCATGTTTTCTGATGTGTATGTATGTACACGTGTATTGCCACATAGGCCTATGCCGCCAGTATCCTGACGCATGAGTCTCTCAGTTTGGGTTTTTTCCAGTGAGAAATTTGGCAATATGTTGGCTCAGATGTTGAGCTGGTGAGTGTCTCTTCATTCTCGAACAACGTTGAGGTTCGCAGCTCAGATATATGTCGAGAACATTATCCTCATTCGCAGCCATGTTTTCTCATGTGTATGTACGTACACGTGTATTGCCTCATAGGCCTATGCCGCCAGTGTCCTGACGCATGAGTCTCACAGTTTGGTTTTTTTTCAGTGAGAAATTTGGCAATATTGTGGCTCGGATGTCGAGCTGGTGAGTGTCTCTTCATTCTCGAACAACGTTGAGGCTCGCAGCTCAGATATATGTCGAGAAAAATATCCTCATTCGCAGCCATGTTTTCTGATGTGTTTGTATGTACACGTGTAGTGCCACATAGGCATATGCCGCCAGTGTCCTGACGCATGAGTCTATCAGTTTAGGTTTGTTCCAGTGAGAAATATGGCAATATTTTGGCTCAGATGTCGAGCTGGTGGGTGTCTCTTTATTCTCGAACAACGTTGAGCTTCGCAGCTCAGATACATGTCGAGAACATTATCATGTCACCAGTGTCCAGAAGCATGAGTCTCACAGTTTGGGTTTTTTTCCAGTGAGAAGATTGGCAATATTTTGGCTCGGATGTCGAGCTTGTGAGTGTCTCTTCATTCTCGAACAACGTTGAGACTCGCAGCTCAGATATATGTCGAGAAAAATATCCTCATTCGCAGCCGTGTTTTCTGATGTGTTTGTATGTACACGTGTAGTGCCACATAGGCATATGCCGCCAGTGCCTGACGCATGAGTCTCTCAGTTTAGGTTTGTTCCAGTGAGAAATATGGCAATATTTTGGCTCAGATGTCGAGCTGGTGAGTGTCTCTTTATTCTCGAACAACGTTGAGGTTCGCAGATCAGATATATGTCGAGAACATTATCCTCATTCGCAGCCATGTTTTCTGATGTGTATGTATGTACACGTGTATTGCCACGTAGGCCTATGCCGCCAGTATCCTGACGCATGAGTCTCTCAGTTTGGGTTTTTTCCAGTGAGAAATTTGGCAATATTTTGGCTCGGATGTCGAGCTGGTGAGTGTCTCTATATTCTCGAACAACGTTGAGGCTCGCAGCTCAGATATATGTCGAGAAAAATATCCTCATTCGCAGCCATGTTTTCTGATGTGTTTGTATGTACACGTGTAGTGCCACATAGGCATATGCCGCCAGTGTCCTGACGCATGAGTCTATCAGTTTAGGTTTGTTCCAGTGAGAAATTTGGCAATATTTTGGCTCAGATGTCGAGCTGGTGGGTGTCTCTTTATTCTCGAACAACGTTGAGCTTCGCAGCTCAGATACATGTCGAGAACATTATCATGTCACCAGTGTCCAGAAGCATGAGTCCCACAGTTTGGGTTTTTTTCCAGTGAGAAATTTGGCAATATTTTGGCTCGGATGTCGAGCTTGTGAGTGTCTCTTCATTCTCGAACAACGTTGAGGCTCGCAGCTGAGATATATGTCGAGAAAAATATCCTCATTCGCAGCCATGTTTTCTGATGTGTTTGTATGTACACGTGTAGTGCCACATAGGCATATGCCGCCAGTGTCCTGACGCATGAGTCTCTCAGTTTAGGTTTGTTCCAGTGAGAAATATGGCAATATTTTGGCTCGGATGTCGAGCTGGTGAGTGTCTCTTCATTCTCGAACAACGTTGAGGCTCGCAGCTGAGATATATGTCGAGAAAAATATCCTCATTCGCAGCCATGTTTTCTGATGTGTTTGTATGTACACGTGTAGTGCCACATAGGCATATGCCGCCAGTGTCCTGACGCATGAGTCTCTCAGTTTAGGTTTGTTCCAGTGAGAAATATGGCAATATTTTGGCTCAGATGTCGAGCTGGTGAGTGTCTCTTCATTCTCGAACAACGTTGAGGTTCGCAGCTCAGATATATGTCGAGAACATTATCCTCATTCGCAGCCATGTTTTCTGATGTGTATGTATGTACACGTGTATTGCCACATAGGCCTATGCCGCCAGTATCCTGACGCATGAGTCTCTCAGTTTGGGTTTTTTCCAGTGAGAAATTTGGCAATATTTTGGCTCGGATGTTGAGCTGGTGAGTGTCTCTTCATTCTCGAACAACGTTGAGGTTCGCAGCTCAGATATATGTCGAGAACATTATCCTCATTCGCAGCCATGTTTTCTGATGTGTATGTATGTACACGTGTATTGCCACATAGGCCTATGCCGCCAGTATCCTGACGCATGAGTCTCTCAGTTTGGGTTTTTTTCCAGTGAGAAATTTGGCAATATTTTGGCTCGGATGTCGAGCTGGTGGGTGTCTCTATATTCTCGAACAACGTTGATGCTCGCAGCTCAGATATATGTCGAGAAAAATATCCTCATTCGCAGCCATGTTTTCTGATGTGTTTGTATGTACACGTGTAGTGCCACATAGGCATATGCCGCCAGTGTCCTGACGCATGAGTCTCTCAGTTTAGGTTTGTTCCAGTGAGACATTTGGCAATATTTTGGCTCAGATGTCGAGCTGGTGAGTGTCTCTTCATTCTCGAACAACGTTGAGCTTCGCAGCTCAGATACATATCGAGAACATTATCATGTCACCAGTGTGCAGAAGCATGAGTCTCACAATTTGGGTTTTTTTCCAGTGAGAAATTTGGCAATATTTTGGCTCGGATGTCGAGCTTGTGAGTGTCTCTTCATTCTCGAACAACGTTGAGGCTCGCAGCTCAGATATATGTCGAGAAAAATATCCTCATTCGCAGCCATGTTTTCTGATGTGTATGTATGTACACGTGTATTGCCACATAGGCCTATGCCGCCAGTATCCTGACGCATGATTCTCTCAGTTTGGGTTTTTTTCCAGTGAGAAATTTGGCAATATTTTGGCTCGGATGTCGAGCTGGTGGGTGTCTCTATATTCTCGAACAACGTTGATGCTCGCAGCTCAGATATATGTCGAGAAAAATATCCTCATTCGCAGCCATGTTTTCTGATGTGTTTGTATGTACACGTGTAGTGCCACATAGGCATATGCCGCCAGTGTCCTGACGCATGAGTCTCTCAGTTTAGGTTTGTTCCATTGAGAAATTTGGCAATATTTTGGCTCAAATGTCGAGCTGGTGAGTGTCTCTTCATTCTCGAACAACGTTGAGGTTCGCAGCTCAGATATATGTCGAGAACATTATCCTCATTCGCAGCAATGTTTTCTGATTTGTAGGTATGTACACGTGTATTGCCACATAGGCCTATGCCGCCAGTATCCTGACGCATGAGTCTCTCAGTTTGGGTTTTTTCCAGGGAGAAATTTGGTAATATTTTGGCTCGGATGTCGAGCTGGTGAGTGTCTCTTCATTCTCGAACAACGTTGAGGTTCGCAGCTCAGATATAAGTTCATAAAATTATCCTCATTCGCAGCCATGTTTTCTTATGTGTATGGATGTACACGTGTATTGCCTCATAGGCCTATGCCGCCAGTGTCCTGACGCATGAGTCTCAAAGTTTTGGTCTCTTCCGGTGAGAATTTTGGCGATGTGTTAGCTCAGATGTGGAGGTGGTGAATGTCTTTTCATTTTCGAACAACGTAGATGTGGAGGTGGTGAATGTCTTTTCATTTTCGAACAACGTAGAGGTTCGCAGCTCAGATATATGTTGAGAACATTATCCTCATTCGCAGCCATGTTTTCTGATGTGTATGTATGTACACGTGTATTGCCACATAGGCCTATGCCGCCAGTATCCTGACGCATGAGTCTCTCAGTTTGTTTGTTTTTCCAGTGAGAAATTTGGCAATATTTTGGCTCGGATGTTGAGCTGGTGAGTGTCTCTTCATTCTCGAACAACGTTGAGGTTCGCAGCTCAGATATATGTCGAGAACATTATCCTCATTCGCAGCCATGTTTTCTGATGTGTATGTATGTACACGTGTATTGCCACATAGGCCTATGCCGCCAGTGTCCTGACGCATGAGTTTCTCAGTTTGGGTTTTTTTCCAGTGAGAAATTTGGCAATATTTTGGCTCGGATGTCGAGCTGGTGAGTGTCTCTATATTCTCGAACAACGTTGAGGCTCGCAGCTCAGATATATGTCGAGAAAAATATCCTCATTCGCAGCCATGTTTTCTGATGTGTTTGTATGTACACGTGTAGTGCCACATAGGCATATGCCGCCAGTGTCCTGACGCATGAGTCTCTCAGTTTAGGTTTGTTCCAGTGAGAAATTTGGCAATATTTTGGCTCAGATGTTGAGCTGGTGAGTGTCTCTTCATTCTCGAACAACGTTGAGCTTCGCAGCTCAGATACATGTCGAGAACATTATCATGTCACCAGTGTCCAGAAGCATGAGTCTCACAGTTTGGGTTTTTTTCCGGTGAGAAATTTGGCAATATTTTGGCTCGGATGTCGAGCTTGTGAGTGTCTCTTCATTCTCGAACAACGTTGAGGCTCGCAGCTCAGATATATGTCGAGAAAAATATCCTCATTCGCAGCCATGTTTTCTGATGTGTTTGCATGTACACGTGTAGTGCCACATAGGCATATGCCGCCAGTGTCTAGACGCATGAGTCTCTCAGTTTAGGTTTGTTCCAGTGAGAAATTTGGCAATATTTTGGCTCAGATGTCGAGCTGGTGAGTGTCTCCTCATTCTCGAACAACGTTGAGGTTCGCAACTCAGATATATGTCGAGAACATTATACTCATTCGCAGCCATGTTTTCTGATGTGTATGTATGTACACGTGTATTGCCACATAGGCCTATGCCGCTAGTTTTTTGACGCATGAGTCTCTCAGTTTGGTTTTTTTCCAGTGAGAAATTTGGCAATATTTTGGCTCAGATGTTGAGCTGGTGAGTGTCTCTTCATTCTCGAACAACGTTGAGGTTCGCAGCTCGGATATATGTCGAGAACATTATCCTCATTCGCAGCCATGTTTTCTGATATGTATGTATGTACACGTGTATTGCCACATAGGCCTATGCCGCCAGTATACTGACGCATGAGTCTCTCAGTTTGTTTGTTTTTCCAGTAAAAAAATTGGCAATATTTTGGCTCGGATGTCAAGCTGGTGAGTGTCTCTTCATTCTCGAACAACGTTGAGGCTCGCAGCTCAGATATATGTCGAGAAAATTGTCCTCATTCGCAGCCATGTTTTCTTATGTGTATGGATGTACACGTGTATTGCCTCATAGGCCTATGCCGCCAGTGTCCTGACGCATGAGTCTCACAGTTTGGGTTTTGTTCAGTGAGAAATTTGGCAATATTTTGGCTCGGATGTCGAGCTGGTGAGTGTCTCTTCATTCTCGAACAACGTTGAGGCTCGCAGCTCAGATATATGTCGAGAAAAATATCCTCATTCGCAGCCATGTTTTCTGATGTGTTTGTATGTACACGTGTATTGCCTCATAGGCCTATGCCGCCCGTGTCCTGACGTATGAGTCTCACAGTTTGTTTTTTTTTAGTGGGAAATTTGGAAATATTTTGGCTCAGATGTCGAGCAGGCGTGGGTCTCTTCATTCTCGAACAACGTTGAGGTTTGCAGCTCAGATATAAGTTCATAACATTATCCTCATTCGCAGCCATGTTTTCTTATGTTTATGCGTGTACACGTGTATTGCCGCATAGGCCTATGCCGCCAGTGTCCTGACGCATGAGTCTCAAAGTTTTGGTCTCTTGCGGTGAAATATTGGCGATATGTTATCTCAGATGTGGAGGTGGTGAATGTCTCTTCATTCTCGAACAACGTTGAGCTTCGCAGCTCAGATACATGTCGAGAACATTATCATGTCACCAGTGTCCAGAAGCATGAGTCTCACAGTTGGGGTTTTTTTCCAGTGAGAAATTTGGCAATATTTTGGCTCGGATGTCGAGCTTGTGAGTGTCTCTTCATTCTCTAACAACGTTGAGGCTCGCAGCTCAGATACATGTCGAGAACATTATCATGTCACCAGTGTCCAGAAGCATGAGTCTCACAGTTGGGGTTTTTTTCCAGTGAGAAATTTGGCAATATTTTGGCTCGGATGTCGAGCTTGTGAGTGTCTCTTCATTCTCTAACAACGTTGAGGCTCGCAGCTCAGATATATGTCGAGAAAAATATCCTCATTCGCAGCCATGTTTTCTGATGTGTTTGCATGTACACGTGTAGTGCCACATAGGCATATGCCGCCAGTGTCCTGACGCATGAGTCTCTCAGTTTAGGTTTGTTCCAGTGAGAAATTTGGAAATATTTTGGCTCAGATGTCGAGCTGGTGAGTGTCTCTTCATTCTCGAACAACGTTGAGGTTCGCAGCTCAGATATATGTCGAGAACATTATCCTCATTCGCAGCCATGTTTTCTGATGTGTATGTATGTACACGTGTATTGCCACATAGACCTATGCCGCCAGTATCCTGACGCATGAGTTGCTCAGTTTGGGTTTGTTCCATTGAGAAATTTGGCAATATTTTGGATCAAATGTCGAGCTGGTGAGTGTCTCTTCATTCTCGAACAACGTTGAGGTTCGCATCTCAGATATATGTCGAGAACATTATCCTCATTCGCAGCCATGTTTTCTGATGTGTATGTATGTACACGTGTATTGCCACATAGGCCTATGCCGCCAGTATCCTGACGCATGAGTCTCTCAGTTTGGGTTTTTTTCCAGTGAGAAATTTGATAATATTTTGGCTCGGATGTCGAGCTGGTGAGTGTCTCTTTATTCTCGAACAACGTTGAGGTTCGCAGCTCAGATATAAGTTCATAAAATTATCCTCATTCGCAGCCATGTTTTCTTATGTGTATGTATGTACACGTGTATTGCCTCATAGGCCTATGCCGCCAGTGTCCTGACGCATGAGTCTCAAAGTTTTGGTCTCTTCCGGTGAGAATTTTGGCGATGTGTTAGCTCAGATGTGGAGGTGGTGAATATCTTTTCATTTTCGAACAACGTTGAGGTTCGCAGCTCAGATATATGTTGAGAACATTATCCTCATTCGCAGCCATGTTTTCTGATGTGTATGTATGTACACGTGTATTGCCACATAGGCCTATGCCGCCAGTATCCTGACGCATGAGTCTCTCAGTTTGTTTGTTTTTCCAGTGACAAATTTGGCAATATTTTGGCTCGGATGTCGAGCTGGTGAGTGTCTCTTCATTCTCGAACAACGTTGAGGCTCGCAGCTCAGATATATGTCGGGAAAATTGTCCTCATTCGCAGCCATGTTTTCTTATGTGTATGGATGTACACGTGTATTGCCTCATAGGCCTATGCCGCCAGTGTCCTGACGCATGAGTCTCACAGTTTGGGTTTTTTTCAGTGAGAAATTTGGCAATATTTTGGCTCGGATGTCAAGCTGGTGAGTGTCTCTTCATTCTCGAACAACGTTGAGGCTCGCAGCTCAGATATATGTCGAGAAAAATATCCTCATTCGCATCCATGTTTCTGATGTGTTTGTATGTACACGTGTATTGCCTCATAGGCCTATGCCGCCCGTGTCCTGACGTATGAGTCTCACAGTTTGGTTTTTTTCCAGTGGGAAATTTGGAAATAGTTTGGCTCAGATGTCGAGCAGGCGAGGGTCTCTTCATTCTCCAACAACGTTGAGGTTTGCAGCTCAGATATAAGTTCATAACATTATCCTCATTCGCAGCCATGTTTTCTTATGTTTATGCGTGTACACGTGTATTGTCGCATAGGCCTATGCCGCCAGTGTCCTGACGCATGAGTCTCAGAGTTTTGGTATCTTCCGGTGAGAATTGTTGGCGATATGTTAGCTCAGATGTGGAGGTGGTGAATGTCTCTTCATTCTCCAACAACGTTGAGGTTCGCAGCTCAGATATATGTCGAGAACATTATCCTCATTCGCAGCCATGTTTTCTGATGTGTATGTATGTACACGTGTATTGCCACATAGACCTATGCCGCCAGTATCCTGACGCATGAGTTGCTCAGTTTGGGTTTTTTCCAGTGAGAAATTTGGCAATATTTTGGCTCAGATGTTGAGCTGGCGAGTGTCTCTTCATTCTCTAACTAGGTTGATGTTCGCAGCTCAGATATAAGTTCATTAAATTATCATCATTCGCAGCCATGTTTTATTATGAGTATGTATGTACCCGTGTATTGCAGCATAGGCCTATGCCGCCAGTATCCTGACGCATGAGTTTCTCAGTTTGTTATTTTTTCCAGTGAGAAATTTGGCAATATTTTTGCTTAGATGTCGGGCTGGTGAGTGTCTCCTCATTCTCGAACAGCGTTGAGGCTCGCAGTTCAAATATAAGTCGAAAGAATTATTCTCATTCGCAGCCATGTTTTCTGATGTTTATGTATGTACAAGTGTATCGCCACATAGGCATATGCCGCCAGTGTCCTGACGCATGAGTCTCTCAGTTTGTTTGTTTTTCCAGTGAGAAATTTGGCAATATTTTGGCTCGGATGTCGAGCTGGTGAGTGTCTCTTCATTCTCGAACAACGTTGAGGCTCGCAGCTCAGATATATGTCGAGAAAAATATCCTCATTCGCAGCCATGTTTTCTGATGTGTTTGTATGTACACGTGTATTGCCACATAGGCATATGCCGCCAGTGTCCTGACGCATGAGTCTCTCAGTTTAGGTTTGTTCCAGTGAGCAATTTGGCAATATTTTGGCTCAGATGTCGAGCTTGTGAGTGTCCCTTCATTCTCGAACAACGTTGAAGTTTGCAGCTCAGATATATGTCGTGAAAATTGTCCTCATTCGCAGCCATGTTTTCTTATGTTTATGTATGTACACGTGTATTGCCTCATAGGCCTATGCCGCCAGTGTCCTGACGCATAAGTCTCTCAGTTTGGGTTTTTTTCCAGTGAGAAATTTGGCAATATTTTGGCTCGGATGTCGAGCTGGTGAGTGTCTCTTCATTCTCGAACAACGTTGAGGCTCGCAGCTCAGATATATGTCGAAAAATTATCCTCATTCGCAGCCATGTTTTC
This sequence comes from Crossaster papposus, assembly GCA_037893245.1. NCBI lineage: Eukaryota > Metazoa > Echinodermata > Asteroidea > Velatida > Solasteridae > Crossaster > Crossaster papposus. The sequence continues at coordinate 2,775,784 of JBAIAA010000009.1, read as the reverse complement.
TTATGAGTATGTATGTACCCGTGTATTGCAGCATAGGCCTATGCTGCCAGTATCCTGACGCATGAGTCTCTCAGTTTGTTAATTTTTCCAGTGAGAAATTTGGCAATTTTTTTGCTCAGATGTCAGGCTGGCGAGTGTCTCCTCATTCTCGAACAGCGTTGAGGCACGCAGTTCAAATATAAGTCGAAAGAATTATTCTCATTCGCAGCCATGTTTTCTGATGTGTATGTATGTACAAGTGTATCGCCACATAGGCATATGCCGCCAGTGTCCTGACGCATGAGTCTCAAAGTTTTGGTCTCTTCCGGTGAGAATTTTGGCGATATGTTAGCTCAGATGTGGAGGTGGTGAATGTCTATTCATTCTCGAACAACGTTGAGGTTCGCAGCTCAGATATATGTCGAAAAATTATCCTCATTCGCAGCCATGTTTTCTTATGATTATGTATGTACCCGTGTATTGCCGCATATGCCTATGCCGCCAGTATCCTGACGCATGAGTCTCTCAGTTTGTTATTTTTTCCGGTGAGAAATTTGGCAATATTTTGGCTCGGATGGCGAGCTGGTGAGTGTTTCTTCATTCTCGAACAACGTTGAGGCTCGCAGCTCAGATATATGTCGAAAAATTATCCTCATTTGCAGCCATGTTTTATTATGAGTATGTATGTACCCGTGTATTGCAGCATAGGCCTATGCCGCCAGTATCCTAACGCATGAGTTTCTCAGTTTGTTATTTTTTCCAGTGAGAAATTTGGCAATATTTTGGCTCGGATGTCGAGCTGGTGAGTGTCTCTTCATTCTCGAACAACGTTGAGGCTCGCAGCTCAGATATATGTCGAAAAATTATCCTCATTCGCAGCCATGTTTTCTTATGAGTATGTATGTACCCGTGTATTGCAGCATAGGCCTATGCTGCCAGTATCCTGACGCATGAGTCTCTCAGTTTGTTAATTTTTCCAGTGAGAAATTTGGCAATTTTTTTGCTCAGATGTCAGGCTGGCGAGTGTCTCCTCATTCTCGAACAGCGTTGAGGCACGCAGTTCAAATATAAGTCGAAAGAATTATTCTCATTCGCAGCCATGTTTTCTGATGTGTATGTATGTACAAGTGTATCGCCACATAGGCATATGCCGCCAGTGTCCTGACGCATGAGTCTCAAAGTTTTGGTCTCTTCCGGTGAGAATTTTGGCGATATGTTAGCTCAGATGTGGAGGTGGTGAATGTCTATTCATTCTCGAACAACGTTGAGGTTCGCAGCTCAGATATATGTCGAAAAATTATCCTCATTCGCAGCCATGTTTTCTTATGATTATGTATGTACCCGTGTATTGCCGCATATGCCTATGCCGCCAGTATCCTGACGCATGAGTCTCTCAGTTTGTTATTTTTTCCGGTGAGAAATTTGGCAATATTTTGGCTCGGATGGCGAGCTGGTGAGTGTTTCTTCATTCTCGAACAACGTTGAGGCTCGCAGCTCAGATATATGTCGAAAAATTATCCTCATTTGCAGCCATGTTTTATTATGAGTATGTATGTACCCGTGTATTGCAGCATAGGCCTATGCCGCCAGTATCCTAACGCATGAGTTTCTCAGTTTGTTATTTTTTCCAGTGAGAAATTTGGCAATATCTTTGCTCAGATGTCGGGCTGGTGAGTGTCTCCTCATTCTCGAACAGCGTTGAGGCTCGCAGTTAAAATATAAGTCGAAAGAATTATCCTCATTCGCAGCCATGTTTTCTGATGTGTATGTATGTACATGTGTATCGCCACATAGGCATATGCCGCCAGTGTCCTGACGCATGAGTCTCAAAGTTTAGGTCTCTTCCAGTGAGAATTTTGGCGATATGTTAGCTCAGATGTGGAGGTGGTGACTGTCTATTAATTATCGAACAACGTTGAGGTTCGCAGCTCAGATATATGTCGAAAAATTATCCTCATTCGCAGCCATGTTTTCTTATGATTATGTATGTACCCGTGTATTGCCGCATAAGCCTATGCCGCCAGTATCCTGACGCGTGAGTCTCTCAGTTTGTTATTTATTCCGGTGCGAAATTTGGCAATATTTTGGCTCGGATGGCGAGCTGGTGAGTGTCTCTTCATTCTCGAACAACGTTGAGGTTCGCAGCTCAGATATATGGCGAGAACATTATCCTCATTCGCAGCCATGTTTTCTGATGTGTGTGTATGTACACGTGTATTGCCACATAGGCATATGCCGCCAGTATCCTGACGCATGAGTCTCTCAGTTTGTTTGTTTTTCCAGTGAGAAATTTGGCAATATTTTGGCTCGGATGTTGGGCTGGTGAGTATCTCTTCATTCTCCAACAACGTTGAGGTTCGCAGCTCAGATATATGTTGAGAAAAATATCCTCATTCGCAGCCATGTTTTCTGATGTGTTTGTATGTACACGTGTATTGCCACATAGGCATATGCCGCCAGTGTCCTGACGCATGAGTCTCTCAGTTTAGGTTTGTTCCAGTGAGCAATTTGGCAATATTTTGGCTCAGATGTCGAGCTGGTGAGTGTCCCTTCATTCTCGAACAACGTTGAGGTTCGCAGCTCAGATATATGTCGTGAAAATTGTCCTCATTCGCAGCCATGTTTTCTTATGTTTATGTATGTACACGTGTATTGCCTCATAGGCCTATGCCGCCAGTGTCCTGACGCATAAGTCTCTCAGTTTGGGTTTTTTCCAGTGAGAAATTTTTCAATATTTTGGCTCGGATGTCGAGCTGGTGAGTGTCTCTTCATTCTCGAACAACGTTGAGGCTCGCAGCTCAGATATATGTCGAGAAAATTATCCTCATTCGCAGCCATGTTTTCTTATGTGTATGTATGTACACGTGTATTGCCTCATAGGCCTATGCCGCCAGTGTCCTGACTCATGGGTCTCAGAGTTTGGATTTTTTCCAGTGAGAAATTTGGCAATATTTTGGGTCAGATGTTGAGCTGGCGAGTTTCTTTTCATTCTCTAACTACGTTGAGGTTCGCAGCTCAGATATAAGTTCATTAAATTATCATCATTCGCAGCCATGTTTTCTTATGTTTATGCGTGTACACGTGTGTTGCCGCATAGGCTGATGCCGCCAGTGTCCTAAAGCATGGGTCTCACAGTTTGTTTTTTTTTCAGTGAGAAATTTGACAATATTTTGGCTCGGATGGCGAGCTGGTGAGTGTTTCTTCATTCTCGAACAACGTTGAGGCTCGCAGCTCAGATATATGTCGAAAAATTATCCTCATTCGCAGCCATGTTTTCTTATGAGTATGTATGTACCCGTGTATTGCAGCATAGGCCTATGCCGCCAGTATCCTGACGCATGAGTCTCTCAGTTTGTTATTTTTTCCAGTGAGAAATTTGGCAATGTTTTTGCTCAGATGTCAGGCTGGCGAGTGTCTCCTCATTCTCGAACAGCGTTGAGGCTCGCAGTTCAAATATAAGTCGAAGGAATTATCCTCATTCGCAGCCATGTTTTCTGATGTGTATGTATGTACATGTGTATCGCCACATAGGCATATGCCGCCAGTGTCCTGACGCATGAGTCTCTCAGTTTGGGTTTTTTCCAGTGAGAAATTTGGCAATATTTTGGCTCGGATGTCGAGCTGGTGAGTGTCTCTTCATTCTCGAACAACGTTGAGGCTCGCAGCTCAGATATATGTCGAGAAAATTATCCTCATTCGCAGCCATGTTTTCTTATGTGTATGTATGTACACGTGTATTGCCTCATAGGCCTATGCCGCCAGTGTCCTGACTCATGGGTCTCAGAGTTTGGATTTTTTCCAGTGAGAAATTTGGCAATATTTTGGGTCAGATGTTGAGCTGGCGAGTTTCTTTTCATTCTCTAACTACGTTGAGGTTCGCAGCTCAGATATAAGTTCATTAAATTATCATCATTCGCAGCCATGTTTTCTTATGTTTATGCGTGTACACGTGTGTTGCCGCATAGGCTGATGCCGCCAGTGTCCTAAAGCATGGGTCTCACAGTTTGTTTTTTTTTCAGTGAGAAATTTGACAATATTTTGGCTCGGATGGCGAGCTGGTGAGTGTTTCTTCATTCTCGAACAACGTTGAGGCTCGCAGCTCAGATATATGTCGAAAAATTATCCTCATTCGCAGCCATGTTTTCTTATGAGTATGTATGTACCCGTGTATTGCAGCATAGGCCTATGCCGCCAGTATCCTGACGCATGAGTCTCTCAGTTTGTTATTTTTTCCAGTGAGAAATTTGGCAATGTTTTTGCTCAGATGTCAGGCTGGCGAGTGTCTCCTCATCCTCGAACAGCGTTGAGGCTCGCAGTTCAAATATAAGTCGAAGGAATTATCCTCATTCGCAGCCATGTTTTCTGATGTGTATGTATGTACATGTGTATCGCCACATAGGCATATGCCGCCATTGTCCTGACGCATGAGTCTCAAAGTTTTGGTCTCTTCCGGTGAGAATTTTGGCGATATGTTAGCTTAGATGTGGAGGTGGTGAATGTCTCTTCATTCTCGAACAACGTTGAGGTTAGCAGCTCAGATATATGTCGAGAAAATTATCCTCATTCGCAGCCATGTTTTCTTATGTGTATGTATGTACACGTGTATTGCCTCATAGGCCTATGCCGCCAGTGTCCTGACTCATGGGTCTCAGAGTTTGGATTTTTTCCAGTGAGAAATTTGGCAATATTTTGGCTCAGATGTTGAGCTGGCGAGTGTCTCTTCATTCTCTAACTACGTTGATGTTCGCAGCTCAGATATAAGTTCATTAAATTATCATCGTTCGCAGCCATGTTTTATTATGAGTATGTATGTACCCGTGTATTGCCGCATAGGCCTATGCCGCCAGTGTCCTGACGCATGAGTCTCAAAGTTTTGGTCTCTTCCGGTGAGAATGTTGGCGATGTGTTAGCTCAGATGTGGAGGTGGTGAATGTCTTTTAATTCTCGAACAACATTGAGGTTCGCAGCTCAGATATATGTCGAGAACATTATCCTCATTCGCAGCCATGTTTTCTTATGTTGATGCGTGTACACGTGTATTGCCGCATAGGCCTATGCCGCCAGTGTCCTGACGCATGAGTCTCAAAGTGTTGGTCTCTTCCGGTGAGAATGTTGGCGATGTGTTAGCTCAGATGTGGAGGTGGTGAATGTCTTTTCATTCTCGAACAACGTTGAGGTTCGCAGCTCAGATATATGTCGAGAACATTATCCTCATTCGCAGCCATGTTTTCTGATGTGTATGTATGTACACGTGTATTGCCACATAGGCCTATGCCGCCAGTATACTGACGCATGAGCCTCTCAGTTTGTTTGTTTTTCCAGTGAGAAATCTGGCAATATTTTAGCTCGGATGTCGAGCTGGTGAGTGTTTCTTCATTCTCGAACAACGTTGAGGCTCGCAGCTCAGATATATGTCGAGAAAAATATCCTCATTCGCAGCCATGTTTTCTGATGTGTTTGCATGTACACGTGTAGTGCCACATAGGCATATGCCGCCAGTGTCCTGACGCATGAGTCTCTCAGTTTAGGTTTGTTCCAGTGAGAAATTTGGCAATATTTTGGCTCAGATGTTGAGCTGGCGAGTGTTTCTTCATTCTCTAACTACGTTGATGTTCGCAGCTCAGATATAAGTTCATTAAATTATCATCATTCGCAGCCATGTTTTATTATGAGTATGTATGTACCCGTGTATTGCCGCATAGGCCTATGCCGCCAGTGTCCTGACGCATGAGTCTCCAAGTTTTGGTCTCTTCCGGTGAGAATGTTGGCGATGTGTTAGCTCAGATGTGGAGGTGGTGAATGTCTTTTAATTCTCGAACAACGTTGAGGTTCGCAGCTCAGATATATGTCGAGAACATTATCCTCATTCGCAGCCATGTTTTCTTATGTGTATGTATGTACACGTGTAGTGCCACATAGGCCTATGCCGCCAGTATACTGACGCATGAGTCTCAAAGTGTTGGTCTCTTCCGGTGAGAATTTTGGCGATGTGTTAGCTCAGATGTGGAAGTGGTGAATGTCTTTTAATTCTCGAACAACGTTGAGGTTCGCAGCTCAGATATATGTCGAGAAAATTATCCTCATTCGCAGCCATGTTTTCTTATGTGTATGTATGTACACGTGTATTGCCTCATAGGCCTATGCCGCCAGTGTCCTGACTCATGGGTCTCAGAGTTTGGATTTTTTCCAGTGAGAAATTTGGCAATATTTTGGCTCAGATGTTGAGCTGGCGAGTGTCTCTTCATTCTCTAACTACGTTGATGTTCGCAGCTCAGATATAAGTTCATTAAATTATCATCATTCGCAGCCATGTTTTATTATGAGTATGTATGTACCCGTGTATTGCCGCATAGGCCTATGCCGCCAGTGTCCTGACGCATGAGTCTCAAAGTTTTGGTCTCTTCCGGTGAGAATGTTGGCGATGTGTTATCTCAGATGTGGAGGTGGTGAATGTCTTTTAATTCTCGAACAACGTTGAGGTTCGCAGCTCAGATATATGTCGAGAACATTATCCTCATTCGCAGCCATGTTTTCTTATGTGTATGTATGTACACGTGTAGTGCCACATAGGCCTATGCCGCCAGTATACTGACGCATGAGTCTCAAAGTGTTGGTCTCTTCCGGTGAGAATTTTGGCGATGTGTTAGCTCAGATGTGGAGGTGGTGAATGTCTTTTAATTCTCGAACAACGTTGAGGTTCGCAGCTCAGATATATGTGGTGAACATTATCCTCATTCGCAGCCATGTTTTCTGATGTGTATGTATGTACACGTGTATTGCCACATAGGCCTATGCCGCCAGTATACTGACGCATGAGCCTCTCAGTTTGTTTGTTTTTCCAGTGAGAAATCTGGCAATATTTTGGCTCGGATGTCGAGCTGGTGAGTGTCTCTTCATTCTCGAACAACGTTGAGGTTCGCAGCTCAGATATAAGTTCATAAAATTATCCTCATTCGCAGCCATGTTTTCTTATGTTGATGCGTGTACACGTGTATTGCCGCATAGGCCTATGCCGCCAGTGTCCTGACGCATGAGTCTCAAAGTGTTGGTCTCTTCCGGTGAGAATGTTGGCGATGTGTTAGCTCAGATGTGGAGGTGGTGAATGTCTTTTCATTCTCAAACAACGTTGAGGTTCGCAGCTCAGATATATGTCGAGAACATTATCCTCATTCGCAGCCATGTTTTCTGATGTGTATGTATGTACACGTGTATTGCCACATAGGCCTATGCCGCCAGTATACTGACGCATGAGCCTCTCAGTTTGTTTGTTTTTCCAGTGAGAAATCTGGCAATATTTTAGCTCGGAAGTCGAGCTGGTGAGTGTTTCTTCATTCTCGAACAACGTTGAGGCTCGCAGCTCAGATATATGTCGAGAAAAATATCCTCATTCGCAGCCATGTTTTCTGATGTGTTTGCATGTACACGTGTAGTGCCACATAGGCATATGCCGCCAGTGTCCTGACGCATGAGTCTCTCAGTTTAGGTTTGTTCCAGTGAGAAATTTGGCAATATTTTGGCTCAGATGTTGAGCTGGCGAGTGTTTCTTCATTCTCTAACTACGTTGATGTTCGCAGCTCAGATATAAGTTCATTAAATTATCATCATTCGCAGCCATGTTTTATTATGAGTATGTATGTACCCGTGTATTGCCGCATAGGCCTATGCCGCCAGTGTCCTGACGCATGAGTCTCCAAGTTTTGGTCTCTTCCGGTGAGAATGTTGGCGATGTGTTAGCTCAGATGTGGAGGTGGTGAATGTCTTTTAATTCTCGAACAACGTTGAGGTTCGCAGCTCAGATATATGTCGAGAACATTATCCTCATTCGCAGCCATGTTTTCTTATGTGTATGTATGTACACGTGTAGTGCCACATAGGCCTATGCCGCCAGTATACTGACGCATGAGTCTCAAAGTGTTGGTCTCTTCCGGTGAGAATTTTGGCGATATGTTAGCTCAGATGTGGAGGTGGTGAATGTCTTTTAATTCTCGAACAACGTTGAGGTTCGCAGCTCAGATATATGTGGTGAACATTATCCTCATTCGCAGCCATGTTTTCTGATGTGTATGTATGTACACGTGTATTGCCACATAGGCCTATGCCGCCAGTATACTGACGCATGAGCCTCTCAGTTTGTTTGTTTTTCCAGTGAGAAATCTGGCAATATTTTGGCTCGGATGTCGAGCTGGTGAGTGTCTCTTTATTCTCGAACAACGTTGAGGTTCGCAGCTCAGATATAAGTTCATAAAATTATCCTCATTCGCAGCCATGTTTTCTTATGTTGATGCGTGTACACGTGTATTGCCGCATAGGCCTATGCCGCCAGTATCCTGACGCATGAGTCTCAAAGTGTTGGTCTCTTCCGGTGAGAATGTTGGCGATGTGTTAGCTCAGATGTGGAGGTGGTGAATGTCTTTTCATTCTCGAACAACGTTGAGGTTCGCAGCTCAGATATATGTCGAGAACATTATCCTCATTCGCAGCCATGTTTTCTGATGTGTATGTATGTACACGTGTATTGCCACATAGGCCTATGCCGCCAGTATACTGACGCATGAGCCTCTCAGTTTGTTTGTTTTTCCAGTGAGAAATCTGGCAATATTTTAGCTCGGATGTCGAGCTGGTGAGTGTTTCTTCATTCTCGAACAACGTTGAGGCTCGCAGCTCAGATATATGTCGAGAAAAATATCCTCATTCGCAGCCATGTTTTCTGATGTGTTTGCATGTACACGTGTAGTGCCACATAGGCATATGCCGCCAGTGTCCTGACGCATGAGTCTCTCAGTTTAGGTTTGTTCCAGTGAGAAATTTGGCAATATTTTGGCTCGGATGTCGAGCTGGCGAGTGTCTCTTCATTCTCGAACAACGTTGAGGTTCGCAGCTCAGATACATGCCGAGAACATTATCATGTCACCAGTGTCCAGAAGCATGAGTCCCACAGTTTGGTTTTTTTTCCAGTGAATAATTTGGCAATATTTTGGCTCAGATGTCGAGCTGGTGAGTGTCTCTTCATTCTCGAACAACGTTGAGGTTCGCAGCTCAGATATATGTCGAGAACATTATCCTCATTCGCAGCCATGTTTTCTGATGTGTATGTATGTACACGTGTATTGCCACATAGGCCTATGCCGCCAGTATCCTGACGCATGAGTCTCTCAGTTTGGTTTTTTTCCAGTGAGAAATTTGGTAATATTTTGGCTCGGATGTCGAGCTGGTGAGTGTCTCTTCATTCTCGAACAACGTTGAGGTTCGCAGCTCATATATAAGTTCATAAAATTATCCTCATTCGCAGCCATGTTTTCTTATGTTTATGCGTGTACACGTGTATTGCCGCATAGGCCTATGCCGCCAGTGTCCTGACGCCTGTGTCTTAAAGTTTTGGTCTCTTCGGGTGAGAATTTTGGCGATATGTTAGCTCAGATGTGGAGGTGGTGAATGTCTCTTCATTCTCCAACAACGTTGAGGTTCGCAGCTCAGATATATGTCGATAAAAATATCCTCATTCGCAGGCATGTTTTCTGATGTGTTTGTATGTACACGTGTATTGCCACTTAGGCATATGCCGCCAGTGTCCTGACGCATGAGTCTCTCAGTTTAGGTTTGTTCCAGTGAGAAATTTGGCAATATTTTGGCTCGGATGTCGAGCTGGTGAGTGTCTCTATAATCTCGAACAACGTTGAGGCTCGCAGCTCAGATATATGTCGAGAAAAATATCCTCATTCGCAGCCATGTTTTCTGATGTGTTTGTATGTACACGTGTAGTGCCACATAGGCATATGCCGCCAGTGTCCTGACGCATGAATCTCTCAGTTTAGGTTTGTTCCAGTGAGAAATTTGGCAATATTTTGGCTCAGATGTCGAGCTGATGAGTGTCTCTTTATTCTCGAACAACATTGAGGTTCGCTGCTAAGATACATGTCGAGAACATTATCATGTCACCAGTGTCCAGAAGCATGAGTCTCACAGTTTGGTTTTTTTTCCAGTGATAAATTTGGCAATATTTTGGCTCAGATGTCGAGCAGGTGAGTGTCTCTTCATTCTCGAACAACGTTGAGGTTCGCAGCTCAGATATATGTCGAGAACATTATCCTCATTCGCAGCCATGTTTTCTGATGTGTATGTATGTACACGTGTATTGCCACATAGGCCTGTGCCGCCAGTATCCTGACGCATGAGTCTCTCAGTTTGGTTTTTTCCAGTGAGAAATTTGGTAATATTTTGGCTCGGATGTCGAGCTGGTGAGTGTCTCTTCATTCTCGAACAACGTTGAGGTTCGCAGCTCAGATATAAGTTCATAAAATTATCCTCATTCGCAGCCATGTTTTCTTATGTTTATGCGTGTACACGTGTATTGCCGCATAGGCCTATGCCGCCAGTGTCCTGACGCATGTGGCTTAACGTTTTGGTCTCTTCCGGTGAGAATTTTGGCGATATGTTAGCTCAGATGTGGAGGTGGTGAATGTCTCTTCATTCTCCAACAACGTTTAGGTTCGCAGCTCAGATATATGTCGATAAAAATATCCTCATTCGCAGGCATGTTTTCTGATGTGTTTGTATGTACACGTGTATTGCCACATAGGCATATGCCGCCAGTGTCCTGACGCATGAGTCTCTCAGTTTAGGTTTGTTCCAGTGAGAAATTTGGCAATATTTTGGCTCGGATGTCGAGCTGGTGAGTGTCTCTAAAATCTCGAACAACGTTGAGGCTCGCAGCTCAGATATATGTCGAGAAAAATATCCTCATTCGCAGCCATGTTTTCTGAGGTGTTTGTATGTACACGTGTAGTGCCACATAGGCATATGCCGCCAGTGTCCTGACGCATGAGTCTCTAAGTTTAGGTTTGTTCCAGTGAGAAATTTGGCAATATTTTGGCTCAGATGTCGAGCTGATGAGTGTCTCTTTATTCTCGAACAACATTGAGGTTCGCAGCTCAGATACATGTCCAGAACATTATCATGTCACCAGTGTCCAGAAGCATGAGTCTCACAGTTTGGTTTTTTTTCCAGTGAGAAATTTGGCAATATTTTGGCTCAGATGTCGAGCTGGTGAGTGTCTCTTCATTCTCGAACAACGTTGAGGTTCGCAGCTCAGATATAAGTTCATGAAATTATCCTCATTCGCAGCCATGTTTTCTTATGTTTATGCGTGTACACGTGTATTGCCGCATAGGCCTATGCCGCCAGTGTCCTGAGGCATGTGTCTTAAAGTTTTGGTCTCTTCCGGTGAGAATTTTGGCGATATGTTAGCTCAGATGTCGAGCAGGTGGGTGTGTCTCTTCATTCTCGAACAACGTTGAGGTTCGCAGCTCAGATATATGTCGAGAACATTATCCTCATTCGCAGCCATGTTTTCTGATGTGTATGTATGTACACGTGTATTGCCACATAGGCCTATGCCGCCAGTATACTGACGCATAAGCTTCTCAGTTTGTTTGTTTTTCCAGTGAGAAATCTGGCAATATTTTGGCTCGGATGTCGAGCTGGTGAGTGTTTCTTCATTCTCGAACAACGTTGAGGTTCGCAGCTCAGATATATGTCGAGAACATTATCCTCATTCGCAGCCATGTTTTCTGATGTGTATGTATGTACACGTGTATTGTCACATAGGCCTGTGCCGCCAGTATCCTGACGCATGAGTCTCTCAGTTTGTTTTTTTCCAGTGAGAAATTTGGTAATATTTTGGCTCGGATGTCGAGCTGGTGAGTGTCTCTTCATTCTCGAACAACGTTGAGGTTCGCAGCTCAGATATAAGTTCATAAAATTATCCTCATTCGCAGCCATGTTTTCTTATGTTTATGCGTGTACACGTGTATTGCCGCATAGGCCTATGCCGCCAGTGTCCTGACGCATGTGGCGTAACGTTTTGGTCTCTTCCGGTGAGAATTTTGGCGATATGTTAGCTCAGATGTGGAGGTGGTGAATGTCTCTTCATTCTCCAACAACGTTGAGGTTCGCAGCTCAGATATATGTCGATAAAAATATCCTCATTCGCAGCCATGTTTTCTGATGTGTTTGTATGTACACGTGTAGTGCCACATAGGCATATGCCGCCAGTGTCCTGACGCATGAGTCTCTCAGTTTAGGTTTGTTCCATTGAGAAATTTGGCAATATTTTGGCTCAGATGTCGAGCTGATGAGTGTCTCTTTATTCTCGAACAACATTGAGGTTCGCAGCTCAGATACATGTCGAGAACATTATCATGTCACCAGTGTCCAGAAGCATGAGTCTCACAGTTTGGTTTTTTTTCCAGTGATAAATTTGGCAATATTTTGGCTCAGATGTCGAGCTGGTGAGTGTCTCTTCATTCTCGAACAACGTTGAGGTTCGCAGCTCAGATATATGTCGAGAACATTATCCTCATTCGCAGCCATGTTTTCTGATGTGTATGTATGTACACGTGTATTGCCACATAGGCCTGTGCCGCCAGTATCCTGACGCATGAGTCTCTCAGTTTGGTTTTTTCCAGTGAGAAATTTGGTAATATTTTGGCTCGGATGTCGAGCTGGTGAGTGTCTCTTCATTCTCGAACAACGTTGAGGTTCGCAGCTCAGATATAAGTTCATAAAATTATCCTCATTCGCAGCCATGTTTTCTTATGTTTATGCGTGTACACGTGTATTGCCGCATAGGCCTATGCCGCCAGTGTCCTGACGCATGTGGCTTAACGTTTTGGTCTCTTCCGGTGAGAATTTTGGCGATATGTTAGCTCAGATGTGGAGGTGGTGAATGTCTCTTCATTCTCCAACAACGTTGAGGTTCGCAGCTCAGATATATGTCGATAAAAATATCCCCATTCGCAGGCATGTTTTCTGATGTGTTTGTATGTACACGTGTATTGCCACATAGGCATATGCCGCCAGTGTCCTGACGCATGAGTCTCTCAGTTTAGGTTTGTTCCAGTGAGAAATTTGGCAATATTTTGGCTCGGATGTCGAGCTGGTGAGTGTCTCTAAAATCTCGAACAACGTTGAGGCTCGCAGCTCAGATATATGTCGAGAAAAATATCCTCATTCGCAGCCATGTTTTCTGAGGTGTTTGTATGTACACGTGTAGTGCCACATAGGCATATGCCGCCAGTGTCCTGACGCATGAGTCTCTCAGTTTAGGTTTGTTCCAGTGAGAAATTTGGCAATATTTTGGCTCAGATGTCGAGCTGATGAGTGTCTCTTTATTCTCGAACAACATTGAGGTTCGCAGCTCAGATACATGTCCAGAACATTATCATGTCACCAGTGTCCAGAAGCATGAGTCTCACAGTTTGGTTTTTTTTCCAGTGAGAAATTTGGCAATATTTTGGCTCAGATGTCGAGCTGGTGAGTGTCTCTTCATTCTCGAACAACGTTGAGGTTCGCAGCTCAGATATAAGTTCATAAAATTATCCTCATTCGCAGCCATGTTTTCTTATGTTTATGCGTGTACACGTGTATTGCCGCATAGGCCTATGCCGCCAGTGTCCTGAGGCATGTGTCTTAAAGTTTTGGTCTCTTCCGGTGAGAATTTTGGCGATATGTTAGCTCAGATGTCGAGCAGGTGGGTGTGTCTCTTCATTCTCGAACAACGTTGAGGTTCGCAGCTCAGATATATGTCGAGAACATTATCCTCATTCGCAGCCATGTTTTCTGATGTGTATGTATGTACACGTGTATTGCCACATAGGCCTATGCCGCCAGTATACTGACGCATAAGCTTCTCAGTTTGTTTGTTTTTCCAGTGAGAAATCTGGCAATATTTTGGCTCGGATGTCGAGCTGGTGAGTGTTTCTTCATTCTCGAACAACGTTGAGGTTCGCAGCTCAGATATATGTCGAGAACATTATCCTCATTCGCAGCCATGTTTTCTGATGTGTATGTATGTACACGTGTATTGCCACATAGGCCTGTGCCGCCAGTATCCTGACGCATGAGTCTCTCAGTTTGGTTTTTTCCAGTGAGAAATTTGGTAATATTTTGGCTCGGATGTCGAGCTGGTGAGTGTCTCTTCATTCTCGAACAACGTTGAGGTTCGCAGCTCAGATATAAGTTCATAAAATTATCCTCATTCGCAGCCATGTTTTCTTATGTTTATGCGTGTACACGTGTATTGCCGCATAGGCCTATGCCGCCAGTGTCCTGACGCATGTGGCGTAACGTTTTGGTCTCTTCCGGTGAGAATTTTGGCGATATGTTAGCTCAGATGTGGAGGTGGTGAATGTCTCTTCATTCTCCAACAACGTTGAGGTTCGCAGCTCAGATATATGTCGATAAAAATATCCTCATTCGCAGCCATGTTTTCTGATGTGTTTGTATGTACACGTGTAGTGCCACATAGGCATATGCCGCCAGTGTCCTGACGCATGAGTCTCTCAGTTTAGGTTTGTTCCAGTGAGAAATTTGGCAATATTTTGGCTCAGATGTCGAGCTGATGAGTGTCTCTTTATTCTCGAACAACATAGAGGTTCGCAGCTCAGATACATGTCCATAACATTATCATGTCACCAGTGTCCAGAAGCATGAGTCTCACAGTTTGGTTTTTTTTTCCAGTGAGAAATTTGGCAATATTTTGGCTCAGATGTCGAGCTGGTGAGTGTCTCTTCATTCTCGAACAACCTTGAGGTTCGCAGCTCAGATATAAGTTCATAAAATAATCCTCATTCGCAGCCATGTTTTCTTATGTTTATGCGTGTACACGTGTATTGCCGCATAGGCCTATGCCGCCAGTGTCCTGACGCATGTGTCTTAAAGTTTTGGTCTCTTCCGGTGAGAATTTTGGCGATATGTTAGCTCAGATGTCGAGCAGGTGGGTGTGTCTCTTCATTCTCGAACAACGTTGAGGTTCGCAGCTCAGATATATGCCGAGAACATTATCCTCATTCGCAGCCATGTTTTCTGATGTGTATGTATGTACACGTGTATTGCCACATAGGCCTATGCCGCCAGTATACTGATGCATGAGCTTCTCAGTTTGTTTGTTTTTCCAGTGAGAAATCTGGAAATATTTTGGCTCGGATGTCGAGCTGGTGAGTGTTTCTTCATTCTCGAACAACGTTGAGGCTCGCAGCTCAGATATATGTCGAGAAAAATACCCTCATTCGCAGCCATGTTTTCTGATGTGTTTGCATGTACACGTGTAGTGCCACATAGGCATATGCCGCCAGTGTCCTGACGCATGAGTCTCTCAGTTTAGGTTTGTTCCAGTGAGAAATTTGGCAATATTTTGGCTCGGATGTCGAGCTGGTGAGTGTCTCTTCATTCTCGAACAACGTTGAGGTTCGCAGCTCAGATACATGTTGAGAACATTATCATGTCACCAGTGTCCAGAATCATGAGTCTCACAGTTTGGTTTTTTTTCCAGTGAGAAATTTGGCAATATTTTGGCTCGGATGTCGAGCTTGTGAGTGTTTCTTCATTCTCGAACAACGTTGAGGCTCGCAGCTCAGATATATGTCGAGAAAAATATCCTCATTCGCAGCCATGTTTTCTGATGTGTTTGCATGTATACGTGTAGTGCCACATAGGCATATGCCGCCAGTGTCCTGACGCATGAGTCTCTCAGTTTAGGTTTGTTCCAGTGAGAAATTTGGCAATATTTTGGCTCAGATGTCGAGCTGGCGAGTGTCTCTTCATTCTCGAACAACGTTGAGGTTCGCAGCTCAGATATATGTCGAGAACATTATCCTCATTCGCAGCCATGTTTTCTGATGTGTATGTATGTACACGTGTATTGCCACATAGGCCTATGCCGCCAGTATCCTGACGCATGAGTCTCTCAGTTTGGGTTTTATTCAGTGAAAAATTTGGTAATATTTTGGCTCGGATGTCGAGCTGGTGAGTGTCTCTTCATTCTCGAACAACGTTGAGGTTCGCAGCTCAGATATAAGTTCATAACATTATCCTCATTCGCAGCCATGTTTTCTTATGTTGATGCGTGTACACGTGTATTGCCGCATAGGCCTATGCCGCCAGTGTCCTGACGCATGTGTCTTAAAGTTTTGGTCTCTTCCGGTGAGCATTTTGGCGATATGTTAGCTCAGATGTGGAGGTGGTGAATGTCTCTTCATTCTCCAACAACGTTGAGGTTCGCAGCTCAGATATATGTCGAGAAAAATATCCTCATTCGCAGGCATGTTTTCTGATGTGTTTGTATGTACACGTGTATTGTCACATAAGCATATGCCGCCAGTGTCCTGACGCGTGAGTCTCTCAGTTTAGGTTTGTTCCAGTGAGAAATTTGGCAATATTTTGGCTCAGATGTCGAGCTGGTGAGTGTCTCCTCATTCTCGAACAACGTTGAGGTTCGCAGCTCAGATATATGTCGAGAACATTATCCTCATTCGCAGCCATGTTTTCTGATGTGTATGTATGTACACGTGTATTGCCACATAGGCCTATGCCGCCAGTATCCTGACGCATGAGTCTCTCAGTTTAGGTTTGTTCCAGTGAGAAATTTGGCAATATTTTGGCTCAGATGTCGAGATGATGAGTGTCTCTTTATTCTCGAACAACGTTGAGGTTCGCAGCTCAGATACATGTCGAGAACATTATCATGTCACCAGTGTCCGGAAGCATGAGTCTCACAGTTTGTTTGTTTTTTCAGTGAGAAATTTGGCAATATTTTGGCTCGGATGTCGAGCTTGTGAGTGTCTCTTCATTCTCGATCAACGTTGAGGCTCGCAGCTCAGATATATGTCGAGAAAAATATCCTCATTCGCAGCCATGTTTTCTGATGTGTTTGCATGTACACGTGTAGTGCCACATAGGCATATGCCGCCAGTGTCCTGACGCATGAGTCTCTCAGTTTAGGTTTGTTCCAGTGAGAAATTTGGCAATAATTTGGCTCAGATGTCGAGCTGGTGAGTGTCTCTTCATTCTCGAACAACGTTGAGGTTCGCAGCTCAGATATATGTCGAGAACATTATCCTCATTCGCAGCCATGTTTTCTGATGTGTATGTATGTACACGTGTATTGCCACATAGGCCTATGCCACCAGTATCCTGACGCATGAGTCTCTCAGTTTGGGTTTTTTCCAGTGAGAAATTTGGCAATATTTTGGCTCGGATGTCGAGCTGGTGAGTGTCTCTTCATTCTCGAACAACGTTGAGGTTCGCAGCTCAGATATATGTCGAGAAAAATATCCTCATTCGCAGGCATGTTTTCTGATGTGTTTGTATGTACACGTGTATTGTCACATAGGCATATGCCGCCAGTGTCCTGACGCGTGAGTCTCTCAGTTTAGGTTTGTTCCAGTGAGAAATTTGGCAATATTTTGGCTCAGATGTCGAGCTGGTGAGTGTCTCCTCATTCTCAAACAACGTTGAGGTTCGCAGCTCAGATATATGTCGAGAACATTATCCTCATTCGCAGCCATGTTTTCTGATGTGTATGTATGTACACGTGTATTGCCACATAGGCCTATGCCGCCAGTATCCTGACGCATGAGTCTCTCAGTTTAGGTTTGTTCCAGTGAGAAATTTGGCAATATTTTGGCTCAGATGTCGAGATGATGAGTGTCTCTTTATTCTCGAACAACGTTGAGGTTCGCAGCTCAGATACATGTCGAGAACATTATCATGTCACCAGTGTCCGGAAGCATGAGTCTCACAGTTTGTTTGTTTTTTCAGTGAGAAATTTGGCAATATTTTGGCTCGGATGTCGAGCTTGTGAGTGTCTCTTCATTCTCGATCAACGTTGAGGCTCGCAGCTCAGATATATGTCGAGAAAAATATCCTCATTCGCAGCCATGTTTTTTGATGTGTTTGCATGTACACGTGTAGTGCCACATAGGCATATGCCGCCAGTGTCCTGACGCATGAGTCTCTCAGTTTAGGTTTGTTCCAGTGAGAAATTTGGCAATAATTTGGCTCAGATGTCGAGCTGGTGAGTGTCTCTTCATTCTCGAACAACGTTGAGGTTCGCAGCTCAGATATATGTCGAGAACATTATCCTCATTCGCAGCCATGTTTTCTGATGTGTA
Source organism: Crossaster papposus (assembly GCA_037893245.1). Lineage (NCBI taxonomy): Eukaryota > Metazoa > Echinodermata > Asteroidea > Velatida > Solasteridae > Crossaster > Crossaster papposus. Next base: position 2,757,857 of record JBAIAA010000009.1, on the reverse strand, counting down.
TGTATGTACACGTGTATTGCCACATAGGCCTATGCCACCAGTATCCTGACGCATGAGTCTCTCAGTTTGGGTTTTTTCCAGTGAGAAATTTGGCAATATTTTGGCTCGGATGTCGAGCTGGTGAGTGTCTCTTCATTATCGAACAACGTTGAGGCTCGCAGCTCAGATATATGTCGTGAAAAATATCCTCATTCGCAGCCATGTTTTCTGATGTGTTTGTATGTACACGTGTAGTGCCACATAGGCATATGCCGCCAGTGTCCTGACGCATGAGTCTCTCAGTTTAGGTTTGTTCCAGTGAGAAATTTGGCAATATTTTGGCTCGGATGTCGAGCTGGTGAGTGTCTCTTCATTCTCGAACAACGTTGAGGTTCGCAGCTCAGATACATGTCGAGAACATTATCATGTCACCAGTGTCCAGAAGCATGAGTCTCACAGTTTGGTTTTTTTCCAGTGAGAAATTTGGCAATATTTTGGCTCGGATGTCGAGCTTGTGAGTGTCTCTTCATTCTCGAACAACGTTGAGGCTCGCAGCTCAGATATATGTCGAGAAAAATATTCTCATTCGCAGCCATGTTTTCATGTACACGTGTAGTGCCACATAGGCATATGCCGCCAGTGTCCTGACGCATGAGTCTCTCAGTTTAGGTTTGTTCCAGTGAGAAATTTGGCAATATTTTGGCTCAGATGTCGAGCTGGTGAGTGTCTCTTCATTCTCGAACAACGTTGAGGTTTGCAGCTCAGATATATGTCGAAAACATTATCCTCATTCGCAGCCATGTTTTCTGATGTGTATGTATGTACACGTGTATTGCCACATAGGCCTATGCCGCCAGTATCCTGACGCATGAGTCTCTCAGTTTGGTTTTTTTCCAGTGAGAAATTTGGTAATATTTTGGCTCGGATGTCGAGCTGGTGAGTGTCTCTTCATTCTCGAACAACGTTGAGGTTCACAGCTCAGATATAAGTTCATAAACTTATCCTCATTCGCAGCCATGTTTTCTTATGTTTATGCGTGTACACGTGTATTGCCGCATAGGCCTATGCCGCCAGTGTCCTGACGCATGTGTCTTAAAGTTTTGGTTTCTTCCGGTGAGAATTTTGGCGATATGTTAGCTCAGATGTGGAGGTGGTGAATGTCTCTTCATTCTCCAACAATGTTCAGGTTCGCAGCTCAGATATATGTCAAGAAAAATATTCTCATTCGCAGGCATGTTTTCTGATGTGTTTGTATGTACACGTGTATTGCCACATAGGCATATGCCGCCAGTGTCCTGACGCATGAGTCTCTCAGTTTAGGTTTGTTCCAGTGAGAAATTTGGCAATATTTTGGCTCAGATGTCGAGCTGGTGAGTGTCTCCTCATTCTCGAACAACGTTGAGGTTTGCAGCTCAGATATATGTCGAGAACATTATCCTCATTCGCCGCCATGTTTTCTGATGTGTATGTATGTACACGTGTATTGCCACATAGGCCTATGCCGCCAGTATCCTGACGCATGAGTCTCTCAGTTTGGGTGTTTTCCAGTGAGTAATTTGGTAATATTTTGGCTCGGATGTCGAGCTGGTGAGTGTCTCTTCATTCTCGAACAACGTTGAGGTTCGCAGCTCAGATATAAGTTCATCAAATTATCCTCATTCGCAGCCATGTTTTCGTATGTTTATGTGTGTACACGTGTATTGCCGCATAGGCCTATGCCGCCAGTGTCCTGACGCATGTGTCTTAAAGTTTTGGTTTCTTCCGGTGAGAATTTTGGCGATATGTTAGCTCAGATGTGGAGGTGGTGAATGTCTCTTCATTCTCCAACAACGTTGATGTTCGCAGCTCAGATATATGTCGAGAAAAATATCCTCATTCGCAGGCATGTTTTCTGATGTGTTTGTATGTACACGTGTATTGCCACATAGGCATATGCCGCCAGTGTCCTGACGCATGAGTCTCTCAGTTTGGTTTTTTTCCAGTGAGAAATTTGGTAATATTTTGGCTCGGATGTCGAGCTGGTGAGTGTCTCTTCAATCTCGAAAAACGTTGAGGTTCGCAGCTCAGATACATGTCGAGAACATTATCATGTCACCAGTGTCCAGAAGCATGAGTCTCACAGTTTGGTTTTTTTTTCAGTGAGAAATTTGGCAATATTTTGGCTCGGATGTCGAGCTTGTGAGTGTCTCTTCATTCTCGAACAACGTTGAGGCTCGCAGCTCAGATATATGTCGAAAAAATATCCTCATTCGCAGCCATGTTTTCATGTACACGTGTAGTGCCACATAGGCATATGCCGCCAGTGTCTTGACGCATGAGTCTCTCAGTTTAGGTTCGTTCCAGTGAGAAATTTGGCAATATTTTGGCTCAGATGTCGAGCTGGTGAGTGTCTCCTCATTCTCGAACAACGTTGAGGTTTGCAGCTCAGATATATGTCGAGAACATTATCCTCATTCGCCGCCATGTTTTCTGATGTGTATGTATGTACACGTGTATTGCCACATAGGCCTATGCCGCCAGTATCCTGACGCATGAGTCTCTCAGTTTGGGTGTTTTCCAGTGAGAAATTTGGTAATATTGTGGCTCGGATGTCGAGCTGGTGAGTGTCTCTTCATTCTCGAACAACGTTGAGGTTGGCAGCTCAGATATAAGTTCATCAAATTATCCTCATTCGCAGCCATGTTTTCGTATGTTTATGTGTGTACACGTGTATTGGCGCATAGGCCTATGCCGCCAGTGTCCTGACGCATGTGTCTTAAAGTTTTGGTTTCTTCCGGTGAGAATTTTGGCGATATGTTAGCTCAGATGTGGAGGTGGTGAATGTCTCTTCATTCTCCAACAACGTTGAGGTTCGCAGCTCAGATATATGTCGAGAAAAATATCCTCATTCGCAGGCATGTTTTCTGATGTGTTTGTATGTACACGTGTATTGCCACATAGGCATATGCCGCCAGTGTCCTGACGCATGAGTCTCTCAGTTTGGGTTTTTTCCAGTGAGAAATTTGGTAATATTTTGGCTCGGATGTCGAGCTGGTGAGTGTCTCTTCAATCTCGAAAAACGTTGAGGTTCGCAGCTCAGATACATGTCGAGAACATTATCATGTCACCAGTGTCCAGAAGCATGAGTCTCACAGTTTGTTTTTTTTTTCAGTGAGAAATTTGGCAATATTTTGGCTCGGATGTCGAGCTTGTGAGTGTCTCTTTATTCTCGAACAACGTTGAGGCTCGCAGCTCAGATATATGTCGAAAAAATATCCTCATTCGCAGCCATGTTTTCATGTACACGTGTAGTGCCACATAGGCATATGCCGCCAGTGTCTTGACGCATGAGTCTCTCAGTTTAGGTTCGTTCCAGTGAGAAATTTGGCAATATTTTGGCTCAGATGTCGAGCTGGTGAGTGTCTCTTCATTCTCGAACAACGTTGAGGTTTGCAGCTCAGATATATGTCGAAAACATTATCCTCATTCGCAGCCATGTTTTCTGATGTGTATGTATGTACACGTGTATTGCCACATAGGCCTATGCCGCCAGTATTCTGACGCATGAGTCTCTCAGTTTGGTTTTTTTCCAGTGAGAAATTTGGCAATATTTTGGCTCGGATGTCGAGCTGGTGAGTGTCTCTATAATCTCGAACAACGTTGAGGCTCGCAGCTCAGATATATGTCGAGAAAAATATCCTCATTCGCAGCCATGTTTTCTGATGTGTATGTATGTACACGTGTATTGCCACATAGGCCTATGCCGCCAGTATTTTGACGCATGAGTCTCTCAGTTTGGGGTTTTTCCAGTGAGAAATTTGGTAATATTTTGGCTCGGATGTCCAGCTGGTGAGTGTCTCTTCATTCTCGAACAACGTTGAGGTTCGCAGCTCAGATACATGTCGAGAACATTATCATGTCACCAGTGTCCAGACGCATGAGTTTCTCAGTTTGGTTTTTTTCCAGTGAGAAATTTGGCAATATTTTGGCTCGGATGTCGAGCTGGTGAGTGTCTCTATAATCTCGAACAACGTTGAGGCTCGCAGCTCAGATATATGTCGAGAAAAATATCCTCATTCGCAGCCATGTTTTCTGATGTGTTTGTATGTACACGTGTATTGCCACATAGGCATATGCCGCCAGTGTCCTGACGCATGAGTCTCTCAGTTTGGGGTTTTTCCAGTGAGAAATTTGGTAATATTTTGGCTCGGATGTCGAGCTGGTGAGTGTCTCTTCATTCTCGAACAACGTTGAGGTTCGCAGCTCAGATATAAGTTCATAAAATTATCCTAATTCGCAGCCATGTTTTCTTATGTTTATGCGTGTACACGTGTATTGCCGCATAGGCCTATGCCGCCAGTGTCCTGACGCATGTGTCTTAAAGTTTTGGTTTCTTCCGGTGAGAATTTTGGCGATATGTTAGCTCAGATGTGGAGGTGGTGAATGTCTCTTCATTCTCCAACAACGTTGAGGTTCGCAGCTCAGATATATGTCGAGAAAAATATCCTCATTCGCAGGCATGTTTTCTGATGTGTTTGTATGTACACGTGTATTGCCACATAGGCATATGCCGCCAGTGTCATGACGCATGAATCTCTCAGTTTAGGTTTGTTCCAGTGAAAAATTTGGCAATATTTTGGCTCAGATGTCGAGCTGGTGAGTGTTTCCTCATTCTCGAACAACGTTGAGGTTCGCAGCTCAGATATATGTCGAGAACATTATCCTCATTCGCAGCCATGTTTTCTGATGTGTATGTATGCAAACGTGTATTGCCACATAGGCCTATGCCGCCAGTATCCTGACGCATGAGTCTCTCAGTTTCGGTTTTTTCCAGTGAGAAATTTGGCAATATTTTGGCTCGGATATCGAGCTGGTGAGTGTCTCTATAATCTCGAACAACGTTGAGGCTCGCAGCTCAGATATATGTCGAGAAAAATATCCTCATTCGCAGCCATGTTTTCTGATGTGTTTGTATGTACACGTGTAGTGCCACATAGGCATATGCCGCCAGTGTCCTGACGCATGAGTCTCTCAGTTTAGGTTTGTTCCAGTGAGAAATTTGGCAATATTTTGGCTCAGATGTCGAGCTGATGAGTGTCTTTTCATTCTCGAACAACGTTGAGGTTCGCAGCTCAGATACATGTCGAGAACATTATCATGTCACCAGTGTCCAGAAGCATGAGTCTCACAGTTTGGTTTTTTTTCCAGTGAGGAATTTGGCAATATTTTGGCTCGGATGTCGAGCTTGTGAGTGTCCCTTCATTCTCGATCAACGTTGAGGCTGGCAGCTCAGATATATGTCGAGAAAAATATCCTCATTCGCAGCCATGTTTTCTGATGTGTATGTATGTACACGTGTATTGCCACATAGGCCTATGCCGCCAGTATCCTGACGCATGAGTCTCTCAGTTTGGGTGTTTTCCAGTGAGAAATTTGGTAATATTGTGGCTCGGATGTCGAGCTGGTGAGTGTCTCTTCATTCTCGAACAACGTTGAGGTTGGCAGCTCAGATATAAGTTCATTAAATTATCCTCATTCGCAGCCATGTTTTCGTATGTTTATGTGTGTACACGTGTATTGCCGCATAGGCCTATGCCGCCAGTGTCCTGACGCATGTGTCTTAAAGTTTTGGTTTCTTCCGGTGAAAATTTTGGCGATATGTTAGCTCAGATGTGGAGGTGGTGAATGTCTCTTCATTCTCCAACAACGTTGAGGTTCGCAGCTCAGATATATGTCGAGAAAAATATCCTCATTCGCAGGCATGGTTTCTGATGTGTTTGTATGTACACGTGTATTGCCACATAGGCATATGCCGCCAGTGTCCTGACGCATGAGTCTCTCAGTTTGGGTTTTTTCCAGTGAGAAATTTGGTAATATTTTGGCTCGGATGTCGAGCTGGTGAGTGTCTCTTCAATCTCGAAAAACGTTGAGGTTCGCAGCTCAGATACATGTGGAGAACATTATCATGTCACCAGTGTCCAGAAGCATGAGTCTCACAGTTTGTTTTTTTTTTCAGTGAGAAATTTGGCAATATTTTGGCTCGGATGTCGAGCTTGTGAGTGTCTCTTCATTCTGGAACAACGTTGAGGCTCGCAGCTCAGATATACAGGGTGTCTCTAAAAAAAGTATACCCATTTTAAAATTGGTATTATTGCAAAAGTACTGAATATTTCAGAAAAAGACAAATGTCTGTGGAAAGGGTAGAATGTTCTCTGTCCAATGGTATAAGGTTCATTATGTCATTGCCATGGATGACTGAAGAAACAAGACATTTATGAAATGTACAGAAATCAGCACTGTGGCAAGTTGGTTTTACTTGAGTAACGAAGCTCCGGCAGGTGTTTTTAAGGACAAATTCTTTTTCTGTTTGAACACCTTGGAAAAATTATGACAGGGTCCCTTTCCTGACAAATGCAAGGTGATGGTCACCATTCCTGTTAATGCATAGCTGGCATTTTGGTCTCATGTCATACTGCCTGACTTATCATCCCAACTTGTCACAATGCTGATTTCAGTACCTTTCATAACTGTCTTGTTAGTTCAGTCATCCATGGCAATGACACAATGAACCTTATACCATTGGACAGAGGGCATTTTACCCTTTCCACAGACATTTGCCTTTTTCTGAAATGTTCAGTAATTTTGCAATAATATGAATTTGAAAATGGGTATACTTTTTTTAGAGACACCCTGTATGTCGAAAAAATATCCTCATTCGCAGCCATGTTTTCATGTACACGTGTAGTGCCACATAGGCATATGCCGCCAGTGTCTTGACGCATGAGTCTCTCAGTTTAGGTTCGTTCCAGTGAGAAATTTGGCAATATTTTGGCTCAGATGTCGAGCTGGTGAGTGTCTCTTCATTCTCGAACAACGTTGAGGTTTGCAGCTCAGATATATGTCGAAAACATTATCCTCATTCGCAGCCATGTTTTCTGATGTGTATGTATGTACACGTGTATTGCCACATAGGCCTATGCCGCCAGTATTCTGACGCATGAGTCTCTCAGTTTGGTTTTTTTCCAGTGAGAAATTTGGCAATATTTTGGCTCGGATGTCGAGCTGGTGAGTGTCTCTATAATCTCGAACAACGTTGAGGCTCGCAGCTCAGATATATGTCGAGAAAAATATCCTCATTCGCAGCCATGTTTTCTGATGTGTTTGTATGTACACGTGTATTGCCACATAGGCATATGCCGCCAGTGTCCTGACGCATGAGTCTCTCAGTTTGGGGTTTTTCCAGTGAGAAATTTGGTAATATTTTGGCTCGGATGTCGAGCTGGTGAGTGTCTCTTCATTCTCGAACAACGTTGAGGTTCGCAGCTCAGATACATGTCGAGAACATTATCATGTCACCAGTGTCCAGACGCATGAGTCTCTCAGTTTGTTTTTTTTCCAGTGAGAAATTTGGCAATATTTTGGCTCGGATGTCGAGCTGGTGAGTGTCTCTATAATCTCGAACAACGTTGAGGCTCGCAGCTCAGATATATGTCGAGAAAAATATCCTCATTCGCAGCCATGTTTTCTGATGTGTTTGTATGTACACGTGTATTGCCACATAGGCATATGCCGCCAGTGTCCTGACGCATGAGTCTCTCAGTTTGGGGTTTTTCCAGTGAGAAATTTGGTAATATTTTGGCTCGGATGTCGAGCTGGTGAGTGTCTCTTCATTCTCGAACAACGTTGAGGTTCGCAGCTCAGATATAAGTTCATAAAATTATCCTAATTCGCAGCCATGTTTTCTTATGTTTATGCGTGTACACGTGTATTGCCGCATAGGCCTATGCCGCCAGTGTCCTGACGCATGTGTCTTAAAGTTTTGGTTTCTTCCGGTGAGAATTTTGGCGATATGTTAGCTCAGATGTGGAGGTGGTGAATGTCTCTTCATTCTCCAACAACGTTGAGGTTCGCAGCTCAGATATATGTCGAGAAAAATATCCTCATTCGCAGGCATGTTTTCTGATGTGTTTGTATGTACACGTGTATTGCCACATAGGCATATGCCGCCAGTGTCCTGACGCATGAGTCTCTCAGTTTAGGTTTGTTCCAGTGAAAAATTTGGCAATATTTTGGCTCAGATGTCGAGCTGGTGAGTGTCTCCTCATTCTCGAACAACGTTGAGGTTCGCAGCTCAGATATATGTCGAGAACATTATCCTCATTCGCAGCCATGTTTTCTGATGTGTATGTATGCAAACGTGTATTGCCACATAGGCCTATGCCGCCAGTATCCTGACGCATGAGTCTCTCAGTTTCGGTTTTTTCCAGTGAGAAATTTGGCAATATTTTGGCTCGGATGTCGAGCTGGTGAGTGTCTCTATAATCTCGAACAACGTTGAGGCTCGCAGCTCAGATATATGTCGAGAAAAATATCCTCATTCGCAGCCATGTTTTCTGATGTGTTTGTATGTACACGTGTAGTGCCACATAGGCATATGCCGCCAGTGTCCTGACGCATGAGTCTCTCAGTTTAGGTTTGTTCCAGTGAGAAATTTGGCAATATTTTGGCTCAGATGTCGAACTGATGAGTGTCTTTTCATTCTCGAACAACGTTGAGGTTCGCAGCTCAGATACATGTCGAGAACATTATCATGTCACCAGTGTCCAGAAGCATGAGTCTCACAGTTTGGTTTTTTTTCCAGTGAGGAATTTGGCAATATTTTGGCTCGGATGTCGAGCTTGTGAGTGTCTCTTCATTCTCGATCAACGTTGAGGCTGGCAGCTCAGATATATGTCGAGAAAAATATCCTCATTCGCAGCCATGTTTTCTGATGTGTTTGCATGTACACGTGTAGTGCCACATAGGCATATGCCGCCAGTGTCCTGACGCATGAGTCTCTCAGTTTAGGTTTGTTCCAGTGAGAAATTTGGCAATATTTTGGCTCGGATGTCGAGCTGGTGAGTGTCTCTTCATTCTCAAACAACGTTGAGGTTCGCAGCTCAGATATATGTCGAGAACATTATCCTCATTCGCAGCCATGTTTTCTGATGTGTATGTATGTACACGTGTATTGCCACATAGGCCTATGCCGCCAGTATCCTGACGCATGAGTCCCTCAGTTTGGGTGTTTTCCAGTGAGAAATTTGGTAATATTTTGGCTCGGATGTCGAGCTGGTGAGTGTCTCTTCATTCTCGAACAACGTTGAGGTTCGCAGCTCAGATATAAGTTCATAAAATTATCCTCATTCGCAGCCATGTTTTCTTATGTTTATGCGTGTACACGTGTATTGCCGCATAGGCCTATGCCGCCAGTGTCCTGACGCATGTGTCTTAAAGTTTTGGTTTCTTCCGGTGAGAATTTTGGCGATATGTTAGCTCAGATGTGGAGGTGGTGAATGTCTCTTCATTCTCCAACAACGTTGAGGTTCGCAGCTCAGATATATGTCGAGAAAAATATCCTCATTCGCAGGCATGTTTTCTGATGTGTTTGTATGTACACGTGTATTGCCACATAGGCATATGCCGCCAGTGTCCTGACGCATGAGTCTCTCAGTTTAGGTTTGTTCCAGTGAGAAATTTGGCAATATTTTGGCTCAGATGTCGAGCTGATGAGTGTCTCTTCATTCTCGAACAACGTTGAGGTTCGCAGCTCAGATACATGTCGAGAACATTATCATGTCACCAGTGTCCAGAAGCATGAGTCTCACAGTTTGGTTTTTTTTCCAGTGAGAAATTTGGCAATATTTTGGCTCGGATGTCGAGCTTGTGAGTGTCTCTTCATTCTCGATCAACGTTGAGGCTGGCAGCTCAGATATATGTCGAGAAAAATATCCTCATTCGCAGCCATGTTTTCTGATGTGTTTGTATGTACACGTGTAGTGCCACATAGGCATATGCCGCCAGTGTCCTGACGCATGAGTCTCTCAGTTTAGGTTTGTTCCAGTGAGAAATTTGGCAATATTTTGGCTCAGATGTCGAGCTGATGAGTGTCTTTTCATTCTCGAACAACGTTGAGGTTCGCAGCTCAGATACATGTCGAGAACATTATCATGTCACCAGTGTCCAGAAGCATGAGTCTCACAGTTTGGTTTTTTTTCCAGTGAGAAATTTGGCAATATTTTGTCTCGGATGTCGAGCTTGTGAGTGTCTCTTCATTCTCGATCAACGTTGAGGCTGGCAGCTCAGATATATGTCGAGAAAAATATCCTCATTCGCAGCCATGTTTTCTGATGTGTTTGCATGTACACGTGTAGTGCCACATAGGCATATGCCGCTAGTGTCCTGACGCATGATTCTCTCAGTTTAGGTTTGTTCCAGTGAGAAATTTGGCAATATTTTGGCTCAGATGTCGAGCTGGTGAGTGTCTCTTCATTCTCGAACAACGTTGAGGTTTGCAGCTCAGATATATGTCGAAAACATTATCCTCATTCGCAGCCATGTTTTCTGATGTGTATGTATGTACACGTGTATTGCCACATAGGCCTATGCCGCCAGTATCCTGATGCATGAGTCTCTCAGTTTGGTTTTTTTCCAGTGAGAAATTTGGTAATATTTTGGCTCGGATGTCGAGCTGGTGAGTGTCTCTTCATTCTCGAACAACATTGAGGTTCGCAGCTCAGATATAAGTTCATAAAATTATCCTAATTCGCAGCCATTTTTTCTTATGTTTATGCGTGTACACGTGTATTGCCGGATAGGCCTATGCCGCCAGTGTCCTGACGCATGAGTCTTAAAGTTTTGGTTTCTTCCGGTGAGAATTTTGGCAATATTTTGGCTCAGATGTCGAGCTGATGAGTGTCTTTTCATTCTCGAACAACGTTGAGGTTCGCAGCTCAGATATATGTCGAGAAAAATATCCTCATTCGTAGGCATGTTTTCCGATGTGTTTGTATGTACACGTGTATTGCCACATAGGCATATGCCGCCAGTGTCCTGACGCATGAGTCTCTCAGTTTAGGTTTGTTCCAGTGAGAAATTTGGCAATATTTTGGCTCAGATGTCGAGCTGGTGAGTGTCTCCTCATTCTCGAACAACGTTGAGGTTCGCAGCTCAGATATATGTCGAGAACATTATCCTCATTCGCAGCCATGTTTTCTGATGTGTATGTATGTACACGTGTATTGCCACATAGGCCTATGCCGCCAGTATCCTGACGCATGAGTCTCTCAGTTTCGGTTTTTTCCAGTGAGAAATTTGGCAATATTTTGGCTCGGATGTCGAGCTGGTGAGTGTCTCTATAATCTCGAACAACGTTGAGGCTCGCAGCTCAGATATATGTCGAGAAAAATATCCTTATTCGCAGCCATGTTTTCTGATGTGTTTGTATGTACACGTGTAGTGCCACATAGGCATATGCCGCCAGTGTCCTGACGCATGAGTCTCTCAGTTTAGGTTTGTTCCAGTGAGAAATTTGGCAATATTTTGGCTCAGATGTCGAGCTGATGAGTGTCTTTTCATTCTCGAACAACGTTGAGGTTCGCAGCTCAGATACATGTCGAGAACATTATCATGTCACCAGTGTCCAGAAGCATGAGTCTCACAGTTTGGTTTTTTTTCCAGTGAGAAATTTGGCAATATTTTGGCTCGGATGTCGAGCTTGTGAGTGTCTCTTCATTCTCGATCAACGTTGAGGCTCGCAGCTCAGATATATGTCGAGAAAAATATCCTCATTCGCAGCCATGTTTTCATTTACACGTGTAGTGCCACACAGGCATATGCCGCCAGTGTCCTGACGCACGAGTCTCTCAGTTTAGGTTTGTTCCAGTGAGAAATTTGGCAATATTTTGGCTCAGATGTCGAGCTGGTGAGTGTCTCTTCATTCTCGAACAACGTTGAGGTTTGCAGCTCAGATATATGTCGAAAACATTATCCTCATTCGCAGCCATGTTTTCTGATGTGTATGTATGTACACGTGTATTGCCACATAGGCCTATGCCGCCAGTATCCTGACGCATGAGTCCCTCAGCTTGGGTGTTTTCCAGTGAGAAATTTGGTAATATTTTGGCTCGGATGTCGAGCTGGTGAGTGTCTCTTCATTCTCGAACAACGTTGAGGTTCGCACCTCAGATATAAGTTCATAAAATTATCCTCATTCGCAGCCATGTTTAGTTATGTTTATGCGTGTACACGTGTATTGCCGCATAGGCCTATGCCGCCAGTGTCCTGACGCATGTGTCTTAAAGTTTTGGTTTCTTCCGGTGAGAATTTTGGCGATATGTTAGCTCAGATGTGGAGGTGGTGAATGTCTCTTCATTCTCCAACAACGTTGAGGTTCGCAGCTCAGATATATGTCGAGAAAAATATCCTCATTCGCAGGCATGTTTTCTGATGTGTTTGTATGTACACGTGTATTGCCACATAGGCATATGCCGCCAGTGTCCTGACGCATGAGTCTCTCAGTTTAGGTTTGTTCCAGTGAGAAATTTGGCAATATTTTGGCTCAGATGTCGAGCTGATGAGTGTCTCTTCATTCTCGAACAACGTTGAGGTTCGCAGCTCAGATATATGTCGAGAACATTATCCTCATTCGCAGCCATGTTTTCTGATGTGTATGTATGTACACGTGTATTGCCACATAGGCCTATGCCGCCAGTATCCTGACGCATGAGTCTCTCAGTTTCGGTTTTTTCCAGTGAGAAATTTGGCAATATTTTGGCTCGGATGTCGAGCTGGTGAGTGTCTCTATAATCTCGAACAACGTTGAGGCTCGCAGCTCAGATATATGTCGAGAAAAATATCCTTATTCGCAGCCATGTTTTCTGATGTGTTTGTATGTACACGTGTAGTGCCACATAGGCATATGCCGCCAGTGTCCTGACGCATGAGTCTCTCAGTTTAGGTTTGTTCCAGTGAGAAATTTGGCAATATTTTGGCTCAGATGTCGAGCTGATGAGTGTCTTTTCATTCTCGAACAACGTTGAGGTTCGCAGCTCAGATACATGTCGAGAACATTATCATGTCACCAGTGTCCAAAAGCATGAGTCTCACAGTTTGGTTTTTTTTCCAGTGAGAAATTTGGCAATATTTTGGCTCGGATGTCGAGCTTGTGAGTGTCTCTTCATTCTCGATCAACGTTGAGGCTCGCAGCTCAGATATATGTCGAGAAAAATATCCTCATTCGCAGCCATGTTTTCATGTACACGTGTAGTGCCACACAGGCATATGCCGCCAGTGTCCTGACGCACGAGTCTCTCAGTTTAGGTTTGTTCCAGTGAGAAATTTGGCAATATTTTGGCTCAGATGTCGAGCTGGTGAGTGTCTCTTCATTCTCGAACAACGTTGAGGTTTGCAGCTCAGATATATGTCGAAAACATTATCCTCATTCGCAGCCATGTTTTCTGATGTGTATGTATGTACACGTGTATTGCCACATAGGCCTATGCCGCCAGTATCCTGACGCATGAGTCTCTCAGTTTTGTTTTTGTCCAGTGAGAAATTTGGTAATATTTTGGCTCGGATGTTGAGCTGGTGAGTGTCTCTTCATTCTCGAACAACGTTGAGGTTCGCAGCTCAGATATAAGTTCATTAAATTATCATCATTCGCAGCCATGTTTTCTTATGTTTATGCGTGTACACGTGTATTGGCGCATAGGCCTATGCCGCCAGTGTCCTGACGCATGTGTCTTAAAGTTTTGGTTTCTTCCGGTGAGAATTTTGGCGATATGTTAGCTCAGATGTGGAGGTGGTGAATGTCTCTTCATTCTCCAACAACGTTGAGGTTCGCAGCTCAGATATATGTCGAGAAAAATATCATCATTCGCAGGCATGTTTTCTGATGTGTTTGTATGTACACGTGTATTGCCACATAGGCATATGCCGCCAGTGTCCTGACGCATGAGTCTCTCAGTTTAGGTTTGTTCCAGTGAGAAATTTGGCAATATTTTGGCTCAGATGTCGAGCTGATGAGTGTCTTTTCATTCTCGAACAACGTTGAGGTTCGCAGCTCAGATACATGTCGAGAACATTATCATGTCACCAGTGTCCAGAAGCATGAGTCTCACAGTTTGTTTTTTTTTCCAGTGAGAAATTTGGCAACATTTTGGCTCGGATGTCGAGCTTGTGAGTGTCTCTTCATTCTCGATCAACGTTGAGGCTCGCAGCTCAGATATATGTCGAGAAAAATATCCTCATTCGCAGCCATGTTTTCTGTTGTGTTTGTATGTACACGTGTAGTGCCACATAGGCATATGCCGCCAGTGTCCTGACGCATGAGTCTCTCAGTTTAGGTTTGTTCCAGTGAGAAATTTGGCAATATTTTGGCTCAGATGTCGAGCTGATGAGTGTCTTTTCATTCTCGAACAACGTTGAGGTTCGCAGCTCAGATACATGTCGAGAACATTATCATGTCACCAGTGTCCAGAAGCATGAGTCTCACAGTTTGGTTTTTTTTCCAGTGAGAAATTTGGCAATATTTTGGCTCGGATGTCGAGCTTGTGAGTGTCTCTTCATTCTCGATCAACGTTGAGGCTGGCAGCTCAGATATATGTCTAGAAAAATATCCTCATTCGCAGCCATGTTTTCTGATGTGTTTGCATGTACACGTGTAGTGCCACATAGGCATATGCCGCCAGTGTCCTGACGCATGAGTCTCTCAGTTTCGGTTTTTTTCCAGTGAGAAATTTGGCAATATTTTGGCTCAGATGTCGAGCTGATGAGTGTCTTTTCATTCTCGAACAACGTTGAGGTTCGCAGCTCAGATACATGTCGAGAACATTATCATGTCACCAGTGTCCAGAAGCATGAGTCTCACAGTTTGGTTTTTTTTCCAGTGAGAAATTTGGCAACATTTTGGCTCGGATGTCGAGCTTGTGAGTGTCTCTTCATTCTCGATCAACGTTGAGGCTCGCAGCTCAGATATATGTCGAGAAAAATATCCTCATTCGCAGCCATGTTTTCTGTTGTGTTTGTATGTACACGTGTAGTGCCACATAGGCATATGCCGCCAGTGTCCTGACGCATGAGTCTCTCAGTTTAGGTTTGTTCCAGTGAGAAATTTGGCAATATTTTGGCTCAGATGTCGAGCTGATGAGTGTCTTTTCATTCTCGAACAACGTTGAGGTTCGCAGCTCAGATACATGTCGAGAACATTATCATGTCACCAGTGTCCAGAAGCATGAGTCTCACAGTTTGGTTTTTTTTCCAGTGAGAAATTTGGCAATATTTTGGCTCGGATGTCGAGCTTGTGAGTGTCTCTTCATTCTCGATCAACGTTGAGGCTGGCAGCTCAGATATATGTCTAGAAAAATATCCTCATTCGCAGCCATGTTTTCTGATGTGTTTGCATGTACACGTGTAGTGCCACATAGGCATATGCCGCCAGTGTCCTGACGCATGAGTCTCTCAGTTTCGGTTTTTTTCCAGTGAGAAATTTGGCAATATTTTGGCTCAGATGTCGAGCTGATGAGTGTCTCTTCATTCTCGAACAACGTTGAGGTTCGCAGCTCAGATATATGTCGAGAACATTATCCTCATTCGCAGCCATGTTTTCTGATGTGTATGTATGTACACGTGTATTGCCACATAGGCCTATGCCGCCAGTATCCTGACGCATGAGTCTCTCAGTTTCGGTTTTTTCCAGTGAGAAATTTGGCAATATTTTGGCTCGGATGTCGAGCTGGTGAGTGTCTCTATAATCTCGAACAACGTTGAGGCTCGCAGCTCAGATATATGTCGAGAAAAATATCCTTATTCGCAGCCATGTTTTCTGATGTGTTTGTATGTACACGTGTAGTGCCACATAGGCATATGCCGCCAGTGTCCTGACGCATGAGTCTCTCAGTTTAGGTTTGTTCCAGTGAGAAATTTGGCAATATTTTGGCTCAGATGTCGAGCTGATGAGTGTCTTTTCATTCTCGAACAACGTTGAGGTTCGCAGCTCAGATACATGTCGAGAACATTATCATGTCACCAGTGTCCAGAAGCATGAGTCTCACAGTTTGGTTTTTTTTCCAGTGAGAAATTTGGCAATATTTTGGCTCGGATGTCGAGCTTGTGAGTGTCTCTTCATTCTCGATCAACGTTGAGGCTCGCAGCTCAGATATATGTCGAGAAAAATATCCTCATTCGCAGCCATGTTTTCATGTACACGTGTAGTGCCACACAGGCATATGCCGCCAGTGTCCTGACGCACGAGTCTCTCAGTTTAGGTTTGTTCCAGTGAGAAATTTGGCAATATTTTGGCTCAGATGTCGAGCTGGTGAATGTCTCTTCATTCTCGAACAACGTTGAGGTTTGCAGCTCAGATATATGTCGAAAACATTATCCTCATTCGCAGCCATGTTTTCTGATGTGTATGTATGTACACGTGTATTGCCACATAGGCCTATGCCGCCAGTATCCTGACGCATGAGTCTCTCAGTTTTGTTTTTGTCCAGTGAGAAATTTGGTAATATTTTGGCTCGGATGTTGAGCTGGTGAGTGTCTCTTCATTCTCGAACAACGTTGAGGTTCGCAGCTCAGATATAAGTTCATTAAATTATCATCATTCGCAGCCATGTTTTCTTATGTTTATGCGTGTACACGTGTATTGCCGCATAGGCCTATGCCGCCAGTGTCCTGACGCATGTGTCTTAAAGTTTTGGTTTCTTCCGGTGAGAATTTTGGCGATATGTTAGCTCAGATGTGGAGGTGGTGAATGTCTCTTCATTCTCCAACAACGTTGAGGTTCGCAGCTCAGATATATGTCGAGAAAAATATCATCATTCGCAGGCATGTTTTCTGATGTGTTTGTATGTACACGTGTATTGCCACATAGGCATATGCCGCCAGTGTCCTGACGCATGAGTCTCTCAGTTTAGGTTTGTTCCAGTGAGAAATTTGGCAATATTTTGGCTCAGATGTCGAGCTGATGAGTGTCTTTTCATTCTCGAACAACGTTGAGGTTCGCAGCTCAGATACATGTCGAGAACATTATCATGTCACCAGTGTCCAGAAGCATGAGTCTCACAGTTTGGTTTTTTTTCCAGTGAGAAATTTGGCAACATTTTGGCTCGGATGTCGAGCTTGTGAGTGTCTCTTCATTCTCGATCAACGTTGAGGCTCGCAGCTCAGATATATGTCGAGAAAAATATCCTCATTCGCAGCCATGTTTTCTGTTGTGTTTGTATGTACACGTGTAGTGCCACATAGGCATATGCCGCCAGTGTCCTGACGCATGAGTCTCTCAGTTTAGGTTTGTTCCAGTGAGAAATTTGGCAATATTTTGGCTCAGATGTCGAGCTGATGAGTGTCTTTTCATTCTCGAACAACGTTGAGGTTCGCAGCTCAGATACATGTCGAGAACATTATCATGTCACCAGTGTCCAGAAGCATGAGTCTCACAGTTTGGTTTTTTTTCCAGTGAGAAATTTGGCAATATTTTGGCTCGGATGTCGAGCTTGTGAGTGTCTCTTCATTCTCGATCAACGTTGAGGCTGGCAGCTCAGATATATGTCTAGAAAAATATCCTCATTCGCAGCCATGTTTTCTGATGTGTTTGCATGTACACGTGTAGTGCCACATAGGCATATGCCGCCAGTGTCCTGACGCATGAGTCTCTCAGTTTCGGTTTTTTTCCAGTGAGAAATTTGGCAATATTTTGGCTCAGATGTCGAGCTGATGAGTGTCTCTTCATTCTCGAACAACGTTGAGGTTCGCAGCTCAGATATATGTCGAGAACATTATCCTCATTCGCAGCCATGTTTTCTGATGTGTATGTATGTACACGTGTATTGCCACATAGGCCTATGCCGCCAGTATCCTGACGCATGAGTCTCTCAGTTTCGGTTTTTTCCAGTGAGAAATTTGGCAATATTTTGGCTCGGATGTCGAGCTGGTGAGTGTCTCTATAATCTCGAACAACGTTGAGGCTCGCAGCTCAGATATATGTCGAGAAAAATATCCTTATTCGCAGCCATGTTTTCTGATGTGTTTGTATGTACACGTGTAGTGCCACATAGGCATATGCCGCCAGTGTCCTGACGCATGAGTCTCTCAGTTTAGGTTTGTTCCAGTGAGAAATTTGGCAATATTTTGGCTCAGATGTCGAGCTGATGAGTGTCTTTTCATTCTCGAACAACGTTGAGGTTCGCAGCTCAGATACATGTCGAGAACATTATCATGTCACCAGTGTCCAGAAGCATGAGTCTCACAGTTTGGTTTTTTTTCCAGTGAGAAATTTGGCAATATTTTGGCTCGGATGTCGAGCTTGTGAGTGTCTCTTCATTCTCGATCAACGTTGAGGCTCGCAGCTCAGATATATGTCGAGAAAAATATCCTCATTCGCAGCCATGTTTTCATGTACACGTGTAGTGCCACACAGGCATATGCCGCCAGTGTCCTGACGCACGAGTCTCTCAGTTTAGGTTTGTTCCAGTGAGAAATTTGGCAATATTTTGGCTCAGATGTCGAGCTGGTGAGTGTCTCTTCATTCTCGAACAACGTTGAGGTTTGCAGCTCAGATATATGTCGAAAACATTATCCTCATTCGCAGCCATGTTTTCTGATGTGTATGTATGTACACGTGTATTGCCACATAGGCCTATGCCGCCAGTATCCTGACGCATGAGTCTCTCAGTTTTGTTTTTGTCCAGTGAGAAATTTGGTAATATTTTGGCTCGGATGTTGAGCTGGTGAGTGTCTCTTCATTCTCGAACAACGTTGAGGTTCGCAGCTCAGATATAAGTTCATTAAATTATCATCATTCGCAGCCATGTTTTCTTATGTTTATGCGTGTACACGTGTATTGCCGCATAGGCCTATGCCGCCAGTGTCCTGACGCATGTGTCTTAAAGTTTTGGTTTCTTCCGGTGAGAATTTTGGCGATATGTTAGCTCAGATGTGGAGGTGGTGAATGTCTCTTCATTCTCCAACAACGTTGAGGTTCGCAGCTCAGATATATGTCGAGAAAAATATCATCATTCGCAGGCATGTTTTCTGATGTGTTTGTATGTACACGTGTATTGCCACATAGGCATATGCCGCCAGTGTCCTGACGCATGAGTCTCTCAGTTTAGGTTTGTTCCAGTGAGAAATTTGGCAATATTTTGGCTCAGATGTCGAGCTGATGAGTGTCTTTTCATTCTCGAACAACGTTGAGGTTCGCAGCTCAGATACATGTCGAGAACATTATCATGTCACCAGTGTCCAGAAGCATGAGTCTCACAGTTTGTTTTTTTTTCCATTGAGAAATTTGGCAACATTTTGGCTCGGATGTCGAGCTTGTGAGTGTCTCTTCATTCTCGATCAACGTTGAGGCTCGCAGCTCAGATATATGTCGAGAAAAATATCCTCATTCGCAGCCATGTTTTCTGTTGTGTTTGTATGTACACGTGTAGTGCCACATAGGCATATGCCGCCAGTGTCCTGACGCATGAGTCTCTCAGTTTAGGTTTGTTCCAGTGAGAAATTTGGCAATATTTTGGCTCAGATGTCGAGCTGATGAGTGTCTTTTCATTCTCGAACAACGTTGAGGTTCGCAGCTCAGATACATGTCGAGAACATTATCATGTCACCAGTGTCCAGAAGCATGAGTCTCACAGTTTGGTTTTTTTTCCAGTGAGAAATTTGGCAATATTTTGGCTCGGATGTCGAGCTTGTGAGTGTCTCTTCATTCTCGATCAACGTTGAGGCTGGCAGCTCAGATATATGTCTAGAAAAATATCCTCATTCGCAGCCATGTTTTCTGATGTGTTTGCATGTACACGTGTAGTGCCACATAGGCATATGCCGCCAGTGTCCTGACGCATGAGTCTCTCAGTTTCGGTTTTTTTCCAGTGAGAAATTTGGCAATATTTTGGCTCGGATGTCGAGCTGGTGAGTGTCTCTATAATCTCGAACAACGTTGAGGCTCGCAGCTCAGATATATGTCGAGAAAAATATCCTCATTCGCAGCCATGTTTTCTGATGTGTTTGTATGTACACGTGTAGTGCCACATAGGCATATGCCGCCAGTGTCCTGACGCATGAGTCTCTCAGTTTAGGTTTGTTCCAGTGAGAAATTTGGCAATATTTTGGCTCAGATGTCGAGCTGATGAGTGTCTCTTCATTCTCGAACAACGTTGAGGTTCGCAGCTCAGACACATGTCGAGAACATTATCATGTCACCAGTGTCCAGAAGCATGAGTCTCACAGTTTGGTTTTTTTTCCAGTGAGAAATTTGGCAATATTTTGGCTCGGATGTCGAGCTTGTGAGTGTCTCTTCATTCTCGATCAACGTTGAGGCTCGCAGCTCAGATATATGTCGAGAACATTATCATGTCACCAGTGTCCAGAAGCATGAGTCTCACAGTTTGGTTTTTTTTCCAGTGAGAAATTTGGCAATATTTTGGCTCGGATGTCGAGCTTGTGAGTGTCTCTTCATTCTCGAACAACGTTGAGGCTCGCAGCTCAGATATATGTCGAGAAAAATATCCTCATTCGCTGCCATGTTTTCATGTACACGTGTAGTGCCACATAGGCATATGCCGCCAGTGTCCTGACGCATGAGTCTCTCAGTTTAGGTTTGTTCCAGTGAGAAATTTGGCAATATTTTGGCTCAGATGTCGAGCTGGTGAGTGTCTCTTCATTCTCGAACAACGTTGAGGTTTGCAGCTCAGATATATGTCGAAAACATTATCCTCATTCGCAGCCATGTTTTCTGATGTGTATGTATGTACACGTGTATTGCCACATAGGCCTATGCCGCCAGTATCCTGACGCATGAGTCTCTCAGTTTGTTTGTTTTTCAGTGAGAAATTTGGTAATATTTTGGCTCGGATGTCGAGCTGGTGAGTGTCTCTTCATTCTCGAACAACGTTGAGGTTCGCAGCTCAGATATAAGTTCCTAAAATTATCCTAATTCGCAGCCATGTTTTCTTATGTTTATGCGTGTACACGTGTATTGCCGCATAGGCCTATGCCGCCAGTGTCCTGACGCATGTGTCTTAAAGTTTTTGTTTCTTCCGGTGAGAATTTTGGCGATATGTTAGCTCAGATGTGGAGGTGGTGAATGTCTCTTCATTCTCCAACAACGTTGAGGTTCGCAGCTCAGATATATGTCGAGAAAAATATCCTCATTCGCAGGCATGTTTTCTGATGTGTTTGTATGTACACGTGTATTGCGACATAGGCATATGCCGCCAGTGTCCTGACGCATGAGTCTCTCAGTTTAGGTTTGTTCCAGTGAGAAATTTGGCAATATTTTGGCTCAGATGTCGAGCTGGTGAGTGTCTCCTCATTCTCGAACAACGTTGAGGTTCGCAGCTCAGATATATGTTGAGAACATTATCCTCATTCGCAGCCATGTTTTCTGATGTGTATGTATGTACACGTGTATTGCCACATCGGCCTATGCAGCCAGTATCCTGACGCATGAGTCTCTCAGTTTGGGTTTTTTCCAGTGAGAAATTTGGCAATATTTTGGCTCGGATGTCGAGCTGGTGAGTGTCTCTATAATCTCGAACAACGTTGAGGCTCGCAGCTCAGATATATGTCGAGAAAAATATCCTCATTCGCAGCCATGTTTTCTGATGTGTTTGTATGTACACGTGTAGTGCCACATAGGCATATGCCGCCAGTGTCCTGACGCATGATTCTCTCAGTTTAGGTTTGTTCCAGTGAGAAATTTGGCAATATTTTGGCTCAGATGTCGAGCTGATGAGTGTCTCTTCATTCTCAAACAACGTTGAGGTTCGCAGCTCAGATACATGTCGAGAACATTATCATGTCACCAGTGTCCAGAAGCTTGAGTCTCACAGTTTGGTTTTTTTTCCAGTGAGAAATTTGGCAATATTTTGGCTCGGATATCGAGCTTGTGAGTGTCTCTTCATTCTCGATCAACGTTGAGGCTCGCAGCTCCGATATATGTCGAGAAAAATATCATCATTCGCAGCCATGTTTTCTGATGTGTTTGCATGTACACGTGTAGTGCCACATAGGCCTATGCCGCCAGTATCCTGACGCATGAGTCTCTAAGTTTGGGTTTTTTCCAGTGAGAAATTTGGCAATTTGTTGGCTCGGATGTCGAGCTGGTGAGTGTCTCTTTATTCTCGAACAACGTTGAGGCTCGCAGCTCAGATATATGTCGAGAAAAATATCCTCATTCGCAGCCATGTTTTCTGATGTGTTTGTATGTACACGTGTAGTGCCACATAGGCATATGCCGCCAGTGTCCTGACGCATGAGTCTCTAAGTTTAGGATTGTTCCAGTGAGAACTTTGGAAATATTTTGGCTCAGATGTTGAGCTGGTGAGTGTCTCTTCATTCTCGAACAACGTTGAGGTTCGCAGCTCAGATATAAGTTCATAAAATTATCCTCATTCAGAGCAATGTTTTCTTATGTTTATGCGTGTACACGTGTATTGCCGCATAGGCCTATGCCGCCAGTGTCCTGACGCATGTGTCTCAAAGTTTTGGTCTCTTCCGGTGAGAATTTTGGCGATATGTTAGCTCAGATGTGGAGGTGGTGAATGTCTCTTCATTCTCCAACAACGTTGAGGTTCGCAGCTCAGATATATGTCGAGAAAAATATCCTCATTCGCAGGCATGTTTTCTGATGTGTTTGTATGTACACGTGTATTGCCACATAGGCATATGCCGCCAGTGTCCTGACGCATGAGTCTCTCAGTTTGGGTTTTTTCCAGTGAGAAATTTGGCAATATTTTGGCTCGGATGTCGAGCTGGTGAGTGTCTCTATAATCTCGAACAACGTTGAGGCTCGCAGCTCAGATATATGTCGAGAAAAATATCCTCATTCGCAGCCATGTTTTCTGATGTGTTTGTATGTACACGTGTAGTGCCACATAGGCATATGCCTCCAGTGTCCTGACGCATGAGTCTCTCAGTTTAGGTTTGTTCCAGTGAGAAATTTGGCAATATTTTGGCTCAGATGTCGAGCTGATGAGTGTCTCTTCATTCTCAAACAACGTTGAGGTTCGCAGCTCAGATACATGTCGAGAACATTATCATGTCACCAGTGTCCAGAAGCTTGAGTCTCACAGTTTGGTTTTTTTTCCAGTGAGAAATTTGGCAATATTTTGGCTCGGATATCGAGCTTGTGAGTGTCTCTTCATTCTCGATCAACGTTGAGGCTCGCAGCTCAGATATATGTCGAGAAAAATATCATCATTCGCAGCCATGTTTTCTGATGTGTTTGCATGTACACGTGTAGTGCCACATAGGCCTATGCCGCCAGTATCCTGACGCATGAGTCTCTAAGTTTGGGTTTTTTCCAGTGAGAAATTTGGCAATTTTTTGGCTCGGATGTCGAGCTGGTGAGTGTCTCTTTATTCTCGAACAACGTTGAGGCTCGCAGCTCAGATATATGTCGAGAAAAATATCCTCATTCGCAGCCATGTTTTCTGATGTGTTTGTATGTACACGTGTAGTGCCACATAGGCATATGCCGCCAGTGTCCTGACGCATGAGTCTCTAAGTTTAGGTTTGTTCCAGTGAGAACTTTGGCAATATTTTGGCTCAGATGTTGAGCTGGTGAGTGTCTCTTTATTCTCGAACAACGTTGAGGTTCGCAGCTCAGATATAAGTTCATAAAATTATCCTCATTCAGAGCAATGTTTTCTTATGTTTATGCGTGTACACGTGTATTGCCGCATAGGCCTATGCCGCCAGTGTCCTGACGCATGTGTCTCAAAGTTTTGGTCTCTTCCGGTGAGAATTTTGGCGATATGTTAGCTCAGATGTGGAGGTGGTGAATGTCTCTTCATTCTCCAACAACGTTGAGGTTCGCAGCTCAGATATATGTCGAGAAAAATATCCTCATTCGCAGGCATGTTTTCTGATGTGTTTGTATGTACACGTGTATTGCCACATAGGCATATGCCGCCAGTGTCCTGACGCATGAGTCTCTCAGTTTAGGTTTGTTCCAGTGAGAAATTTGGCAATATTTTGGCTCAGATGTCGAGCTGGTGAGTGTCTCCTCATTCTCGAACAACGTTGAGGTTCGCAGCTCAGATATATGTCGAGAACATTATCCTCATTCGCAGCCATGTTTTCTGATGTGTTTGTATGTACACGTGTAGTACCACATAGGCATATGCCGCCAGTGTCCTGACGCATGAGTCTCTCAGTTTAGGTTTGTTCCAGTGAGAAATTTGGCAATATTTTGGCTCAGATGTCAAGCTGATGAGTGTCTCTTCATTCTCGAACAACGTTGAGGTTCGCAGCTCAGATACATGTCGAGAACATTATCATGTCAACAGTGTCCAGAAGCATGAGTCTCACAGTTTTTTTTTTTTTCCAGTGAGAAATTTGGCAATATTTTGGCTCAGATGTCGAGCTGATGAGTGTCTCTTCATTCTCGAACAACGTTGAGGTTCGCAGCTCAGATATATGTCGAGAACATTATCCTCATTCGCAGCCATGTTTTCTGATGTGTATGTTTGTACACGTGTATTGCCACATAGGCCTATGCCGCCAGTATCCTGACGCATGAGTCTCTCAGTTTGGTTTTTTTCCAGTGAGAAATTTGGTAATATTTTGGCTCGGATGTCGAGCTGGTGAGTGTCTCTTCATTCTCGAACAACGTTGAGGTTCGCAGCTCAGATATAAGTTCATAAAATTATCCTCATTTGCAGCCATGTTTTCTTATGTTTATGCGTGTACACGTGTATTGCCGCATAGGCCTATGCCGCCAGTGTCCTGACGCATGTGTCTCAAAGTTTTGGTCCGTTCCGGTGAGAATTTTGGCGATATGTTAGCTCAGATGTGGAGGTGGTGAATGTCTCTTCATTCTCCAACAACGTTGAGGTTCGCAGCTCAGATATATGTCGAGAAAAATATCCTCATTCGCAGCCATGTTTTCTGATGTGTTTGTATGTACACGTGTAGTGCCACATAGGCATATGCCTCCAGTGTCCTGACGCATGAGTCTCTCAGTTTAGGTTTGTTCCAGTGAGAAATTTGGCAATATTTTGGCTCAGATGTCGAGCTGATGAGTGTCTCTTCATTCTCAAACAACGTTGAGGTTCGCAGCTCAGATACATGTCGAGAACATTATCATGTCACCAGTGTCCAGAAGCTTGAGTCTCACAGTTTGGTTTTTTTTCCAGTGAGAAATTTGGCAATATTTTGGCTCGAATATCGAGCTTGTGAGTGTCTCTTCATTCTCGATCAACGTTGAGGCTCGCAGCTCAGATATATGTCGAGAAAAATATCATCATTCGCAGCCATGTTTTCTGATGTGTTTGCATGTACACGTGTAGTGCCACATAGGCCTATGCCGCCAGTATCCTGACGCATGAGTCTCTAAGTTTGGGTTTTTTCCAGTGAGAAATTTGGCAATTGTTTGGCTCGGATGTCGAGCTGGTGAGTGTCTCTTTATTCTCGAACAACGTTGAGGCTCGCAGCTCAGATATATGTCGAGAAAAATATCCTCATTCGCAGCCATGTTTTCTGATGTGTTTGTATGTACACGTGTAGTGCCACATAGGCATATGCCGCCAGTGTCCTGACGCATGAGTCTCTAAGTTTAGGTTTGTTCCAGTGAGAACTTTGGCAATATTTTGGCTCAGATGTTGAGCTGGTGAGTGTCTCTTCATTCTCGAACAACGTTGAGGTTCGCAGCTCAGATATAAGTTCATAAAATTATCCTCATTCAGAGCAATGTTTTCTTATGTTTATGCGTGTACACGTGTATTGCCGCATAGGCCTATGCCGCCAGTGTCCTGACGCATGTGTCTCAAAGTTTTGGTCTCTTCCGGTGAGAATTTTGGCGATATGTTAGCTCAGATGTGGAGGTGGTGAATGTCTCTTCATTCTCCAACAACGTTGAGGTTCGCAGCTCAGATATATGTCGAGAAAAATATCCTCATTCGCAGGCATGTTTTCTGATGTGTTTGTATGTACACGTGTATTGCCACATAGGCATATGCCGCCAGTGTCCTGACGCATGAGTCTCTCAGTTTAGGTTTGTTCCAGTGAGAAATTTGGCAATATTTTGGCTCAGATGTCGAGCTGGTGAGTGTCTCCTCAATCTCGAACAACGTTGAGGTTCGCAGCTCAGATATATGTCGAGAACATTATCCTCATTCGCAGCCATGTTTTCTGATGTGTTTGTATGTACACGTGTAGTACCACATATGCATATGCCGCCAGTGTCCTGACGCATGAGTCTCTCAGTTTAGGTTTGTTCCAGTGAGAAATTTGGCAATATTTTGGCTCAGATGTCAAGCTGATGAGTGTCTCTTCATTCTCGAACAACGTTGAGGTTCGCAGCTCAGATACATGTCCAGAACATTATCATGTCAACAGTGTCCAGAAGCATGAGTCTCACAGTTTTTTTTTTTTCCAGTGAGAAATTTGGCAATATTTTGGCTCAGATGTCGAGCTGATGAGTGTCTCTTCATTCTCGAACAACGTTGAGGTTCGCAGCTCAGATATATGTCGAGAACATTATCCTCATTCGCAGCCATGTTTTCTGATGTGTATGTTTGTACACGTGTATTGCCACATAGGCCTATGCCGCCAGTATCCTGACGCATGAGTCTCTCAGTTGGGTTTTTTTCCAGTGAGAAATTTGGTAATATTTTGGCTCGGATGTCGAGCTGGTGAGTGTCTCTTCATTCTCGAACAACGTTGAGGTTCGCAGCTCAGATATAAGTTCATAAAATTATCCTCATTTGCAGCCATGTTTTCTTATGTTTATGCGTGTACACGTGTATTGCCGCATAGGCCTATGCCGCCAGTGTCCTGACGCATGTGTCTCAAAGTTTTGGTCTCTTCCGGTGAGAATTTTGGCGATATGTTAGCTCAGATGTGGAGGTGGTGAATGTCTCTTCATTCTCCAACAACGTTGAGGTTCGCAGCTCAGATATATGTCGAGAAAAATATCCTCATTCGCAGGCATGTTTTCTGATGTGTTTGTATGTACACGTGTATTGCCACATAGGCATATGCCGCCAGTGTCCTGACGCATGAGTCTCTCAGTTTAGGTTTGTTCCAGTGAGAAATTTGGCAATATTTTGGCTCAGATGTCGAGCTGGTGAGTGTCTCTTCATTCTCGAACAACGTTGAGGTTCGCAGCTCAGATACATGTCGAGAACATTATCATGTCACCAGTGTCCAGAAGCATGAGTCTCACAGTTTGGTTTTTTTTCCAGTGAGAAATTTGGCAATATTTTGGCTCGGATGTCGAGCTTGTGAGTGTCTCTTCATTCTCGAACAACGTTGAGGCTCGCAGCTCAGATATATGTCGAGACAAATATCCTCATTCGCAGCCGTGTTTTCTGATGTGTTTGCATGTACACGTGTAGTGCCACATAGGCATATGCCGCCAGTGTCCTGACGCATGAGTCTCTCAGTTTAGGTTTGTTCCAGTGAGAAATTTGGCAATATTTTGGCTCAAATGTCGAGCTGGTGAGTGTCTCTTCATTCTCGAACAACGTTGAGGTTCGCAGCTCAGATATATGTCGAGAACATTATCCTCATTCGCAGCCATGTTTTCTGATGTGTATGTATGTACACGTGTATTGCCACATAGGCCTATGCCGCCAGTATCCTGACGCATGAGTCTCTCAGTTTGGGTTTTTTTCCAGTGAGAAATTTGGTAATATTTTGGCTCGGATGTCGAGCTGGTGAGTGTCTCTTCATTATCGAACAACGTTGAGGTTCGCAGCTCAGATATAAGTTCATAAAATTATCCTCATTCGCAGCCATGTTTTCTTATGTTTATGCGTGTACACGTGTATTGCCGCATAGGCCTATGCCGCCAGTGTCCTGACGCATGTGTCTCAAAGTTTTGGTCTCTTCCGGTGAGAATTTTGGCGATATGTTAGCTCAGATGTGGAGGTGGTGAATGTCTCTTCATTCTGGAACAACGTTGAGGCTCGCAGCTCAGATATATGTCGGGAAAAATATCCCCATTCGCAGCCATGTTTTCTGATGTGTTTGCATGTACACGTGTAGTGCCACATAGGCATATGCCGCCAGTGTCCTGACGCATGAGTCTCTCAGTTTAGGTTTGTTCCAGTGAGAAATTTGGCAATATTTTGGCTCAGATGTCGAGCTGGTGAGTGTCTCTTCATTCTCGAACAACGTTGAGGCTCGCAGCTCAGATATATGTCGAGAAAAATATCCTCATTCGCAGCCATGTTTTCTGATGTGTTTGTATGTACACATGTAGTGCCACATAGGCATATGTCGCCAGTGTCCTGACGCATGAGTCTCTCAGTTTAGGTTTGTTCCAGTGAGAAATTTGGCAATATTTTGGCTCAGATGTCGAGCTGGTGAGTGTCTCTTCATTCTCGAACAACGTTGAGGTTCGCAGCTCAGATATATGTCGAGAACATTATCATGTCACCAGTGTCCAGAAGCATGAGTCTCACAGTTTGGTTTTTTTTCCAGTGAGAAATTTGGCAATATTTTGGCTCGGATGTCGAGCTTGTGAGTGTCTCTTCATTCTCGAACAACGTTGAGGCTCGCAGCTCAGATATATGTCGAGACAAATATCCTCATTCGCAGCCGTGTTTTCTGATGTGTTTGCATGTACACGTGTAGTGCCACATAGGCATATGCCGCCAGTGTCCTGACGCATGAGTCTCTCAGTTTAGGTTTGTTCCAGTGAGAAATTTGGCAATATTTTGGCTCAAATGTCGAGCTGGTGAGTGTCTCTTCATTCTCGAACAACGTTGAGGTTCGCAGCTCAGATATATGTCGAGAACATTATCCTCATTCGCAGCCATGTTTTCTGATGTGTATGTATGTACACGTGTATTGCCACATAGGCCTATGCCGCCAGTATCCTGACGCATGAGTCTCTCAGTTTGGGTTTTTTTTCCAGTGAGAAATTTGGTAATATTTTGGCTCGGATGTCGAGCTGGTGAGTGTCTCTTCATTCTCGAACAACGTTGAGGTTCGCAGCTCAGATATAAGTTCATAAAATTATCCTCATTCGCAGCCATGTTTTCTTATGTTTATGCGTGTACACGTGTATTGCCGCATAGGCCTATGCCGCCAGTGTCCTGACGCATGTGTCTCAAAGTTTTGGTCTCTTCCGGTGAGAATTTTGGCGATATGTTAGCTCAGATGTGGAGGTGGTGAATGTCTCTTCATTCTGGAACAACGTTGAGGCTCGCAGCTCAGATATATGTCGGGAAAAATATCCCCATTCGCAGCCATGTTTTCTGATGTGTTTGCATGTACACGTGTAGTGCCACATAGGCATATGCCGCCAGTGTCCTGACGCATGAGTCTCTCAGTTTAGGTTTGTTCCAGTGAGAAATTTGGCAATATTTTGGCTCAGATGTCGAGCTGGTGAGTGTCTCTTCATTCTCGAACAACGTTGAGGTTCGCAGCTCAGATATATGTCGAGAACATTATCCTCATTCGCAGCCATGTTTTCTGATGCGTATGTATGTACACGTGTATTGCCACATAGGCCTATTCCGCCAGTATCCTGACGCATGAGTCTCTCAGTTTGTTTTTTTTCCAGTGAGAAATTTGGCAATATTTTGGCTCAGATGTCGAGCTGGTGAGTGTCTCTTCATTCTCGAACAACGTTGAGGCTCGCAGCTCAGATATATGTCGAGAAAAATATCCTCATTCGCAGCCATGTTTTCTGATGTGTTTGTATGTACACGTGTAGTGCCACATAGGCATATGCCGCCAGTGTCCTGACGCATGAGTCTCTCAGTTTAGGTTTGTTCCAGTGAGAAATTTGGCAATATTTTGGCTCAAATGTTGAGCTGGTGAGAGTCTCTTCATTCTCGAACAACGTTGAGGTTCGCAGCTCAGATATATGTCGAGAACATTATCCTCATTCGCAGCCATGTTTTCTGATGTGTATGTATGTACACGTGTATTGCCACATAGGCCTATGCCGCCAGTATCCTGACGCATGAGTCTCTCAGTTTGGGTTTTTTCCAGTGAGAAATGTGGTAATATTTTGGCTCGGATGTCGAGCTGGTGAGTGTCTCTTCATTCTCGAACAACGTTGAGGATCGCAGCTCAGATATATGTCGACAAAATTATCCTCATTCGTAGCCATGTTTTCGTATGTGTATGTATGTACACGTGTATTGCCTCATAGGCCTATGCCGCCAGTGTCCTGACGTATGAGTCTAACAGTTTGGGGTTTTTCCAGTGAGAAATTTGGAAATATTTTGGCTCAGATTTTGAGCAGGCGAGTGTCTCTTCATTCTCAAACAACGTTGAGGTTCGCAGCTCAGATATAAGTTCATAAAATTATCCTCATTCGCAGCCATGTTTTTTGATGTGTTTGTATGTACACGTGTATTGCCACATAGGCATATGCCGCCAGGGTCCTGACGCATGAGTCTCTCAGTTTAGGTTTGTTCCCGTGAGAAATTTGGCAATATTTTGGCTCAGATGTCGAGCTGGTGAGTGTCTCTTCATTCTCGAACAACGTTGAGGTTGGCAGCTCAGATATATGTCGAGAACATTATCCTCATTCGCAGCCATGTTTTCTGATGTGTATGTTTGTACACGTTTATTGCCACATAGACCTATGCCGCCAGTATCCTGACGCATGAGTCTCTCAGTTTGGTTTTTTTCCAGTGAGAAATTTGGTAATATTTTGGCTCGGATGTCGAGCTGGTGAGTGTCTCTTCATTCTCGAACAACGTTGAGGTTCGCAGCTCAGATATAAGTTCATAAAATTATCCTCATTTGCAGCCATGTTTTCTTATGTTTATGCGTGTACACGTGTATTGCCGCATAGGCCTATGCCGCCAGTGTCCTGACGCATGTGTCTCAAAGTTTTGGTCTCTTCCGGTGAGAATTTTGGCGATATGTTAGCTCAGATGTGGAGGTGGTGAATGTCTCTTCATTCTCCAACAACGTTGAGGTTCGCAGCTCAGATATATGTCGAGAAAAATATCCTCATTCGCAGCCATGTTTTCTGATGTGTTTGTATGTACACGTGTAGTGCCACATAGGCATATGCCTCCAGTGTCCTGACGCATGAGTCTCTCAGTTTAGGTTTGTTCCAGTGAGAAATTTGGCAATATTTTGGCTCAGATGTCGAGCTGATGAGTGTCTCTTCATTCTCAAACAACGTTGAGGTTCGCAGCTCAGATACATGTCGAGAACATTATCATGTCACCAGTGTCCAGAAGCTTGAGTCTCACAGTTTGGTTTTTTTTCCAGTGAGAAATTTGGCAATATTTTGGCTCGGATATCGAGCTTGTGAGTGTCTCTTCATTCTCGATCAACGTTGAGGCTCGCAGCTCAGATATATGTCGAGAAAAATATCATCATTCGCAGCCATGTTTTCTGATGTGTTTGCATGTACACGTGTAGTGCCACATAGGCCTATGCCGCCAGTATCCTGACGCATGAGTCTCTAAGTTTGGGTTTTTTCCAGTGAGAAATTTGGCAATATTTTGGCTCAGATGTCGAGCTGATGAGTGTCTCTTCATTCTCAAACAACGTTGAGGTTCGCAGCTCAGATATATGTCGAGAACATTATCCTCATTCGCAGCCATGTTTTCTGATGTGTTTGTATGTACACGTGTAGTACCACATAGGCATATGCCGCCAGTGTCCTGACGCATGAGTCTCTCAGTTTAGGTTTGTTCCAGTGAGAAATTTGGCAATATTTTGGCTCAGATGTCAAGCTGATGAGTGTCTCTTCATTCTCGAACAACGTTGAGGTTCGCAGCTCAGATACATGTCGAGAACATTATCATGTCAACAGTGTCCAGAAGCATGAGTCTCACAGTTTTTGTTTTTTTCCAGTGAGAAATTTGGCAATATTTTGGCTCAGATGTCGAGCTGATGAGTGTCTCTTCATTCTCGAACAACGTTCAGGTTCGCAGCTCAGATATATGTCGAGAACATTATCCTCATTCGCAGCCATGTTTTCTGATGTGTATGTTTGTACACGTGTATTGCCACATAGGCCTATGCCGCCAGTATCCTGACGCATGAGTCTCTCAGTTGGGTTTTTTTCCAGTGAGAAATTTGGTAATATTTTGGCTCGGATGTCGAGCTGGTGAGTGTCTCTTCATTCTCGAACAACGTTGAGGTTCGCAGCTCAGATATAAGTTCATAAAATTATCCTCATTTGCAGCCATGTTTTCTTATGTTTATGCGTGTACACGTGTATTGCCGCATAGGCCTATGCCGCCAGTGTCCTGACGCATGTGTCTCAAAGTTTTGGTCTCTTCCGGTGAGAATTTTGGCGATATGTTAGCTCAGATGTGGAGGTGGTGAATGTCTCTTCATTCTCCAACAACGTTGAGGTTCGCAGCTCAGATATATGTCGAGAAAAATATCCTCATTCGCAGGCATGTTTTCTGATGTGTTTGTATGTACACGTGTATTGCCACATAGGCATATGCCGCCAGTGTCCTGACGCATGAGTCTCTCAGTTTAGGTTTGTTCCAGTGAGAAATTTGGCAATATTTTGGCTCAGATGTCGAGCTGGTGAGTGTCTCTTCATTCTCGAACAACGTTGAGGTTCGCAGCTCAGATACATGTCGAGAACATTATCATGTCACCAGTGTCCAGAAGCATGAGTCTCACAGTTTGGTTTTTTTTCCAGTGAGAAATTTGGCAATATTTTGGCTCGGATGTCGAGCTTGTGAGTGTCTCTTCATTCTCGAACAACGTTGAGGCTCGCAGCTCAGATATATGTCGAGACAAATATCCTCATTCGCAGCCGTGTTTTCTGATGTGTTTGCATGTACACGTGTAGTGCCACATAGGCATATGCCGCCAGTGTCCTGACGCATGAGTCTCTCAGTTTAGGTTTGTTCCAGTGAGAAATTTGGCAATATTTTGGCTCAAATGTCGAGCTGGTGAGTGTCTCTTCATTCTCGAACAACGTTGAGGTTCGCAGCTCAGATATATGTCGAGAACATTATCCTCATTCGCAGCCATGTTTTCTGATGTGTATGTATGTACACGTGTATTGCCACATAGGCCTATGCCGCCAGTATCCTGACGCATGAGTCTCTCAGTTTAGGTTTTTTTCCAGTGAGAAATTTGGTAATATTTTGGCTCGGATGTCGAGCTGGTGAGTGTCTCTTCATTCTCGAACAACGTTGAGGTTCGCAGCTCAGATATAAGTTCATAAAATTATCCTCATTCGCAGCCATGTTTTCTTATGTTTATGCGTGTACACGTGTATTGCCGCATAGGCCTATGCCGCCAGTGTCCTGACGCATGTGTCTCAAAGTTTTGGTCTCTTCCGGTGAGAATTTTGGCGATATGTTAGCTCAGATGTGGAGGTGGTGAATGTCTCTTCATTCTGGAACAACGTTGAGGCTCGCAGCTCAGATATATGTCGGGAAAAATATCCCCATTCGCAGCCATGTTTTCTGATGTGTTTGCATGTACACGTGTAGTGCCACATAGGCATATGCCGCCAGTGTCCTGACGCATGAGTCTCTCAGTTTAGGTTTGTTCCAGTGAGAAATTTGGCAATATTTTGGCTCAGATGTCGAGCTGGTGAGTGTCTCTTCATTCTCGAACAACGTTGAGGTTCGCAGCTCAGATATATGTCGAGAACATTATCCTCATTCGCAGCCATGTTTTCTGATGCGTATGTATGTACACGTGTATTGCCACATAGGCCTATTCCGCCAGTATCCTGACGCATGAGTCTCTCAGTTTGGTTTTTTTCCAGTGAGAAATTTGGCAATATTTTGGCTCAGATGTCGAGCTGGTGAGTGTCTCTTCATTCTCGAACAACGTTGAGGCTCGCAGCTCAGATATATGTCGAGAAAAATATCCTCATTCGCAGCCATGTTTTCTGATGTGTTTGTATGTACACGTGTAGTGCCACATAGGCATATGCCGCCAGTGTCCTGACGCATGAGTCTCTCAGTTTAGGTTTGTTCCAGTGAGAAATTTGGCAATATTTTGGCTCAGATGTCGAGCTGGTGAGTGTCTCTTCATTCTCGAACAACGTTGAGGTTCGCAGCTCAGATACATGTCGAGAACATTATCATGTCACCAGTGTCCAGAAGCATGAGTCTCACAGTTTGGTTTTTTTTCCAGTGAGAAATTTGGCAATATTTTGGCTCGGATGTCGAGCTTGTGAGTGTCTCTTCATTCTCGAACAACGTTGAGGCTCGCAGCTCAGATATATGTCGAGACAAATATCCTCATTCGCAGCCGTGTTTTCTGATGTGTTTGCATGTACACGTGTAGTGCCACATAGGCATATGCCGCCAGTGTCCTGACGCATGAGTCTCTCAGTTTAGGTTTGTTCCAGTGAGAAATTTGGCAATATTTTGGCTCAAATGTCGAGCTGGTGAGTGTCTCTTCATTCTCGAACAACGTTGAGGTTCGCAGCTCAGATATATGTCGAGAACATTATCCTCATTCGCAGCCATGTTTTCTGATGTGTATGTATGTACACGTGTATTGCCACATAGGCCTATGCCGCCAGTATCCTGACGCATGAGTCTCTCAGTTTGGGTTTTTTTTCCAGTGAGAAATTTGATAATATTTTGGCTCGGATGTCGAGCTGGTGAGTGTCTCTTCATTCTCGAACAACGTTGAGGTTCGCAGCTCAGATATAAGTTCATAAAATTATCCTCATTCGCAGCCATGTTTTCTTATGTTTATGCGTGTACACGTGTATTGCCGCATAGGCCTATGCCGCCAGTGTCCTGACGCATGTGTCTCAAAGTTTTGGTCTCTTCCGGTGAGAATTTTGGCGATATGTTAGCTCAGATGTGGAGGTGGTGAATGTCTCTTCATTCTGGAACAACGTTGAGGCTCGCAGCTCAGATATATGTCGGGAAAAATATCCCCATTCGCAGCCATGTTTTCTGATGTGTTTGCATGTACACGTGTAGTGCCACATAGGCATATGCCGCCAGTGTCCTGACGCATGAGTCTCTCAGTTTAGGTTTGTTCCAGTGAGAAATTTGGCAATATTTTGGCTCAGATGTCGAGCTGGTGAGTGTCTCTTCATTCTCGAACAACGTTGAGGTTCGCAGCTCAGATATATGTCGAGAACATTATCCTCATTCGCAGCCATGTTTTCTGATGCGTATGTATGTACACGTGTATTGCCACATAGGCCTATTCCGCCAGTATCCTGACGCATGAGTCTCTCAGTTTGTTTTTTTCCAGTGAGAAATTTGGCAATATTTTGGCTCAGATGTCGAGCTGGTGAGTGTCTCTTCATTCTCGAACAACGTTGAGGCTCGCAGCTCAGATATATGTCGAGAAAAATATCCTCATTCGCAGCCATGTTTTCTGATGTGTTTGTATGTACTCGTGTAGTGCCACATAGGCATATGCCGCCAGTGTCCTGACGCATGAGTCTCTCAGTTTAGGTTTGTTCCAGTGAGAAATTTGGCAATATTTTGGCTCAAATGTCGAGCTGGTGAGAGTCTCTTCATTCTCGAACAACGTTGAGGTTCGCAGCTCAGATATATGTCGAGAACATTATCCTCATTCGCAGCCATGTATTCTGATGTGTATGTATGTACACGTGTATTGCCACATAGGCCTATGCCGCCAGTATCCTGACGCATGAGTCTCTCAGTTTGGGTTTTTTCCAGTGAGAAATGTGGTAATATTTTGGCTCGGATGTCGAGCTGGTGAGTGTCTCTTCATTCTCGAACAACGTTGAGGATCGCAGCTCAGATATATGTCGACAAAATTATCCTCATTCGTAGCCATGTTTTCGTATGTGTATGTATGTACACGTGTATTGCCTCATAGGCCTATGCCGCCAGTGTCCTGACGTATGAGTCTAACAGTTTGGGGTTTTTCCAGTGAGAAATTTGGAAATATTTTGGCTCAGATTTTGAGCAGGCGAGTGTCTCTTCATTCTCAAACAACGTTGAGGTTCGCAGCTCAGATATAAGTTCATAAAATTATCCTCATTCGCAGCCATGTTTTTTGATGTGTTTGTATGTACACGTGTATTGCCACATAGGCATATGCCGCCAGGGTCCTGACGCATGAGTCTCTCAGTTTAGGTTTGTTCCCGTGAGAAATTTGGCAATATTTTGGCTCAGATGTCGAGCTGGTGAGTGTCTCTTCATTCTCGAACTACGTTGAGGTTGGCAGCTCAGATATATGTCGAGAACATTATCCTCATTCGCAGCCATGTTTTCTGATGTGTATGTATGTACACGTGTATTGCTACATAGGCATATGCCGCCAGTGTCCTGACGCATGAGTCTCTCAGTTTAGGATTGTTCCAGTGAGAAATTTGGCAATATTTTGGCTCAGATGTCGAGCTGGTGAGTGTCTCTTCATTCTCGAACAACGTTGAGGTTCGCAGCTAAGATATATATCGAGAACATTATCCTCATTCGCAGCCATGTTTTCTGATGTGTATGTATGTACACGTGTATTGCCACATAGGCCTATGCCGCCAGTATCCTGACGCATGAGTCTCTCAGTTTGGGTTTTTTTCAGTGAGAAATTTGGCAATATTTTGGCTCGGATGTCGAGCTGGTGAGTGTCTCTTCATTCTCGAACAACGTTGAGGATCGCAGCTCAGATATATGTCGACAAAATTATCCTCATTCGTAGA
Source organism: Crossaster papposus (assembly GCA_037893245.1). Lineage (NCBI taxonomy): Eukaryota > Metazoa > Echinodermata > Asteroidea > Velatida > Solasteridae > Crossaster > Crossaster papposus. Next base: position 2,721,517 of record JBAIAA010000009.1, on the reverse strand, counting down.
CATGTTTTCTTATGTGTATGTATGTACACGTGTATTGCCTCATAGGCCTATGCCGCCAGTGTCCTGACGTATGAGTCTAACAGTTTGGGTTTTTTCCAGTGAGAAATTTGGAAATATTTTGGCTCAGATTTTGAGCAGGCGAGTGTCTCTTCATTCTCAAACAACGTTGAGGTTCGCAGCTCAGATATAAGTTCATAAAATTATCCTCATTCGCAGCCATGTTTTCTGATGTGTTTGTATGTACACGTGTATTGCCACATAGGCATATGCCGCCAGTGTCCTGACGCATGAGTCTCTCAGTTTAGGTTTGTTCCAGTGAGAAATTTGGCAATATTTTGGCTCAGATGTCGAGCTGGTTAGTGTCTCTTCATTCTCGAACAACGTTGAGGTTCGCAGCTCAGATATGTGTCGAGAACATTATCCTCATTCGCAGCCATGTTTTCTGATGTGTATGTATGTACACGTGTATTGTCACATAGGCATATGCCGCCAGTGTCCTGACGCATGAGTCTCACAGTTTGGTTTTTTTTCCAGTGAGAAATTTGGCAATATTTTGGCTCGGATGTCGAGCTTGTGAGTGTCTCTTCATTCTCGAACAACGTTGAGGCTCGCAGCTCAGATATATGTCGAGACAAATATCCTCATTCGCAGCCGTGTTTTCTGATGTGTTTGCATGTACACGTGTAGTGCCACATAGGCATATGCCGCCAGTGTCCTGACGCATGAGTCTCTCAGTTTAGGTTTGTTCCAGTGAGAAATTTGGCAATATTTTGGCTCAAATGTCGAGCTGGTGAGTGTCTCTTCATTCTCGAACAACGTTGAGGTTCGCAGCTCAGATATATGTCGAGAACATTATCCTCATTCGCAGCCATGTTTTCTGATGTGTATGTATGTACACGTGTATTGCCACATAGGCCTATGCCGCCAGTATCCTGACGCATGAGTCTCTCAGTTTGGGTTTTTTTCCAGTGAGAAATTTGGTAATATTTTGGCTCGGATGTCGAGCTGGCGAGTGTCTCTTCATTCTCGAACAACGTTGAGGTTCGCAGCTCAGATATAAGTTCATACAATTATCCTCATTCGCAGCCATGTTTTCTTATGTTTATGCGTGTACACGTGTATTGCCGCATAGGCCTATGCCGCCAGTGTCCTGACGCATGTGTCTCAAAGTTTTGGTCTCTTCCGGTGAGAATTTTGGCGATATGTTAGATCAGATGTGGAGGTGGTGAATGTCTCTTCATTCTGGAACAACGTTGAGGCTCGCAGCTCAGATATATGTCGAGAAAAATATCCTCATTCGCAGCCATGTTTTCTGATGTGTTTGCATGTACACGTGTAGTGCCACATAGGCATATGCCGCCAGTGTCCTGACGCATGAGTCTCTCAGTTTAGGTTTGTTCCCGTGAGAAATTTGGCAATATTTTGGCTCAGATGTCGAGCTGGTGAGTGTCTCTTCATTCTCGAAAAACGTTGAGGTTCGCAGCTCAGATATAAGTTCATAAAATTATCCTCATTCGCAGCCATGTTTTTTGATGTGTTTGTATGTACACGTGTATTGCCACATAGGCATATGCCGCCAGGGACCTGACGCATGAGTCTCTCAGTTTAGGTTTGTTCCCGTGAGAAATTTGGCAATATTTTGGCTCAGATGTCGAGCTGGTGAGTGTCTCTTCATTCTCGAAAAACGTTGAGGTTGGCAGCTCAGATATATGTCGAGAACATTATCCTCATTCGCAGCCATGTTTTCTGATGTGTATGTATGTACACGTGTATTGCTACATAGGCATATGCCGCCAGTGTCCTGACGCATGAGTCTCTCAGTTTAGGATTGTTCCAGTGAGAAATTTGGCAATATTTTGGCTCAGATGTCGAGCTGGTGAGTGTCTCTTCATTCTCGAACAACGTTGAGGTTCGCAGCTCAGATATATATCGAGAACATTATCCTCATTCGCAGCCATGTTTTCTGATGTGTATGTATGTACACGTGTATTGCCACATAGGCCTATGCCGCCAGTATCCTGACGCATGAGTCTCTCAGTTTGGGTTTTTTTCAGTGAGAAATTTGGCAATATTTTGGCTCGGATGTCGAGCTGGTGAGTGTCTCTTCATTCTCGAACAACGTTGAGGATCGCAGCTCAGATATATGTCGACAAAATTATCCTCATTCGTAGCCATGTTTTCTTATGTGTATGTATGTACACGTGTATTGCCTCATAGGCCTATGCCGCCAGTGTCCTGACGTATGAGTCTAACAGTTTGGGTTTTTTCCAGTGAGAAATTTGGAAATATTTTGGCTCAGATTTCGAGCAGGCGAGTGTCTCTTCATTCTCAAACAACGTTGAGGTTCGCAGCTCAGATATAAGTTCATAAAATTATCCTCATTCGCAGCCATGTTTTCTGATGTGTTTGTATGTACACGTGTATTGCCACATAGGCATATGCCGCCAGTGTCCTGACGCATGAGTCTCTCAGATTAGGTTTGTTCCAGTGAGAAATTTGGCAATATTTTGGCTCTGATGTCGAGCTGGCGAGTGTCTCTTCATCTTGGAACTACGTTGAGGTTCGCAACTCAGATATAAGTTCATAAAATTATCCTCATTCGCAGCCATGTTTTCTGATGTGTATGTATGTACACGTGTATTGCCACATAGGCCTATGGCGCCAGTATCCTGACGCATGAGTCTCTCAGTTTGGGGTTTTTCCAGTGAGAAATGTGGCAATATTTTGGCTCGGATGTCGAGCTGGTGAGTGTCTCTTCATTCTCGAACAACGTTGAGGTTCGCAGCTCAGATATAAGTTCATAAAATTATCCTCATTCGCAGCCATGTTTTCTGATGTGTTTGTATGTACACGTGTATTGCCACATAGGCATATGCCGCCAGTGTCCTGACGCATGAGTCTCTCAGTTTAGGTTTGTTCCAGTGAGAAATTTGGCAATATTTTGGCTCAGATGTCGAGCTGGTGAGTGTCTCTTCATTCTCGAACAACGTTGAGGTTCGCAGCTCAGATATGTGTCGAGAACATTATCCTCATTCGCAGCCATGTTTTCTGATGTGTATGTATGTACACGTGTATTGTCACATAGGCATATGCCGCCAGTGTCCTGACGCATGAGTCTCACAGTTTGGTTTTTTTTCCAGTGAGAAATTTGGCAATATTTTGGCTCGGATGTCGAGCTTGTGAGTGTCTCTTCATTCTCGAACAACGTTGAGGCTCGCAGCTCAGATATATGTCGAGACAAATATCCTCATTCGCAGCCGTGTTTTCTGATGTGTTTGCATGTACACGTGTAGTGCCACATAGGCATATGCCGCCAGTGTCCTGACGCATGAGTCTCTCAGTTTAGGTTTGTTCCAGTGAGAAATTTGGCAATATTTTGGCTCAAATGTCGAGCTGGTGAGTGTCTCTTCATTCTCGAACAACGTTGAGGTTCGCAGCTCAGATATATGTCGAGAACATTATCCTCATTCGCAGCCATGTTTTCTGATGTGTATGTATGTACACGTGTATTGCCACATAGGCCTATGCCGCCAGTATCCTGACGCATGAGTCTCTCAGTTTGGGTTTTTTTCCAGTGAGAAATTTGGTAATATTTTGGCTCGGATGTCGAGCTGGTGAGTGTCTCTTCATTCTCGAACAACGTTGAGGTTCGCAGCTCAGATATAAGTTCATACAATTATCCTCATTCGCAGCCATGTTTTCTTATGTTTATGCGTGTACACGTGTATTGCCGCATAGGCCTATGCCGCCAGTGTCCTGACGCATGTGTCTCAAAGTTTTGGTCTCTTCCGGTGAGAATTTTGGCAATATGTTAGCTCAGATGTGGAGGTGGTGAATGTCTCTTCATTCTGGAACAACGTTGAGGCTCGCAGCTCAGATATATGTCGAGAAAAATATCCTCATTCGCAGCCATGTTTTCTGATGTGTTTGCATGTACACGTGTAGTGCCACATAGGCATATGCCGCCAGTGTCCTGACGCATGAGTCTCTCAGTTTAGGTTTGTTCCCGTGAGAAATTTGGCAATATTTTGGCTCAGATGTCGAGCTGGTGAGTGTCTCTTCATTCTCGAAAAACGTTGAGGTTCGCAGCTCAGATATAAGTTCATAAAATTATCCTCATTCGCAGCCATGTTTTTTGATGTGTTTGTATGTACACGTGTATTGCCACATAGGCATATGCCGCCAGGGACCTGACGCATGAGTCTCTCAGTTTAGGTTTGTTCCCGTGAGAAATTTGGCAATATTTTGGCTCAGATGTCGAGCTGGTGAGTGTCTCTTCATTCTCGAAAAACGTTGAGGTTGGCAGCTCAGATATATGTCGAGAACATTATCCTCATTCGCAGCCATGTTTTCTGATGTGTATGTATGTACACGTGTATTGCTACATAGGCATATGCCGCCAGTGTCCTGACGCATGAGTCTCTCAGTTTAGGATTGTTCCAGTGAGAAATTTGGCAATATTTTGGCTCAGATGTCGAGCTGGTGAGTGTCTCTTCATTCTCGAACAACGTTGAGGTTCGCAGCTCAGATATATATCGAGAACATTATCCTCATTCGCAGCCATGTTTTCTGATGTGTATGTATGTACACGTGTATTGCCACATAGGCCTATGCCGCCAGTATCCTGACGCATGAGTCTCTCAGTTTGGGTTTTTTTCAGTGAGAAATTTGGCAATATTTTGGCTCGGATGTCGAGCTGGTGAGTGTCTCTTCATTCTCGAACAACGTTGAGGATCGCAGCTCAGATATATGTCGACAAAATTATCCTCATTCGTAGCCATGTTTTCTTATGTGTATGTATGTACACGTGTATTGCCTCATAGGCCTATGCCGCCAGTGTCCTGACGTATGAGTCTAACAGTTTGGTTTTTTTCCAGTGAGAAATTTGGAAATATTTTGGCTCAGATTTCGAGCAGGCGAGTGTCTCTTCATTCTCAAACAACGTTGAGGTTCGCAGCTCAGATATAAGTTCATAAAATTATCCTCATTCGCAGCCATGTTTTCTGATGTGTTTGTATGTACACGTGTATTGCCACATAGGCATATGCCGCCAGTGTCCTGACGCATGAGTCTCTCAGATTAGGTTTGTTCCAGTGAGAAATTTGGCAATATTTTGGCTCTGATGTCGAGCTGGCGAGTGTCTCTTCATCTTGGAACTACGTTGAGGTTCGCAACTCAGATATAAGTTCATAAAATTATCCTCATTCGCAGCCATGTTTTCTTATGTGTATGTATGTACACGTGTATTGCCACATAGGCCTATGGCGCCAGTATCCTGACGCATGAGTCTCTCAGTTTGGGGTTTTTCCAGTGAGAAATGTGGCAATATTTTGGCTCGGATGTCGAGCTGGTGAGTGTCTCTTCATTCTCGAACAACGTTGAGGCTCGCAGCTCAGATATATGTCGACAAAATTATCCTCATTCGTAGCCATGTTTTCCTATGTGTATGTATGTACACGTGTATTGCCTCATAGGCCTATGCCGCCCGTGTCCTGACGTATGAGTCTCACAGTTTGGGTCTTTTCCAGTGAGAAATTTGGAAATATTTTGTCTCAGATGTCGAGCAGTCGAGTGTCTCTTCATTCTCGAACAACGTTGAGGTTCGCAGCTCAGATATGTGTCGAGAACATTATCCTCATTCGCAGCCATGTTTTCTGATGTGTATGTATGTACACGTGTATTGCCACATAGGCATATGCCGCCAGTGTCCTGACGCATGAGTCTCTCAGTTTGGGTTTTTTTCCAGTGAGAAATTTGGCAATATTTTGGCTCTGATGTCGAGCTGGCGAGTGTCTCTTCATCTTGGAACTACGTTGAGGTTCGCAGCTCAGATATAAGTTCATAAACTTATCCTCATTCGCAGCCATGTTTTCTTATGTGTATGTATGTACACGTGTATTGCCACATAGGCCTATGGCGCCAGTAACCTGACGCATGAGTATCTCAGTTTGGTTTTTTTTCCAGTGAGAAATGTGGCAATATTTTGGCTCGGATGTCGAGCTGGTGAGTGTCTCTTCATTCTCGAACAACGTTGAGGCTCGCAGCTCAGATATATGTCGACAAAATTATCCTCATTCGTAGCCATGTTTTCCTATGTGTATGTATGTACACGTGTATTGCCTCATAGGCCTATGGCGCCAGTATCCTGACGTATGAGTCTCACAGTTTGGGTCTTTTCCAGTGAGAAATTTGGAAATATTTTGGCTCAGATGTCGAGCAGGCGAGGGTCTCTTCATTTTTGAACAACGTTGAGGTTTGCAGCTCAGATATAAGTTCATAAAATTATCCTCATTCGCAGCCATGTTTTCAGATGTGTATGTATGTACACGTGTATTGCCACATAGGCATATGCCGCCAGTGTCCTGACGCATGACTCTCTCAGTTTAGGTTTGTTCCAGTGAGAAATTTGGCAATATTTTGTCTCAGATGTCGAGCAGTCGAGTGTCTCTTCATTCTCGAACAACGTTGAGGTTCGCAGCTCAGATATAAGTTCATAGAATTATCCTCATTCGCAGCCATGTTTTCTGATGTGTTTGTATGTACACGTGTATTGCCTCATAGGCCTATGCCGCCAGTGTCCTGACGTATGAGTCTAACAGTTTGGTTTTTTTCCAGTGAGAAATTTGGAAATATTTTGGCTCAGATTTCGAGCAGGCGAGTGTCTCTTCATTCTCAAACAACGTTGAGGTTCGCAGCTCAGATATAAGTTCATAAAATTATCCTCATTCGCAGCCATGTTTTCTGATGTGTTTGTATGTACACGTGTATTGCCACATAGGCATATGCCGCCAGTGTCCTGACGCATGAGTCTCTCAGTTTAGGTTTGTTCCAGTGAGAAATTTGGCAATATTTTGGCTCAGATGTCCAGCTGGTGAGTGTCTCTTCATTCTCGAACAACGTTGAGGTTCGCAGCTCAGATATATGTCGAGAACATTATCCTCATTCGCAGCCATGTTTTCTGATGCGTATGTATGTACACGTGTATTGCCACATAGGCATATGCCGCCAGTGTCCTGACGCATGAATCTCTCAGTTTGGGTTTTTTCCAGTGAGAAATTTGGCAATATTTTGGCTCGGATGTCGAGCTGGTGAGTGTCTCTTCATACTCGAACAACGTTGAGGATTGCAGCTCAGATATATGTTGACAACATTATTCTCATTCGTAGCCATGTTTTCTTATGTGTTTGTATGTACACGTGTATTGCCTCATAGGCCTATGCCGCCCGTGTCCTGACGTATGAGTTTCACAGTTTGGGTTTTTTCCAGTGGGAAATTTGGAAATATTTTGGCTCAGATGTCGAGCAGGCGAGGGTCTCTTCATTTTTGAACAACGTTGAGGTTTGCAGCTCAGATATAAGTTCATAAAATTATCCTCATTCGCAGCCATGTTTTCAGATGTGTATGTATGTACACGTGTATTGCCACATAGGCATATGCCGCCAGTGTCCTGACGCATGACTCTCTCAGTTTAGGTTTGTTCCAGTGAGAAATTTGGCAATATTTTGTCTCAGATGTCGAGCAGTCGAGTGTCTCTTCATTCTCGAACAACGTTGAGGTTCGCAGCTCAGATATGTGTCGAGAACATTATCCTCATTCGCAGCCATGTTTTCTGATGTGTATGTATGTACACGTGTATTGCCACATAGGCATATGCCGCCAGTGTCCTGACGCATGAGTCTCTCAGTTTGGGTTTTTTCCAGTGAGAAATTTGGCAATATTTTGGCTCTGATGTCGAGCTGGCGAGTGTCTCTTCATCTTGGAACTACGTTGAGGTTCGCAGCTCAGATATAAGTTCATAAACTTATCCTCATTCGCAGCCATGTTTTCTTATGTGTATGTATGTACACGTGTATTGCCACATAGGCCTATGGCGCCAGTATCCTGACGTATGAGTCTCACAGTTTGGGTCTTTTCCAGTGAAAAATTTGGAAATATTTTGTCTCAGATGTCGAGCAGGCGAGTGTCTCTTCATTCTCGAACAACGTTGAGGTTCGCAGCTCAGATATAAGTTCATAGAATTATCCTCAATCGCAGCCATGTTTTCTGATGTGTTTGTATGTACACGTGTATTGCCTCATAGGCCTATGCCGCCAGTGTCCTGACGTATGAGTCTAACAGTTTGGTTTTTTTCCAGTGAGAAATTTGGAAATATTTTGGCTCAGATTTCGAGCAGGCGAGTGTCTCTTCATTCTCAAACAACGTTGAGGTTCGCAGCTCAGATATAAGTTCATAAAATTATCCTCATTCGCAGCCATGTTATCTGATGTGTTTGTATGTACACGTGTATTGCCACATAGGCATATGCCGCCAGTGTCCTGACGCATGAGTCTCTCAGTTTAGGTTTGTTCCAGTGAGAAATTTGGCAATATTTTGGCTCAGATGTCCAGCTGGTGAGTGTCTCTTCATTCTCGAACAACGTTGAGGTTTGCAGCTCAGATATATGTCGAGAACATTATCCTCATTCGCAGCCATGTTTTCTGATGCGTATGTATGTACACGTGTATTGCCACATAGGCATATGCCGCCAGTGTCCTGACGCATGAGTCTCTCAGTTTGGGTTTTTTCCAGTGAGAAATTTGGCAATATTTTGGCTCGGATGTCGAGCTGGTGAGTGTCTCTTCATACTCGAACAACGTTGAGGATCGCAGCTCAGATATATGTTGACAACATTATTCTCATTCGTAGCCATGTTTTCTTATGTGTTTGTATGTACACGTGTATTGCCTCATAGGCCTATGCCGCCCGTGTCCTGACGTATGAGTCTCACAGTTTGGGTTTTTTCCAGTGGGAAATTTGGAAATATTTTGGCTCAGATGTCGAGCAGGCGAGGGTCTCTTCATTTTTGAACAACGTTGAGGTTTGCAGCTCAGATATAAGTTCATAAAATTATCCTCATTCGCAGCCATGTTTTCAGATGTGTATGTATGTACACGTGTATTGCCACATAGGCATATGCCGCCAGTGTCCTGACGCATGACTCTCTCAGTTTAGGTTTGTTCCAGTGAGAAATTTGGCAATATTTTGGCTCAGATGTCGAGCTGGTGAGTGTCTCTTCATTCTCGAACAACGTTGAGGTTCGCAGCTCAGATATATGTCGAGATCATTATCCTCATTCGCAGCCATGTTTTCTGATGTGTATGTATGTACACGTGTATTGCCACATATGCCTATGCCGCCAGTATCCTGACGCATGAGTCTCTCAGTTTGGTGTTTTTCCAGTGAGAAATTTGGCAATATTTTGGGTCGGATGTTGAGCTGGTGATCGTCTCTTCATTCTCGAACAACGTTGAGAATCGCAGCTCAGATATATGTCGACAAAATTATCCTCATTCGTAGCCACGTTTTCTTATGTGTATGTATGTACACGTGTATTGCCTCATAGGCCTATGCCGCCAGTGTCCTGACGCATGAGTCTCACAGTTTTGGTCTCTTCCGGTTAGAATTTTGGCGATGTGTTAGCTCAGATGTGGAGGTGTTGAATGTCTCTTCATTCTGGAACAACGTTGAGCTTCGCAGCTCAGATATATGTCTAGAACATTATCCTCATTCGCAGCCATGTTTTCTGATGTGTATGTATGTACACGTGTATTGCCACATAGGCCTATCCTGCCAGTATACTGACGCATGAGTCTCTCAGTTTGTTTGTTTTTCCAGTGAGAAATTTGGCAATATTTTGGCTCGGATGTCGAGCTGGTGAGTGTCTCTTCATTCTCGAACTACGTTGAGGCTCGCAGCTCAAATATATGTCGAGAAAATGGTCCTCATTCGCAGCCATGTTTTCTTATGTGTATGGATGTACACGTGTATTGCCTCATAGGCCTATGCCGCCAGTGTCCTGACGCATGAGTCTCACAGTTTTGTTTTTTTCCAGTGAGAAATTTGGAAGAATTTTGGCTCAGATGTCGAGCTGGTGAGTGTCTCTTCATTCTCGAACAACGTTGATGATCGCAGCTCAGATATATGTCGACAAAATTATCCTCATTCGTAGCCATGTTTTCTTATGTGTATGTATGTACACGTGTATTGCCTCATAGGCCTATGCCGCCAGTGTCCTGACGTATGAGTCTAACAGTTTGGGTTTTTTTCCAGTGAGAAATTTGGCAATATTTTGGCTCAGATGTCGAGCTGGTGAGTGTCTCTTCATTCTCGAACAACGTTGAGGTTCGCAGCTCAGATGTATGTCGAGAACATTATCCTCATTCGCAGCCATGTTTTCTGATGTGTATGTATGTACACGTGTATTGCCACATAGGCCTATGCCGCCAGTATCCTGACGCATGAGTCTCTCAGTTTGGGTTTTTTTCAGTGAGAAATTTGGCAATATTTTGGCTCGGATGTCGAGCTGGTGAGTGTCTCTTCATTCTTGAACAACGTTGAGGATCGCAGCTCAGATATATGTCGACAAAATTATCCTCATTCGTAGCCATGTTTTCAGATGTGTATGTATGTACACGTGTATTGCCACATAGGCATATGCCGCCAGTATCCTGACGCATGAGTCTCTCAGTTTGGTTTTTTTCCAGTGAGAAATTTGGCAATATTTTGGGTCGGATGTCGAGCTGGGGATCGTCTCTTCATTCTCGAACAACGTTGAGAATCGCAGCTCAGATATATGTCGACAAAATTATCCTCATTCGTAGCCACGTTTTCTTATGTGTATGTATGTACACGTGTATTGCCTCATAGGCCTATGCCGCCAGTGTCCTGACGCATGAGTCTCAAAGTTTTGGTCTCTTCCGGTTAGAATTTTGGCGATGTGTTAGCTCAGATGTGGAGGTGTTGAATGTCTCTTCATTCTCGAACAACGTTGAGCTTCGCAGCTCAGATATATGTCTAGAACATTATCCTCATTCGCAGCCATGTTTTCTGATGTGTATGTATGTACACGTGTATTGCCACATAGGCCTATCCTGCCAGTATACTGACGCATGAGTCTCTCAGTTTGTTTGTTTTTCCAGTGAGAAATTTGGCAATATTTTGGCTCGGATGTCGAGCTGGTGAGTGTCTCTTCATTCTCGAACTACGTTGAGGCTTGCAGCTCAAATATATGTCGAAAAATGGTCCTCATTCGCAGCCATGTTTTCTTATGTGTATGGATGTACACGTGTATTGCCTCATAGGCCTATGCCGCCAGTGTCCTGACGCACGAGTCTCACAGTTTTGTATTTTTCCAGTGAGAAATTTGGAAGAATTTTGGCTCAGATGTCGAGCTGGTGAGTGTCTCTTCATTCTCGAACAACGTTGATGATCGCAGCTCAGATATATGTCGACAAAATTATCCTCATTTGTAGCCATGTTTTCTTATGTGTATGTATGTACACGTGTATTGCCTCATAGGCCTATGCCGCCAGTGTCCTGACGTATGAGTCTAACAGTTTGGGTTTTTTCCAGTGAGAAATTTTGAAATATTTTGGCTCAGATTTCGAGCAGGCGAGTGTCTCTTCATTCTCAAACAACGTTGAGTTTCGCAGCTCAGATATAAGTTCATAAAATTATCCTCATTCGCAGCCATGTTTTCTGATGTGTTTGTATGTACACTTGTATTGCCACATAGGCATATGCCGCCAGTGTCCTGACGCATGAGTCTCTCAGTTTGGGTTTTTTCCAGTGAGAAATTTGGCAATATTTTGGCTCGGATGTCGAGCTGGTGAGTGTCTCTTCATACTCGAACAACGTTGAGTATCGCAGCTCAGATATATGTTGAGAACATTATTCTCATTCGCAGCCATGTTTTCTGATGTGTATGTATGTACACGTGTATTGGCACATAGGCCTATGCCGCCAGTATCCTGACGCATGATTCTCTCAGTTTGTTTGTTTTTCCAGTGAACAATTTGGCAATATTTTGGCTCGGATGTCGAGCTGGTGAGTGTCTCTTCATACTCGAACAACGTTGAGGATCGCAGCTCAGATATATGTTGAGAACATTATCCTCATTTGCAGCCATGTTTTCTGATGTGTATGTATGTACACGTGTATTGGCACATAGGCCTATGCCGCCAGTATCCTGACGCATGATTCTCTCAGTTTGTTTGTTTTTCCAGTGAACAATTTGGCAATATTTTGGCTCGGATGTCGAGCTGGTGAGTGTCTCTTCATACTCGAACAACGTTGAGGATCGCAGCTCAGATATATGTTGAGAACATTATCCTCATTTGCAGCCATGTTTTCTGATGTGTATGTATGTACACGTGTATTGGCACATAGGCCTATGCCGCCAGTATCCTGACGCATGATTCTCTCAGTTTGTTTGTTTTTCCAGTGAACAATTTGGCAATATTTTGGCTCGGATGTCGAGCTGGTGAGTGTCTCTTCATTCTCGAACAACGTTGAGGCTCGCAGCTCAGATATATGTCGAGAAAATTGTCCTCATTCGCAGCCATGTTTTCCTATGTGTATGTATGTACACGTGTATTGCCTCATAGGCCTATGCCGCCAGTGTCCTGACGTATGAGTCTAACAGTTTGGGTTTTTTCCAGTGAGAAATTTGGCAATATTTTGGGTCAGATGTCGAGCTGGTGAGTGTCTCTTCATTCTCGAACAACGTTGAGGTTCGCAGCTCAGATGTATGTCGAGAACATTATCCTCATTCGCAGCCATGTTTTCTGATGTGTATGTATGTACACGTGTATTGCCACATAGGCCTATGCCGCCAGTATCCTGACGCATGAGTCTCTCAGTTTGGGTTTTTTTCAGTGAGAAATTTGGCAATATTTTGGCTCGGATGTCGAGCTGGTGAGTGTCTCTTCATTCTTGAACAACGTTGAGGATCGCAGCTCAGATATATGTCGACAAAATTATCCTCATTCGTAGCCATGTTTTCTTATGTTTATGTATGTACACGTGTATTGCCTCATAGGCCTATGCCGCCAGTGTCCTGACGTATGAGTCTAACAGTTTTGGTTTTTTCCAGTGAGAAATTTAGAAAATATTTTGGCTCAGATTTCGAGCAGGCGAGTGTCTCTTCATTCTCAAACAACGTTGAGTTTCGCAGCTCAGATACAAGTTCATAAAATTATCCTCATTCGCAGCCATGTTTTCTGATGTGTTTGTATGTACACGTGTATTGCCACATAGGCATATGCCGCCAGTGTCCTTACGCAAGAGTCTCTCAGTTTAGGTTTGTTCCAGTGAGAAATTTGGCAATATTTTGGCTCAGATGTCGAGCTGGTGAGTGTCTCTTCATTCTCGAACAACGTTGAGGTTCGCAGCTCAGATATATGTCGAGAACATTATCCTCATTCGCAGCCATGTTTTCAGATGTGTATGTATGTACACGTGTATTGCCACATAGGCATATGCCGCCAGTGTCCTGACGCATGACTCTCTCAGTTTAGGTTTGTTCCAGTGATAAATTTGGCAATATTTTGGCTCAGATGTCGAGCTGGTGAGTGTCTCTTCATTCTCGAACAACGTTGAGGTTCGCAGCTCAGATATATGTCGAGATCATTATCCTCATTCGCAGCCATGTTTTCTGATGTGTATGTATGTACACGTGTATTGCCACATAGGCCTATGCCGCCAGTATCCTGACGCATGAGTCTCTCAGTTTGGTTTTTTTCCAGTGAGAAATTTGGCAATATTTTGGGTCGGATGTCGAGCTGGGGATCGTCTCTTCATTCTCGAACAACGTTGAGAATCGCAGCTCAGATATATGTCGACAAAATTATCCTCATTCGTAGCCACGTTTTCTTATGTGTATGTATGTACACGTGTATTGCCTCATAGGCCTATGCCGCCAGTGTCCTGACGCATGAGTCTCAAAGTTTGGTCTCTTCCGGTTAGAATTTTGGCGATGTGTTAGCTCAGATGTGGAGGTGTTGAATGTCTCTTCATTCTCGAACAACGTTGAGCTCCGCAGCTCAGATATATGTCTAGAACATTATCCTCATTCGCAGCCATGTTTTCTGATGTGTATGTATGTACACGTGTATTGCCACATAGGCCTATCCTGCCAGTATATTGACGCATGAGTCTCTCAGTTTGTTTGTTTTTCCAGTGAGAAATTTGGCAATATTTTGGCTCGGATGTCGAGCTGGTGAGTGTCTCTTCATTCTCGAACTACGTTGAGGCTTGCAGCTCAAATATATGTCGAAAAATGGTCCTCATTCGCAGCCATGTTTTCTTATGTGTATGGATGTACACGTGTATTGCCTCATAGGCCTATGCCGCCAGTGTCCTGACGCATGAGTCTCACAGTTTTGTATTTTTCCAGTGAGAAATTTGGAAGAATTTTGGCTCAGATGTCGAGCTGGTGAGTGTCTCTTCATTCTCGAACAACGTTGATGATCGCAGCTCAGATATATGTCGACAAAATTATCCTCATTTGTAGCCATGTTTTCTTATGTGTATGTATGTACACGTGTATTGCCTCATAGGCCTATGCCGCCAGTGTCCTGACGTATGAGTCTAACAGTTTGGGTTTTTTCCAGTGAGAAATTTTGAAATATTTTGGCTCAGATTTCGAGCAGGCGAGTGTCTCTTCATTCTCAAACAACGTTGAGTTTCGCAGCTCAGATATAAGTTCATAAAATTATCCTCATTCGCAGCCATGTTTTCTGATGTGTTTGTATGTACACTTGTATTGCCACATAGGCATATGCCGCCAGTGTCCTGACGCATGAGTCTCTCAGTTTGGGTTTTTTCCAGTGAGAAATTTGGCAATATTTTGGCTCGGATGTCGAGCTGGTGAGTGTCTCTTCATACTCGAACAACGTTGAGTATCGCAGCTCAGATATATGTTGAGAACATTATCCTCATTCGCAGCCATGTTTTCTGATGTGTATGTATGTACACGTGTATTGGCACATAGGCCTATGCCGCCAGTATCCTGACGCATGATTCTCTCAGTTTGTTTGTTTTTCCAGTGAACAATTTGGCAATATTTTGGCTCGGATGTCGAGCTGGTGAGTGTCTCTTCATTCTCGAACAACGTTGAGGCTCGCAGCTCAGATATATGTCGAGAAAATTGTCCTCATTCGCAGCCATGTTTTCCTATGTGTATGGATGTACACGTGTATTGCCTCTTAGGCCTATGCCGCCAGTGTCCTGACGCATGATTCCCACAGTTTGGTTGTTATTTCAGTGAGAAATTTGGCAATATTTTGGGTCGGATGTCGAGCTGGTGATCGTCTCTTCATTCTCGAACAACGTTGAGAATCGCAGCTCAGATATATGTCGACAAAATTATCCTCATTCGTAGCCACGTTTTCTTATGTGTATGTATGTACACGTGTATTGCCTCATAGGCCTATGCCGCCAGTGTCCTGACGCATGAGTCTCAAAGTTTTGGTCTCTTCCGGTTAGAATTTTGGCGATGTGTTAGCTCAGATGTGGAGGTGTTGAATGTCTCTTCATTCTCGAACAACGTTGAGCTTCGCAGCTCAGATATATGTCTAGAACATTATCCTCATTCGCAGCCATGTTTTCTGATGTGTATGTATGTACACGTGTATTGCCACATAGGCCTATCCTGCCAGTATACTGACGCATGAGTCTCTCAGTTTTTTTGTTTTTCCAGTGAGAAATTTGGCAATATTTTGGCTCGGATGTCGAGCTGGTGAGTGTCTCTTCATTCTCGAACTACGTTGAGGCTTGCAGCTCAAATATATGTCGAGAAAATGGTCCTCATTCGCAGCCATGTTTTCTTATGTGTATGGATGTACACGTGTATTGCCTCATAGGCCTATGCCGCCAGTGTCCTGACGCATGAGTCTCACAGTTTTGTTTTTTTCCAGTGAGAAATTTGGAAGAATTTTGGCTCAGATGTCGAGCTGGTGAGTGTCTCTTCATTCTCGAACAACGTTGATGATCGCAGCTCAGATATATGTCGACAAAATTATCCTCATTCGTAGCCATGTTTTATGATGTGTATGTATGTACACGTGTATTGCCTCATAGGCCTATGCCGCCAGTGTCCTGACGTATGAGTCTAACAGTTTGGGTTTTTTCCAGTGAGAAATTTTGAAATATTTTGGCTCAGATTTTGAGCAGGCGAGTGTCTCTTCATTCTCAAACAACGTTGAGTTTCGCAGCTCAGATATAAGTTCATAAAATTATCCTCATTCGCAGCCATGTTTTCTGATGTGTTTGTATGTACACTTGTATTGCCACATAGGCATATGCCGCCAGTGTCCTGACGCATGAGTCTCTCAGTTTGGGTTTTTTCCAGTGAGAAATTTGGCAATATTTTGGCTCGGATGTCGAGCTGGTGAGTGTCTCTTCATACTCGAACAACGTTGAGGATCGCAGCTCAGATATATGTTGAGAACATTATCCTCATTTGCAGCCATGTTTTCTGATGTGTATGTATGTACACGTGTATTGGCACATAGGCCTATGCCGCCAGTATCCTGACGCATGATTCTCTCAGTTTGTTTGTTTTTCCAGTGAACAATTTGGCAATATTTTGGCTCGGATGTCGAGCTGGTGAGTGTCTCTTCATTCTCGAACAACGTTGAGGCTCGCAGCTCAGATATATGTCGAGAAAATTGTCCTCATTCGCAGCCATGTTTTCCTATGTGTATGGATGTACACGTGTATTGCCTCTTAGGCCTATGCCGCCAGTGTCCTGACGCATGATTCCCACAGTTTGGTTGTTATTTCAGTGAGAAATTTGGCAATATTTTGGCTCGGATGTCGAGCTGGTGAGTGTCTCTTCATTCTCGAACAACGTTGAGGCTCGCAGCTCAGATATATGTCGAGAAAAATATCCTCATTCGCAGCCATGTTTTCTGATTTGTTTGTAGGTACACGTGTATTGCCACATAGGCATATGCCGCCCGTGTCCTGACGTATGAGTCTCACAGTTTGGGTTTTTTCCAGTGAGAAATTTGGAAATAATTTGGCTCAGATGTCGAGCTGGTGAGTGTCCCTTCATTCTCGAACAACGTTGAGGTTCGCAGCTCAGATATATGTCGTGAAAATTGTGCTCATTCGCAGCCATGTTTTGTTATGTGTATGTATGTACACGTGTATTGCCTCATAGGCCTATGCCGCCAGTGTCCTGACGCATGAGTCTCACAGTTTTGTTTTTTTCCAGTGAGAAATTTGGAAATATTTTGGCTCAGATGTCGAGCTGGCGAGTGTCTCTTCATTCTCGAACAACGTTGAGCTTCGCAGCTCAGATATATGTCTAGAACATTATCCTCATTCGCAGCCATGTTTTCTGATGTGTATGTATGTACACGTGTATTGCCACATAGGCCTATCCTGCCAGTATACTGACGCATGAGTCTCTCAGTTTGTTTGTTTTTCCAGTGAGAAATTTGGCAATATTTTGGCTCGGATGTCGAGCTGGTGAGTGTCTCTTCATTCTCGAACTACGTTGAGGCTTGCAGCTCAAATATATGTCGAGAAAATGGTCCTCATTCGCAGCCATGTTTTCTTATGTGTATGGATGTACACGTGTATTGCCTCATAGGCCTATGCCGCCAGTGTCCTGACGCATGAGTCTCACAGTTTTGTTTTTTTCCAGTGAGAAATTTGGAAGAATTTTGGCTCAGATGTCGAGCTGGTGAGTGTCTCTTCATTCTCGAACAACGTTGATGATCGCAGCTCAGATATATGTCGACAAAATTATCCTCATTCGTAGCCATGTTTTATGATGTGTATGTATGTACACGTGTATTGCCTCATAGGCCTATGCCGCCAGTGTCCTGACGTATGAGTCTAACAGTTTGGGTTTTTTCCAGTGAGAAATTTTGAAATATTTTGGCTCAGATTTCGAGCAGGCGAGTGTCTCTTCATTCTCAAACAACGTTGAGTTTCGCAGCTCAGATATAAGTTCATAAAATTATCCTCATTCGCAGCCATGTTTTCTGATGTGTTTGTATGTACACTTGTATTGCCACATAGGCATATGCCGCCAGTGTCCTGACGCATGAGTCTCTCAGTTTGGGTTTTTTCCAGTGAGAAATTTGGCAATATTTTGGCTCGGATGTCGAGCTGGTGAGTGTCTCTTCATACTCGAACAACGTTGAGGATCGCAGCTCAGATATATGTTGAGAACATTATCCTCATTTGCAGCCATGTTTTCTGATGTGTATGTATGTACACGTGTATTGGCACATAGGCCTATGCCGACAGTATCCTGACGCATGATTCTCTCAGTTTGTTTGTTTTTCCAGTGAACAATTTGGCAATATTTTGGCTCGGATGTCGAGCTGGTGAGTGTCTCTTCATTCTCGAACAACGTTGAGGCTCGCAGCTCAGATATATGTCGAGAAAATTGTCCTCATTCGCAGCCATGTTTTCCTATGTGTATGGATGTACACGTGTATTGCCTCTTAGGCCTATGCCGCCAGTGTCCTGACGCATGATTCCCACAGTTTGGTTGTTATTTCAGTGAGAAATTTGGCAATATTTTGGCTCGGATGTCGAGCTGGTGAGTGTCTCTTCATTCTCGAACAACGTTGAGGCTCGCAGCTCAGATATATGTCGAGAAAAATATCCTCATTCGCAGCCATGTTTTCTGATTTGTTTGTAGGTACACGTGTATTGCCACATAGGCATATGCCGCCCGTGTCCTGACGTATGAGTCTCACAGTTTGGGTTTTTTCCAGTGAGAAATTTGGAAATAATTTGGCTCAGATGTCGAGCTGGTGAGTGTCCCTTCATTCTCGAACAACGTTGAGGTTCGCAGCTCAGATATATGTCGTGAAAATTGTGCTCATTCGCAGCCATGTGTTGTTATGTGTATGTATGTACACGTGTATTGCCACATAGGCCTATGCCGCCAGTGTCCTGACGCATGAGTCTCACAGTTTTGTTTTTTTCCAGTGAGAAATTTGGAAATATTTTGGCTCAGATGTCGAGCTGGCGAGTGTCTCTTCATTTTCAAACTACGTTGAGGTTCGCAGCTCAGATATAAGTTCATAAAATTATCCTCATTCGCAGCCATGTTTTCTTATGTTTATGCGTGTACACGTGTATTGCCGCATAGGCCTATGCCGCCAGTGTCCTGACGCATGAGTCTCAAAGTTTTGGTCTCTTCCGGTGAGAATGTTTGGCGATATGTTAGCTCAGATGTGGAGGTGGTGAATGTCTCTTCATTCTCCAACAACGTTGAGGTTCGCAGCTCAGATATATGTCGAGAAAAATATCCTCATTCGCAGCCATGTTTTCTGATGTGTTTGTATGTACACGTGTATTGCCACATAGGAATATGCCGCCAGTGTCCTGACGCATGAGTCTCTCAGTTTAGGTTTGTTCCAGTGAGCAATTTGGCAATATTTTGGCTCAGATGTCGAGCTGGTGAGTGTCCCTTCATTCTCGAACAACGTTGAGGTTCGCAGCTCAGATATATGTCGTGAAAATTGTGCTCATTCGCAGCCATGTTTTCTTATGTGTATGTATGTACACGTGTATTGCCTCATAGGCCTATGCCGCCCGTGTCCTGACGTATGAGTCTCACAGTTTGGTTTTTTTCCAGTGAGAAATATGGAAATATTTTGGCTCAGATGTGGAGGTGGTGAATGTCTCTTCATTCTCCAATAACGTTGAGGTTTGCAGCTCAGATATATGTCGAGAAACATATCCTCATTCGCAGCCATGTTTTCTGATGTGTTTGTAGGTACACGTGTGTTGCCACATAGGCATATACCGCCAGTGTCCTGACGCATGAGTCTCTCAGTTTAGGTTTGTACCAGTGAGAAATTTGGCAATATTTTGGCTTAGATGTCGAGCTGGCGAGTGTCTCTTCATTCTCGAACAACGTTGAGGTTCGCAGCTCAGATATATGTCGAGAACATTATCCTCATTCGCAGCCATGTTTTATGATGTGTATGTATGTACACGTGTATTGCCACATAGGCCGATGGCGCCATTATCCTGACGCATGAGTCTCTCAATTTTTTTTTTTTTCAGTGATAAATTTGGCAATATTTTGGCTCGGATGTCGAGTTGGTGAGTGTCTCTTCATTCTCGAACAACGTTGAGGCTCTCAGCTCAGATATATGTCGACAAAATTATCCTCATTCGTAGCCATGTTTTCTTATGTGTATGTATGTACATGTGTATTGCCTCATATGCCTATGCCGCCAGTGTCCTGACGCATGAGTCCCAAAGTGTTGGTCTCTTCCGGTGAGAATTTTGGCGATGTGTTAGCTCAGATGTGGAGGTGGTTAATGTCTCTTCATTCTCGAGCAACGTTGAGGTTCGCAGCTCAGATATATGTCGAGAACATTATCCTCATTCGAAGCCATGTTTTCTAATGTGTATGTATGTACACGTGTATTGCCACATAGGCCTATGCCGCCTGTCACAGTTGAGGACGATATTTTACGCCAAGTGTATGTTTGCTATAGTTTTTTTCAACAACATGTTAATAAGTCTGACCTAATTACCTTATATGTACATATTATGCAAAGCAGGGTGGGGTCTTGTATTGTTCACGCCCGTGTGCACTGTGGGTAGTAACTTTGTAAGGTGTTAATTAGCATTTGAATACTGGCTCACTGGGGTGTACACAGTACATGTACATCGGGTGTTGTAAATTGAGAGGCGTTTTTGGTGGAGAGGCAGACAGGCCTGAAGTGCGATATTACGTATACATGACCGAGCGATAGCTCCTGTACTTAGCGTAATTTTGCTAAGTTCTGTTGGTGGATCTGAATAATCCCGAGTTGGCGATAGCCAGATTTTCAGCGGTAGCTGAGGAAATATTAGTTAGCTGCATTGTCAGTGTATTTGCACCCCTTGACGGCGTTTTCAAGTAGTAAGAGCCAGTATGTACTGTAAGTTTTGTTTAATTGGTTTTCTTATTAATTTAATTATATTACTTTATTTTAGAGATCAATGAATGTCATTTTTGATGTATTGCAAATCTGATTCGAAGACACGCCCCTTTGGGTGGATTGACATTGATTTCGTAATCTTTTGATTGGAAATCCTAGGATGGGTTTTTATTATTGTATTTAACATTTTCAGGGCTCCTTACTGTGGAGTTTTACAAACCACGTTCAGTCCTGATGATGTTCACTCCTAACTGATTTACATTTTGCATGTTTTGGTGGAGACCACTCCATTGCCTCGCCGCATAGCTAGGCATACGGCCATGGACATCTGCCCCTCGTAGCTGGTACCACAGCCATCACGCCGCGCCGGGGTATAACAGTGCCAGGATATGAACCGCTAGTCGGAGGCTCACCGAAAGTGAACTGTTCAATAAGTTGTGTACGATAACCCATTATTATAATACCCGAGGGTATTTTAGTGATTATTTTTAATTATAATTATATCACTTCTAGTGGCTGGCTTCGCCAATAATAGTAATACCAATATTAATAGATTAAATATTTTACGATTTTAATGCTGATAATTGTCAGCAGATTATTAATAAAGAAAGAAATAAACTAAGAACAAGTAAACCTCCTGGGTTGCAACAAAATACAATGTGTAACGCCGCCGCGGCTCACCTATTAGCTGTATACTACTGCCAAACCTGGTTCACCACGGCGACTAAATAATAAACTCACAACTCAACAAACAAGGAAATAACGTAGTTGAAGCAAACTGCTAAAACGACGATCGGTGCTGCCAGCCAGATGAGACGTCGTCAGTGGTGTGGTCGTGAACGTGGCTCTCGCACAACTGGTGGTGAATACTAGGACGTCTGGTCCTTTATACAAATAAAGGAATGCACCACTGCACGCGCTGCGGAATGTGCAGGTGTAGGCCTAAATTAACAAAGGAATTCTTGGCTACTACATCAGCCTCCCCCTAAACTGCTGGAGGCAGAGGATGATTTCTTAATATTTACATATTTACATTAATTCTTGATCACTTGGACATATCGTTTAGGCCAATGAACTTTCCGGCCTGAACGAGTGGTACGTACTGGTTTCTGACTGGATGGTAGATCTGGAAGATGCGACTTTCTGACAGTGGTAACCTCCATCTGTGGTTATACACGCTGGAACGCCAAACATTGCAACCCACCTACTAATGAAAGCTTTAGCAACTGTCTCGGCCGTTATGTTAGGGATTGGAATAGCTTCAGACCAACGTGTGTACCTATCAATGATTGTCAGAAGATAAGTATAACCATTACATGGTGGTAAAGGGCCTACGATATCGATATGAATATGACTAAAGCGTGAATCGGGTTTAGCGAAGGTAGCTATAGGTGCCGCAATATGGCGATGAATTTTAGCTTTTTGGCATGCTAAGCAAACTTTAGTCCAATCCCTAACATCTCGATTCATACTACGCCAAACGAATCTTCTTGTGATTAAACGTTGTGTGGCACGAATGCCAGGATGTGATAATGAATGCAACGAGTCAAATACCGTCTTTCTGAATTTACATGGTACATAGGGTCGCGCTACACCAGTCGATATATCGCAAGTGATCATTTTGTCCGAGTTATGTGAAGGTACTTCTACAAACTAAAGAGAAGATGATTTTCGGAGTTTTTCTAACTCTTCATCACCCTTTTGTTCAACAGAAATTTGGTCTAAATCGATCATGTTGGAAGGTTCGACGTTTAGTGATCTATAGTACAACGTGAAAGCGCGTCTGCGACTACATTATCGTTTCCTTTTACATAACACAAATCAGTTGTAAATTGGGAAATGTAATCGAGATGTCTAATCTCACGTGGCGAATATTTGTCAAGATTGGCATCAAAAGCATGGGTAAGTGGTTTGTGATCTGTATAGATACAAAAATCGCGACCTTCCAGCATATGTCTAAAATGTCGTACACTCCAATATACAGCCAGTAATTCTCTGCCAAATGTACTATATCTTGTTTCCGCGGGCTGTAACCGTTTTGAAAAAAATCCAAGTGGTTGCCAAGCAGAATCAACAAATTGTTGCAAAACACCACCTACTGCGGAATTGGATGCATCTGTCGTAAGACTCAAAACAGCATTTGCGCAAGGATGTGTCAACAATGTAGCTTGACCAAGGGCTGCCTTACTGTTGTTAAATGCTTCAATTTCGGCACTAGTCAATTGGATAGCCTTATTTTTCGTTTTGCATTTAAGGATATCCGTGAGTGGCTGTATAATGTGAGCACACGATGGAATGAATCGTCTATAGAAATTCACTAATCCCAAGTATCTTCGCAGTTGGCGAAGTGAACTGGGGACTGGAAAGTCTAAGATTGCTTCGACTTTCTTTGGTATGGGAGTCACACCTTCGGCACTAACAAAATGTCCTAAAAACTCGACACTTTCAACTCCAAATTGGCACTTGTCTTAATTAATAACTACGCCAAACTCATCTAATCTCCCGAACAGCTCTTTTAGATGTGAATAGTGTTCCTCGATTGTACTACTGGCTACAAGCAAGTCGTCAATGTACGCAAATACAAAAGGTAATCCGCGCAATACTTGATCAATGAAACGTTGGAATGTTTGCGCTGCATTTCGAAGACCAAAGGGCATTCTGGTAAATTCAAAAATACCGAATGGTGTTGTTATGGCCGTTTTGTGAATATCGCTAGGCTCAACTGGTATTTGATGATATGCTCTTGTTAAATCGATCTTCGAAAATATACATTTACCATTTAACGATGCTGTGAAGTCATGAATGTGAGGAATTGGGTAGCGATCAGGAATGGTAACGCTATTCAGAGCGCGGTAATCACCGCAAGGACGCCAATCTCCAGTCTTTTTAGGAACCATGTGTAAAGGAGTAGCCCAACTGCTTTGCGATGGCCGAATGATGCCTAATTGCAGCATGTGGTCAAATTCTTCCTTTGCAATTTTCCAACGAGTTGGAGCTAAGCGACGGGGACGAGCATTAACGGGTGGACCCTTTGTGCATATGTGATGCGTTACGTCATGCTTGACGTCAGTAGTACAGTATCGTGGTTTGGTGATATCCGGGAACTGACTTAGTAAGAAGTGAAAATTGGATTTGCTAGTATCGATACTGAATGGTGGACTGGGCGTAGTTGTCGACGAATAAAAACCTGGAATTGAAAGAGAGGTGGTAGAGTCAACAAGTTTACAGTGTTTTATGTCAACCATTAATGCAAAATGATCTAAAAAATCTGCACCTAATATAGGCTGGTTAACATCTGCCATCATGACGAAAATCCATATAAAAACGCGTCTTAATCCTAGATTAAGACTAAGTGATTTTTCACCATATGTCATAATTGGCGTTTTATTTGGCGTCATAATTGGCGTTTTCTAACAGAGGTATGCCAGGAGAGTGTGCGTGTAGTAATTCCCAATTGTAATTCGTTATTGAATGCTCGGATACGCGTGTTTGCCCGATCTAGTAAGGAATCCAGTTGTTTTTGAATATAGCTTAGTTCTTTAACAGTTAATATGGGTGAAGATAAATGTTTACTGGCCTGAAACTTGGCAAACGATGCTGACGGAATAGTAACAATCGAAACTACAGTTGTTGGCCTACAAGCTAGAATTTGCCGTTTGTAATTATAAATTTTAGCAAACAAACCGTCCAAGGAAATCTCGGATTTTTGCAAAACCTTATAACGAGCGTGGGAAGAATGCACACATTCTGTGAGATCGTTAATGCCAGAAGCTAATTTTATGATTGTAAAATCCGAATCACTGTAAGTGCGTAATTTTGTCAGAGTGGGCAACACAAGGTCGTCAATAGAGGCACCACGTTGGATAACGAAATCTACGTTTAAATTACTGCACGCAGGCCGTATATACTGATCAAAAGAATAAGCCCTAGAATCCGCAACAAATAACTGACGAACTTGTATAGGCATAGGTATTATTAGGCTTGTTCTCACGTCGAGGTCACCAATTTTAGTGATTATTTTTAATTATAATTATATCACTTCTAGTGGCTGTCTTCGCCAATATTAGTAATACCAATATTAATAGATTAAATAAGGTTACGTGTTCGAATCACGTCGAGGCCACCAATTTTAGTGATTATTTTTAATTATAATTATATCACTTCTAGTGGCTGGCTTCGCCAATAATAGTAATACCAATATTAATAGATTAAATATTTTATGATTTTAATGCTGATAATTGTCAGCAGATTATTAATAAAGAAAGAAATAAACTAAGAACAAGTAAACCTCCTGGGTTGCAACAAAATACAATGTGTAACGCCGCCGCGGCTCACCTATTAGCTGTATACTACTGCCAAACCTGGTTTACCACGGCGACTAAATAATAAACTCACAACTCAACAAACAAGGAAATAACGTAGATGAAGCAAACTGCTAAAAGGACGATCGGTGCTGCCAGCCAGATGAGACGTCGTCAGTGGTGTGGTCGTGAATGGGGCTCTCGCACAACTGGTGGTGAATACTAGGACGTCTGGTCCTTTATACAAATAAAGGAATGCACCACTGCACGCGCTGCGGAATGTGCAGGTGTAGGCCTAAATGAACAAAGGAATTCTTGGCTACTACAGTATTAATCAATGTAAAGTTTTTGTACACTACGTTTATAATCATTTTAGAGCTTGTGGAACACATGTATTTATTTTTGTATTTTGTTCGACTTTGGTTGAATTGGATTAGATAGCCTGGTAATCCAATTGGCTATACATCTTACTCGTACCTCTTTATTTTGTTATAGTGTAGATATTGTAAATACATATTGGTATAATTATTGTATACTTTGCTTACTTTGATTTATGTCCGAGAGTCAAAAATGATGAGACCGGGTGCACATTGCGTGTGAGAGGGTAGGGGGGGACCCGGGTTTGTGACAATTGGGAGCTTGTCCGGGAAAAGAGTACACCAAAATGGAGTATGATATACACAGGGTTTCTCCCTTTAAATATAACGGTATGCTTCCTCTACTTAGTTGAGTCATTGAGTACACTCGGACATTAATTTGAAGCTGTAATTGTTTAGTAGGCACAGGGATTTGTGTAAGGCTTGATATAGTCTCAACATCGGGTTATGACATTTCTATATGCCTTTCAGGGTACATGCGCGATCTTTTTTTTTGTAGCGCATTTTTGCAAGGATGGTGCAAAGATTGTCAGTAGTTGCAGCAATCTTGGTGGTAACTTGTTGCCTTGTTCCCTTACTGTATGCAATAGGCACACCGTGCACGCAATATGTTTTTTGTTTTGCCTTGCGTTGGCAGAGATTTAATTTGTAATATGGAATTCGAGCGGCTTTTAAAGATAGGCAAAGAGCTTAACTTAGAGGGCGACAAATTGTTGGAATTTGTGCAGCAGCGCGAAGAAAAGATTGCTAAAAAAAGATCAATCGAAGATGAAAGAGAGGCTAAGAAAATAGAGACTGCGGATCGAAGAGAACAAGAGGCGTTAGAAAAGGGAGAAAGGCAGAAAAGGCGCGAACATGACAGAATCATGAAAGAATTAGATCTTAAACATGCAGAACTCATGAATGAAATTAAGGATAAGGATAACGGTGTTTACTACCCCACACCTTAACTCCCCAAGTTACCAAATTTCCGTGACGGGAAAGATGAAATGGACTCTTTTATTATGAGGTTTGAAAAGTTTGCTACCGCTATGAACTGGCCGGAAGCAGATTGGGCAACGGGGTTGTGCGCTCTTCTTACAGGTAAGGCACTAGATGTTTATACACGTTTACCTGCGACCAAAGCTAAAGACTTTAGGGAACTTAATACCGCACTCATTTATAGTTATCAGCTTACTGAAGAAGGTTTTAGGATCAAATTCAGATCGACACGTCCCGAAACTGGTGAAATGATCGTATTAGGAGTTATCTTATGCGTTGGGTAGATGTAGCTGGTGTTAACAAGTCATTTGAAGGACTAGTTGAACTGCTTTTGAAAGAGCAGATACATAGAGTTTGTAGTAGGGACCTTAGTATTTGTTTGAAGGAACGGCAACCAAAAGATCTGACTGAATTAGTGCGAATAGCAGATAGGTACGTTGAGGCCCATCACTCTAAGCAAGATAGGACACCACAAGCGTTTGGAAGCTTTAAGGGCCAAATTAATCAGGCACCAAATAAGTCTCAGACGCAAGTACAATCCCGTGGGTCGGATAGATTTACAAAGCCCTGGAGAGACTCGCGCACATGTCATAAATGTGGTAAAGTTGGACCTGAGACTAAAATACCTAAAGAGATAGGAAGCAACGATCGACTCACTTTGTCACGCCTTCGACCGTATCCTACAGAGTCTGATGCGCCTGTGCAACTTTCGACGATAGCGGCGCTATTCGCGTCTTGACATCCAACATGGCGAACATAATCGAGAAATTTTAGCTCCGATATTTCGACGCATTTTTCATAACAAATAGTCAGCGAAGTTATAATTTTAATTGATGTAAGTTTCAATCCAATAATTCTTTACATAAATATGTGCTTGGGTTATATTAGGTTACGTATAAAAGATAAAATAAACCGATACCGCGACGATGTTTCGTCGTTTTACTTCCGTGTGTCTTTGTATACAAGGTATATAGCTGTATTCGGAAGTCCATGTTTTCGGCGATTTTGCCCTTAAAAATGACCCATTTGTGCTTCAATTCACGCAATACTGGTGATATATAATTTGTTTGTAGAAGCTGTTTCATAAAATTTAAACTTTGGACCGTGTCATGTACGTTTTTAAAACATTACCAGATTTTTAGGGAATCATCACAAAAAGTCCAAAAATCAGGACAAAATACGACCCTGTTCATTTGTGATCTATATTTCATATTTTAAGTAAAAACTGTGACTAGTTTGCATCAATTAAAGTTGCAATGATCCTTATAATATCAAAAACTAACATGGTAGATACATTTTAAATATGTTCCTGTGTGCACTCAATGCATTGAAAATAGAATATTATATTCCATATTCCTATAATTTAGGTCAACAAATTGTTTATTTTGGGGCAAAAATGGTTTCCAACATGTTTCCAATGTGTATAAAAAAGGGTCGTGATGCTAACAAAATACCTGGTTATCATACTATTGCCTATAGGTCGTATTATGACCTTATTTAAAATAGATTGAATGCATTTTATTGATGTCAGAGTAGCCTGTGCACTGAATGCAATTTATAATGAGCCATGTTTTTGATTATTATACAAATTTGTTGCTCAAATAAGCGTTGTTGTTTTTTACAAAAATGGACTGCCGAAGTAGTGAAAAGGCATAATACAAGATTTGCCAGGCACAAAAGCATGTACTAATATTAAAGTTGCCAAAGGGTCATGTATGAACTAAACACTTCTATCAATCTTAATTTTGGGCTAAAATGTATATTTTTAATGATTTTCACAAACACAAAATGGTCGCTGTGTAGCCGGCTGCTGACCTATAGGGCATACATGCCCATTGTCCACCTTTGATCACAAGATGACTTGCAAATAATATTTGATTGCAATAAACAGCAATTTTCGTTGACTTATTTTACACAATTATTTTGTTGTACTCAATTTCTTCATGTTGTGTTTAGTTTTATTCATTAGTTAGCAACTGTTAATTTTATTGTGATATTTTGCTCGTTAATCGCAAGTCCACATTGCAAAATTTGGCACCTTTTCGTAAAACAATGCGTGATGATTCGGCTGTCTCTCAAGCCATATTTATATCTGGGGGAGTACAAAAGCAACACAATAACTAACCTTTGTCTGGCCTATCATGTTTTGTTGAAACATGACCCCGAAACCCCGATGTTGATGTATATTGTTTGTTACACAATGGACATTGGTAGTTTTGGGGTGATTTTTCTTTCGGTTTTGGGTCATGATTTTTTTTGCCGTCATTTTCTGGTTCAACTTCAACTTCAAGAATATCATCGTTTTCGCTGCTTAGCCACTCGTTTTTTATCCCAGAATCTCTGCTTGTTCGGTGTCAGTCTAGTTGCCTTCTCCTAGAACATTATTTAAATCGATTTCTTCCCAATTTACAAAGACATTTAGATATGCCATGTCGCTTTTTAATACGAAGAGTTTTTTTAATCACGTTGTTTACAGTCAGCTGTCAAAATTCTGAATAGTCTGGGTCAGTGAAAAAGGTCGCCATAAAGTACTCTGAACAAGCGCCGCTCAACTCCTAATTTGGGCCGTTGAAACGGAAGTGACTTGCTCGCCGGTCGAGTGGATCGCGCAATTAGCATAACAATACCGCATAGGACGCTGTGCACGGACAGAGCCCTTCTGAAGTGCTTGCTTCCTATCTCTTTAGGTATTTTAGTCTCATGTTGGACATATAGCCCCAAACTGTTACAGTCGACAGCGTTACCCAAACCAGACCAGTGGTACTAAGACAGTTGCAAGTTTACTTACAGATCGAACAACAGCCCAGGAACTAGACCCAGAAGTGGAGAGTGCTAGACGGTCAGCTGAAACGGTGGCAACATGTTTACCCGTCAGATCTCCTTCAGCTCCATCATTGTGCAGTTGCGACAATCCTACTTCAGGTGAAGGTGTACGCCTGTCATGTGGCCACACTCTTCCGGTGGTAAGTGCAGCTTGTACTGATGGTGACAGAATGCCAGTAAAACAAGGATACATGGGTCTAAAAAGAGTCTTAGTTCTTCGAGACACAGGTTGCAGTACTGTTGTGGTTAGAAAGGATTTAGTTCAGGAAGATCAACTTACCAATCAGATTCAGAAGTGCGTTTTTCTGGATGGCACAGTTAGGAACTGTCCGGTTGCAGAGGTTGTGTTAGATACACCATTCTACTCGGGCACAGACAAAGCCATATGCATGTCTAACCCCTTGTATGATGTAACCGTTGGAAATATTCCTTTTGCCAGAGATCCTACAGATCCTGATTCGACATGGAAACCGAAGCCAGTTGTATACGATTTGGTAAAGGGTCACGTCAGCGAGGTCAGCGAGGCCAGTGCCGTCGAAACGCGAGCGCAGAAGCTGAAGAAGTTGAAACCGCTACAGCCACTAAAGACTCCCACGATGGAATCGTCTTTTGGAATTCCAGTATCTAAAGACGAGCTTCTTCAAGCACAGAAAGAAGATGACACTCTTAAGAGCCATTGGAAAGCATCAGCAACTGATGATACTAAGGTATCTAGCCATGGTAACTCGACTTGTTATATGGTGAAGAATGACCTATTGTATCGAACATTCACTTCACCCAGAAATAACCAAGGAAAAACATTCAAGCAGTTAGTCATTCCAGGTCTCTACAGAAAGTACATCATGAAGGTCGCCCATGATTCACCGATGGCAGGACATATGGGAATACGGCGCACTACCGATAGAGTGACATCCAAGTTCTATTGGCCAGGGGTAAACGGAGATGTCCACAGATATTGTGTTTTCTGCGATGTTTGTCAGCGAACTGTGTCCAAGGAAGGATTATCAGGGCGCCACTTGGAGAGATGCCTTTAATCGACACACCGTTCCGTCGTGTTGCAGTTGATTTGATAGACCCTATTACTCCTGTCACAGATCGCGGGAATAGGTATATACTAACTTTGGTTGATTACTGCACTAGGTACCCAGAAGCCATCGCATTGCGTAGCATCGAGATAGAGAGAGTAGCCGAGGCACTGATGGAAGTCTATTCAAGAATGGGTGTTCCAGATGAAATTCTAACAGACATGGGTACTCAATTCACGTCAGATTTGATGAAGGAAGTCGGTCGACTCCTCATGGTTAAGCAGTTAACAACTACCCCATACCATCCCATGTGTAATGGTCTATGCAAAAGGTACAATGGTACACTGAAGAAGATGTTAAGGAGGATGTGCCACGAGCGACCAGAAGATTGGGACCGCTACATTCTAGCTTTACTGTTTGCTTACCGAGAGGTCCCACAGGAGAGTTTGGGGTTCTCACCGTTTGAGATGATGTTTGGTCGTACAGTTAGAGGTCTAATGGCTATATTACGTGATCTTTGGACAGGTGACACTGAAGAGGAAGAGGTTCGTAGTAGCTATCAGTATGTACTTGACTTGAAGGAGAAAATGGAATCCACCTGAGAAATTGGCAAAGGAGGAACTGAAGAAAGCATCCACCCGTTACCGTAAGTACTACGATGTGAGAAGTAGAGATCGAAAATTCAACGTTGGTGACGAAGTCTTGGTTCTACTTCCAACCAGTCACAATAAACTCCTCATGCAGTGGAAAGGGCCATATAAGATAATCCGCAAAGTTGCCAAGAATGACTACAAGGTGATGGTGAAGGGGAAGAAAAAGACGCTCCACGCAAATCTCCTGAAGAGATATATTAGACGAGATGAGGAGATTGCTGACGAGAAGCAAGTGAGTACTCCAGTTCTCCATCTTGCCGTGGCCTGTGCAACAATTATTGATGCACCAGATCACGACAATCCCGACGGTACTCCAACGCTAGAACTTGCTCATTATAGCAGATGGAAACAACCAATGATATACACATCTGTACCAACACAAATAAAGATGAGATGAAATCCATTACATCCCTTATCAAC
This sequence comes from Crossaster papposus, assembly GCA_037893245.1. Taxonomy (NCBI): domain Eukaryota; kingdom Metazoa; phylum Echinodermata; class Asteroidea; order Velatida; family Solasteridae; genus Crossaster; species Crossaster papposus. Next base: position 2,690,202 of record JBAIAA010000009.1, on the reverse strand, counting down.
CATTACAGTGATGTCTTCACAGATCTCCCAGGTAGAACCAATTTAGCTCAGCATAGTGTGAAACTGACAACCGACACACCAATCCGTTCCAAACCATATCCAATGCCCATTGCAGTACAAAATACAATTCAACGGGAAGTAGAAACCATGTTGCAATTTGATGTGATTGAGAAATCTACATCACCATACGCCTCGCCTATAGTATTGGTTAGAAAGAAAGACGGGAGCAATCGATTCTGCGTTGATTTTCGCAAATTGAACAACATCACAGTCTTTGATTCTGAGCCGATCCCAAATTTTGATGATCTGATGGCTAAGCTGACAACGGGTAAGTATTTCACAAAGATTGACTTGTCAAAAGGGTATTGGCAGATTCCTATTTCTCCCCAGGATAAAGAGAAGACGGCTTTTGTTACGGCCGATGGTTTGTTCCAGTTCAAGGTGCTTCCCTTTGGCATGGTCAACGCCCCAGCAGTGTTCAGCAGAATGATGCGGAAGTTGCTCAGTGGTTTATATAATGTAATCAACTTCATCGACGACATTTGTGTCTATACAGGTACGTGGAATGAACATATTAAAACACTGACAGATGTTCTTGATAGACTTAGGTCAGCAGGCTTAACAGCCCCTCCCATAAAGTGTTTTCTAGGGTTTGATAGTATTGATTTCTTAGGGCACATTGTCGGTGGAGGAAATCTTCGACCTCAACCAATTATGTCCGCCAAAAGACCTATGACGAAGAAAGAAGTCCGATCTTTTTTAGGGTTGGTTGGATATTACCGCCGTTTTGTGCCAAATTTTGCAGCGATAGCGAGCCCACTTACTGACCTAACGAAAGGTAAAGGTCCTAAACAGGTAGTGTGGGAAGAGCCTCAAGAACGCGCGTTTGACACTCTCAAGAAACGCGTAGCATCAGCGCCTGTTTTGCACTTACCAGACGCGGCCAAGACGTTTATTTTGCGCACAGATGCGTCATATATGGGTCTAGGAGCTGTATTGATGCAAAGCGAAGCAAGCGAACAGTTTCCAGTGTGTTTCGCGAGTAAGAAGCTACTACCAAGACAGCGCGCTTACTCCACCATTGAGAAGAAGTGTTTGGCTTTAGTATTGGGTGTGGAGAAATTCAAAATGTACCTGTATGGCAAGGAATTCATCATTGAGACAGATCACAAACCTCTGATGTACATTGCACAATCCCAAAATAAGAACAGTAGGGTTATGAGATGGTCTCTTTCACTACAGCCATATCGTTACTTTGTTAAGGCAATTCAAGGAAAAGAAAACACAGCTGCTGATGTTCTCAGTCGGTGCCCAGTAGAGTGACCCAATAAAATAAATAAACAAAAAAAAAGGTGCATAAAACTGTTACCTTGCATATTGCATGAGATTTTCTTAATTAATCGAAATATTCTCTTTTTGTTTGTTTAGGCGTATGAAAGTATGTTTGAGAGTATTAAATTACGTGATGGTTTCTGAGAATTTTGATGTCTACAGAAATGTGATAACATTGCTATATTTTTTTCAAATTAGTCTAAGTACACCTTGAACGGGTTGGTTCATTATCATTTTTAGTATGCATAAAGACGTCTAGATTAATACCTTTAATAATAGAAAGAAGAGTAAATGTGACAATAGTTTTTGCCGTAAAATATCTTTAAAAAGGGAGTATTGTCACAGTTGAGGGCGATTTTTTACGCCAAGTGTATGTTTGCTATAGTTTTTTCAACTACATGGTAATAAGTCTGACCTAATTACCTTATATGTACATATTATGCAAAGCAGGGTGGGGTCTTGTATTGTTCACGCCCGTGTGCACTGTGGGTAGTAACTTTGTAAGGTGTTAATTAGCATTCAAATACTGGCTCACTGGGGTGTACACAGTACATGTACATCGGGTGTTGTAAATTGAGGGGCGTTTTTGGTGGAGAGGCAGACAGGCCAGAAGTGCGATAGCACGTATACATGACCGAGCGATAGCTCTTGTACTTAGCGTAATTTTGCTAAGTTCTGTTGGTGGATCAGAATAATCCCGAGTTGGCGATAGCCCGATTTTCAGCGGTAGCTGAGGAAATATTAGTTAGCTGCATTGTCAGTGTATTTGCACCCCTTGACGGCGTTTTCAAGTAGTAGGAGCCAGTATATACTGTAAGTTTTGTTTAATTGGTTTTCTTATTCATTTAATTATATTACTTCATTTTAGAGATCAATGAATGTCATTTTTGATGTATTGCAATTCTGATTCTAAGACACGCCCCTTTGGGTGGATTGACATTGATTTCGTAATCTTTTGATTGGAAATCCTAGGATGGGTTTTTATTATTGTATTTAACATTTTCAGGGCTCCTTACTGTGGAGTTTTACAAACCACGTTCAGTCCTGATGATGTTCACTCCTAACTGATTTACATTTTGCACGTTTTGGTGGAGACCACTTCATTGCCTCGCCGCATAGCTAGGCATACGGCCATGGACATCTGCCCCTCGTAGCTGGTACCACAGCCATCACGCCGCGCCGGCGTATAACAGTGCCAGGATATGAACCGCTAGTCGGAGGCTCACCGAAAGTGAACTGTTCAATAAGTTGTGTACGATAACCCATTATTATAATACCCGAGGGTATTAATCAATGTAAAGTTTTTGTACACTACGTTTATAATCATTTCAGAGCTTGTGGAACACATGTATTTCTTTTTGTATTTTGTTCGACTTCGGTTGAATTGGATTAAATAGCCTGGTAATCCAATTGGCTATACATCTTACTCGTACCTCTTTATTTTGTTATAGTGTAGATATTGAAAATAAATATTGGTATAATTATTGTATACTTTGCTTACTTTGATTTATGTCCGAGAGTCAAAAATGATGAGACCGGGTGCACATTGCGTGTAAAAGGGTAGGGGGGACCCGGGTTTGTGACACCGCCAGTATACTGACGCATGAGTCTCTCAGTTTGTTTGTTTTTCCAGTGATAAATTTGGCAATATTTTGGCTCGGATGTTGAGCTGGTGAGTGTCTCTTCATTCTCGAACAACGTTGAGGCTCACAGCTCAGATATATGTCGAGAAAATGGTCCTCATTCGCAGCCATGTTTTCTGATGTGTTTGTATGTACACGTGTATTGCCACATAGGCATATGCCGCCAGTGTCCTGACGCATGAGTCTCTCAGTTTAGGTTTGTTCCAGTGAGCAATTTGGCAATATTTTGGCTCAGATGTCGAGCTGGTGAGTGTCCCTTCATTCTCGAACAACGTTGAGGTTCGCAGCTCAGATATATGTCGTGAAAATTGTCCTCATTCGCAGCCATGTTTTCTTATGTTTATGTATGTACACGTGTATTGCCTCATAGGCCTATGCCGCCAGTATCCTGACGCATGAGTCTCTCAGTTGGGTTTTTTCCAGTGAGAAATTTGGCAATATTTTGGCTCGGATGTCGAGCTGGTGAGTGTCTCTTCATTCTCGAACAGCGTTGAGGTTCGCAGCTCAGATATATGTCGAGAACATTATCCTCATTCGCAGCCATGTTTTCTGATGTGTATGTATGTACAGGTGTATTGCCTCATAGGCCTATGCCGCCAGTGTCCTGACGCATGAGTCTCACAGTTTTTTGTTTTTTTTTCAGTGAGAAATTTGGCAATATTTTGGCTCAGATGTCGAGCTTGCGAGTGTCTCTTCATTCTCGAACAACGTTGAGGTTCGCATCTTAGATATAAGTTCATAAAATTATCCTCATTCGCAGCCATGTTTTCTTATGTTTATGCGTGTACACGTGTATTGCCGCATAGGCTTATGTCGCAAGTGTCCAGAAGCATGAGTCTCACAGTTTGTTTGTTTTTCCAGTGAGAAATTTGGCAATATTTTGGCTCGGATGTCGAGCTGGTAAGTGTCTCTTCATTCTCGAACAACGTTGAGGCTCGCAGCTCAGATATAAGTCGAGAAAATTATCCTCATTCGCAGCCATGTTTTCTTATGTTTATGTATGTACACATGTATTACCGCGTAGGCGTATGCCGCCAGTGTCCTGACGCATGAGTCTCACAGTTTGGGTTTTTTTCCAGTGAGAAATTTGGCAATATTTTGGCTCAGATGTCGAGCTGGTTATTGTCTCTTCATTCTCGAACAACGTTGAGGTTCGCATCTCAGATATAAGTTCATAAAATTATCCTCATTCGCAGCCATGTTTTCTTATGTTTATGCGTGTACACGTGTATTGCCGCATAGGCTTATGTCGCCAGTGTTTAGAAGCATGAGTCCCACAGTTTGTTTGTTTTTACAGTGAGAAATTTGGCAATATTTTGGCTCAGATGTCGAGCTGGGGAGTGTCTCTTCATTCTCGAACAACGTTGAGGCTCGCAGCTCAGATATAAGTCGAGAAAATTATCCTCATTCGCAGACATGTTTACTTCTGTTTATGTATGTTCACGTGTATTGCCTCATAGGCCTATGCCGCCAGTGTCCTCACGCATGAGTCTCTCAGTTTGGTTTTTTTCCAGTGAGAAATTTTGCAATATTTTGGCTCAGATGTCGAGCTGGTGAGTGTCTCTTCATTCTCCAACAACGTTGTGGTTCGCAGCTCAGATATAAGTCGAGAAAATTATCCTCATTCGCAGCCATGTTTTCTGATGTGTATGTATGTACACGTGTATTGCCACATAGGCCTATGCCGCCAGTATCCTGACGCATGAGTCTCTCAGTTTGGGTTTTTTCCAGTGAAAAATTTGGCAATATTTTGGCTCAGATGTCGGGCTGGTGAGTGTCTTTTCTTTCTCGAACAACGTTGAGGCTCGCAGCTCAGATATATGTCGTGAAATTTATCCTCATTCGCAGTCATGTTTTTTTTATGTTTATGTATGTACACATGTATTACCGCGTAGGCCTATGCCGCCAGTATCCTGACGCATGAGTCTCACAGTTTGGTTTTTTTTCCAGTGAGAAATTTGGCAATATTTTGGCTCAGATGTCGAGCTGGTTATTGTCTCTTCATTCTCGAACAACGTTGAGGTTCGCAGCTCAGATATAAGTTCAGAAAATTATCCTCATTCGCAGCCATGTTTTCTTATGTGTATGTATGTATGTACACGTGTATTGCCACATAGGCCTATGCCGCCAGTATCCTGACGCATGATTCTCTCAGTCTGTTTTTTTCCAATGAGATATTTGGCAATATTTTGGCTCGGATGTCGAGCTGGTGAGTGTCTCTTCATTCTCCAACAACGTTGAGGTTCGCAGCTCAGATATAAGTCGAGAAAATTATCCTTATTCGCAGCCATGTTTTCTGATGTGTATGTATGTACATGTGTATCGCCACATAGGCATATGCCGCCAGTGTCCTGACGCATGAGTTTCAAAGTATTGGTCTCTTCCGGTGGGAATTTTGGCGATATGTTAGCTCAGATGTGGAGGTGGTGAATGTCTCTTCATTCTCGAACAACGTTGAGGTTCGCAGCTCAGATATATGTCGAAAAATTATCCTCATTCGCAGCCATGTTTTCTTATGATTATATATGTACCCGTGTGTTGCCGCATAGGCCTATGCCGCCAGTATCCTGACGCATGAGTCTCTCAGTTTGTTATTTTTTCCGGTGAGAAATTTGGCAATATTTTGGCTCGGATGGCGAGCTGGTGAGTGTCTCTTCATTCTCGAACAACGTTGAGGCTCGCAGCTCAGATATAAGTCGAGAAAATTATCCTCATTCGCAGCCATGTTTTCTGATGTGTTTGTATGTACACGTGTAGTGCCACATAGGCATATGCCGCCATTGTCCTGACGCATGAGTCTCTCAGTTTAGGTTTGTTCCATTGCGAAATTTGCAATATTTTGGCTCAGATGTCGAGCTGGTGAGTGTCTCTTCATTCTCGAACAACGTTGGGGTTCGCAGCTCAGATATATGTCGAGAAAATTATGCTCATTCGCAGCCATGTTTTCTTATGTGTATGTATGTACACGTGTATTGCCACATAGGCATATGCCGCCAGTGTCCTGACGCATGAGTCTCTCAGTTTGGTTTTTTTCCAGTGAGAAATTTTGCAATATTTTGGCTCAGATGTCGAGCTGGTGAGTGTCTCTTCATTCTCCAACAACGTTGAGGTTCGCAGCTCAGATATAAGTCGAGAAAATTATCCTTATTCGCAGCCATGTTTTCTGATGTGTATGTATGTACACGTGTATTGCCACATAGGCCTATGCCGCCAGTATCCTGACGCATGAGTCTCACAGTTTTTTTTTTTTCAGTGAGAAATTTGGCAATATTTTGGCTCAGATGTCGAGCTGGCGAGTGTCTCTTCATTTTCGAACAACGTTGAGGTTCACATCTCAGATATAAGTTCATAAAATTATCCTCATTCGCAGCCATGTTTTCTTATGTTTATGCGTGTACGCGAGTAGTGCCACATAGGCTTATGTCGCCAGTGTCCTGACGCATGAGTCTCTCAGTTTAGGTTTGTTCCAGTGAGAAATTTGGAAATATTTTGGCTCAGATGTCGAGCTGGTGAGTGTCTCTTCATTCTCGAACAACGTTGAGGATCGCAGATCAGATATATGTCGCAAAAATTATCCTCATTCGCAGCCATGTTTTCTTATGTGTATGTATGTACACGTGTATTGCCGCATAGGCCTATGCCGCCAGTATCCTGAAGCATGAGTCTCTAAGTTTGTTTGTTTTCCAGTGAGAAATGTGGCAATATTTTTGTTCAGATGTCGAGCTGGTGAGTGTCCCTTCATTCTCAAACAACGTTGAGGCTCGCAGCTCAGATATAAGTCGAAACAATTATCCTCATTCGCAGCCATGTTTTCTTATGTGTATGTATGTACACGTGTATTGCCTCATAGGCCTATGCCGCCAGTGTCCTGACGCATGAGTCTCAAAGTTTTGGTCTCTTCCGTTGAGAATTTTGGCGATGTGTTAGCTCAGATGTTGAGGTGGTGAATGTCTTTTCATTCTCGTACAACGTTGAGGTTCGCAGCTCAGATATATGTTGAGAACATTATACTCATTCGCAGCCATGTTTTCTGTTGTGTATGTATGTACACGTGTATTGCCACATAGGCCTATGCCGCCAGTATCCTGACGCATGAGTCTCACAGTTTTTTTTTTTTTCAGTGAGAAATTTGGCAATATTTTGGCTCAGATGTCGAGCTGGCGAGTGTCTCTTCATTTTTGAACAACGTTGAGGTTCACATCTCAGATATAAGTTCATAAAATTATCCTCATTCGCAGCCATGTTTTCTTATGTTTATGCGTGTACATGTGTAGTGCCACATAGGCTTATGTCGGCAGTGTCCTGACGCATGAGTTTCTCAGTTTAGGTTTGTTCCAGTGAGAAATTTGGCAATATTTTGGCTCAGATGTCAACCTGGTGAGTGTCTCTTCATTCTCGAACAACGTTGAGGCTCGCAGCTCAAATATATGTCGAGAAAATTATGCTCATTCGCAGCCATGTTTTCTTATGTGTATGTATGTACACGTGTATTGCCACATAGGCATATGCCGCCAGTGTCCTGACGCATGAGTCTCTCAGTTTGGTTTTTTTCCCGTGAGAAATTTTGCAATATTTTGGCTCAGATGTCGAGCTGGTGAGTGTCTCTTCATTCTCCAACAACGTTGAGGTTCGCAGCTCAGATATAAGTCGAGAAAATTATCCTTATTCGCAGCCATGTTTTCTCACATTTTTTTTTTTTTCCGTGAGAAATTTGGCAATATTTTGGCTCAGATGTCGAGCTGGCGAGTGTCTCTTCATTTTCGAACAACGTTGTGGTTCACATCTCAGATATAAGTTCATAAAATTATCCTCATTCGCAGCCATGTTTTCTTATGTTTATGCGTGTACGCGAGTAGTGTCACATAGGCTTATGTCGCCAGTGTCCTGACGCATGAGTCTATCAGTTTAGGTTTGTTCCAGTGAGAAATTTGGCAATATTTTGGCTCAGATGCGAGCCGGTGAGTGTCTCTTCATTCTCAAACAACGTTGAGGCTCGCAACTCAGATATAAGTCGAAACAATTATCCTCATTCGCAGCCATGTTTTCTTATGTGTATGTATGTACACGTGTATTGCCGCATAGGCCTATGCCGCCAGTGTCCTGACGCATGAGTCTCAAAGTTTTGGTCTCTTCCGGTGAGAATTTTGGCGATGTGTTAGCTCAGATGTTGAGGTGGTGAATGTCTCTTCATTCTCGAACAACGTTGAGGTTCGCAGCTCAGATATATGTTGACAACATTATCCTCATTGGCAGCCATGTTTTCTGATGTGTATGGATGTACACGTGTATTGCCTCATAGGCCTATGCCGCCAGTGTCCTGACGCATGAGTCTCACAGTTTGTTTTTTTTTCAGTGAGAAATTTGGCAATATTTTGGCTCAGATGTCGAGCTGGCGAGTGTCTCTTCATTCTCGAACAACGTTGAGGTTCACATCTCAGATATAAGTTCATAAAATTATCCTCATTCGCAGCCATGTTTTCTTATGTTTATGCGTGTACACGTGTAGTGCCACATAGGCTTATGTCGGCAGTGTCCTGACGCATGAGTTTCTCAGTTTAGGGTTGTTCCAGTGAGAAATTTGGCAATATTTTGGCTCAGATGTCGAGCTGGTGAGTGTCTCTTCATTCTCCAACAACGTTGAGGTTCGCAGCTCAGATATAAGTCGAGAAAATTATCCTTATTCGCAGCCATGTTTTCTCACATTTTGTTTTTTTTTCCGTGAGAAATTTGGCAATATTTTGGCTCAGATGTCGAGCTGGCGAGTGTCGCTTCATTTTCGAACAACGTTGAGGTTCACATCTCAGATATAAGTTCATAAAATTATCCTCATTCGCAGCCATGTTTTCTTATGTTTATGCGTGTACGCGAGTAGTGTCACATAGGCTTATGTCGCCAGTGTCCTGACGCATGAGTCTCTCAGTTTAGGTTTGTTCCAGTGAGAAATTTGGCAATATTTTGGCTCAGATGTCGAGCCGGTGAGTGTCTCTTCATTCTCAAACAACGTTGAGGCTCGCAGCTCAGATATAAGTCGAAACAATTATCCTCATTCGCAGCCATGTTTTCTTATGTGTATGTATGTACACGTGTATTGCCGCATAGGCCTATGCCGCCAGTGTCCTGACGCATGAGTCTCAAAGTTTTGGTCTCTTCCGGTAAGAATTTTGGCGATGTGTTAGCTCAGATGTTGAGGTGGTGAATGTCTCTTCATTCTCGAACAACGTTGAGGTTCGCAGCTCAGATATATGTTGACAACATTATCCTCATTGGCAGCCATGTTTTCTGATGTGTATGGATGTACACGTGTATTGCCTCATAGGCCTATGCCGCCAGTGTCCTGACGCATGAGTCTCACAGTTTGTTTTTTTTTAAGTGAGAAATTTGGCAATATTTTGGCTCAGATGTCGAGCTGGCGAGTGTCTCTTCATTCTCGAACAACGTTGAGGTTCACATCTCAGATATAAGTTCATAAAATTATCCTCATTCGCAGCCATGTTTTCTTATGTTTATGCGTGTACACGTGTAGTGCCACATAGGCTTATGTCGGCAGTGTCCTGACGCATGAGTTTCTCAGTTTAGGGTTGTTCCAGTGAGAAATTTGGCAATATTTTGGCTCAGATGTCGAGCTGGTGAGTGTCTCTTCATTCTCCAACAACGTTGAGGTTCGCAGCTCAGATATAAGTCGAGAAAATTATCCTTATTCGCAGCCATGTTTTCTCACATTTTTTTTTTTTCCGTGAGAAATTTGGCAATATTTTGGCTCAGATGTCGAGCTGGCGAGTGTCGCTTCATTTTCGAACAACGTTGAGGTTCACATCTCAGATATAAGTTCATAAAATTATCCTCATTCGCAGCCATGTTTTCTTATGTTTATGCGTGTACGCGAGTAGTGTCACATAGGCTTATGTCGCCAGTGTCCTGACGCATGAGTCTCTCAGTTTAGGTTTGTTCCAGTGAGAAATTTGGCAATATTTTGGCTCAGATGTCGAGCCGGTGAGTGTCTCTTCATTCTCAAACAACGTTGAGGCTCGCAGCTCAGATATAAGTCGAAACAATTATCCTCATTCGCAGCCATGTTTTCTTATGTGTATGTATGTACACGTGTATTGCCGCATAGGCCTATGCCGCCAGTGTCCTGACGCATGAGTCTCAAAGTTTTGGTCTCTTCCGGTAAGAATTTTGGCGATGTGTTAGCTCAGATGTTGAGGTGGTGAATGTCTCTTCATTCTCGAACAACGTTGAGGTTCGCAGCTCAGATATATGTTGACAACATTATCCTCATTGGCAGCCATGTTTTCTGATGTGTATGGATGTACACGTGTATTGCCTCATAGGCCTATGCCGCCAGTGTCCTGACGCATGAGTCTCACAGTTTGGTTTTTTTTCAGTGAGACATTTGGCAATATTTTGGCTCAGATGTCGAGCTGGCGAGTGTCTCTTCATTCTCGAACAACGTTGAGGTTCACATCTCAGATATAAGTTCATAAAATTATCCTCATTCGCAGCCATGTTTTCTTATGTTTATGCGTGTACACGTGTAGTGCCACATAGGCTTATGTCGGCAGTGTCCTGACGCATGAGTTTCTCAGTTTAGGTTTGTTCCAGTGAGAAATTTGGCAATATTTTGGCTCAGATGTCGAGCTGGTGAGTGTCTCTTGATTCTCGAACAACGTTGAGGCTCGCAGCTCAGATATATGTCGAGAAAATTATGCTCATTCGCAGCCATGTTTTCTTATATGTATGTATGTACACGTGTATTGTCACATAGGCATATACCGCCAGTGTCCTGACGCATGAGTCTCTCAGTTTGTTTGTTTTTCAGTGAGAAACTTTGCAATATTTTGGCTCAGATGTCGAGCTGGTGAGTGTCTCTTCATTCGCCAACAACGTTGAGGTTCGCAGCTCAGATATAAGTCGAGAAAATTATCCTCATTCGCAGCCATGTGTTCTGATATGTATGTGTGTACACGTGTATTGCCTCATAGGCCTATGCCGCCAGTGTCCTGACGCATGAGTCTCAAAGTTTTGGTCTCTTCCGGTGAGAATTTTGGCGATGTGTTAGCTCAGATGTTGAGGTGGTGAATGTCTCTTCATTCTCGAACAACGTTGAGGCTCGCAGCTCAGATATATGTCGAGAAAATTAAGCTAATTCGCAGCCATGTTTTCTTATGTGTATGTATGTACACGTGTATTGTCACATAGGCATATACCGCCAGTGTCCTGACGCATGAGTCTCTCAGTTTGGTTTTTTTCCAGTGAGAAATTTGGCAATATTTTGGCTCGGATGTCGAGCTGGTGAGTGTCTCTTCATTATCGAACAACGTTGAGGCTCGCAGCTCAGATATATGTCGAGAAAATTGTCCTCATTCCCAGCCATGTTTTCTTATGTGTATGGATGTACACGTGTATTGCCTCATAGGCCTATGCCGCCAGTGTCCTGACGCATGAGTCTCACAGTTTGTTTTTTTTCAGTGAGAAATTTGGCAATATTTTGGCTCAGATGTCGAGCTGGCGAGTGTCGCTTCATTCTCGAACAACGTTGAGGTTCACATCTCAGATATAAGTTGATAAAATTATCCTCATTCGCAGCCATGTTTTCTTATGTTTATGCGTGTACACGTGTAGTGCCACATAGGCTTATGTCGGCAGTGTCCTGACGCATGAGTTTCTCAGTTTAGGTTTGTTCCAGTGAGCAAATTTGGCAATATTTTGGCTCAGATGTCGAGCTGGCGAGTGTCTCTTCAATCTCGAACAACGTTGAGGTTCACATCTCAGATATAAGTTCATAAAATTTTCCTCATTCGCAGCCATGTTTTCTGATATGTATGTATGTACACGTGTATTGCCACATAAACATTTGCCGCCAGTGTCCTGACACAAGAGTCTCTCAGTTTTTTGTGTTTTTTTTCTAGTGAGAAATTTGGCAATATTTTGGCTCGGATGTCGAGCTGGTGAGTGTCTCTTTATTCTCGAACAACGTTGAGGCTCGCAGCTCAGATATATGTCGAGAAAATTATCCTCATTCGCAGCCATGTTTTCGTATGTGTATGTATGTACACGTGTATTGCCGCATAGGCCTATGCCGGCAGTATCCTGACGCATGAGTCTCTAAGTTTGTTTGTTTTCCAGTGAGAAATTTGGCAATATTTTTGCTCAGATGTCGGGCTGGTGAGTGTCCCTTCATTCTCAAACAACGTTGAGGCTCGCAGCTCAGATATAAGTCGAAAAAATTATCCTCATTCGCAGCCATGTTTTCTGATGTGTTTGTATGTACACGTGTAGTGCCTTGCAATATTTTGGCTCAGATGTCGAGCTGGTGAGTGTCTCTTCAACTCTCGAATAACGTTGAGGCTCGCAGCTTAGATATATGTCGAGAAAATTATGCTCATTCGCAGCCATGTTTTCTTATGTGTATGTATGTACACGTGTATTGCCGCATAGGCCTATGACGCCAGTATCCTGACGCATGAGTCTCAAAGTTTTGGTCTCTTCCGGTGAGAATTTTGGCGATGTGTTAGCTCAGATGTTGAGGTGGTGAATGTCTCTTCATTCTCGAACAACGTTGAGGTTCGCAGCTCAGATATATGTTGACAACATTATCCTCATTGGCAGCCATGTTTTATGATGTGTATGGATGTACACGTGTATTGCCTCATAGGCCTATACCGCCAGTGTCCTGACGCATGAGTCTCACAGTTTGTTTTTTTTCAGTGAGAAATTTGGCAATATTTTGGCTCAGATGTCGAGCTGGCGAGTGTCTCTTCATTCTCGAACAACGTTGAGGTTCACATCTCAGATATAAGTTCATAAAATTATCCTCATTCGCAGCCATGTTTTCTTATGTTTATGCGTGTACACGTGTAGTGCCACTTAGGCTTATGTCGGCAGTGTCCTGACGCATGAGTTTCTCAGTTTAGGTTTGTTCCAGTGAGAAATTTGGCAATATTTTGGCTCAGATGTCGAGCTGGTGAGTGTCTCTTCATTCTCAAACAACGTTGAGGCTCGCAGCTCAAATATATGTCGAGAAAATTGTCCTCATTCGCAGCCATGTTTTCTTATGTGTATGGATGTACACGTGTATTGGCTCATAGGCCTATGCCGCCAGTGTCCTGACGCATGAGTCTCACAGTTTTGTTTTTTTTCAGTGAGAAAATTGGCAATATTTTGGCTCAGATGTCGAGCTTGCGAGTGTCTCTTCATTCTCGAACAACGTTGAGGTTCGCATCTTAGATATAAGTTCATAAAATTATCCTCATTCGCAGCCATGTTTTCTTATGTTTATGCGTGTACACGTGTATTGCCGCATAGGCTTATGTCGCCAGTGTCCAGAAGCATGAGTCTCACATTTTGTTTGTTTTTCCAGTGAGAAATTTGGCAATATTTTGGCTCAGATGTCGAGCTGGTGAGTGTCTCTTCATTCTCGAACAACGTTGAGGCTCGCAGCTCTGATATATGTCGAGAAAATTATGCTCATTCGCAGCCATGTTTTCTTATGTGTATGTATGTACACGTGTATTGTCACATAGGCATATACCGCCAGTGTCCTGACGCATGAGTCTCTCAGTTTGGGTTTTTTTCAGTGAGAAACTTTGCAATATTTTGGCTCAGATGTCGAGCTGGTGAGTATCTCTTCATTCGCCAACAACGTTGAGGTTCGCAGCTCAGATATAAGTCGAGAAAATTATCCTCATTCACAGCCATGTGTTCTGATATGTATGTGTGTACACGTGTATTGCCTCATAGGCCTATGCCGCCAGTGTCCTGACGCATGAGTCTCAAAGTTTTGGTCTCTTCCGTTGAGAATTTTGGCGATGTGTTAGCTCAGATGTTGAGGTGGTGAATGTCTCTTCATTCTCGTACAACGTTGAGGTTCGCAGCTCAGATATATGTTGAGAAAATTATACTCATTCGCAGCCATGTTTTCTGTTGTGTATGTATGTACACGTGTATTGCCACATAGGCCTATGCCGCCAGTATCCTGACGCATGAGTCTCTCACTTTGTTTGTTTTTCCAGTGAGAAATTTGGCAATATTTTGGCTCGGATGTCGAGCTGGTGAGTGTCTCTTCATTATCGAACAACGTTGAGGCTCGCAGCTCAGATATATGTCGAGAAAATTGTCCTCATTCCCAGCCATGTTTTCTTATGTGTATGGATGTACACGTGTATTGCCTCATAGGCCTATGCCGCCAGTGTCCTGACGCATGAGTCTCTAAGTTTGTTTGTTTTCCAGTGAGAAATTTAGCAATATTTTTGCTCAGATGTCGAGCTGGCGAGTGTCTCTTCATTTTCGGACAACGTTGAGGTTCGCATCTCAGATATAAGTTCATAAAATTATCCTCATTCGCAGCCATGTTTTCTTATGTTTATGCGTGTACACGTGTAGTGCCACATAGGCTTATGTCGGCAGTGTCCTGACGCATGAGTTTCTCAGTTTAGGTTTGTTCCAGTGAGAAATTTGGCAATATTTTGGCTCAGATGTCGAGCTGGTGAGTGTCTCTTCATTCTCGAACAACGTTGAGGCTCGCAGCTCAAATATATGTCGAGAAAATTATGCTCATTCGCAGCCATGTTTTCTTATGTGTATGTATGTACACGTGTATTGCCGCATAGGCCTATGCCGCCAGTATCCTGACGCATGAGTCTCTAAGTTTGTTTGTTTTCCAGTGAGAAATTTAGCAATTTTTTTGCTCAGATGTCGAGCTGGTGAGTGTCTCTTCATTCTGGAACAACGTTGAGGCTCGCAGCTCAGATATATGTCGAGAAAATTATGCTCATTCGCAGCCATGTTTTCTTATGTGTATGTATGTACACGTGTATTGTCACATAGGCATATACCGCCAGTGTCCTGACACATGAGTCTCTCATTTTGTTTGTTTTTTTTTCTAGTGAGAAATTTGGCAATATTTTGGCTCAGATGTCGAGCTGGTGAGTGTCTCTTCATTCTCGAACAACGTTGAGGCTCGCAGCTCTGATATATGTCGAGAAAATTATGCTCATTCGCAGCCATGTTTTCTTATGTTTATGCGTGTACACGTGTATTGCCGCATAGGCTTATGTCGCCAGTGTCCAGAAGCATGAGTCTCACATTTTGTTTGTTTTTCCAGTGAGAAATTTGGCAATATTTTGGCTCAGATGTCGAGCTGGTGAGTGTCTCTTCATTCTGGAACAACGTTGAGGCTCGCAGCTCAGATATATGTCGAGAAAATTATCCTCATTCGCAGCCATGTTTTCTTATGTTTATGCGTGTACACGTGTATTGCCGCATAGGCTTATGTCGCCAGTGTCCAGAAGCATGAGTCTCACATTTTGTTTGTTTTTCCAGTGAGAAATTTGGCAATATTTTGGCTCAGATGTCGAGCTGGTGAGTGTCTCTTCATTCTCGAACAACGTTGAGGCTCGCAGCTCTGATATATGTCGAGAAAATTATGCTCATTCGCAGCCATGTTTTCTTATGTGTATGTATGTACACGTGTATTGTCACATAGGCATATACCGCCAGTGTCCTGACGCATGAGTCTCTCAGTTTGGTTTTTTTTCAGTGAGAAACTTTGCAATATTTTGGCTCAGATGTCGAGCTGGTGAGTATCTCTTCATTCGCCAACAACGTTGAGGTTCGCAGCTCAGATATAAGTCGAGAAAATTATCCTCATTCACAGCCATGTGTTCTGATATGTATGTGTGTACACGTGTATTGCCTCATAGGCCTATGCCGCCAGTGTCCTGACGCATGAGTCTCAAAGTTTTGGTCTCTTCCGTTGAGAATTTTGGCGATGTGTTAGCTCAGATGTTGAGGTGGTGAATGTCTCTTCATTCTCGTACAACGTTGAGGTTCGCAGCTCAGATATATGTTGAGAACATTATACTCATTCGCAGCCATGTTTTCTGTTGTGTATGTATGTACACGTGTATTGCCACATAGGCCTATGCCGCCAGTATCCTGACGCATGAGTCTCTCACTTTGTTTGTTTTTCCAGTGAGAAATTTGGCAATATTTTGGCTCGGATGTCGAGCTGGTGAGTGTCTCTTCATTATCGAACAACGTTGAGGCTCGCAGCTCAGATATATGTCGAGAAAATTGTCCTCATTCCCAGCCATGTTTTCTTATGTGTATGGATGTACACGTGTATTGCCTCATAGGCCTATGCCGCCAGTGTCCTGACGCATGAGTCTCTAAGTTTGTTTGTTTTCCAGTGAGAAATTTAGCAATATTTTTGCTCAGATGTCGAGCTGGCGAGTGTCTCTTCATTTTCGGACAACGTTGAGGTTCGCATCTCAGATATAAGTTCATAAAATTATCCTCATTCGCAGCCATGTTTTCTTATGTTTATGCGTGTACACGTGTAGTGCCACATAGGCTTATGTCGGCAGTGTCCTGACGCATGAGTTTCTCAGTTTAGGTTTGTTCCAGTGAGAAATTTGGCAATATTTTGGCTCAGATGTCGAGCTGGTGAGTGTCTCTTCATTCTCGAACAACGTTGAGGCTCGCAGCTCAAATATATGTCGAGAAAATTATGCTCATTCGCAGCCATGTTTTCTTATGTGTATGTATGTACACGTGTATTGCCGCATAGGCCTATGCCGCCAGTATCCTGACGCATGAGTCTCTAAGTTTGTTTGTTTTCCAGTGAGAAATTTAGCAATTTTTTTGCTCAGATGTCGAGCTGGTGAGTGTCTCTTCATTCTGGAACAACGTTGAGGCTCGCAGCTCAGATATATGTCGAGAAAATTATGCTCATTCGCAGCCATGTTTTCTTATGTGTATGTATGTACACGTGTATTGTCACATAGGCATATACCGCCAGTGTCCTGACACATGAGTCTCTCATTTTGTTTGTTTTTTTTTCTAGTGAGAAATTTGGCAATATTTTGGCTCAGATGTCGAGCTGGTGAGTGTCTCTTCATTCTCGAACAACGTTGAGGCTCGCAGCTCAGATATATGTCGAGAAAATTATGCTCATTCGCAGCCATGTTTTCTTATGTGTATGTATGTACACGTGTATTGTCACATAGGCATATACCGCCAGTGTCCTGACGCATGAGTCTCTCAGTTTGGGTTTTTTTCAGTGAGAAACTTTGCAATATTTTGGCTCAGATGTCGAGCTGGTGAGTATCTCTTCATTCGCCAACAACGTTGAGGTTCGCAGCTCAGATATAAGTCGAGAAAATTATCCTCATTCACAGCCATGTGTTCTGATATGTATGTGTGTACACGTGTATTGCCTCATAGGCCTATGCCGCCAGTGTCCTGACGCATGAGTCTCAAAGTTTTGGTCTCTTCCGTTGAGAATTTTGGCGATGTGTTAGCTCAGATGTTGAGGTGGTGAATGTCTCTTCATTCTCGTACAACGTTGAGGTTCGCAGCTCAGATATATGTTGAGAACATTATACTCATTCGCAGCCATGTTTTCTGTTGTGTATGTATGTACACGTGTATTGCCACATAGGCCTATGCCGCCAGTATCCTGACGCATGAGTCTCTCACTTTGTTTGTTTTTCCAGTGAGAAATTTGGCAATATTTTGGCTCGGATGTCGAGCTGGTGAGTGTCTCTTCATTATCGAACAACGTTGAGGCTCGCAGCTCAGATATATGTCGAGAAAATTGTCCTCATTCCCAGCCATGTTTTCTTATG
The DNA here is from genome assembly GCA_037893245.1 of Crossaster papposus. Taxonomy (NCBI): domain Eukaryota; kingdom Metazoa; phylum Echinodermata; class Asteroidea; order Velatida; family Solasteridae; genus Crossaster; species Crossaster papposus. Next base: position 2,672,597 of record JBAIAA010000009.1, on the reverse strand, counting down.
TGTATGGATGTACACGTGTATTGCCTCATAGGCCTATGCCGCCAGTGTCCTGACGCATGAGTCTCTAAGTTTGTTTGTTTTCCAGTGAGAAATTTAGCAATATTTTTGCTCAGATGTCGAGCTGGCGAGTGTCTCTTCATTTTCGGACAACGTTGAGGTTCGCATCTCAGATATAAGTTCATAAAATTATCCTCATTCGCAGCCATGTTTTCTTATGTTTATGCGTGTACACGTGTAGTGCCACATAGGCTTATGTCGGCAGTGTCCTGACGCATGAGTTTCTCAGTTTAGGTTTGTTCCAGTGAGAAATTTGGCAATATTTTGGCTCAGATGTCGAGCTGGTGAGTGTCTCTTCATTCTCGAACAACGTTGAGGCTCGCAGCTCAAATATATGTCGAGAAAATTATGCTCATTCGCAGCCATGTTTTCTTATGTGTATGTATGTACACGTGTATTGCCGCATAGGCCTATGCCGCCAGTATCCTGACGCATGAGTCTCTAAGTTTGTTTGTTTTCCAGTGAGAAATTTAGCAATATTTTTGCTCAGATGTCGAGCTGGTGAGTGTCTCTTCATTCTGGAACAACGTTGAGGCTCGCAGCTCAGATATATGTCGAGAAAATTATGCTCATTCGCAGCCATGTTTTCTTATGTGTATGTATGTACACGTGTATTGTCACATAGGCATATACCGCCAGTGTCCTGACACATGAGTCTCTCATTTTGTTTGGTTTTTTTTCTAGTGAGAAATTTGGCAATATTTTGGCTCAGATGTCGAGCTGGTGAGTGTCTTTTCATTCTCGAACAACGTTGAGGCTCGCAGCTCAGATATATGTCGAGAAAATTATCCTCATTCGCAGCCATGTTTTCGTATGTGTATGTATGTACACGTGTATTGCCGCATAGGCCTATGCCGCCAGTATCCTGACGCATGAGTCTCTAAGTGTTTTTGTTTTCCAGTGAGAAATTTTGCAATATTTTTGCTCAGATGTCGGGCTGGTGAGTGTTCCTTCATTCTCAAACAACGTTGAGGCTCGCAGCTCAGATATAAGTCGAGAAAATTATCCTCATTGGCAGCCATGTTTGCTGATGTGTTTGTATGTACACGTGTAGTGCCACATAGGCATATGCCGCCAGTGTCCTGACGCACGAGTCTCCCCGTTTAGGTTTGTTCCAGTGAGAAATTTGGCAATATTTTTGCTCAGATGTCGAGCTGGTGAGTGTCTCTTCATTCTCGAACAACGTTGAGGCTCGCAGCTCAGATATATGTCGAGAAAATTATGCTCATTCGCAGCCATGTTTTCTTATGTGTATGTATGTACACGTGCATTGTCACATAGGCATATACCGCCAGTGTCCTGACGCATGAGTCTCTCAGTTTGTTTTTTTTCCAGTGAGAAACTTTGCAATATTTTGGCTCAGATGTCGAGCTGGTGAGTGTCTCTTCATTTTCCAACAACGTTGAGGTTCGCAGCTCAGATATAAGTCGAGAAAATTATCCTCATTCGCAGCCATGTTTTCTGATGTGTTTGTATGTACACGTGTAGTGCCACATAGGCATATGCCGCCAGTGTGCTGACGCATGAGTCTCTCCGTTTAGGTTTGTTCCAGTGAGAAATTTGGCAATATTTTTGCTCAGATGTCGAGCTGGTGAGTGTCTCTTCATTCTGGAACAACGTTGAGGCTCGCAGCTCAGATATATGTCGAGAATATTATGCTCATTCGCAGCCATGTTTTCGTATGTGTATGTATGTACACGTGTATTGTCACATAGGCATATACCGCCAGTGTCCTGACACATGAGTCTCTCATTTTTTTTTTTTTTCTAGTGAGAAATTTGGCAATATTTTGGCTCAGATGTCGAGCTGGTGAGTGTCTCTTCATTCTCGAACAACGTTGAGGCTCGCAGCTCAGATATATGTCGAGAAAATTATCCTCATTCGCAGCCATGTTTTCGTATGTGTATGTATGTACACGTGTATTGCCGCATAGGCCTATGCCGCCAGTATCCTGACGCATGAGTCGCTAAGTTTGTTTTTTTCCAGTGAAAAACTTTGCAATATTTTGGCTCAGATGTCGAGCTGGTGAGTGTCTCTTCATTCTCCAACAACGTTGAGGTTCGCAGCTCAGATATAAGTCGAGAAAATTATCCTCATTCGCAGCCATGTTTTCTGATATGTATGTATGTACACGTGTATTGCCACATAAACATATGCCGCCAGTGTCCTGACACATGAGTCTCTAAGTTTTTGGTGTTTTTTCTAGTGAGAAATTTGGCAATATTTTGGCTCGGATGTCGAGCTGGTGAGTGTCTCTTCATTCGCCAACAACGTTGAGATTCGCAGCTCAGATATAAGTCGAGAAAATTATCCTCGTTCGCAGCCATGTGTTCTGATATGTATGTGTGTACACGTGTATTGCCTCATAGGCCTATGCCGCCAGTGTCCTGACGCATGAGTCTAAAAGTTTTGGTCTTTTCCGGTGAGAATTTTGGCGATGTGTTAGCTCAGATGTTGAGGTGGTGAATGTCTCTTCATTCTCGAACAACGTTGAGGCTCGCAGCTCAGATATATGTCGAGAACATTATCCTCATTCGCAGCCATGTTTTCTGATGTGTATGTATGTACAGGTGTATTGCCTCATAGGCCTATGCCGCCAGTGTCCTGACGCATAAGTCTCTCAGTTTGGGTTTTTTTCCAGTGAGGAATTTGGCAATATTTTGGCTCAGATGTCGAGCTGGTGAGTGTCTCTTCATTCTCCAACAACGTTGAGGTTCGCAGCTCAGATATAAGTCGAGAAAATTATCCTCATTCGCAGCCATGTTTTCTGATGTGTTTGTATGTACACGTGTATTGCCTCATAGGCCTATGCCGCCAGTATCCTGACGCATGAGTCTCTTAGTTTTTTGTTTTCCAGTGAGAAATTTTGCAATATTTTTGCTCAGATGTCGGGCTGGTGAGTGTTCCTTCATTCTCAAACAACGTTGAGGCTCGCAGCTCAGATATAAGTCGAGAAAATTATCCTCATTGGCAGCCATGTTTGCTGATGTGTTTGTATGTACACGTGTAGTGCCACATAGGCATATGCCGCCAGTGTCCTGACGCATGAGTCTCTCCGTTTAGGTTTGTTCCAGTGAGAAATTTGGCAATATTTTTGCTCAGATGTCGAGCTGGTGAGTGTCTCTTCATTCTCGAACAACGTTGAGGCTCGCAGCTCAGATATATGTCGAGAAAATTATGCTCATTCGCAGCCATGTTTTCTTATGTGTATGTATGTACACGTGCATTGTCACATAGGCATATACCACCAGTGTCCTGACGCATGAGTCTCTCAGTTTTTTTTTTCCAGTGAGAAACTTTGCAATATTTTGGCTCAGATGTCGAGCTGGTGAGTGTCTCTTCATTCTCCAACAACGTTGAGGTTCGCAGCTCAGATATAAGTCGAGAAAATTATCCTCATTCGCAGCCATGTTTTCTGATGTGTTTGTATGTACACGTGTAGTGCCACATAGGCATATGCCGCCAGTGTGCTGACGCATGAGTCTCTCCGTTTAGGTTTGTTCCAGTGAGAAATTTGGCAATATTTTGGCTCAGATGTCGAGCTGGTGAGTGTCTCTTCATTCTCCAACAACGTTTAGGTTCGCAGCTCAGATATAAGTCGAGAAAATTATCCTCATTCGCAGCCATGTTTTCGTATGTGTATGTATGTACACGTGTATTGCCGCATAGGCCTATGCCGCCAGTATCCTGACGCATGAGTCTCTAAGTTTGTTTGTTTTCCAGTGAGAAATTTGGCAATATTTTTGCTCAGATGTCGAGCTGGTGAGTGTCTCTTCATTCTGGAACAACGTTGAGGCTCGCAGCTCAGATATATGTCGAGAAAATTATGCTCATTCGCAGCCATGTTTTCTTATGTGTATGTATGTACACGTGTATTGTCACATAGGCATATACCGCCAGTGTCCTGACACATGAGTCTCTCATTTTGTTTGTTTTTTTTCTAGTGAGAAATTTGGCAATATTTTGGCTCAGATGTCGAGCTGGTGAGTGTCTCTTCATTCTCGAACAACGTTGAGGCTCGCAGCTCAGATATATGTCGAGAAAATTATCCTCATTCGCAGCCATGTTTTCGTATGTGTATGTATGTACACGTGTATTGCCGCATAGGCCTATGCCGCCAGTATCCTGACGCATGAGTCTCTAAGTTTGTTTTTTTCCAGTGAAAAACTTTGCAATATTTTGGCTCAGATGTCGAGCTGGTGAGTGTCTCTTCATTCTCCAACAACGTTGAGGTTCGCAGCTCAGATATAAGTCGAGAAAATTATCCTCATTCGCAGCCATGTTTTCTGATATGTATGTATGTACACGTGTATTGCCACATAAACATATGCCGCCAGTGTCCTGACACATGAGTCTCTAAGTTTTTGGTGTTTTTTCTAGTGAGAAATTTGGCAATATTTTGGCTCGGATGTCGAGCTGGTGAGTGTCTCTTCATTCGCCAATAACGTTGAGATTCGCAGCTCAGATATAAGTCGAGAAAATTATCCTCGTTCGCAGCCATGTGTTCTGATATGTATGTGTGTACACGTGTATTGCCTCATAGGCCTATGCCGCCAGTGTCCTGACGCATGAGTCTAAAAGTTTTGGTCTTTTCCGGTGAAAATTTTGGCGATGTGTTAGCTCAGATGTTGAGGTGGTGAATGTCTCTTCATTCTCGAACAACGTTGAGGCTCGCAGCTCAGATATATGTCGAGAACATTATCCTCATTCGCAGCCATGTTTTCTGATGTGTATGTATGTACAGGTGTATTGCCTCATAGGCCTATGCCGCCAGTGTCCTGACGCATAAGTCTCTCAGTTTGGGTTTTTTTCCAGTGAGGAATTTGGCAATATTTTGGCTCAGATGTCGAGCTGGTGAGTGTCTCTTCATTCTCCAACAACGTTGAGGTTTGCAGCTCAGATATAAGTCGAGAAAATGATCCTCATTCGCAGCCATGTTTTCTGATGTGTTTGTATGTACACGTGTATTGCCTCATAGGCCTATGCCGCCAGTATCCTGACGCATGAGTCTCTAAGTTTTTTTGTTTTCCAGTGAGAAATTTGGCAATATTTTTGCTCAGATGTCGGGCTGGTGAGTGTTCCTTCATTCTCAAACAACGTTGAGGCTCGCAGCTCAGATATAAGTCGAGAAAATTATCCTCATTGGCAGCCATGTTTGCTGATGTGTTTGTATGTACACGTGTAGTGCCACATAGGCATATGCCGCCAGTGTCCTGACGCATGAGTCTCTCCGTTTAGGTTTGTTCCAGTGAGAAATTTGGCAATATTTTTGCTCAGATGTCGAGCTGGTGAGTGTCTCTTCATTCTCGAACAACGTTGAGGCTCGCAGCTCAGATATATGTCGAGAAAATTATGCTCATTCGCAGCCATGTTTTCTTATGTGTATGTATGTACACGTGCATTGTCACATAGGCATATACCGCCAGTGTCCTGACGCATGAGTCTCTCAGGTTTTTTTTCCAGTGAGAAACTTTGCAATATTTTGGCTCAGATGTCGAGCTGGTGAGTGTCTCTTCATTCTCCAACAACGTTGAGGTTCGCAGCTCAGATATAAGTCGAGAAAATTATCCTCATTCGCAGCCATGTTTTCTGATGTGTTTGTATGTACACGTGTAGTGCCACATAGGCATATGCCGCCAGTGTGCTGACGCATGAGTCTCTCCGTTTAGGTTTGTTCCAGTGAGAAATTTGGCAATATTTTGGCTCAGATGTCGAGCTGGTGAGTGTCTCTTCATTCTCCAACAACGTTTAGGTTCGCAGCTCAGATATAAGTCGAGAAAATTATCCTCATTCGCAGCCATGTTTTCGTATGTGTATGTATGTACACGTGTATTGCCGCATAGGCCTATGCCGCCAGTATCCTGACGCATGAGTCTCTAAGTTTGTTTGTTTTCCAGTGAGAAATTTGGCAATATTTTTGCTCAGATGTCGAGCTGGTGAGTGTCTCTTCATTCTGGAACAACGTTGAGGCTCGCCGCTCAGATATATGTCGAGAAAATTATGCTCATTCGCAGCCATGTTTTCTTATGTGTATGTATGTACACGTGTATTGTCACATAGGCATATACCGCCAGTGTCCTGACACATGAGTCTCTCATTTTGTTTGTTTTTTTTCTAGTGAGAAATCTGGCAATATTTTGGCTCAGATGTCGAGCTGGTGAGTGTCTCTTCATTCTCGAACAACGTTGAGGCTCGCAGCTCAGATATATGTCGAGAAAATTATCCTCATTCGCAGCCATGTTTTCGTATGTGTATGTATGTACACGTGTATTGCCGCATAGGCCTATGCCGCCAGTATCCTGACGCATGAGTCTCTAAGTTTGTTTTTTTCCAGTGAAAAACTTTGCAATATTTTGGCTCAGATGTCGAGCTGGTGAGTGTCTCTTCATTCTCCAACAACGTTGAGGTTCGCAGCTCAGATATAAGTCGAGAAAATTATCCTCATTCGCAGCCATGTTTTCTGATATGTATGTATGTACACGTGTATTGCCACATAAACATATGCCGCCAGTGTCCTGACACATGAGTCTCTAAGTTTTTGGTGTTTTTTCTAGTGAGAAATTTGGCAATATTTTGGCTCGGATGTCGAGCTGGTGAGTGTCTCTTCATTCGCCAATAACGTTGAGATTCGCAGCTCAGATATAAGTCGAGAAAATTATCCTCGTTCACAGCCATGTGTTCTGATATGTATGTGTGTACACGTGTATTGCCTCATAGGCCTATGCCGCCAGTGTCCTGACGCATGAGTCTAAAAGTTTTGGTCTTTTCCGGTGAGAATTTTGGCGATGTGTTAGCTCAGATGTTGAGGTGGTGAATGTCTCTTCATTCTCGAACAACGTTGAGGCTCGCAGCTCAGATATATGTCGAGAACATTATCCTCATTCGCAGCCATGTTTTCTGATGTGTATGTATGTACAGGTGTATTGCCTCATAGGCCTATGCCGCCAGTGTCCTGACGCATAAGTCTCTCAGTTTGGGTTTTTTTCCAGTGAGGAATTTGGCAATATTTTGGCTCAGATGTCGAGCTGGTGAGTGTCTCTTCATTCTCCAACAACGTTGAGGTTCGCAGCTCAGATATAAGTCGAGAAAATTATGCTCATTCGCAGCCATGTTTTCTTATGTGTATGTATGTACACGTGTATTGTCACATAGGCATATACCGCCAGTGTCCTGACACATGAGTCTCTCATTTTTTTTTTTTTTTTTCTAGTGAGAAATTTGGCAATATTTTGGCTCAGATGTCGAGCTGGTGAGTGTCTCTTCATTCTCGAACAACGTTGAGGCTCGCAGCTCAGATATATGTCGAGAAAATTATCCTCATTCGCAGCCATGTTTTCGTATGTGTTTGTATGTACACGTGTAGTGCCACATAGGCATATGCCGCCAGTGTCCTGACGCACGAGTCTCTCCGTTTAGGTTTGTTCCAGTGAGAAATTTGGCAATATTTTGGCTCAGATGTCGAGCTGGTGAGTGTCTCTTCATTCTCGAACAACGTTGAGGCTCGCAGCTCAGATATATGTCGAGAAAATTATGCTCATTCGCAGCCATGTTTTCTTATGTGTATGTATGTACACGTGCATTGTCACATAGGCATATACCGCCAGTGTCCTGACGCATGAGTCTCTCAGTTTGTTTTTTTTCCAGTGAGAAACTTTGCAATATTTTGGCTCAGATGTCGAGCTGGTGAGTGTCTCTTCATTTTCCAACAACGTTGAGGTTCGCAGCTCAGATATAAGTCGAGAAAATTATCCTCATTCGCAGCCATGTTTTCTGATGTGTTTGTATGTACACGTGTAGTGCCACATAGGCATATGCCGCCAGTGTGCTGACGCATGAGTCTCTCCGTTTAGGTTTGTTCCAGTGAGAAATTTGGCAATATTTTTGCTCAGATGTCGAGCTGGTGAGTGTCTCTTCATTCTGGAACAACGTTGAGGCTCGCAGCTCAGATATATGTCGAGAAAATTATGCTCATTCGCAGCCATGTTTTCGTATGTGTATGTATGTACACGTGTATTGTCACATAGGCATATACCGCCAGTGTCCTGACACATGAGTCTCTCATTTTTTTTTTTTTTTCTAGTGAGAAATTTGGCAATATTTTGGCTCAGATGTCGAGCTGGTGAGTGTCTCTTCATTCTCGAACAACGTTGAGGCTCGCAACTCAGATATATGTCGAGAAAATGATCCTCATTCGCAGCCATGTTTTCGTATGTGTATGTATGTACACGTGTATTGCCGCATAGGCCTATGCCGCCAGTATCCTGACGCATGAGTCTCTAAGTTTGTTTTTTTCCAGTGAAAAACTTTGCAATATTTTGGCTCAGATGTCGAGCTGGTGAGTGTCTCTTCATTCTCCAACAACGTTGAGGTTCGCAGCTCAGATATAAGTCGAGAAAATTATCCTCGTTCGCAGCCATGTGTTCTGATATGTATGTGTGTACACGTGTATTGCCTCATAGGCCTATGCCGCCAGTGTCCTGACGCATGAGTCTAAAAGTTTTGGTCTTTTCCGGTGAGAATTTTGGCGATGTTTTAGCTCAGATGTTGAGGTGGTGAATGTCTCTTCATTCTCGAACAACGTTGAGGCTCGCAGCTCAGATATATGTCGAGAAAATTATGCTCATTCGCAGCCATGTTTTCTTATGTGTATGTATGTACACGTGTATTGTCACATAGGCATATACCGCCAATGTCCTGACGCATGAGTCTCTCAGTTTGGTTTTTTTCCAGTGAGAAATTTGGCAATATTTTGGCTCGGATGTCGAGCTGGTGAGTGTCTCTTCATTATCGAACAACGTTGAGGTTCACATCTCAGATATAAGTTCATAAAATTATCCTCATTCGCAGCCATGTTTTCTTATGTTTATGCGTGTACACGTGTAGTGCCACATAGGCTTATGTCGGCAGTGTCCTGACGCATGAGTTTCTCAGTTTAGGTTTGTTCCAGTGAGAAATTTGGCAATATTTTGGCTCAGATGTCGAGCTGGCGAGTGTCTCTTCAATCTCGAACAACGTTGAGGTTCACATCTCAGATATAAGTTCATAAAATTTTCCTCATTCGCAGCCATGTTTTCTGATATGTATGTATGCACACGTGTATTGCCACATAAACATTTGCCGCCAGTGTCCTGACACAAGAGTCTCTCAGTTTTTGGTGTTTTTTTCTAGTGAGAAATTTGGCAATATTTTGGCTCGGATGTCGAGCTGGTGAGTGTCTCTTCATTCTCGAACAACGTTGAGGCTCGCAGCTCAGATATATGTCGAGAAAATTATCCTCATTCGCAGCCATGTTTTCGTATGTGTATGTATGTACACGTGTATTGCCGCATATGCCTATGCCGCCAGTATCCTGACGCATGAGTCTCTAAGTTTGTTTGTTTTCCAGTGAGAAATTTGGCAATATTTTTGCTCAGATGTCGAGCTGGTGAGTGTCTCTTCATTCTCGAACAACGTTGAGGCTCGCAGCTCAGATATATGTCGAGAAAATTATGCTCATTCGCAGCCATGTTTTCTTATGTGTATGTATGTACACGTGTATTGTCACATAGGCATATACCGCCAGTGTCATGACGCATGAGTCCCCCAGTTTGTTTGTTTTCCAGTGAGAAACTTTGCAATATTTTGGCTCAGATGTCGAGCTGGTGAGTGTCTCTTCATTCTCCAACAACGTTGAGGTTCGCAGCTCAGATATAAGTCGAGAACATTATCCTCATTCGCAGCCATGTTTTCTTATGTGTATGTATGTACACGTGTATTGCCACATAGGCATATGCCGCCAGTGTCCTGACGCATGAGTCTCTCAGTTTGTTTGTTTTTCATTGAGAAATTTTGCAATATTTTGGCTCAGATGTCGAGCTGGTGAGTGTCTCTTCATTCTCGAACAACGTTGAGGCTCGCAGCTCAGATATATGTCGAGAAAGTTATCCTCATTCGCAGCCATGTTTTCGTATGTGTATGTATGTACACGTGTATTGCCGCATAGTCCTATGCCGCCAGGATCATGACGCATGAGTCTCTAAGTTTGTTTGTTTTCCAGTGAGAAATTTGGCAATATTTTTGCTCAGATGTCGGGCTGGTGAGTGTCCCTTCATTCTCAAACAACGTTGAGGCTCGCAGCTCAGATATAAGTCAAGAAAATTATCCTCATTCGCAGCCATGTTTTCTGATGTGTTTGTATGTGCACGTGTAGTGCCACATAGGCATATGCCGCCAGTGTCCTGACGCATGAGTCTCTCAGTTTAGGTTTGTTCCAGTGAGACATTTGGCAATATTTTGGCTCAGATGTCGAGCTGGTGAGTGTCTCTTCATTCTCGAACAACGTTGAGGCTCGCAGCTCAGATATATGTCGAGAAAATTATGCTCATTCGCAGCCATGTGTTCTTATGTGTATGTATGTACACGTGTATTGTCACATAGGCATATCCCGCCAGTGTCCTGACGCATGAGTCTCTCAGTTTAGGTTTGTTCCAGTGAGAAATTTGGCAATATTTTGGCTCAGATGTCGAGCTGGTGAGTGTCTCTTCATTCTCCAACAACGTTGATGTTCGCAGCTCAGATATAAGTCGAGAAAATTATCCTCATTCGCAGCCATGTTTTCTTATGTGTATGTATGTACACGTGTATTGCCACATAGGCATATGCCGCCAGTGTCCTGACGCATGAGTCTCTCAGTTTGTTTGTTTTTCAGTGAGAAATTTTGCAATATTTTGGCTCAGATGTCGAGCTGGTGAGTGTCTCTTCATTCTCGAACAACGTTGAGGCTCGCAGCTCAGATATATGTCGAGAAAGTTATCCTCATTCGCAGCCATGTTTTCGTATGTGTATGTATGTACACGTGTATTTCCGCATAGTCCTATGCCGCCAGGATCATGACGCATGAGTCTCTAAGTTTGTTTGTTTTCCAGTGAGAAATTTGGCAATATTTTTGCTCAGATGTCGGGCTGGTGAGTGTCCCTTCATTCTCAAACAACGTTGAGGCTCGCAGCTCAGATATAAGTCAAGAAAATTATCCTCATTCGCAGCCATGTTTTCTGATGTGTTTGTATGTGCACGTGTAGTGCCACATAGGCATATGCCGCCAGTGTCCTGACGCATGAGTCTCACAGTTTGTTTTTTTTCAGTGAGAAATTTGGCAATATTTTGGCTCAGATGTCGAGCTGGCGAGTGTCGCTTCATTCTCGAACAACGTTGAGGTTCACATCTCAGATATAAGTTGATAAAATTATCCTCATTCGCAGCCATGTTTTCTTATGTTTATGCGTGTACACGTGTAGTGCCACATAGGCTTATGTCGGCAGTGTCCTGACGCATGAGTATCTCAGTTTAGGTTTGTTCCAGTGAGAAATTTGGCAATATTTTCTCTCAGATGTCGAGCTGGCGAGTGTCTCTTCAATCTCGAACAACGTTGAGGTTCACATCTCAGATATAAGTTCATAAAATTTTCCTCATTCGCAGCCATGTTTTCTGATATGTATGTATGTACACGTGTATTGCCACATAAACATTTGCCGCCAGTGTCCTGACACAAGAGTCTCTCAGTTTTTTGTGTTTTTTTTCTAGTGAGAAATTTGGCAATATTTTGGCTCGGATGTCGAGCTGGTGAGTGTCTCTTTATTCTCGAACAACGTTGAGGCTCGCAGCTCAGATATATGTGGAGAAAATTATCCTCATTCGCAGCCATGTTTTCGTATGTGTATGTATGTACACGTGTATTGTCACATAGGCATATCCCGCCAGTGTCCTGACGCATGAGTCTCTCAGTTTAGGTTTGTTCCAGTGAGAAATTTGGCAATATTTTGGCTCAGATGTCGAGCTGGTGAGTGTCTCTTTATTCTCGAACAACGTTGAGGCTCGCAGCTCAGATATATGTCGAGAAAATTATCCTCATTCGCAGCCATGTTTTCGTATGTGTATGTATGTACACGTGTATTGTCACATAGGCATATCCCGCCAGTGTCCTGACGCATGAGTCTCTCAGTTTAGGTTTGTTCCAGTGAGAAATTTGGCAATATTTTGGCTCAGATGTCGAGCTGGTGAGTGTCTCTTCATTCGCCAACAACGTTGAGGTTCGTAGCTCAGATATAAGTCGAGAAAATTATCCTCATTCGCAGCCATGTGTTCTGATATGTATGTGTGTACACGTGTATTGCCTCATAGGCCTATGCCGCCAGTGTCCTGACGCATGAGTCTCAAAGTTTTGGTCTCTTCCGGTGAGAATTTTGGCGATGTGTTAGCTCAGATGTTGAGGTGGTGAATGTCTCTTCATTCTCGAACAACGTTGAGGCTCGCAGCTCAGATATATGTCGAGAAAATTAAGCTCATTCGCAGCCATGTTTTCTTATGTGTATGTATGTACACGTGTATTGTCACATAGGCATATACCGCCAGTGTCCTGACGCATGAGTCTCTCAGTTTGGTTTTTTTCCAGTGAGAAATTTGGCAATATTTTGGCTCGGATGTCGAGCTGGTGAGTGTCTCTTCATTATCGAACAACGTTGAGGCTCGCAGCTCAGATATATGTCGAGAAAATTGTCCTCATTCCCAGCCATGTTTTCTTATGTGTATGGATGTACACGTGTATTGCCTCATAGGCCTATGCCGCCAGTGTCCTGACGCATGAGTCTCACAGTTTGTTTTTTTTCAGTGAGAAATTTGGCAATATTTTGGCTCAGATGTCGAGCTGGCGAGTGTCGCTTCATTCTCGAACAACGTTGAGGTTCACATCTCAGATATAAGTTGATAAAATTATCCTCATTCGCAGCCATGTTTTCTTATGTTTATGCGTGTACACGTGTAGTGCCACATAGGCTTATGTCGGCAGTGTCCTGACGCATGAGTTTCTCAGTTTAGGTTTGTTCCAGTGAGAAATTTGGCAATATTTTGGCTCAGATGTCGAGCTGGCGAGTGTCTCTTCAATCTTGAACAACGTTGAGGTTCACATCTCAGATATAAGTTCATAAAATTTTCCTCATTCGCAGCCATGTTTTCTGATATGTATGTATGTACACGTGTATTGCCACATAAACATTTGCCGCCAGTGTCCTGACACAAGAGTCTCTCAGTTTTTTTTGTTTTTTTTCTAGTGAGAAATTTGGCAATATTTTGGCTCGGATGTCGAGCTGGTGAGTGTCTCTTTATTCTCGAACAACGTTGAGGTTCACATCTCAGATATAAGTTCATCAAATTATCCTCATTCGCAGCCATGTTTTCTTATGTTTATGCGTGTACGCGAGTAGTGCCATATAGGCTTATGTCGCCAGTGTCCTGACGCATGAGTCTCTCAGTTTAGGTTTGTTCCAGTGAGAATTTTGGCAATATTTTGGCTCAGATGTCGAGCCGGTGAGTGTCTCTTCATTCTCGAACAACGTTGAGGATCGCAGCTCAGATATATGTCGCGAAAATTATCCTCATTCGCAGCCATGTTTTCTTATGTGTATGTATGTACACGTGTATTGCCGCATAGGCCTATGCCGCCAGTATCCTGACGCATGAGTCTCTAAGTTTGTTTGTTTTCCAGTGAGAAATTTGGCAATATTTTTGCTCAGATGTCGAGCTGGTGAGTGTCCCTTCATTCTAAAACAACGTTGAGGCTCGCAGCTCAGATATAAGTCGAAACAATTATCCTCATTCGCAGCCATGTTTTCTTATGTGTATGTATGTACACGTGTATTGCCGCATAGGCCTATGCCGCCAGTGTCCTGACGCATGAGTCTCAAAGTTTTGGTCTCTTCCGGTGAGAATTTTGGCGATGTGTTAGCTCAGATGTTGAGGTGGTGAATGTCTCTTCATTTTCGAACAACGTTGAGGTTCGCAGCTCAGATATATGCCGCCAGTGTCCTGACGCATGAGTCTCACAGTTTGTTTTTTTTCAGTGAGAAATTTGGCAATATTTTGGCTCAGATGTCGAGCTGGCGAGTGTCTCTTTAGTCTCGAACAAAGTTGAGGTTCACATCTCAGATATAAGTTCATAAAATTATCCTCATTCGCAGCCATGTTTTCTTATGTTTATGCGTGTACACGTGTAGTGCCACATAGGCTAATGTCGGCAGTGTCCTGACGCATGAGTTTCTCAGTTTAGGTTTGTTCCAGTGAGAAATTTGGCAATATTTTGGCTCAGATGTCGAGCTGGTGAGTGTCTCTTCATTCTCAAACAACGTTGAGGCTCGCAGCTCATATATATGTCGAGAAAATTGTCCTCATTCGCAGCCATGTTTTCTTATGTGTATGGATGTACACGTGTATTGGCTCATAGGCCTATGCCGCCAGTGTCCTGACGCATGAGTCTCACAGTTTTGTTTTTTTTCAGTGAGAAATTTGGCAATATTTTGGCTCAGATGTCGAGCTTGCGAGTGTCTCTTCATTCTCGAACAACGTTGAGGTTCGCATCTTAGATATAAGTTCATAAAATTATCCTCATTCGCAGCCATGTTTTCTTATGTTTATGCGTGTACACGTGTATTGCCGCATAGGCTTATGTCGCCAGTGTCCAGAAGCATGAGTCTCACAGTTTGTTTGTTTTTCCAGTGAGAAATTTGGCAATATTTTGGCTCGGATGTCGAGCTGGTAAGTGTCTCTTCATTCTCGAACAACGTTGAGGCTCGCAGCTCAGATATAAGTCGAGAAAATTATCCTCATTCGCAGCCATGTTTTCTTATGTTTATGTATGTACACATGTATTACCGCGTAGGCGTATGCCGCCAGTGTCCTGACGCATGAGTCTCACAGTTTGGGTTTTTTTCCAGTGAGAAATTTGGCAATATTTTGGCTCAGATGTCGAGCTGGTTATTGTCTCTTCATTCTCGAACAACGTTGAGGTTCGCATCTCAGATATAAGTTCATAAAATTATCCTCATTCGCAGCCATGTTTTCTTATGTTTATGCGTGTACACGTGTATTGCCGCATAGGCTTATGTCGCCAGTGTTCAGAAGCATGAGTCCCACAGTTTGTTTGTTTTTACAGTGAGAAATTTGGCAATATTTTGGCTCAGATGTCGAGCTGGGGAGTGTCTCTTCATTCTCGAACAACGTTGAGGCTCGCAGGTCAGATATAAGTCGAGAAAATTATCCTCATTCGCAGACATGTTTACTTCTGTTTATGTATGTTCACGTGTATTGCCTCATAGGCCTATGCCGCCAGTGTCCTCACGCATGAGTCTCACAGTTTTGTTTTTTTTCAGTGAGAAATTTGGCAATATTTTGGCTCAGATGTCGAGCTTGCGAGTGTCTCTTCAATCTCGAAAAACGTTGAGGTTCACATCTCAGATATAAGTTCATAAAATTTTCCTCATTCGCAGCCATGTTTTCTGATATGTATGTATGTACACGTGTATTGCCACATAAACATTTGCCGCCAGTGTCCTGACACAAGAGTCTCTCAGTTTTTTGTGTTTTTTTTCTAGTGAGAAATTTGGCAATATTTTGGCTCGGATGTCGAGCTGGTGAGTGTCTCTTTATTCTCGAACAACGTTGAGGCTCGCAGCTCAGATATATGTCGAGAAAATTATCCTCATTCGCAGCCATGTTTTCGTATGTGTATGTATGTACACGTGTATTGTCACATAGGCATATCCCGCCAGTGTCCTGACGCATGAGTCTCTCAGTTTAGGTTTGTTCCAGTGAGAAATTTGGCAATATTTTGGCTCAGATGTCGAGCTGGTGAGTGTCTCTTTATTCTCGAACAACGTTGAGGCTCGCAGCTCAGATATATGTCGAGAAAATTATCCTCATTCGCAGCCATGTTTTCGTATGTGTATGTATGTACACGTGTATTGTCACATAGGCATATCCCGCCAGTGTCCTGACGCATGAGTCTCTCAGTTTAGGTTTTTTTTCAGTAAGAAATTTGGCAATATTTTGGCTCAGATGTCGAGCTGGTGAGTGTCTCTTTATTCTCGAACAACGTTGAGGCTCGCAGCTCAGATATATGTCGAGAAAATTATCCTCATTCGCAGCCATGTTTTCGTATGTGTATGTATGTACACGTGTATTGTCACATAGGCATATCCCGCCAGTGTCCTGACGCATGAGTCTCTCAGTTTAGGTTTGTTCCAGTGAGAAATTTGGCAATATTTTGGCTCAGATGTCGAGCTGGTGAGTGTCTCTTCATTCGCCAACAACGTTGAGGTTCGCAGCTCAGATATAAGTCGAGAAAATTATCCTCATTCGCAGCCATGTGTTCTGATATGTATGTGTGTACACGTGTATTGCCTCATAGGCCTATGCCGCCAGTGTCCTGACGCATGAGTCTCAAAGTTTTGGTCTCTTCCGGTGAGAATTTTGGCGATGTGTTAGCTCAGATGTTGAGGTAGTGAATGTCTCTTCATTCTCGAACAACGTTGAGGCTCGCAGCTCAGATATATGTCGAGAAAATTAAGCTCATTCGCAGCCATGTTTTCTTATGTGTATGTATGTACACGTGTATTGTCACATAGGCATATACCGCCAGTGTCCTGACGCATGAGTCTCTCAGTTTGGTTTTTTTTCCAGTGAGAAATTTGGCAATATTTTGGCTCGGATGTCGAGCTGGTGAGTGTCTCTTCATTATCGAACAACGTTGAGGCTCGCAGCTCAGATATATGTCGAGAAAATTGTCCTCATTCCCAGCCATGTTTTCTTATGTGTATGGATGTACACGTGTATTGCCTCATAGGCCTATGCCGCCAGTGTCCTGACGCATGAGTCTCACAGTTTGTTTTTTTTCAGTGAGAAATTTGGCAATATTTTGGCTCAGATGTCGAGCTTGCGAGTGTCGCTTCATTCTCGAACAACGTTGAGGTTCACATCTCAGATATAAGTTGATAAAATTATCCTCATTCGCAGCCATGTTTTCTTATGTTTATGCGTGTACACCTGTAGTGCCACATAGGCTTATGTCGGCAGTGTCCTGACGCATGAGTTTCTCAGTTTAGGTTTGTTCCAGTGAGAAATTTGGCAATATTTTGGCTCAGATGTCGAGCTGGCGAGTGTCTCTTCAATCTTGAACAACGTTGAGGTTCACATCTCAGATATAAGTTCATAAAATTGTCCTCATTCGCAGCCATGTTTTATGATATGTATGTATGTACACGTGTATTGCCACATAAACATTTGCCGCCAGTGTCCTGACACAAGAGTCTCTGAGTTGTTTGTGTTTTTTTTCTAGTGAGAAATTTGGCAATATTTTGGCTCGGATGTCGAGCTGGTGAGTGTCTCTTTATTCTCGAACAACGTTGAGGTTCACATCTCAGATATAAGTTCATAAAATTATCCTCATTCGCAGCCATGTTTTCTTATGTTTATGCGTGTACGCGAGTAGTGCCATATAGGCTTATGTCGCCAGTGTCCTGACGCATGAGACTCTCAGTTTGGGTTTTTTTCCAGTGAGAAATTTGGCAATATTTTGGCTCAGATGTCGAGCTGGTTATTGTCTCTTCATTCTCGAACAACGTTGAGGTTCGCATCTCAGATATAAGTTCATAAAATTATCCTCATTCGCAGCCATGTTTTCTTATGTTTATGCGTGTACACGTGTATTGCCGCATAGGCTTATGTCGCCAGTGTTCAGAAGCATGAGTCCCACAGTTTGTTTGTTTTTACAGTGAGAAATTTGGCAATATTTTGGCTCAGATGTCGAGCTGGGGAGTGTCTCTTCATTCTCGAACAACGTTGAGGCTCGCAGGTCAGATATAAGTCGAGAAAATTATCCTCATTCGCAGACATGTTTACTTCTGTTTATGTATGTTCACGTGTATTGCCTCATAGGCCTATGCCGCCAGTGTCCTCACGCATGAGTCTCACAGTTTTGTTTTTTTTCAGTGAGAAATTTGGCAATATTTTGGCTCAGATGTCGAGCTTGCGAGTGTCTCTTCAATCTCGAACAACGTTGAGGTTCACATCTCAGATATAAGTTCATAAAATTTTCCTCATTCGCAGCCATGTTTTCTGATATGTATGTATGTACACGTGTATTGCCACATAAACATTTGCCGCCAGTGTCCTGACACAAGAGTCTCTCAGTTTTTTGTGTTTTTTTTCTAGTGAGAAATTTGGCAATATTTTGGCTCGGATGTCGAGCTGGTGAGTGTCTCTTTATTCTCGAACAACGTTGAGGCTCGCAGCTCAGATATATGTCGAGAAAATTATCCTCATTCGCAGCCATGTTTTCGTATGTGTATGTATGTACACGTGTATTGTCACATAGGCATATCCCGCCAGTGTCCTGACGCATGAGTCTCTCAGTTTAGGTTTGTTCCAGTGAGAAATTTGGCAATATTTTGGCTCAGATGTCGAGCTGGTGAGTGTCTCTTTATTCTCGAACAACGTTGAGGCTCGCAGCTCAGATATATGTCGAGAAAATTATCCTCATTCGCAGCCATGTTTTCGTATGTGTATGTATGTACACGTGTATTGTCACATAGGCATATCCCGCCAGTGTCCTGACGCATGAGTCTCTCAGTTTAGGTTTTTTTTCAGTAAGAAATTTGGCAATATTTTGGCTCAGATGTCGAGCTGGTGAGTGTCTCTTTATTCTCGAACAACGTTGAGGCTCGCAGCTCAGATATATGTCGAGAAAATTATCCTCATTCGCAGCCATGTTTTCGTATGTGTATGTATGTACACGTGTATTGTCACATAGGCATATCCCGCCAGTGTCCTGACGCATGAGTCTCTCAGTTTAGGTTTGTTCCAGTGAGAAATTTGGCAATATTTTGGCTCAGATGTCGAGCTGGTGAGTGTCTCTTCATTCGCCAACAACGTTGAGGTTCGCAGCTCAGATATAAGTCGAGAAAATTATCCTCATTCGCAGCCATGTGTTCTGATATGTATGTGTGTACACGTGTATTGCCTCATAGGCCTATGCCGCCAGTGTCCTGACGCATGAGTCTCAAAGTGTTGGTCTCTTCCGGTGAGAATTTTGGCGATGTGTTAGCTCAGATGTTGAGGTAGTGAATGTCTCTTCATTCTCGAACAACGTTGAGGCTCGCAGCTCAGATATATGTCGAGAAAATTAAGCTCATTCGCAGCCATGTTTTCTTATGTGTATGTATGTACACGTGTATTGTCACATAGGCATATACCGCCAGTGTCCTGACGCATGAGTCTCTCAGTTTGGTTTTTTTTCCAGTGAGAAATTTGGCAATATTTTGGCTCGGATGTCGAGCTGGTGAGTGTCTCTTCATTATCGAACAACGTTGAGGCTCGCAGCTCAGATATATGTCGAGAAAATTGTCCTCATTCCCAGCCATGTTTTCTTATGTGTATGGATGTACACGTGTATTGCCTCATAGGCCTATGCCGCCAGTGTCCTGACGCATGAGTCTCACAGTTTGTTTTTTTTCAGTGAGAAATTTGGCAATATTTTGGCTCAGATGTCGAGCTTGCGAGTGTCGCTTCATTCTCGAACAACGTTGAGGTTCACATCTCAGATATAAGTTGATAAAATTATCCTCATTCGCAGCCATGTTTTCTTATGTTTATGCGTGTACACCTGTAGTGCCACATAGGCTTATGTCGGCAGTGTCCTGACGCATGAGTTTCTCAGTTTAGGTTTGTTCCAGTGAGAAATTTGGCAATATTTTGGCTCAGATGTCGAGCTGGCGAGTGTCTCTTCAATCTTGAACAACGTTGAGGTTCACATCTCAGATATAAGTTCATAAAATTGTCCTCATTCGCAGCCATGTTTTCTGATATGTATGTATGTACACGTGTATTGCCACATAAACATTTGCCGCCAGTGTCCTGACACAAGAGTCTCTGAGTTTTTTGTGTTTTTTTTCTAGTGAGAAATTTGGCAATATTTTGGCTCGGATGTCGAGCTGGTGAGTGTCTCTTTATTCTCGAACAACGTTGAGGTTCACATCTCAGATATAAGTTCATAAAATTATCCTCATTCGCAGCCATGTTTTCTTATGTTTATGCGTGTACGCGAGTAGTGCCATATAGGCTTATGTCGCCAGTGTCCTGACGCATGAGACTCTCAGTTTAGGTTTGTTCCAGTGAGAAATTTGGCAATATTTTGGCTCAGATGTCGAGCCGGTGAGTGTTTCTTCATTCTCGAACAACGTTGAGGATCGCAGCTCAGATATATGTCGCGAAAATTATCCTCATTCGCAGCCATGTTTTCTTATGTGTATGTTTGTACACGTGTATTGCCGCATAGGCCTATGCCGCCAGTATCCTGACGCATGAGTCTCTAAGTTTGTTTGTTTTCCAGTGAGAAATTTGGCAATATTTTTGCTCAGATGTCGAGCTGGTGAGTGTCCCTTCATTCTAAAACAACGTTGAGGCTCGCAGCTCAGATATAAGTCGAAACAATTATCCTCATGTGCAGCCATGTTTTCTTATGTGTATGTATGTACACGTGTATTGCCGCATAGGCCTATGCCGCCAGTGTCCTGACGCATGAGTCTCAAAGTTTTGGTCTCTTCCGGTGAGAATTTTGGCGATGTGTTAGCTCAGATGTTGAGGTGGTGAATGTCTCTTCATTTTCGAACAACGTTGAGGTTCGCAGCTCAGATATATGTTGACAACATTATCCTCATTGGCAGCCATGTTTTCTGATGTGTATGGATGTACACGTGTATTGCCTCATAGGCCTATGCCGCCAGTGTCCTGACGCATGAGTCTCACAGTTTGTTTTTTTTCAGTGAGAAATTTGGCAATATTTTGGCTCAGATGTCGAGCTGGCGAGTGTCTCTTTAGTCTCGAACAAAGTTGAGGTTCACATCTCAGATATAAGTTCATAAAATTATCCTCATTCGCAGCCATGTTTTCTTATGTTTATGCGTGTACACGTGTAGTGCCACATAGGCTTATGTCGGCAGTGTCCTGACGCATGAGTTTCTCAGTTTAGGTTTGTTCCAGTGAGAAATTTGGCAATATTTTGGCTCAGATGTCGAGCTGGTGAGTGTCTCTTCATTCTCGAACAACGTTGAGGCTCGCAGCTCATATATATGTCGAGAAAATTGTCCTCATTCGCAGCCATGTTTTCTTATGTGTATGGATGTACACGTGTATTGGCTCATAGGCCTATGCCGCCAGTGTCCTGACGCATGAGTCTCACAGTTTTGTTTTTTTTAAGTGAGAAATTTGGCAATATTTTGGCTCAGATGTCGAGCTTGCGAGTGTCTCTTCATTCTCGAACAACGTTGAGGTTCGCATCTTAGATATAAGTTCATAAAATTATCCTCATTCGCAGCCATGTTTTCTTATGTTTATGCGTGTACCCGTGTATTGCCGCATAGGCTTATGTCGCCAGTGTCCAGAAGCATGAGTCTCACAGTTTGTTTGTTTTTCCAGTGAGAAATTTGGCAATATTTTGGCTCGGATGTCGAGCTGGTAAGTGTCTCTTCATTCTCGAACAACGTTGAGGCTCGCAGCTCAGATATAAGTCGAGAAAATTATCCTCATTCGCAGCCATGTTTTCTTATGTTTATGTATGTACACATGTATTACCGCGTAGGCGTATGCCGCCAGTGTCCTGACGCATGAGTCTCACAGTTTGGGTTTTTTTCCAGTGAGAAATTTGGCAATATTTTGGCTCAGATGTCGAGCTGGTTATTGTCTCTTCATTCTCGAACAACGTTGAGGTTCGCATCTCAGATATAAGTTCATAAAATTATCCTCATTCGCAGCCATGTTTTCTTATGTTTATGCGTGTACACTTGTATTGCCGCATAGGCTTATGTCGCCAGGGTTCAGAAGCATGAGTCCCACAGTTTGTTTGTTTTTACAGTGAGAAATTTGGCAATATTTTGGCTCAGATGTCGAGCTGGGGAGTGTCTCTTCATTCTCGAACAACGTTGAGGCTCGCAGGTCAGATATAAGTCGAGAAAATTATCCTCATTCGCAGACATGTTTACTTCTGTTTATGTATGTTCACGTGTATTGCCTCATAGGCCTATGCCGCCAGTGTCCTCACGCATGAGTCTCTCAGTTTGGTTTTTTTCCAGTGAGAAATTTTGCAATATTTTGGCTCAGATGTCGAGCTGGTGAGTGTCTCTTCATTCTCCAACAACGTTGTGGTTCGCAGCTCAGATATAAGTCGAGAAAATTATCCTCATTCGCAGCCATGTTTTCTGATGTGTATGTATGTACACGTGTATTGGCTAGTAGGCCTATGCCGCCAGTGTCCTGACGCATGAGTCTCACAGTTTTGTTTTTTTTCAGTGAGAAATTTGGCAATATTTTGGCTCAGATGTCGAGCTTGCGAGTGTCTCTTCATTCTCGAACAACGTTGAGGTTCGCATCTTAGATATAAGTTCATAAAATTATCCTCATTCGCAGCCATGTTTTCTTATGTTTATGCGTGTACACGTGTATTGCCGCATAGTCTTATGTCGCCAGTGTCCAGAAGCATGAGTCTCACAGTTTGTTTGTTTTTCCAGTGAGAAATTTGGCAATATTGTGGCTCGGATGTCGAGCTGGTAAGTGTCTCTTCATTCTCGAACAACGTTGAGGCTCGCAGCTCAGATATAAGTCGAGAAAATTATCCTCATTCGCAGCCATGTTTTCTTATGTTTATGTATGTACACATGTATTACCGCGTAGGCGTATGCCGCCAGTGTCCTGACGCATGAGTCTCACAGTTTGGGTTTTTTTCCAGTGAGAAATTTGGCAATATTTTGGCTCAGATGTCGAGCTGGTTATTGTCTCTTCATTCTCGAACAACGTTGAGGTTCGCATCTCAGATATAAGTTCATAAAATTATCCTCATTCGCAGCCATGTTTTCTTATGTTTATGCGTGTACACGTGTATTGCCGCATAGGCTTATGTCGCCAGTGTTCAGAAGCATGAGTCCCACAGTTTGTTTGTTTTTCCAGTGAGAAATTTGGCAATATTTTGGCTCAGATGTCGAGCTGGTTATTGTCTCTTCATTCTCGAACAACGTTGAGGTTCGCATCTCAGATATAAGTTCATAAAATTATCCTCATTCGCAGCCATGTTTTCTTATGTTTATGCGTGTACACGTGTATTGCCGCATAGGCTTATGTCGCCAGTGTTCAGAAGCATGAGTCCCACAGTTTGTTTGTTTTTACAGTGAGAAATTTGGCAATATTTTGGCTCGGATGTCGAGCTGGTGAGTGTCTCTTTATTGTCGAACAACGTTGAGGATCGCAGCTCAGATATATGTCGACAAAATTATCCTCATTTGTAGCCATGTTTTCTTATGTGTATGTATGTACACGTGTATTGCCTCATAGGCCTATGCCGCCAGTGTCCTGACGCATGAGTCTCAAAGTTTTGGTCTCTTCTGGTGAGAATTTTGGCGATGTGTTAGCTCAGATGTGGAGGTGGTGAATATCTCTTCATTCTCGAACAACGTTGAGGTTCGCAGCTCAGATATGTGTCGAGAACATTATCCTCATTCGAAGCCATGTTTTCTGATGTGTATGTATGTACACGTGTATTGCCACATAGGCCTATGCCGCCAGTATACTGACGCATGAGTCTCTCGGTTTGTTTGTTTTTCCCGTGAGAAATTTGGCAATATTTTGGCTCGGATGTCGAGCTGGTGAGTGTCTCTTCATTCTCGAACTACGTTGAGGTTCGCAGCTCAGATATAAGTTCATAAAATTATCCTCATTCGCAGCCATGTTTTATTATGTGCGTGCGTGTACACGTGTATTGGCTCATAGGCCTATGCCACCAGTGTCCTGACGCATGAGTCTCTCAGTTTAGGTTTGTTGCAGTGAGCAATTTGGCAATATTTTGGCTCAGATGTCGAGCTGGTGAGTGTCCCTTCATTCTCGAACAACGTTGAGGTTCGCAGCTCAGATATATGTCGTCAACATTGTCCTCATTCGCAGCCATGTTTTCTTATGTGTATGTATGTACACGTGTATTGCCTCATAGGCCTATGCCGCCAGTGTCCTGACGCATGAGTCTCTCAGTTTAGGTTTGTTCCAGTGAGCAATTTGGCAATATTTTGGCTCGGATGTTGAGCTGGTGAGTGTCCCTTCATTCTCGAACAACGTTGAGGTTCGCAGCTCAGATATGTGTCGAGAACATTATCCTCATTCGAAGCCATGTTTTCTGATGTGTATGTATGTACACGTGTATTGCCACATAGGCCTATGCCGCCAGTAAACTGACGCATGAGTCTCTCAGTTTGTTTGTTTTTCCAGTGAGAAATTTGGCAATATTTTGGCTCGGATGTTGAGCTGGTGAGTGTCTCTTCATTCTCGAACAACGTTGAGGCTCGCAGCTCAGATATATGTCGAGAAAATGGTCCTCATTCGCAGCCATGTTTTCTTATGTGTATGTATGTACACGTGTATTGGCTCATAGGCCTATGCCACCAGTGTCCTGACGCATGAGTTTCTCAGTTTAGGTTTGTTGCAGTGAGCAATTTGGCAATATTTTGGCTCAGATGTCGAGCTGGTGAGTGTCCCTTAATTCTCGAACAACGTTGAGGTTCGCAGCTCAGATATATGTCGTCAACATTGTCCTCATTCGAAGCCATGTTTTCTGATGTGTATGTATGTACACGTGTATTGCCACATAGGCCTATGCCGCCAGTATACTGACGCATGAGTCTCTCAGTTTGTTTGTTTTTCCCGTGAGAAATTTGGCAATATTTTGGCTCGGATGTCGAGCTGGTGAGTGTCTCTTCATTCTCGAACTACGTTGAGGTTCGCAGCTCAGATATAAGTTCATAACATTATCCTCATTCGCAGCCATGTTTTATTATGTGCGTGCGTGTACACGTGTATTGCCGCACAGGCCTATGCCGCCAGTGTCCTGACGCATGAGTCTCAAAGTTTTGGTCTCTTCTGGTGAGAATTTTGGAGATGTATTAGCTCAGATGTGGAGGTGGTGAATGTCTCTTTATTCTCGAACAACGTTGATGTTCGCAGCTCAGATATGTATCGAGAACATTATCCTCATTCGAAGCCATGTTTTCTGATGTGTATGTATGTACACGTGTATTGCCACATAGGCCTATGCCGCCAGTAAACTGACGCATGAGTCTCTCAGTTTGTTTGTTTTTCCAGTAGGAAATTTGGCAATATTTTGGCTAGGATGTTGAGATGGTGAGTGTCTCTTCATTCTCGAACAACGTTGAGGCTCGCAGCTCAGATATATGTCGATAAAATGGTCCTCATTCGCAGCCATGTTTTCTTATGTGTATGGATGTACACGTGTATTGGCTCATAGGCCTATGCCGCCAGTGTCCTGACGCATGAGTCTCTCAGTTTAGGTTTGTTCCAGTGAACAATTTGGCAATATTTTGGCTCAGATGTCGAGCTGGTGAGTGTCCCTTCATTCTCGAACAACGTTGAGGTTCGCAGCTCAGATATATGTCGTCAACATTGTCCTCATTCGCAGCCATGTTTTATTATGTGTATGTATGTACACGTGTATTGCCTCATAGGCCTATGCCGCCAGTGTCCTGACGCATGAGTCTCTCAGTTTAGGTTTGTTCCAGTGAGAACATTTGGCAATATTTTGGCTCAGATGTCGAGCTGATGAGTGTCTCTTCATTCTCGAACAACGTTGAGGTTCGCAGCTCATATATATGTTGAGAACATTATCCTCATTCGCAGCCATGTTTGCTGATGTGTATGTATGTACACGTGTATTGCCACATAGGCCTATGCCGCCAGTATCCTGACGCATGAGTCTCTCAGTTTGGGTTTTTTCCAGTGAGAAATTTGGCAATATTTTGGCTCGGATGTCGAGCTGGTGAGTGTCTCTTTATTGTCGAACAACGTTGAGGATCGCAGCTCAGATATATGTCGACAAAATTATCCTCATTCGCAGCCATGTTTTCTTATGTGTATGTATGTAAACGTGTATTGCCTCATAGGCCTATGCCGCCAGTGTCCTGACGCATGAGTCTCAAAGTTTTGGTCTCTTCTGGTGAGAATTTTGGCGATGTGTTAGCTCAGATGTGGAGGTGGTGAATGTCTCTTCATTCTCGAACAACGTTGAGGTTCGCAGCTCAGATATGTGTCGAGAACATTATCCTCATTCGAAGCCATGTTTTCTGATGTGTATGTATGTACACGTGTATTGCCACATAGGCCTATGCCGCCAGTATACTGACGCATGAGTCTCTCAGTTTGTTTGTTTTTCCAGTGAGAAATTTGGCAATATTTTGGCTCGAATGTTGAGCTGGTTAGTGTCTCTTCATTCTCGAACAACGTTGAGGCTCGCAGTTCAGATATATGTCCAGAAAATGGTACTCATTCGCAGCCATGTTTTGTTATGTGTATGGATGTACACGTGTATTGATTCATAGGCCTATGCCGCCAGTGTCCTGACGCATGAGTCTCACAGTTTTGTTTTTTTCCAGTGAGAAATTTGGAAATATTTTGGCTCAGATGTCGAGCTGGCGAGTGTCTCTTCATTCTCGAACTACGTTGAGGTTCGCAGCTCAGATATAAGTTCATAAAATTATCCTCATTCGCAGCCATGTTTTCTTATGTGCGTGCGTGTACACGTGTATTGCCGCATAGGCCTATGCCGCCAGTGTCCTGACGCATGAGTCTCAAAGTGTTGGTCTCTTCCGGTGAGAATTGTTGGCGATATGTTAGCTCAGATGTGGAGGTGGTGAATGTCTCTTCATTCTCCAACAACGTTGAGGTTCGCAGCTCAGATATATGTCGAGAAAAACATCCCCATTCGCAGCCATGTTTTCTGATGTGTTTGTATGTACACGTGTAGTGCCACATATGCATATGCCGCCAGTGTCCTGACGCATGAGTCTCTCAGTTTAGGTTTGTTCCCGTGAAAAATTTGGCGATGTGTTAGCTCAGATGTGGAGCTGGTTAGTGTCTCTTTATTGTCGAACAACGTTGAGGCTCGCAGCTCAGATATATGTCGAGAAAATGGTACTCATTCGCAGCCATGTTTTGTTATGTGTATGGATGTACACGTGTATTGATTCATAGGCCTATGCCGCCAGTGTCCTGACGCATGAGTCTCACAGTTTTCTTTTTTTCCAGTGAGAAATTTGGCAATATTTTGGCTCAGATGTCGAGCTGGTGAGTGTCTCTTCATTCTCGAACTACGTTGAGGTTCGCAGCTCAGATATAAGTTCATAAAATTATCCTCATTCGCAGCCATGTTTTATTATGTGCGTGCGTGTACACGTGTATTGCCGCACAGGCCTATGCCGCCAGTGTCCTGACGCATGCGTCTCAAAGTTTTGGTCTCTTCTGGTGAGAATTTTGGCGATGTGTTAGCTCAGATGTGGAGGTGGTGAATGTCTCTTCATTATCGAACAACGTTGAGGTTCGCAGCTCAGATATGTGTCGAGAACATTATCCTCATTCGAAGCCAGGTTTTCTGATGTGTATTCATGTACACGTGTATTGCCACATAGGCCTATGCCGCCGGTATCCTGAGGCATGAGTCTCTCAGTTTGGGTTTTTTCCAGTGAGAAATTTGGCAATATTTTGGCTCAGATGTCGAGCTGGTGAGTGTCTCTTCATTGTCGAACAACGTTGAGGATCGCAGCTCAGATATATGTCGACAAAATTATCCTCATTCGTAGCCATGTTTTCTTGTGTGTATGTATGTACACGTGTATTGCCTCACAGGCCTACGCCGCCAGTGTCCTGACGCATGAGTCTCAAAGTTTTGGTCTCTTCTGGTGAGAATTTTGGCGATGTATTAGCTCAGATGTGGAGGTGGTGAATGTCTCTTTATTCTCGAACAACGTTGATGTTCGCAGCTCAGATATGTATCGAGAACATTATCCTCATTC
Organism: Crossaster papposus; assembly: GCA_037893245.1. Taxonomy (NCBI): domain Eukaryota; kingdom Metazoa; phylum Echinodermata; class Asteroidea; order Velatida; family Solasteridae; genus Crossaster; species Crossaster papposus. The sequence goes on along the minus strand of JBAIAA010000009.1, from coordinate 2,644,845 downwards.
GAAGCCATGTTTTCTGATGTGTATGTATGTACACGTGTATTGCCACATAGGCCTATGCCGCCAGTAAACTGACGCATGAGTCTCTCAGTTTGTTTGTTTTTCCAGTGAGAAATTTGGCAATATTTTGGCTCGGATGTTGAGCTGGTGAGTGTCTCTTCATTCTCGAACAACGTTGAGGCTCGCAGCTCAGATATATGTCGAGAAAATGGTCCTCATTCGCAGCCATGTTTTCTTATGTGTATGGATGTACACGTGTATTGGCTCATAGGCCTATGCCGCCAGTGTCCTGACGCATGAATCTCTCAGTTTAGGTCTGTTCCAGTGAGCAATTTGGCAATATTTTGGCTCAGATGTCGAGCTGGTGAGTGTCCCTTCATTCTCGAACAACGTTGAGGTTCGCAGCTCAGATATATGTCGTGAAAATTGTCCTCATTTGCAGCCATGTTTTCTTATGTGTATGTATGTACACGTGTATTGCCTCAGAGGCCTATGCCGCCAGTGTCCTGACGCATGAATCTCTCAGTTTAGGTCTGTTCCAGTGAGCAATTTGGCAATATTTTGGCTCGGATGTCGAGCTGGTGAGTGTCTCTTTATTGTCGAACAACGTTGAGGATCGCAGCTCAGATATATGTCGACAAAATTATCTTCATTCGTAGCCATGTTTTCTTATGTGTATGTATGTACACGTGTATTGCCTCACAGGCCTACGCCGCCAGTGTCCTGACGCATGAATCTCAAAGTTTTGGTCTCTTCTGGTGAGAATTTTGGCGATGTGTTAGGTCAGATGTGGAGGTGGTGAATGTCTCTTCATTCTCGAACAACGTTGAGGTTCGCAGCTCAGATATGTGTCGAGAACATTATCCTCATTCGAAGCCATGTTTTCTGATGTGTATGTATGTACACGTGTATTGCCACATAGGCATATGCCGCCAGTATACTGACGCATGAGTCTCTCAGTTTGTTTGTTTTTCTAGTGAGAAATTTGGCAATATTTTGGCTCGGATGTTGAGCTGGTGAGTGTCTCTTCATTCTCGAACAACGTTGAGGCTCGCAGCTCAGATATATGTCGAGAAAATGGTCCTCATTCGCAGGCATGTTTTCTTATGTGTAGGGATGTACACGTGTATTGATTCATAGGCCTATGCCGCCAGTGTCCTGACGCATGAGTCTCACAGTTTTGTTTTTTTCCAGTGAGAAATTTGGAAATATTTTGGCTCAGATGTCGAGCTGGCGAGTGTCCCTTCATTCTCGAACTACGTTGAGGTTCGCAGCTCAGATATAAGTTCATAAAATTATCCTCATTCGCAGCCATGTTTTCTTATGTGCGTGCGTGTACACGTGTATTGCCGCATATGCCTATGCCGCCAGTGTCCTGACGCATGAGTCTCAAAGTTTTGGTCTCTTCCGGTGAGAATTGTTGGCGATATGTTAGCTCAGATGTGGAGGTGGTGAATGTCTCTTCATTCTCCAACAACGTTGAGGTTCGCAGCTCAGATATATGTCGAGAAAAATATCCTCATTCGCAGCCATGTTTTCTTATGTGTTTGTTTGTACACGTGTAGTGCCACATAGGCATATGCCGCCAGTGTCCTGACTCATGAGTCCCTCAGTTTAGGTTTGTTCCCGTGAGAAATTTGGCAATATTTTGGCTCAGATGTCGAGCTGGTGAGTGTCTCTTCATTCTCGAACAACGTTGAGGTTCGCAGCTCAGCCATATGCCGAGAACATTATCCTCATTCGCAGCCATGTTTTCTGATGTGTATGTATGTACACGTGTATTGCCACATAGGCCTATGCCGCCAGTATCCTGACGCATGAGTCTCTCAGTTTGAGTTTTTTCCATTGAGAAATTTGGCAATATTTTGGCTCGGATGTCGAGCTGGTGAGTGTCTCTTCATTGTCGAACAACGTTGAGGATCGCAGCTCAGATATATGACGACAAAATTATCTTCGTTCGTAGCCCTGTTTTCTTATGTGTATGTATGTACACGTGTATTGCCTCATAGGCCTATGCCGCCAGTGTCCTGACGCATGAGTCTCAAAGTTTTGGTCTCTTCTGGTAAGAATTTTGGCGATGTGTTAGCTCAGATGTGGAGATGGTGAATGTCTCTTCATTCTCGAACAACGTTGAGGTTCGCAGCTCAGATATGTGTCGAGAACATTATCCTCATTCGAAGCCATGATTTCTGATGTGTATGTATGCACACGTGTATTGCCACATAGGCTTATGCCGCCAGTATACTGACGCATGAGTTTCTCAGTTTGTTTGTTTTTCCAGTGAGAAATTTGGCAATATTTTGGATCGGATGTTGAGCTTGTAAGTGTCTCTTCATTCTCGAACAACGTTGAGGCTCGCAGCTCAGATATATGTCGAGAAAATGGTCCTCATTCGCAGCCATGTGTTCTTATGTGCATGCGTTTACACGTGTATTGCCGCATAGGCCTCTGCCGCCAGTGTCCTGACGCATGAGTCTCAAAGTTTTGGTCTCTTCCGGTGAGAATTGTTGGCGATATGTTAGCTCAGATGTGGAGGTGGTGAATGTCTCTTCATTCTCGAACAACGTTGAGGTTCGCAGCTCAGATATATGTCGAGAACATTATCCTCATTCGCAGCCATGTTTTCTGATGTGTATGTATGTACACGTGTATTGCCACATAGGCCTATGCCGCCAGTATCCTGACGCATGAGTCTCTCAGTTTGGGTTTTTTCCAGTGAGAAATTTGGCAATGTTTTGGCTCGGATGTCGAGCTGGTGAGTGTCTCTTCATTCTCGAACAACGTTGAGGTTCGCATCTCAGATATAAGTTCATAAAAGTATCCTCATTCGCAGCCATGTTTTCTTATGTTTATGCGTATACACGTGTATTGCCGCATAGGCTTATGTCGCCAGTGTCCTGAAGCATGAGTCTCACAGTTTGTTTTTTTTCCAGTGAGAAATTTGGCAATATGTTGGCTCGGATGTCGAGCTGATGAGTGTCTCTTCATTCTCGAACAACGTTGAGGTTCGCATCTCAGATATATGTCGAGAACATTATCCTCATTCGCAGCCATGTTTCTTATGTGTATGTATGTACACGTGTATTGCCTCACAGGTCTACGCCGCCAGTGTCCTGACGCATGAGTCTCAAAGTTTTGGTTTCTTCCGGTGAGAATTGTTGGCGATATGTTAGCTCAGATGTGGAGGTGGTGAATGTCTCTTCATTCTCCAACAACGTTGAGGTTCGCAGCTCAGATATATGTCGAGAAAAATATCCTCATTCGCAGCCATGTTTTCTGATGTGTTTGTATGTACACGTGTAGTGCCACATATGCATATGCCGCCAGTGTCCTGACGCATGAGTCTCTCAGTTTAGGTTTGTTCCCGTGAGAAATTTGGCAATATTTTGGCTCGCATGTCGAGCTGGTGAGTGTCTCTTCATTGTCGAACAACGTTGAGGATTGCAGCTCAGATATATGTTGACAAAATTATCCTCATTCGCAGCCATGTTTTCTTATGTGCGTGCGTATACACGTGTATTGCCGCATAGGCCTATGCCGCCAGTGTCCTGACGCATGAGTCTCAAAGTTTTGGTCTCTTCTGGTGAGAATTTTGGCGATGTATTAGCTCAGATGTGGAGGTGGTGAATGTCTCTTCATTCTCGAACAACGTTGATGTTCGCAGCTCAGATATGTATCGAGAACATTATCCTCATTCGAAGCCATGTTTTCTGATGTGTATGTATGTACACGTGTATTGCCACATAGGCCTATGCCGCCAGTATACTGACGCATGAGTCTCTCAGTTTGTTTGTTTTTCCAGTGAGAAATTTGGCAATATTTTGGCTCGGATGTTGAGCTGGTGAGTGTCTCTTCATTCTCGAACAACGTTGAGGCTCGCAGCTCAGATATATGTCGGGAAAATGGTCCTCATTCGCAGCCATGTTTTCTTATGTGTATGGATGTACACGTGTATTGATTCATAGGCATATGCCGCCAGTGTCCTGACACATGAGACTCACAGTTTTGTTTTTTTACAGTGAGAAATTTTCAAATATTTTGGCTCAGATGTCCAGCTGGCGAGTGTCTCTTCATTCTCGAACTACGTTGAGGTTCGCAGCTCAGATATAAGTTCATAAAATTATCCTCATTCGCAGCCATGTTTTCTTATGTGCGTGCGTGTACACGTGTATTGCCGCATAGGCCTATGCCGCCAGTGTCCTGACGCATGAGTCTCAAAGTTTTGGTCTCTTCCGGTGAGAATTGTTGGCGATATGTTAGCTCAGATGTGGAGGTGGTGAATGTCTCTTCATTCTCCAACAACGTTGAGGTTCGCAGCTTAGATATATGTCGAGAACATTATCCTCATTCGCAGCCATGTTTTCTGATGTGTATGTATGTACACGTGTATTGCGACATAGGCCTATGCCGCCAGTATCCTGACGCATGAGTCTCTCAGTTTGGGTTTTTTCCAGTGAGAAATTTGGCAATATTTTGGCTCGGATGTCGAGCTGGTGAGTGTCTCTATATTATCGAACAACGTTGAGGCTCGCAGCTCAGATATATGTCGAGAAAAATATCCTCATTCGCAGCCATGTTTTCTGATGTGTTTGTATGTACCCGTGTAGTGCCACATAGGCCTATGCCGCCAGTGTCCTGACGCATGAGTCTCTCAGTTTGGGTTTTTTCCAGTGAGAAATTTGGCAATATTTTGGCTCGGATGTCGAGCTGGTGAGTGTCTCTATATTATCGAACAACGTTGAGGCTCGCAGCTCAGATATATGTCGAGAAAAATATCCTCATTCGCAGCCATGTTTTCTGATGTGTTTGTATGTACCCGTGTAGTGCCACATAGGCATATGCCGCCAGTGTCCTGACGCATGAGTCTCTCAGTTTGTTTGTTTTTCCAGTGAGAAATTTGGCAATATTTTGGCTCGGATGTCGAGCTGGTGAGTGTCTCTTCATTCTCGAACAACGTTGATGTTCGCAGCTCAGATATAAGTTCAGAAAATTATCCTCATTCGCAGCCATGTTTTCTGATGTTTATGCGTGTACACGTGTATTGCCGCATAGGCCTATGCCGCCAGTGTCCTGACACATGAGTCTCAAAGTGTTGGTCTCTTCCGGTGAGAATTTTGGCGATATGTTAGCTCAGAAGTGGAGGTGGTGAATGTCTCTTCATTCTCCAATAACGTTGAGGTTCGCAGCTCAGATATATGTCGATAAAAATATCCTCATTCGCAGCCATGTTTTCTGATGTGTTTGTATGTACACGTGTATTGCCATATAGGCATATGCCGCCAGTGTCCTGACGCATGAATCTCTCAGTTTAGGTTTGTACCAGTGAGAAATTTGGCCATATTTTGGCTCAGATGTGGAGCTGGTGAGTGTCTCTTCATTCTCGAACAACGTTGAGGTTCGCAGCTCAGATATATGTCGAGAACATTATCCTCATTCGCAGCCATGTTTTCTGATGTGTATGTATGTACACGTGCATTGCCACATAGGCCTATGCCGCCAGTATACTGACGCATGAGCCTCTCAGTTTGTTTGTTTTTCCAGTGAGAAATCTGGCAATATTTTGGCTCGGATGTCGTGCTGGTGAGTGTCTCTTCATTCTCGAACAACGTTGAGGCTCGCAGCTCAGATATATGTCGACAAAATTATCCTCATTCGTAGCCATGTTTTCTTATGTTTATGTATGTACACGTGTATTGCCTCATAGGACTATGCCGGCAGTGTCCTGACGCATGAGTCTCAAAGTTTTGGTCTCTTCCGGTGAGAATTTTGGCGATGTGTTAGCTCAGATGTGGAGGTGGTGAATGTCTCTTCATTCTCGAACAACGTTGAGGTTCGCAGCTCAGATATATGTCGAGAACATTATCCTCATTCGCAGCCATGTTTTCTGATGTGTATGTATGTACACGTGTATTGCCACATAGGCCTATGCCGCCAGTATACTGACGCATGAGCCTCTCAGTTTGTTTGTTTTTCCAGTGAGAAATCTGGCAATATTTTGGCTCGGATGTCGTGCTGGTGAGTGTCTCTTCATTCTCGAACAACGTTGAGGCTCGCAGCTCAGATATATGTCGAGAAAATTGTCCTCATTCGCAGCCATGTTTTCTTATGTGTAAGGATGTACACGTGTATTGCCTCAGAGGCCTATGCCGCCAGTGTCCTGACGCATGAGTCTCACAGTTTTTGTTTTTTTCCAGTGAAACATTTGGCAATATTTTGGCTCAGATGTCGAGGTGGTGAATGTCTCTTCATTCTCGAACAACGTTGAGGTTCGCAGCTCAGATATATGTCGAGAAAAATAACCTCATTCGCAGCCATGTTTTCTGATGTGTTTGTATGTACACGTGTATTGCCACATAGGCATATGCCGCTAGTGTCCTGACGCATGAGTCTCTCAGTTTAGGTTTGTTCCATTGAGAAATTTGGCAATATTTTGGCTCAGATGTCGAGCTGTTGAGTGTCTCTTCATTCTCGAACAACGTTGAGGTTCGCAGCTCAGATATATGTCGAGAACATTATCCTCATTCGCAGCCATGTTTTCTGATGTGTATGTATGTACACGTGTATTGCCACATAGGCCTATGCCGCCAGTATACTGACGCATGAGCCTCTCAGTTTGTTTGTTTTTCCAGTGAGAAATCTGGCAATATTTTGGCTCGGATGTCGTGCTGGTGAGTGTCTCTTCATTCTCGAACAACGTTGAGGCTCGCAGCTCAGATATATGTCGAGAAAATTGTCCTCATTCGCAGCCATGTTTTCTTATGTGTAAGGATGTACACGTGTAGTTCCACATAGGCATATGCCGCCAGTGTCCTGACGCATGAGTCTCTCAGTTTAGGTTTGTTCCAGTGAGAAATTTTGCAATATTTTGGCTCAGATGTCGAACTGGTGAGTGTCTCTTCATTCTCGAACAACGTTGAGCTTCGCAGCTCAGATACATATCGAGAACATTATCATGTCACCAGTGTCCAGAAGCATGAGTCTCAGAGTTTGGGTTTTTTTCCAGTGAGAAATTTGGCAATATTTTGGCTCGGATGTCGAGCTTGTGAGTGTCTCTTCATTCTCGAACAACGTTGAGGCTCGCAGCTCAGATATATGTCGAGAAAAATATCCTCATTCGCAGCCATGTTTTCTGATGTGTTTGCATGTACACGTGTGGTGCCACATAGGCATATGCCGCCAGTGTCCTGACGCATGAGTCTCTCAGTTTAGGTTTGTTCCAGTGAGAAATTTGGCAATATTTTGGCTCAGATGTCGAGCTGGTGAGTGTCTCTTCATTCTCGAACAACGTTGAGGTTCGCAGCTCAGATATATGTCGAGAACATTATCCTCATTCGCAGCCATGTTTTCTGATGTGTATGTATGTACACGTGTATTGCCACATAGGCCTATGCCGCCAGTATCCTGACGCATGAGTCTCTCAGTTTGGGTTTTTTCCAGTGAGAAATTTGGCAATATTTTGGCTCGGATGTCGAGCTGGTGGGTGTCTCTATATTCTCGAAAAACGTTGATGCTCGCAGCTCAGATATATGTCGAGAAAAATATCCTCATTCGCAGCCATGTTTTCTGATGTGTTTGTATGTACACGTGTAGTGCCACATAGGCATATGCCGCCAGTGTCCTGACGCATGAGTCTCTCAGTTTAGGTTTGTTCCAGTGAGAAATTTGGCAATATTTTGGCTCAGATGTCGAGCTGGTGAGTGTCTCTTCATTCTCGAACAACGTTGAGCTTCGCAGCTCAGATATAAGTCGAGAACATTATCCTCATTCGCAGCCATGTTTTCTGATGTGTATGTATGTACACGTGTATTGCCACATAGGCCTATGCCGCCAGTATCCTGACGCATGAGTCTCTCAGTTTGGGTTTTTTCCAGTAAGAAATTTGGCAATATTTTGGCTCAGATGTTGAGCTGGTGAGTGTCTCTTCATTCTCGAACAACGTTGAGGTTCGCAGCTCAAATATATGTCGAGAACATTATCCTCATTCGCAGCCATGTTTTCTTATGTGTATGTACGTACACGTGTATTGCCACATAGGCCTATGCCGCCAGTATCCTGACGCATGAGTCTCTCAGTTTGGGTTTTTTCCAGTGAGAAATTTGGCAATATTTTGGCTCGGATGTCGAGCTGGTGAGTGTCTCTATATTCTCGAACAACGTTGAGGCTCGCAGCTCAGATATATGTCGAGAAAAATATCCTCATTCGCAGCCATGTTTTCTGATGTGTTTGTATGTACACGTGTAGTGCCACATAGGCATATGCCGCCAGTGTCCTGACGCATGAGTCTATCAGTTTAGGTTTGTTCCAGTGAGAAATATGGCAATATTTTGGCTCAGATGTCGAGCTGGTGGGTGTCTCTTTATTCTCGTACAACGTTGAGCTTCGCAGCTCAGATACATGTCGAGAACATTATCATGTCACCAGTGTCCAGAAGCATGAGTCTCACAGTTTGGGGTTTTTTTCCAGTGAGAAGATTGGCAATATTTTGGCTCGGATGTCGAGCTTGTGAGTGTCTCTTCATTCTCGAACAACGTTGAGGCTCGCAGCTCAGATATATGTCGAGAAAAATATCCTCATTCGCAGCCATGTTTTCTGATGTGTTTGTATGTACACGTGTAGTGCCACATAGGCCTATGCCGCCAGTATCCTGACGCATGAGTCTCTCAGTTTGGGTTTTTTCCAGTGAGAAATTTGGCAATATTTTGGCTCAGATGTTGAGCTGGTGAGTGTCTCTTCATTCTCGAACAACGTTGAGGTTCGCAGCTCAAATATATGTCGAGAACATTATCCTCATTCGCAGCCATGTTTTCTTATGTGTATGTACGTACACCTGTATTGCCACATAGGCCTATGCCGCCAGTATCCTGACGCATGAGTCTCTCAGTTTGGGTTTTTTCCAGTGAGAAATTTGGCAATATTTTGGCTCGGATGTCGAGCTGGTGAGTGTCTCTATATTCTCGAACAACGTTGAGGCTCGCAGCTCAGATATATGTCGAGAAAAATATCCTCATTCGCAGCCATGTTTTCTGATGTGTTTGTATGTACACGTGTAGTGCCACATAGGCATATGCCGCCAGTGTCCTGACGCATGAGTCTATCAGTTTAGGTTTGTTCCAGTGAGAAATATGGCAATATTTTGGCTCAGATGTCGAGCTGGTGGGTGTCTCTTTATTCTCGAACAACGTTGAGCTTCGCAGCTCAGATACATGTCGAGAACATTATCATGTCACCAGTGTCCAGAAGCATGAGTCTCACAGTTTGGGGTTTTTTTCCAGTGAGAAGATTGGCAATATTTTGGCTCGGATGTCGAGCTTGTGAGTGTCTCTTCATTCTCGAACAACGTTGAGGCTCGCAGCTCAGATATATGTCGAGAAAAATATCCTCATTCGCAGCCATGTTTTCTGATGTGTTTGTATGTACACGTGTAGTGCCACATAGGCATATGCCGCCAGTGTCCTGACGCATGAGTCTCTCAGTTTAGGTTTGTTCCAGTGAGAAATTTGGAAAATATTTTGGCTCAGATGTCGAGCTGGTGAGTGTCTCTTCATTCTCGAACAACGTTGAGCTTCGCAGCTCAGATACATATCGAGAACATTATCATGTCACCAGTGTCCAGAAGCATGAGTCTCACAATTTGGGTTTTTTTCCAGTGAGAAATTTGGCAATATTTTGGCTCGGATGTCGAGCTTGTGAGTGTCTCTTCATTCTCGAACAACGTTGAGGCTCGCAGCTCAGATATATGTCGAGAAAAATATCCTCATTCGCAGCCATGTTTTCTGATGTGTTTGCATGTACACGTGTAGTGCCACATAGGCATATGCCGCCAGTGTCTTGACGCATGAGTCTCTCAGTTTAGGTTTGTTCCAGTGATAAATTTGGCAATATTTTGGCTCAGATGTCGAGCTGGTGAGTGTCTCTTCATTCTCGAACAACGTTGAGGTTCGCAGCTCATATATATGTCGAGAACATTATCCTCATTCGCAGCCATGTCTTCTGATGTGTATGTATGTACACGTGTATTGCCACATAGGCCTATGCCGCCAGTATCCTGACGCATGAGTCTCTCAGTTTGGGTTTTTTCCAGTGAGAAATTTGGCAATATTTTGGCTCAGATGTTGAGCTGGTGAGTGTCTCTTCATTCTCGAACAACGTTGAGGTTCGCAGCTCAGATATATGTCGAGAACATTATCCTCATTCGCAGCCATGTTTTCTCATGTGTATGTACGTACACGTGTATTGCCACATAGGCCTATGCCGCCAGTATCCTGACGCATGAGTCTCTCAGTTTGGTTTTTTTCCAGTGAGAAATTTGGCAATATTTTGGCTCGGATGTCGAGCTGGTGAGTGTCTCTATATTCTCGAACAACGTTGAGGCTCGCAGCTCAGATATATGTCGAGAAAAATATCCTCATTCGCAGCCATGTTTTCTGATGTGTTTGTATGTACACGTGTAGTGCCACATAGGCATATGCCGCCAGTGTCCTGACGCATGAGTCTATCAGTTTAGGTTTGTTCCAGTGAGAAATATGGCAATATTTTGGCTCAGATGTCGAGCTGGTGGGTGTCTCTTTATTCTCGAACAACGTTGAGCTTCGCAGCTCAGATACATGTCGAGAACATTATCATGTCACCAGTGTCCAGAAGCATGAGTCTCACAGTTTGGGTTTTTTTCCAGTGAGAAGATTGGCAATATTTTGGCTCGGATGTCGAGCTTGTGAGTGTCTCTTCATTCTCGAACAACGTTGAGGCTCGCAGCTCAGATATATGTCGAGAAAAATATCCTCATTCGCAGCCATGTTTTCTGATGTGTTTGTATGTACACGTGTAGTGCCACATAGGCATATGCCGCCAGTGTCCTGACGCATGAGTCTCTCAGTTTAGGTTTGTTCCAGTGAGAAATATGGCAATATTTTGGCTCAGATGTCGAGCTGGTGAGTGTCTCTTCATTCTCGAACAACGTTAAGGTTCGCAGCTCAGATATATGTTGAGAACATTATCCTCATTCGCAGCCATGTTTTCTGATGTGTATGTATGTACACGTGTATTGCCACGTAGGCCTATGCCGCCAGTATCCTGACGCATGAGTCTCTCAGTTTGGGTTTTTTCCAGTGAGAAATTTGGCAATATTTTGGCTCGGATGTCGAGCTGGTGAGTGTCTCTATATTCTCGAACAACGTTGAGGCTCGCAGCTCAGATATATGTCGAGAAAAATATCCTCATTCGCAGCCATGTTTTCTGATGTGTTTGTATGTACACGTGTAGTGCCACATAGGCATATGCCGCCAGTGTCCTGACGCATGAGTCTATCAGTTTAGGTTTGTTCCAGTGAGAAATTTGGCAATATTTTGGCTCAGATGTCGAGCTGGTGGGTGTCTCTTTATTCTCGAACAACGTTGAGCTTCGCAGCTCAGATACATGTCGAGAACATTATCATGTCACCAGTGTCCAGAAGCATGAGTCCCACAGTTTGGGTTTTTTTCCAGTGAGAAATTTGGCAATATTTTGGCTCGGATGTCGAGCTTGTGAGTGTCTCTTCATTCTCGAACAACGTTGAGGCTCGCAGCTGAGATATATGTCGAGAAAAATATCCTCATTCGCAGCCATGTTTTCTGATGTGTTTGTATGTACACGTGTAGTGCCACATAGGCATATGCCGCCAGTGTCCTGACGCATGAGTCTCTCAGTTTAGGTTTGTTCCAGTGAGAAATATGGCAATATTTTGGCTCAGATGTCGAGCTGGTGAGTGTCTCTTCATTCTCGAACAACGTTGAGGTTCGCAGCTCAGATATATGTCGAGAACATTATCCTCATTCGCAGCCATGTTTTCTGATGTGTATGTATGTACACGTGTATTGCCACATAGGCCTATGCCGCCAGTATCCTGACGCATGAGTCTCTCAGTTTGGGTTTTTTTCCAGTGAGAAATTTGGCAATATTTTGGCTCGGATGTCGAGCTGGTGGGTGTTTCTATATTCTCGAACAACGTTGATGCTCGCAGCTCAGATATATGTCGAGAAAAATATCCTCATTCGCAGCCATGTTTTCTGATGTGTTTGTATGTACACGTATAGTGCCACATAGGCATATGCCGCCAGTGTCCTGACGCATGAGTCTCTCAGTTTAGGTTTGTTCCAGTGAGAAATTTGGCAATATTTTGGCTCAGATGTCGAGCTGGTGAGTGTCTCTTCATTCTCGAACAACGTTGAGCTTCGCAGCTCAGATACATATCGAGAACATTATCATGTCACCAGTGTCCAGAAGCATGAGTCTCACAGTTTGGGTTTTTTTCCAGTGAGAAATTTGGCAATATTTTGGCTCGGATGTCGAGCTTGTGAGTGTCTCTTCATTTTCGAACAACGTTGAGGCTCGCAGCTCAGATATATGTCGAGAAAAATATCCTCATTCGCAGCCATGTTTTCTGATGTGTTTGTATGTACACGTGTAGTGCCACATAGGCATATGCCGCCAGTGTCCTGACGCATGAGTCTCTCAGTTTAGGTTTGTTCCAGTGAGAAATATGGCAATATTTTGGCTCAGATGTCGAGCTGGTGAGTGTCTCTTCATTCTCGAACAACGTTGAGGTTCGCAGCTCAGATATATGTCGAGAACATTATCCTCATTCGCAGCCATGTTTTCTGATGTGTATGTATGTACAGGTGTATTGCCACGTAGGCCTATGCCGCCAGTATCCTGACGCATGAGTCTCTCAGTTTGGGTTTTTTCCAGTGAGAAATTTGGCAATATTTTGGCTCGGATGTCGAGCTGGTGAGTGTCTCTATATTCTCGAACAACGTTGAGGCTCGCAGCTCAGATATATGTCGAGAAAAATATCCTCATTCGCAGCCATGTTTTCTGATGTGTTTGTATGTACACGTGTAGTGCCACATAGGCATATGCCGCCAGTGTCCTGACGCATGAGTCTATCAGTTTAGGTTTGTTCCAGTGAGAAATTTGGCAATATTTTGGCTCAGATGTCGAGCTGGTGGGTGTCTCTTTATTCTCGAACAACGTTGAGCTTCGCAGCTCAGATACATGTCGAGAACATTATCATGTCACCAGTGTCCAGAAGCATGAGTCCCACAGTTTGGTTTTTTTTCCAGTGAGAAATTTGGCAATATTTTGGCTCGGATGTCGAGCTTGTGAGTGTCTCTTCATTCTCGAACAACGTTGAGGCTCGCAGCTGAGATATATGTCGAGAAAAATATCCTCATTCGCAGCCATGTTTTCTGATGTGTTTGTATGTACACGTGTAGTGCCACATAGGCATATGCCGCCAGTGTCCTGACGCATGAGTCTCTCAGTTTAGGTTTGTTCCAGTGAGAAATATGGCAATATTTTGGCTCAGATGTCAAGCTGGTGAGTGTCTCTTCATTCTCGAACAACGTTGAGGTTCGCAGCTCAGATATATGTCGAGAACATTATCCTCATTCGCAGCCATGTTTTCTGATGTGTATGTATGTACACGTGTATTGCCACATAGGCCTATGCCGCCAGTATCCTGACGCATGAGTCTCTCAGTTTGGGTTTTTTTCCAGTGAGAAATTTGGCAATATTTTGGCTCGGATGTCGAGCTGGTGGGTGTCTCTATATTCTCGAACAACGTTGATGCTCGCAGCTCAGATATATGTCGAGAAAAATATCCTCATTCGCAGCCATGTTTTCTGATGTGTTTGTATGTACACGTGTAGTGCCACATAGGCATATGCCGCCAGTGTCCTGACGCATGAGTCTCTCAGTTTAGGTTTGTTCCAGTGAGAAATATGGCAATATTTTGGCTCAGATGTCGAGCTGGTGAGTGTCTCTTCATTCTCGAACAACGTTGAGCTTCGCAGCTCAGATACATATCGAGAACATTATCATGTCACCAGTGTCCAGAAGCATGAGTCTCACAGTTTGGGTTTTTTTCCAGTGAGAAATTTGGCAATATTTTGGCTCGGATGTCGAGCTTGTGAGTGTCTCTTCATTCTCGAACAACGTTGAGGCTCGCAGCTCAGATATATGTCAAGAAAAATATCCTCATTCGCAGCCATGTTTTCTGATGTGTTTGCATGTACACGTGTAGTGCCACATAGGCATATGCCGCCAGTGTCCTGACGCATGAGTCTCTCAGTTTAGGTTTGTTCCAGTGAGAAATTTGGCAATATTTTGGCTCAGATGTCGAGCTGGTGAGTGTCTCTTCATTCTCGAACAACGTTGAGGTTCGCAGCTCAGATATATGTCGAGAACATTATCCTCATTCGCAGCCATGTTTTCTGATGTGTATGTATGTACACGTGTATTGCCACATAGGCCTATGCCGCCAGTATCCTGACGCATGAGTCTCTCAGTTTAGGTTTGTTCCAGTGAGAAATATGGCAATATTTTGGCTCAGATGTCGAGCTGGTGAGTGTCTCTTCATTCTCGAACAACATTGAGGTTCGCAGCTCAGATATATGTCGAGAACATTATCCTCATTCGCAGCCATGTTTTCTGATGTGTATGTATGTACCCGTGTATTGCCACATAGGCCTATGCCGCCAGTATCCTGACGCATGAGTCTCTCAGTTTGGGCTTTTTTTCCAGTGAAAAATTTGGCAATATTTTGGCTCAGATGTCGAGCTGGTGAGTGTCTCTTCATTCTCGAACAACATTGAGGTTCGCAGCTCAGATATATGTCGAGAACATTATCCTCATTCGCAGCCATGTTTTCTGATGTGTATGTATGTACCCGTGTATTGCCACATAGGCCTATGCCGCCAGTATCCTGACGCATGAGTCTCTCAGTTTGGGGTTTTTTTCCAGTGAAAAATTTGGCAATATTTTGGCTCAGATGTCGAGCTGGTGAGTGTCTCTTCATTCTCGAACAACGTTGAGCTTCGCAGCTCAGATACATATCGAGAACATTATCATGTCACCAGTGTCCAGAAGCATGAGTCTCACAGTTTGGGTTTTTTTCCAGTGAGAAATTTGGCAATATTTTGGCTCGAATGTCGAGCTTGTGAGTGTCTCTTCATTCTCGAACAACGTTGAGGCTCGCAGCTCAGATATATGTCGAGAAAAATATCCTCATTCGCAGCCATGTTTTCTGATGTGTTTGCATGTACACGTGTAGTGCCACATAGGCATATGCCGCCAGTGTCCTGACGCATGAGTCTCTCAGTTTAGGTTTGTTCCAGTGAGAAATTTGGCATTATTTTGGCTCAGATGTCGAGCTGGTGAGTGTCTCTTCATTCTCGAACAACGTTGAGGTTCGCAGCTCAGATATATGTCGAGAACATTATCCTCATTCGCAGCCATGTTTTCTGATGTGTATGTATGTACACGTGTATTGCCACATAGGCCTATGCCGCCAGTATCCTGACGCATGAGTCTCTCAGTTTGGTTTTTTTCCAGTGAGAAATTTGGCAATATTTTGGCTCAGATGTTGAGCTGGTGAGTGTCTCTTCATTCTCGAACAACGTTGAGGTTCGCAGCTCAGATATATGTCGAGAACATTATCCTCATTCGCAGCCATGTTTTCTCATGTGTATGTACGTACACGTGTATTGCCACATAGGCCTATGCCGCCAGTATCCTGACGCATGAGTCTCTCAGTTTGGGTTTTTTCCAGTGAGAAATTTGGCAATATTTTGGCTCGGATGTCGAGCTGGTGAGTGTCTCTTTATTCTCGAACAACGTTGAGGCTCGCAGCTCAGATATATGTCGAGAAAAATATCCTCATTCGCAGCCATGTTTTCTGATGTGTTTGTATGTACACGTGTAGTGCCACATAGGCATATGCCGCCAGTGTCCTGACGCATGAGTCTCTCAGTTTAGGTTTGTTCCAGTGAGAAATTTGGCAATATTTTGGCTCAGATGTCGAGCTGGTGAGTGTCTCTTCATTCTCGAACAACGTTGAGCTTCGCAGCTCAGATACATGTCGAGAACATTATCATGTCACCAGTGTCCAGAAGCATGAGTCTCACATTTTGGGTTTTTTTCCAGTGAGAAATTTGGCAATATTTTGGCTCGGATTTCGAGCTTGTGAGTGTCTCTTCATTCTCGAACAACGTTGAGGCTCGCAGCTTAGATATATGTCGAGAAAAATATCCTCATTCGCAGCCATGTTTTCTGATGTGTTTGCATGTACACGTGTAGTGCCACATAGGCATATGCCGCCAGTGTCCTGACGCATGAGTCTCTCAGTTTAGGTTTGTTCCAGTGAGAAATTTGGCAATATTTTGGCTCAGATGTCGAGCTGGTGAGTGTCTCTTCATTCTCGAACAACGTTGAGGTTCGCAGCTCAGATATATGTCGAGAACATTATCCTCATTCGCAGCCATGTTTTCTGATGTGTATGTATGTACACGTGTATTGCCACATAGGCCTATGCCGCCAGTATCCTGACGCATGAGTCTCTCAGTTTAGGTTTGTTCCAGTGAGAAATATGGCAATATTTTGGCTCAGATGTCGAGCTGGTGAGTGTCTCTTCATTCTCGAACAACATTGAGGTTCGCAGCTCAGATATATATCGAGAACATTATCCTCATTCGCAGCCATGTTTTCTGATGTGTATGTATGTACCCGTGTATTGCCACATAGGCCTATGCCGCCAGTATCCTGACGCATGAGTCTCTCAGTTTGGGCTTTTTTTCCAGTGAAAAATTTGGCAATATTTTGGCTCAGATGTCGAGCTGGTGAGTGTCTCTTCATTCTCGAACAACATTGAGGTTCGCAGCTCAGATATATGTCGAGAACATTATCCTCATTCGCAGCCATGTTTTCTGATGTGTATGTATGTACCCGTGTATTGCCACATAGGCCTATGCCGCCAGTATCCTGACGCATGAGTCTCTCAGTTTGGGGTTTTTTTCCAGTGAAAAATTTGGCAATATTTTGGCTCAGATGTCGAGCTGGTGAGTGTCTCTTCATTCTCGAACAACGTTGAGCTTCGCAGCTCAGATACATATCGAGAACATTATCATGTCACCAGTGTCCAGAAGCATGAGTCTCACAGTTTGGGTTTTTTTCCAGTGAGAAATTTGGCAATATTTTGGCTCGAATGTCGAGCTTGTGAGTGTCTCTTCATTCTCGAACAACGTTGAGGCTCGCAGCTCAGATATATGTCGAGAAAAATATCCTCATTCGCAGCCATGTTTTCTGATGTGTTTGCATGTACACGTGTAGTGCCACATAGGCATATGCCGCCAGTGTCCTGACGCATGAGTCTCTCAGTTTAGGTTTGTTCCAGTGAGAAATTTGGCAATATTTTGGCTCAGATGTCGAGCTGGTGAGTGTCTCTTCATTCTCGAACAACGTTGAGGTTCGCAGCTCAGATATATGTCGAGAACATTATCCTCATTCGCAGCCATGTTTTCTGATGTGTATGTATGTACACGTGTATTGCCACATAGGCCTATGCCGCCAGTATCCTGACGCATGAGTCTCTCAGTTTGGTTTTTTTCCAGTGAGAAATTTGGCAATATTTTGGCTCAGATGTTGAGCTGGTGAGTGTCTCTTCATTCTCGAACAACGTTGAGGTTCGCAGCTCAGATATATGTCGAGAACATTATCCTCATTCGCAGCCATGTTTTCTCATGTGTATGTACGTACACGTGTATTGCCACATAGGCCTATGCCGCCAGTATCCTGACGCATGAGTCTCTCAGTTTGGGTTTTTTCCAGTGAGAAATTTGGCAATATTTTGGCTCGGATGTCGAGCTGGTGAGTGTCTCTTTATTCTCGAACAACGTTGAGGCTCGCAGCTCAGATATATGTCGAGAAAAATATCCTCATTCGCAGCCATGTTTTCTGATGTGTTTGTATGTACACGTGTAGTGCCACATAGGCATATGCCGCCAGTGTCCTGACGCATGAGTCTCTCAGTTTAGGTTTGTTCCAGTGAGAAATTTGGCAATATTTTGGCTCAGATGTCGAGCTGGTGAGTGTCTCTTCATTCTCGAACAACGTTGAGCTTCGCAGCTCAGATACATGTCGAGAACATTATCATGTCACCAGTGTCCAGAAGCATGAGTCTCACATTTTGGGTTTTTTTCCAGTGAGAAATTTGGCAATATTTTGGCTCGGATTTCGAGCTTGTGAGTGTCTCTTCATTCTCGAACAACGTTGAGGTTCGCAGCTCAGATATATGTCGAGAACATTATCCTCATTCGCAGCCATGTTTTCTGATGTGTATGTATGTACACGTGTATTGCCACATAGGCCTATGCCGCCAGTATCCTGACGCATGAGTCTCTCAGTTTAGGTTTGTTCCATTGAGAAATTTGGCAATATTTTGGCTCAAATGTCGAGCTGGTGAGTGTCTCTTCATTCTCGAACAACGTTGAGGTTCGCAGCTCAGATATATGTCGAGAACATTATCCTCATTCGCAGCCATGTTTACTGATGTGTATGTATGTACACGTGTATTGCCACATAGGCCTATGCCGCCAGTGTCCTGACGCATGAGTCTCTCAGTTTGGGTTTTTTCCAGTGAGAAATTTGGCAATATTTTGGCTCGAATGTCGAGCTTGTGAGTGTCTCTTCATTCTCGAACAACGTTGAGGCTCGCAGCTCAGATATATGTCGAGAAAAATATCCTCATTCGCAGCCATGTTTTCTGATGTGTTTGCATGTACACGTGTAGTGCCACATAGGCATATGCCGCCAGTGTCCTGACGCATGAGTCTCTCAGTTTAGGTTTGTTCCAGTGAGAAATTTGGCAATATTTTGGCTCAGATGTCGAGCTGGTGAGTGTCTCTTCATTCTCGAACAACGTTGAGGTTCGCAGCTCAGATATATGTCGAGAACATTATCCTCATTCGCAGCCATGTTTTCTGATGTGTATGTATGTACACGTGTATTGCCACATAGGCCTATGCCGCCAGTATCCTGACGCATGAGTCTCTCAGTTTGGTTTTTTTCCAGTGAGAAATTTGGCAATATTTTGGCTCAGATGTTGAGCTGGTGAGTGTCTCTTCATTCTCGAACAACGTTGAGGTTCGCAGCTCAGATATATGTCGAGAACATTATCCTCATTCGCAGCCATGTTTTCTCATGTGTATGTACGTACACGTGTATTGCCACATAGGCCTATGCCGCCAGTATCCTGACGCATGAGTCTCTCAGTTTGGGTTTTTTCCAGTGAGAAATTTGGCAATATTTTGGCTCGGATGTCGAGCTGGTGAGTGTCTCTTTATTCTCGAACAACGTTGAGGCTCGCAGCTCAGATATATGTCGAGAAAAATATCCTCATTCGCAGCCATGTTTTCTGATGTGTTTGTATGTACACGTGTAGTGCCACATAGGCATATGCCGCCAGTGTCCTGACGCATGAGTCTCTCAGTTTAGGTTTGTTCCAGTGAGAAATTTGGCAATATTTTGGCTCAGATGTCGAGCTGGTGAGTGTCTCTTCATTCTCGAACAACGTTGAGCTTCGCAGCTCAGATACATGTCGAGAACATTATCATGTCACCAGTGTCCAGAAGCATGAGTCTCACATTTTGGGTTTTTTTCCAGTGAGAAATTTGGCAATATTTTGGCTCGGATTTCGAGCTTGTGAGTGTCTCTTCATTCTCGAACAACGTTGAGGTTCGCAGCTCAGATATATGTCGAGAACATTATCCTCATTCGCAGCCATGTTTTCTGATGTGTATGTATGTACACGTGTATTGCCACATAGGCCTATGCCGCCAGTATCCTGACGCATGAGTCTCTCAGTTTAGGTTTGTTCCATTGAGAAATTTGGCAATATTTTGGCTCAAATGTCGAGCTGGTGAGTGTCTCTTCATTCTCGAACAACGTTGAGGTTCGCAGCTCAGATATATGTCGAGAACATTATCCTCATTCGCAGCCATGTTTACTGATGTGTATGTATGTACACGTGTATTGCCACATAGGCCTATGCCGCCAGTGTCCTGACGCATGAGTCTCTCAGTTTGGGTTTTTTCCAGTGAGAAATTTGGCAATATTTTGGCTCGAATGTCGAGCTTGTGAGTGTCTCTTCATTCTCGAACAACGTTGAGGCTCGCAGCTCAGATATATGTCGAGAAAAATATCCTCATTCGCAGCCATGTTTTCTGATGTGTTTGCATGTACACGTGTAGTGCCACATAGGCATATGCCGCCAGTGTCCTGACGCATGAGTCTCTCAGTTTAGGTTTGTTCCAGTGAGAAATTTGGCAATATTTTGGCTCAGATGTCGAGCTGGTGAGTGTCTCTTCATTCTCGAACAACGTTGAGGTTCGCAGCTCAGATATATGTCGAGAACATTATCCTCATTCGCAGCCATGTTTTCTGATGTGTATGTATGTACACGTGTATTGCCACATAGGCCTATGCCGCCAGTATCCTGACGCATGAGTCTCTCAGTTTGGTTTTTTTCCAGTGAGAAATTTGGCAATATTTTGGCTCAGATGTTGAGCTGGTGAGTGTCTCTTCATTCTCGGACAACGTTGAGGTTCGCAGCTCAGATATATGTCGAGAACATTATCCTCATTCGCAGCCATGTTTTCTCATGTGTATGTACGTACACGTGTATTGCCACATAGGCCTATGCCGCCAGTATCCTGACGCATGAGTCTCTCAGTTTGGTTTTTTTCCAGTGAGAAATTTGGCAATATTTTGGCTCGGATGTCGAGCTGGTGAGTGTCTCTTTATTCTCGAACAACGTTGAGGCTCGCAGCTCAGATATATGTCGAGAAAAATATCCTCATTCGCAGCCATGTTTTCTGATGTGTTTGTATGTACACGTGTAGTGCCACATAGGCATATGCCGCCAGTGTCCTGACGCATGAGTCTCTCAGTTTAGGTTTGTTCCAGTGAGAAATTTGGCAATATTTTGGCTCAGATGTCGAGCTGGTGAGTGTCTCTTCATTCTCGAACAACGTTGAGCTTCGCAGCTCAGATACATGTCGAGAACATTATCATGTCACCAGTGTCCAGAAGCATGAGTCTCACATTTTGGGTTTTTTTCCAGTGAGAAATTTGGCAATATTTTGGCTCGGATTTCGAGCTTGTGAGTGTCTCTTCATTCTCGAACAACGTTGAGGCTCGCAGCTCAGATATATGTCGAGAAAAATATCCTCATTCGCAGCCATGTTTTCTGATGTGTTTGCATGTACACGTGTAGTGCCACATAGGCATATGCCGCCAGTGTCCTGACGCATGAGTCTCTCAGTTTAGGTTTGTTCCAGTGAGAAATTTGGCAATATTTTGGCTCAGATGTCGAGCTGGTGAGTGTCTCTTCATTCTCGAACAACGTTGAGGTTCGCAGCTCAGATATATGTCGAGAACATTATCCTCATTCGCAGCCATGTTTTCTGATGTGTATGTATGTACACGTGTATTGCCACATAGGCCTATGCCGCCAGTATCCTGACGCATGAGTCTCTCAGTTTAGGTTTGTTCCAGTGAGAAATATGGCAATATTTTGGCTCAGATGTCGAGCTGGTGAGTGTCTCTTCATTCTCGAACAACATTGAGGTTCGCAGCTCAGATATATGTCGAGAACATTATCCTCATTCGCAGCCATGTTTTCTGATGTGTATGTATGTACCCGTGTATTGCCACATAGGCCTATGCCGCCAGTATCCTGACGCATGAGTCTCTCAGTTTGGGCTTTTTTTCCAGTGAAAAATTTGGCAATATTTTGGCTCAGATGTCGAGCTGGTGAGTGTCTCTTCATTCTCGAACAACATTGAGGTTCGCAGCTCAGATATATGTCGAGAACATTATCCTCATTCGCAGCCATGTTTTCTGATGTGTATGTATGTACCCGTGTATTGCCACATAGGCCTATGCCGCCAGTATCCTGACGCATGAGTCTCTCAGTTTGGGGTTTTTTTCCAGTGAAAAATTTGGCAATATTTTGGCTCAGATGTCGAGCTGGTGAGTGTCTCTTCATTCTCGAACAACGTTGAGCTTCGCAGCTCAGATACATATCGAGAACATTATCATGTCACCAGTGTCCAGAAGCATGAGTCTCACAGTTTGGGTTTTTTTCCAGTGAGAAATTTGGCAATATTTTGGCTCGAATGTCGAGCTTGTGAGTGTCTCTTCATTCTCGAACAACGTTGAGGCTCGCAGCTCAGATATATGTCGAGAAAAATATCCTCATTCGCAGCCATGTTTTCTGATGTGTTTGCATGTACACGTGTAGTGCCACATAGGCATATGCCGCCAGTGTCCTGACGCATGAGTCTCTCAGTTTAGGTTTGTTCCAGTGAGAAATTTGGCAATATTTTGGCTCAGATGTCGAGCTGGTGAGTGTCTCTTCATTCTCGAACAACGTTGAGGTTCGCAGCTCAGATATATGTCGAGAACATTATCCTCATTCGCAGCCATGTTTTCTGATGTGTATGTATGTACACGTGTATTGCCACATAGGCCTATGCCGCCAGTATCCTGACGCATGAGTCTCTCAGTTTGGTTTTTTTCCAGTGAGAAATTTGGCAATATTTTGGCTCAGATGTTGAGCTGGTGAGTGTCTCTTCATTCTCGAACAACGTTGAGGTTCGCAGCTCAGATATATGTCGAGAACATTATCCTCATTCGCAGCCATGTTTTCTCATGTGTATGTACGTACACGTGTATTGCCACATAGGCCTATGCCGCCAGTATCCTGACGCATGAGTCTCTCAGTTTGGGTTTTTTCCAGTGAGAAATTTGGCAATATTTTGGCTCGGATGTCGAGCTGGTGAGTGTCTCTTTATTCTCGAACAACGTTGAGGCTCGCAGCTCAGATATATGTCGAGAAAAATATCCTCATTCGCAGCCATGTTTTCTGATGTGTTTGTATGTACACGTGTAGTGCCACATAGGCATATGCCGCCAGTGTCCTGACGCATGAGTCTCTCAGTTTAGGTTTGTTCCAGTGAGAAATTTGGCAATATTTTGGCTCAGATGTCGAGCTGGTGAGTGTCTCTTCATTCTCGAACAACGTTGAGCTTCGCAGCTCAGATACATGTCGAGAACATTATCATGTCACCAGTGTCCAGAAGCATGAGTCTCACATTTTGGGTTTTTTTCCAGTGAGAAATTTGGCAATATTTTGGCTCGGATTTCGAGCTTGTGAGTGTCTCTTCATTCTCGAACAACGTTGAGGTTCGCAGCTCAGATATATGTCGAGAACATTATCCTCATTCGCAGCCATGTTTTCTGATGTGTATGTATGTACACGTGTATTGCCACATAGGCCTATGCCGCCAGTATCCTGACGCATGAGTCTCTCAGTTTAGGTTTGTTCCATTGAGAAATTTGGCAATATTTTGGCTCAAATGTCGAGCTGGTGAGTGTCTCTTCATTCTCGAACAACGTTGAGGTTCGCAGCTCAGATATATGTCGAGAACATTATCCTCATTCGCAGCCATGTTTACTGATGTGTATGTATGTACACGTGTATTGCCACATAGGCCTATGCCGCCAGTGTCCTGACGCATGAGTCTCTCAGTTTGGGTTTTTTCCAGTGAGAAATTTGGCAATATTTTGGCTCGAATGTCGAGCTTGTGAGTGTCTCTTCATTCTCGAACAACGTTGAGGCTCGCAGCTCAGATATATGTCGAGAAAAATATCCTCATTCGCAGCCACGTTTTCTGATGTGTTTGCATGTACACGTGTAGTGCCACATAGGCATATGCCGCCAGTGTCCTGACGCATGAGTCTCTCAGTTTAGGTTTGTTCCAGTGAGAAATTTGGCAATATTTTGGCTCAGATGTCGAGCTGGTGAGTGTCTCTTCATTCTCGAACAACGTTGAGGTTCGCAGCTCAGATATATGTCGAGAACATTATCCTCATTCGCAGCCATGTTTTCTGATGTGTATGTATGTACACGTGTATTGCCACATAGGCCTATGCCGCCAGTATCCTGACGCATGAGTCTCTCAGTTTGGTTTTTTTCCAGTGAGAAATTTGGCAATATTTTGGCTCAGATGTTGAGCTGGTGAGTGTCTCTTCATTCTCGAACAACGTTGAGGTTCGCAGCTCAGATATATGTCGAGAACATTATCCTCATTCGTAGCCATGTTTTCTCATGTGTATGTACGTACACGTGTATTGCCACATAGGCCTATGCCGCCAGTATCCTGACGCATGAGTCTCTCAGTTTGGGTTTTTTCCAGTGAGAAATTTGGCAATATTTTGGCTCGGATGTCGAGCTGGTGAGTGTCTCTTTATTCTCGAACAACGTTGAGGCTCGCAGCTCAGATATATGTCGAGAAAAATATCCTCATTCGCAGCCATGTTTTCTGATGTGTTTGTATGTACACGTGTAGTGCCACATAGGCATATGCCGCCAGTGTCCTGACGCATGAGTCTCTCAGTTTAGGTTTGTTCCAGTGAGAAATTTGGCAATATTTTGGCTCAGATGTCGAGCTGGTGAGTGTCTCTTCATTCTCGAACAACGTTGAGCTTTGCAGCTCAGATACATGTCGAGAACATTATCATGTCACCAGTGTCCAGAAGCATGAGTCTCACATTTTGGGTTTTTTTCCAGTGAGAAATTTGGCAATATTTTGGCTCGGATTTCGAGCTTGTGAGTGTCTCTTCATTCTCGAACAACGTTGAGGTTCGCAGCTCAGATATATGTCGAGAACATTATCCTCATTCGCAGCCATGTTTTCTGATGTGTATGTATGTACACGTGTATTGCCACATAGGCCTATGCCGCCAGTATCCTGACGCATGAGTCTCTCAGTTTAGGTTTGTTCCATTGAGAAATTTGGCAATATTTTGGCTCAAATGTCGAGCTGGTGAGTGTCTCTTCATTCTCGAACAACGTTGAGGTTCGCAGCTCAGATATATGTCGAGAACATTATCCTCATTCGCAGCCATGTTTACTGATGTGTATGTATGTACACGTGTATTGCCACATAGGCCTATGCCGCCAGTGTCCTGACGCATGAGTCTCTCAGTTTGGGTTTTTTCCAGTGAGAAATTTGGCAATATTTTGGCTCGAATGTCGAGCTTGTGAGTGTCTCTTCATTCTCGAACAACGTTGAGGCTCGCAGCTCAGATATATGTCGAGAAAAATATCCTCATTCGCAGCCACGTTTTCTGATGTGTTTGCATGTACACGTGTAGTGCCACATAGGCATATGCCGCCAGTGTCCTGACGCATGAGTCTCTCAGTTTAGGTTTGTTCCAGTGAGAAATTTGGCAATATTTTGGCTCAGATGTCGAGCTGGTGAGTGTCTCTTCATTCTCGAACAACGTTGAGGTTCGCAGCTCAGATATATGTCGAGAACATTATCCTCATTCGCAGCCATGTTTTCTGATGTGTATGTATGTACACGTGTATTGCCACATAGGCCTATGCCGCCAGTATCCTGACGCATGAGTCTCTCAGTTTGGTTTTTTTCCAGTGAGAAATTTGGCAATATTTTGGCTCAGATGTTGAGCTGGTGAGTGTCTCTTCATTCTCGAACAACGTTGAGGTTCGCAGCTCAGATATATGTCGAGAACATTATCCTCATTCGTAGCCATGTTTTCTCATGTGTATGTACGTACACGTGTATTGCCACATAGGCCTATGCCGCCAGTATCCTGACGCATGAGTCTCTCAGTTTGGGTTTTTTCCAGTGAGAAATTTGGCAATATTTTGGCTCGGATGTCGAGCTGGTGAGTGTCTCTTTATTCTCGAACAACGTTGAGGCTCGCAGCTCAGATATATGTCGAGAAAAATATCCTCATTCGCAGCCATGTTTTCTGATGTGTTTGTATGTACACGTGTAGTGCCACATAGGCATATGCCGCCAGTGTCCTGACGCATGAGTCTCTCAGTTTAGGTTTGTTCCAGTGAGAAATTTGGCAATATTTTGGCTCAGATGTCGAGCTGGTGAGTGTCTCTTCATTCTCGAACAACGTTGAGCTTCGCAGCTCAGATACATGTCGAGAACATTATCATGTCACCAGTGTCCAGAAGCATGAGTCTCACATTTTGGGTTTTTTTCCAGTGAGAAATTTGGCAATATTTTGGCTCGGATTTCGAGCTTGTGAGTGTCTCTTCATTCTCGAACAACGTTGAGGCTCGCAGCTCAGATATATGTCGAGAAAAATATCCTCATTCGCAGCCATGTTTTCTGATGTGTTTGCATGTACACGTGTAGTGCCACATAGGCATATGCCGCCAGTGTCCTGACGCATGAGTCTCTCAGTTTAGGTTTGTTCCAGTGAGAAATTTGGCAATATTTTGGCTCAGATGTCGAGCTGGTGAGTGTCTCTTCATTCTCGAACAACGTTGAGGTTCGCAGCTCAGATATATGTCGAGAACATTATCCTCATTCGCAGCCATGTTTTCTGATGTGTATGTATGTACACGTGTATTGCCACATAGGCCTATGCCGCCAGTATCCTGACGCATGAGTCTCTCAGTTTAGGTTTGTTCCAGTGAGAAATATGGCAATATTTTGGCTCAGATGTCGAGCTGGTGAGTGTCTCTTCATTCTCGAACAACATTGAGGTTCGCAGCTCAGATATATGTCGAGAACATTATCCTCATTCGCAGCCATGTTTTCTGATGTGTATGTATGTACCCGTGTATTGCCACATAGGCCTATGCCGCCAGTATCCTGACGCATGAGTCTCTCAGTTTGGGCTTTTTTTCCAGTGAAAAATTTGGCAATATTTTGGCTCAGATGTCGAGCTGGTGAGTGTCTCTTCATTCTCGAACAACATTGAGGTTCGCAGCTCAGATATATGTCGAGAACATTATCCTCATTCGCAGCCATGTTTTCTGATGTGTATGTATGTACCCGTGTATTGCCACATAGGCCTATGCCGCCAGTATCCTGACGCATGAGTCTCTCAGTTTGGGTTTTTTTTCCAGTGAAAAATTTGGCAATATTTTGGGTCAGATGTCGAGCTGGTGAGTGTCTCTTCATTCTCGAACAACGTTGAGCTTCGCAGCTCAGATACATATCGAGAACATTATCATGTCACCAGTGTCCAGAAGCATGAGTCTCACAGTTTGGGTTTTTTTCCAGTGAGAAATTTGGCAATATTTTGGCTCGAATGTCGAGCTTGTGAGTGTCTCTTCATTCTCGAACAACGTTGAGGCTCGCAGCTCAGATATATGTCGAGAAAAATATCCTCATTCGCAGCCATGTTTTCTGATGTGTTTGCATGTACACGTGTAGTGCCACATAGGCATATGCCGCCAGTGTCCTGACGCATGAGTCTCTCAGTTTAGGTTTGTTCCAGTGAGAAATTTGGCAATATTTTGGCTCAGATGTCGAGCTGGTGAGTGTCTCTTCATTCTCGAACAACGTTGAGGTTCGCAGCTCAGATATATGTCGAGAACATTATCCTCATTCGCAGCCATGTTTTCTGATGTGTATGTATGTACACGTGTATTGCCACATAGGCCTATGCCGCCAGTATCCTGACGCATGAGTCTCTCAGTTTGGTTTTTTTCCAGTGAGAAATTTGGCAATATTTTGGCTCAGATGTTGAGCTGGTGAGTGTCTCTTCATTCTCGAACAACGTTGAGGTTCGCAGCTCAGATATATGTCGAGAACATTATCCTCATTCGCAGCCATGTTTTCTCATGTGTATGTACGTACACGTGTATTGCCACATAGGCCTATGCCACCAGTATCCTGACGCATGAGTCTCTCAGTTTGGGTTTTTTCCAGTGAGAAATTTGGCAATATTTTGGCTCGGATGTCGAGCTGGTGAGTGTCTCTTTATTCTCGAACAACGTTGAGGCTCGCAGCTCAGATATATGTCGAGAAAAATATCCTCATTCGCAGCCATGTTTTCTGATGTGTTTGTATGTACACGTGTAGTGCCACATAGGCATATGCCGCCAGTGTCCTGACGCATGAGTCTCTCAGTTTAGGTTTGTTCCAGTGAGAAATTTGGCAATATTTTGGCTCAGATGTCGAGCTGGTGAGTGTCTCTTCATTCTCGAACAACGTTGAGCTTCGCAGCTCAGATACATGTCGAGAACATTATCATGTCACCAGTGTCCAGAAGCATGAGTCTCACATTTTGGGTTTTTTTCCAGTGAGAAATTTGGCAATATTTTGGCTCGGATTTCGAGCTTGTGAGTGTCTCTTCATTCTCGAACAACGTTGAGGTTCGCAGCTCAGATATATGTCGAGAACATTATCCTCATTCGCAGCCATGTTTTCTGATGTGTATGTATGTACACGTGTATTGCCACATAGGCCTATGCCGCCAGTATCCTGACGCATGAGTCTCTCAGTTTAGGTTTGTTCCATTGAGAAATTTGGCAATATTTTGGCTCAAATGTCGAGCTGGTGAGTGTCTCTTCATTCTCGAACAACGTTGAGGTTCGCAGCTCAGATATATGTCGAGAACATTATCCTCATTCGCAGCCATGTTTACTGATGTGTATGTATGTACACGTGTATTGCCACATAGGCCTATGCCGCCAGTGTCCTGACGCATGAGTCTCTCAGTTTGGGTTTTTTCCAGTGAGAAATTTGGCAATATTTTGGCTCGGATGTCGAGCTGGTGAGTGTCTCTATATTATCGAACAACGTTGAGGCTCGCAGCTCAGATATATGTCGAGAAAAATATCCTCATTCGCAGCCATGTTTTCTGATGTGTTTGTATGTACCCGTGTAGTGCCACATAGGCATATGCCGCCAGTGTCCTGACGCATGAGTCTCTCAGTTTAGGTTTGTTCCAGTGAGAAATTTGGCAATATTTTGGCTCAGATGTCGAGCTGGTGAGTGTCTCTTCATTCTCGAACAACGTTGAGCTTCGCAGCTCAGATACATGTCGAGAACATTATCATGTCACCAGTGTCCAGAAGCATGAGTCTCACAGTTTGGGTTTTTTTCCAGTGAGAAATTTTGCAATATTTTGGCTCGGATGTCGAGCTTGTGAGTGTCTCTTCATTCTCGAACAACGTTGAGGCTCGCAGCTCAGATATATGTCGAGAAAAATATCCTCATTCGCAGCCATGTTTTCTGATGTGTTTGCATGTACACGTGTAGTGCCACATAGGCATATGCCGCCAGTGTCCTGACGCATGAGTCTCTCAGTTTAGGTTTGTTCCAGTGAGAAATTTGGCAATATTTTGGCTCAGATGTCGAGCTGGTGAGTGTCTCTTCATTCTCGAACAACGTTGAGGTTCGCAGCTCAGATATATGTCGAGAACATTATCCTCATTCGCAGCCATGTTTTCTGATGTGTTTGTATGTACACGTGTATTGCCACATAGGCCTATGCCGCCAGTATACTGACGCATGAGTCTCTCAGTTTAGGTTTGTTCCATTGAGAAATTTGGCAATATTTTGGCTCAAATGTCGAGCTGGTGAGTGTCTCTTCATTCTCGAACAACGTTGAGGTTCGCAGCTCAGATATATGTCGAGAACATTATTCTCATTCGCAGCAATGTTTTCTGATTTGTATGTATGTACACGTGTATTGCCACATAGGCCTATGCCGCCAGTATCCTGACGCATGAGTCTCTCAGTTTGGGTTTTTTCCAGGGAGAAATTTGGTAATATTTTGGCTCGGATGTCGAGCTTGTGAGTGTCTCTTCATTCTCGAACAACGTTGAGGTTCGCAGCTCAGATATAAGTTCATAAAATTATCCTCATTCGCAGCCATGTTTTCTTATGTGTATGTATGTACACGTGTATTGCCTCATAGGCCTATGCCGCCAGTGTCCTGACGCATGAGTCTCAAAGTTTTGGTCTCTTCCGGTGAGAATTTTGGCGATGTGTTAGCTCAGATGTGGAGGTGGTGAATGTCTTTTCATTTTCGAACAACGTAGATGTGGAGGTGGTGAATGTCTTTTCATTTTCGAACAACGTTGAGGTTCGCAGCTCAGATATATGTTGAGAACATTATCCTCATTCGCAGCCATGTTTTCTGATGTGTGTGTATGTACACGTGTATTGCCACATAGGCCTATGCCGCCAGTATCCTGACGCATGAGTCTCTCAGTTTGTTTGTTTTTCCAGTGAGAAATTTGGCAATATTTTGGCTCAGATGTTGAGCTGGTGAGTGTCTCTTCATTCTCGAACAACGTTGAGGTTCGCAGCTCAGATATATGTCGAGAACATTATCCTCATTCGCAGCCATGTTTTCTGATGTGTATGTATGTACACGTGTATTGCCACATAGGCCTATGCCGCCAGTGTCCTGACGCATGAGTCTCTCAGTTTGGGTTTTTTCCAGTGAGAAATTTGGCAATATTTTGGCTCGGATGTCGAGCTGGTGAGTGTCTCTATATTCTCGAACAACGTTGAGGCTCGCAGCTCAGATATATGTCGAGAAAAATATCCTCATTCGCAGCCATGTTTTCTGATGTGTTTGTATGTACACGTGTAGTGCCACATAGGCATATGCCGCCAGTGTCCTGACGCATGAGTCTCTCAGTTTAGGTTTGTTCCAGTGAGAAATTTGGCAATATTTTGGCTCAGATGTCGAGCTGGTGAGTGTCTCTTCATTCTCGAACAACGTTGAGCTTCGCAGCTCAGATACATGTCGAGAACATTATCATGTCACCAGTGTCCAGAAGCATGAGTCTCACATTTTGGGTTTTTTTCCAGTGAGAAATTTGGCAATATTTTGGCTCGGATTTCGAGCTTGTGAGTGTCTCTTCATTCTCGAACAACGTTGAGGTTCGCAGCTCAGATATATGTCGAGAACATTATCCTCATTCGCAGCCATGTTTTCTGATGTGTATGTATGTACACGTGTATTGCCACATAGGCCTATGCCGCCAGTATCCTGACGCATGAGTCTCTCAGTTTAGGTTTGTTCCATTGAGAAATTTGGCAATATTTTGGCTCAAATGTCGAGCTGGTGAGTGTCTCTTCATTCTCGAACAACGTTGAGGTTCGCAGCTCAGATATATGTCGAGAACATTATCCTCATTCGCAGCCATGTTTACTGATGTGTATGTATGTACACGTGTATTGCCACCTAGGCCTATGCCGCCAGTGTCCTGACGCATGAGTCTCTCAGTTTGGGTTTTTTCCAGTGAGAAATTTGGCAATATTTTGGCTCGGATGTCGAGCTGGTGAGTGTCTCTATATTATCGAACAACGTTGAGGCTCGCAGCTCAGATATATGTCGAGAAAAATATCCTCATTCGCAGCCATGTTTTCTGATGTGTTTGTATGTACCCGTGTAGTGCCACATAGGCATATGCCGCCAGTGTCCTGACGCATGAGTCTCTCAGTTTAGGTTTGTTCCAGTGAGAAATTTGGCAATATTTTGGCTCAGATGTCGAGCTGGTGAGTGTCTCTTCATTCTCGAACAACGTTGAGCTTCGCAGCTCAGATACATGTCGAGAACATTATCATGTCACCAGTGTCCAGAAGCATGAGTCTCACAGTTTGGGTTTTTTTCCAGTGAGAAATTTTGCAATATTTTGGCTCGGATGTCGAGCTTGTGAGTGTCTCTTCATTCTCGAACAACGTTGAGGCTCGCAGCTCAGATATATGTCGAGAAAAATATCCTCATTCGCAGCCATGTTTTCTGATGTGTTTGCATGTACACGTGTAGTGCCACATAGGCATATGCCGCCAGTGTCCTGACGCATGAGTCTCTCAGTTTAGGTTTGTTCCAGTGAGAAATTTGGCAATATTTTGGCTCAGATGTCGAGCTGGTGAGTGTCTCTTCATTCTCGAACAACGTTGAGGTTCGCAGCTCAGATATATGTCGAGAACATTATCCTCATTCGCAGCCATGTTTTCTGATGTGTTTGTATGTACACGTGTATTGCCACATAGGCCTATGCCGCCAGTATACTGAAGCATGAGTCTCTCAGTTTAGGTTTGTTCCATTGAGAAATTTGGCAATATTTTGGCTCAAATGTCGAGCTGGTGAGTGTCTCTTCATTCTCGAACAACGTTGAGGTTCGCAGCTCAGATATATGTCGAGAACATTATTCTCATTCGCAGCAATGTTTTCTGATTTGTATGTATGTACACGTGTATTGCCACATAGGCCTATGCCGCCAGTATCCTGACGCATGAGTCTCTCAGTTTGGGTTTTTTCCAGGGAGAAATTTGGTAATATTTTGGCTCGGATGTCGAGCTGGTGAGTGTCTCTTCATTCTCGAACAACGTTGAGGTTCGCAGCTCAGATATAAGTTCATAAAATTATCCTCATTCGCAGCCATGTTTTCTTATGTGTATGTATGTACACGTGTATTGCCTCATAGGCCTATGCCGCCAGTGTCCTGACGCATGAGTCTCAAAGTTTTGGTCTCTTCCGGTGAGAATTTTGGCGATGTGTTAGCTCAGATGTGGAGGTGGTGAATGTCTTTTCATTTTCGAACAACGTAGATGTGGAGGTGGTGAATGTCTTTTCATTTTCGAACAACGTTGAGGTTCGCAGCTCAGATATATGTTGAGAACATTATCCTCATTCGCAGCCATGTTTTCTGATGTGTATGTATGTACACGTGTATTGCCACATAGGCCTATGCCGCCAGTATCCTGACGCATGAGTCTCTCAGTTTGTTTGTTTTTCCAGTGAGAAATTTGGCAATATTTTGGCTCAGATGTTGAGCTGGTGAGTGTCTCTTCATTCTCGAACAACGTTGAGGTTCGCAGCTCAGATATATGTCGAGAACATTATCCTCATTCGCAGCCATGTTTTCTGATGTGTATGTATGTACACGTGTATTGCCACATAGGCCTATGCCGCCAGTGTCCTGACGCATGAGTCTCTCAGTTTGGGTTTTTTCCAGTGAGAAATTTGGCAATATTTTGACTCGGATGTCGAGCTGGTGAGTGTCTCTATATTCTCGAACAACGTTGAGGCTCGCAGCTCAGATATATGTCGAGAAAAATATCCTCATTCGCAGCCATGTTTTCTGATGTGTTTGTATGTACACGTGTAGTGCCACATAGGCATATGCCGCCAGTGTCCTGACGCATGAGTCTCTCAGTTTAGGTTTGTTCCAGTGAGAAATTTGGCAATATTTTGGCTCAGATGTTGAGCTGGTGAGTGTCTCTTCATTCTCGAACAACGTTGAGCTTCGCAGCTCAGATACATGTCGAGAACATTATCATGTCACCAGTGTCCAGAAGCATGAGTCTCACAGTTTGGGTTTTTTTCCGGTGAGAAATTTGGCAATATTTTGGCTCGGATGTCGAGCTTGTGAGTGTCTCTTCATTCTCGAACAACGTTGAGGCTCGCAGCTCAGATATATGTCGAGAAAAATATCCTCATTCGCAGCCATGTTTTCTGATGTGTTTGCATGTACACGTGTAGTGCCACATAGGCATATGCCGCCAGTGTCCAGACGCATGAGTCTCTCAGTTTAGGTTTGTTCCAGTGAGAAATTTGGCAATATTTTGGCTCAGATGTCGAGCTGGTGAGTGTCTCCTCATTCTCGAACAACGTTGAGGTTCGCAGCTCAGATATATGTCGAGAACATTATACTCATTCGCAGCCATGTTTTCTGATGTGTATGTATGTACACGTGTATTGCCACATAGGCCTATGCCGCTAGTTTTTTGACGCATGAATCTCTCAGTTTGGTTTTTTTCCAGTGAGAAATTTGGCAATATTTTGGCTCAGATGTTGAGCTGGTGAGTGTCTCTTCATTCTCGAACAACGTTGAGGTTCGCAGCTCGGATATATGTCGAGAACATTATCCTCATTCGCAGCCATGTTTTCTGATGTGTATGTATGTACACGTGTATTGCCACATAGTCCTATGCCGCCAGTATACTGACGCATGAGTCTCTCAGTTTGTTTGTTTTTCCAGTAAAAAAATTGGCAATATTTTGGCTCGGATGTCGAGCTGGTGAGTGTCTCTTCATTCTCGAACAACGTTGAGGCTCGCAGCTCAGATATATGTCGAGAAAATTGTCCTTATTCGCAGCCATGTTTTCTTATGTGTATGGATGTACACGTGTATTGCCTCATAGGCCTATGCCGCCAGTGTCCTGACGCATGAGTCTCACAGTTTGGGTTTTGTTCAGTGAGAAATTTGGCAATATTTTGGCTCGGATGTCGAGCTGGTGAGTGTCTCTTCATTCTCGAACAACGTTGAGGCTCGCAGCTCAGATATATGTCGAGAAAAATATCCTCATTCGCAGCCATGTTTTCTGATGTGTTTGTATGTACACGTGTATTGCCCCATAGGCCTATGCCGCCCGTGTCCTGACGTATGAGTCTCACAGTTTTTTTTTTTTCCAGTGGGAAATTTGGAAATATTTTGGCTCAGATGTCGAGCAGGCGTGGGTCTCTTCATTCTCGAACAACGTTGAGGTTTGCAGCTCAGATATAAGTTCATAACATTATCCTCATTCGCAGCCATGTTTTCTTATGTTTATGCGTGTACACGTGTATTGCCGCATAGGCCTATGCCGCCAGTGTCCTGACGCATGAGTCTCAAAGTTTTGGTCTCTTGCGGTGAAATTTTGGCGATATGTTATCTCAGATGTGGAGGTGGTGAATGTCTCTTCATTCTCCAATAACGTTGAGTTTCGCATCTCAGATATATGTCGAGAAAAATATCCTCATTCGCAGCCACGTTTTCTGATCTGTTTGTATGTACACGTGTATTGCCACATAGGCATATACCGCTAAGTGTCCTGACGCATGAGTCTCTCAGTTTAGGTTTGTTCTATTGAGAAATTTAGCAATATTTTGGCTCAGATGTCGAGCTGGTGAGTGTCTCCTCATTCTCGAACAACGTTGAGGTTCGCAGCTCAGATATATATCGAGAACATTATACTCATTCGCAGCCATGTTTTCTGATGTGTATGTATGTACACGTGTATTGCCACATAGGCCTATGCCGCCAGTATCCTGACGCATGAGTCTCTCAGTTTGGGTTCTTTCCAGTGAGAAATTTGGCAATATTTTGGCTCAGATGTTGAGCTGGCGAGTGTCTCTTTATTCTCGAACAACGTTGAGGTTCGCAGCTCAGATATATGTCGAGAAAAATATCCTCATTCGCAGCCATGTTTTCTGATGTGTTTGCATGTACACGTGTAGTGCCACATAGGCATATGCCGCCAGTGTCCTGACGCATGAGTCTCTCAGTTTAGGTTTGTTCCATTGAGAAATTTGGCAATATTTTGGCTCGGATGTCGAGCTGGTGAGTGTCTCTTCATTCTCGAACAACGTTGAGGCTCGCAGCTCAGATATATGTCGAGAAAAATATCCTCATTCGCAGCCATGTTTTCTGATGTGTTTGTATGTACACGTGTAGTGCCACATAGGCATATGCCGCCAGTGTCCTGACGCATGAGTCTCTCAGTTTAGGTTTGTTCCAGTGAGAAATTTGGCAATATTTTGGCTCAGATGTTGAGCTGGCGAGTGTCTCTTCATTCTCGAACAACGTTGAGCTTCGCAGCTCAGATACATGTCGAGAACATTATCATGTCACCAGTGTCCAGAAGCATGAGTCTCACAGTTTGGGTTTTTTTCCGGTGAGAAATTTGGCAATATTTTGGCTCGGATGTCGAGCTTGTGAGTGTCTCTTCATTCTCGAACAACGTTGAGGCTCGCAGCTCAGATATATGTCGAGAAAAATATCCTCATTCGCAGCCATGTTTTCTGATGTGTTTGCATGTACACGTGTAGTGCCACATAGGCATATGCCGCCAGTGTCCAGACGCATGAGTCTCTCAGTTTAGGTTTGTTCCAGTGAGAAATTTGGCAATATTTTGGCTCAGATGTCGAGCTGGTGAGTGTCTCCTCATTCTCGAGCAACGTTGAGGTTCGCAGCTCAGATATATGTCGAGAACATTATACTCATTCGCAGCCATGTTTTCTGATGTGTATGTATGTACACGTGTATTGCCACATAGGCCTATGCCGCTAGTTTTTTGACGCATGAGTCTCTCAGTTTGGTTTTTTTCCAGTGAGAAATTTGGCAATATTTTGGCTCAGATGTTGAGCTGGTGAGTGTCTCTTCATTCTCGAACAACGTTGAGGTTCGCAGCTCGGATATATGTCGAGAACATTATCCTCATTCGCAGCCATGTTTTCTGATGTGTATGTATGTACACGTGTATTGCCACATAGTCCTATGCCGCCAGTATACTGACGCATGAGTCTCTCAGTTTGTTTGTTTTTCCAGTAAAAAAATTGGCAATATTTTGGCTCGGATGTCGAGCTGGTGAGTGTCTCTTCATTCTCGAACAACGTTGAGGCTCGCAGCTCAGATATATGTCGAGAAAATTGTCCTTATTCGCAGCCATGTTTTCTTATGTGTATGGATGTACACGTGTATTGCCTCATAGGCCTATGCCGCCAGTGTCCTGACGCATGAGTCTCACAGTTTGGGTTTTGTTCAGTGAGAAATTTG
Source organism: Crossaster papposus (assembly GCA_037893245.1). Lineage (NCBI taxonomy): Eukaryota > Metazoa > Echinodermata > Asteroidea > Velatida > Solasteridae > Crossaster > Crossaster papposus. The sequence continues at coordinate 2,608,628 of JBAIAA010000009.1, read as the reverse complement.
GCAATATTTTGGCTCGGATGTCGAGCTGGTGAGTGTCTCTTCATTCTCGAACAACGTTGAGGCTCGCAGCTCAGATATATGTCGAGAAAAATATCCTCATTCGCAGCCATGTTTTCTGATGTGTTTGTATGTACACGTGTATTGCCCCATAGGCCTATGCCGCCCGTGTCCTGACGTATGAGTCTCACAGTTTGTTTTTTTTCCAGTGGGAAATTTGGAAATATTTTGGCTCAGATGTCGAGCAGGCGTGGGTCTCTTCATTCTCGAACAACGTTGAGGTTTGCAGCTCAGATATAAGTTCATAACATTATCCTCATTCGCAGCCATGTTTTCTTATGTTTATGCGTGTACACGTGTATTGCCGCATAGGCCTATGCCGCCAGTGTCCTGACGCATGAGTCTCAAAGTTTTGGTCTCTTGCGGTGAAATTTTGGCGATATGTTATCTCAGATGTGGAGGTGGTGAATGTCTCTTCATTCTCCAATAACGTTGAGTTTCGCATCTCAGATATATGTCGAGAAAAATATCCTCATTCGCAGCCACGTTTTCTGATCTGTTTGTATGTACACGTGTATTGCCACATAGGCATATACCGCTAAGTGTCCTGACGCATGAGTCTCTCAGTTTAGGTTTGTTCTATTGAGAAATTTGGCAATATTTTGGCTCAGATGTCGAGCTGGTGAGTGTCTCCTCATTCTCGAACAACGTTGAGGTTCGCAGCTCAGATATATATCGAGAACATTATACTCATTCGCAGCCATGTTTTCTGATGTGTATGTATGTACACGTGTATTGCCACATAGGCCTATGCCGCCAGTATCCTGACGCATGAGTCTCTCAGTTTGGGTTCTTTCCAGTGAGAAATTTGGCAATATTTTGGCTCAGATGTTGAGCTGGCGAGTGTCTCTTTATTCTCGAACAACGTTGAGGTTCGCAGCTCAGATATATGTCGAGAAAAATATCCTCATTCGCAGCCATGTTTTCTGATGTGTTTGCATGTACACGTGTAGTGCCACATAGGCATATGCCGCCAGTGTCCTGACGCATGAGTCTCTCAGTTTAGGTTTGTTCCATTGAGAAATTTGGCAATATTTTGGCTCGGATGTCGAGCTGGTGAGTGTCTCTTCATTCTCGAACAACGTTGAGGCTCGCAGCTCAGATATATGTCGAGAAAAATATCCTCATTCGCAGCCATGTTTTCTGATGTGTTTGTATGTACACGTGTATTGCCCCATAGGCCTATGCCGCCCGTGTCCTGACGTATGAGTCTCACAGTTTGTTTTTTTTCCAGTGGGAAATTTGGAAATATTTTGGCTCAGATGTCGAGCAGGCGTGGGTCTCTTCATTCTCGAACAACGTTGAGGTTTGCAGCTCAGATATAAGTTCATAACATTATCCTCATTCGCAGCCATGTTTTCTTATGTTTATGCGTGTACACGTGTATTGCCGCATAGGCCTATGCCGCCAGTGTCCTGACGCATGAGTCTCAAAGTTTTGGTCTCTTGCGGTGAAATTTTGGCGATATGTTATCTCAGATGTGGAGGTGGTGAATGTCTCTTCATTCTCCAATAACGTTGAGTTTCGCATCTCAGATATATGTCGAGAAAAATATCCTCATTCGCAGCCACGTTTTCTGATCTGTTTGTATGTACACGTGTATTGCCACATAGGCATATACCGCTAAGTGTCCTGACGCATGAGTCTCTCAGTTTAGGTTTGTTCTATTGAGAAATTTGGCAATATTTTGGCTCAGATGTCGAGCTGGTGAGTGTCTCCTCATTCTCGAACAACGTTGAGGTTCGCAGCTCAGATATATATCGAGAACATTATACTCATTCGCAGCCATGTTTTCTGATGTGTATGTATGTACACGTGTATTGCCACATAGGCCTATGCCGCCAGTATCCTGACGCATGAGTCTCTCAGTTTGGGTTCTTTCCAGTGAGAAATTTGGCAATATTTTGGCTCAGATGTTGAGCTGGCGAGTGTCTCTTTATTCTCGAACAACGTTGAGGTTCGCAGCTCAGATATATGTCGAGAAAAATATCCTCATTCGCAGCCATGTTTTCTGATGTGTTTGCATGTACACGTGTAGTGCCACATAGGCATATGCCGCCAGTGTCCTGACGCATGAGTCTCTCAGTTTAGGTTTGTTCCATTGAGAAATTTGGCAATATTTTGGCTCAGATGTCGAGCTGGTGAGTGTCTCTTCATTCTCGAACAACGTTGAGCTCCGCAGCTCAGATACATGTCGAGAACATTATCATGTCACCAGTGTCCAGAAGCTTGAGTCTCACAGTTTGGGTTTTTTTCCAGTGAGAAATTTGGCAATATTTTGGCTCGGATGTCGAGCTTGTGAGTGTCTCTTCATTCTCGAACAACGTTGAGGCTCGCAGCTCAGATATATGTCGAGAACAATATCCTCATTCGCAGCCATGTTTTCTGATGTGTTTGCATGTACACGTGTAGTGCCACATAGGCATATGCCGCCAGTGTCCTGACGCATGAGTCTCTCAGTTTAGGTTTGTTCCAGTGGGAAATTTGGCAATATTTTGGCTCAGATGTCGAGCTGGTGAGTGTCTCTTCATTCTTGAACAACGTTGAGGTTCGCAGCTCAGATATATGTCGAGAACATTATCCTCATTCGCAGCCATGTTTTTTGATGTGTATGTATGTACACGTGTATTGCCACATAGGCCTATGCCGCCAGTATCCTGACGCATGAGTCTCTCAGTTTGGTTTTTTTCCAGTGAGAAATTTGGCAATATTTTGGCTCAGATGTCGAGCTGGTGAGTGTCTCTTCATTCTCGAACAACGTTGAGCTTCGCAGCTCAGATACATGTCGAGAACATTATCATGTCACCAGTGTCCAGAAGCATGAGTCTCACAGTTTGGGTTTTTTTCCAGTGAGAAATTTGGTAATATTTTGGCTCGGATGTCGAGCTTGTGAGTGTCTCTTCATTCTCGAACAACGTTGAGGCTCGCAGCTCAGACATATGTCGAGAAAAATATCCTCATTCGCAGCCATGTTTTCTGATGTGTTTGCATGTACACGTGTAGTGCCACATAGGCATATGCCGCCAGTGTCCTGACGCATGAGTCTCTCAGTTTAGGTTTGTTCCAGTGAGAAATTTGGAAATATTTTGGCTCAGATGTCGAGCTGGTGAGTGTCTCTTCATTCTCGAACAACGTTGAGGTTCGCAGCTCAGATATATGCCGAGAACATTATCCTCATTCGCAGCCATGTTTTCTGATGTGTATGTATGTACACGTGTATTGCCACATAGACCTATGCCGCCAGTATCCTGACGCATGAGTTGCTCAGTTTGGGTTTGTTCCATTGAGAAATTTGGCAATATTTTGGATCAAATGTCGAGCTGGTGAGTGTCTATTCATTCTCGAACAACGTTGAGGTTCGCATCTCAGATATATGTCGAGAACATTATCCTCATTCGCAGCCATGTTTTCTGATGTGTATGTATGTACACGTGTATTGCCTCATAGGCCTATGCCGCCAGTATCCTGACGCATGAGTCTCTCAGTTTGGGTTTTTTCCCGTGAGAAATTTGATAATATTTTGGCTCGGATGTCGAGCTGGTGAGTGTCTCTTTATTCTCGAACAACGTTGAGGTTCGCAGCTCAGATATAAGTTCATAAAATTATCCTCATTCGCAGCCATGTTTTCTTATGTGTATGTATGTACACGTGTATTGCCTCATAGGCCTATGCCGCCAGTGTCCTGACGCATGAGTCTCAAAGTTTTGGTCTCTTCCGGTGAGAATTTTGGCGGTGTGTTAGCTCAGATGTGGAGGTGGTGAATATCTTTTCATTTTCGAACAACGTTGAGGTTCGCAGCTCAGATATATGTTGAGAACATTATCCTCATTCGCAGCCATGTTTTCTGATGTGTATGTATGTACACGTGTATTGCCACATAGGCCTATGCCGCCAGTATCCTGACGCATGAGTCTCTCAGTTTGTTTGTTTTTCCAGTGACAAATTTGGCAATATTTTGGCTCGGATGTCGAGCTGGTGAGTGTCTCTTCATTCTCGAACAACGTTGAGGCTCGCAGCTCAGATATATGTCGAGAAAATTGTCCTCATTCGCAGCCATGTTTTCTTATGTGTATGGATGTACACGTGTATTGCCTCATAGGCCTATGCCGCCCGTGTCCTGACGTATGAGTCTCACAGTTTGTTTGTTTTCCAGTGGGAAATTTGGAAATATTTTGGCTCAGATGTCGAGCAGGCGTGGGTCTCTTCATTCTCGAACAACGTTGAGGTTTGCAGCTCAGATATAAGTTCATAACATTATCCTCATTCGCAGCCATGTTTTCTTATGTTTATGCGTGTACACGTGTATTGCCGCATAGGCCTATGCCGCCAGTGTCCTGACGCATGAGTCTCAAAGTTTTGGTCTCTTGCGGTGAAATTTTGGCGATATGTTATCTCAGATGTGGAGGTGGTGAATGTCTCTTCATTCTCCAATAACGTTGAGTTTCGCATCTCAGATATATGTCGAGAAAAATATCCTCATTCGCAGCCACGTTTTCTGATCTGTTTGTATGTACACGTGTATTGCCACATAGGCATATACCGCTAAGTGTCCTGACGCATGAGTCTCTCAGTTTAGGTTTGTTCTATTGAGAAATTTGGCAATATTTTGGCTCAGATGTCGAGCTGGTGAGTGTCTCCTCATTCTCGAACAACGTTGAGGTTCGCAGCTCAGATATATATCGAGAACATTATACTCATTCGCAGCCATGTTTTCTGATGTGTATGTATGTACACGTGTATTGCCACATAGGCCTATGCCGCCAGTATCCTGACGCATGAGTCTCTCAGTTTGGGTTCTTTCCAGTGAGAAATTTGGCAATATTTTGGCTCAGATGTTGAGCTGGCGAGTGTCTCTTTATTCTCGAACAACGTTGAGGTTCGCAGCTCAGATATATGTCGAGAAAAATATCCTCATTCGCAGCCATGTTTTCTGATGTGTTTGCATGTACACGTGTAGTGCCACATAGGCATATGCCGCCAGTGTCCTGACGCATGAGTCTCTCAGTTTAGGTTTGTTCCATTGAGAAATTTGGCAATATTTTGGCTCAGATGTCGAGCTGGTGAGTGTCTCTTCATTCTCGAACAACGTTGAGCTCCGCAGCTCAGATACATGTCGAGAACATTATCATGTCACCAGTGTCCAGAAGCTTGAGTCTCACAGTTTGGGTTTTTTTCCAGTGAGAAATTTGGCAATATTTTGGCTCGGATGTCGAGCTTGTGAGTGTCTCTTCATTCTCGAACAACGTTGAGGCTCGCAGCTCAGATATATGTCGAGAACAATATCCTCATTCGCAGCCATGTTTTCTGATGTGTTTGCATGTACACGTGTAGTGCCACATAGGCATATGCCGCCAGTGTCCTGACGCATGAGTCTCTCAGTTTAGGTTTGTTCCAGTGGGAAATTTGGCAATATTTTGGCTCAGATGTCGAGCTGGTGAGTGTCTCTTCATTCTTGAACAACGTTGAGGTTCGCAGCTCAGATATATGTCGAGAACATTATCCTCATTCGCAGCCATGTTTTTTGATGTGTATGTATGTACACGTGTATTGCCACATAGGCCTATGCCGCCAGTATCCTGACGCATGAGTCTCTCAGTTTGGTTTTTTTCCAGTGAGAAATTTGGCAATATTTTGGCTCAGATGTCGAGCTGGTGAGTGTCTCTTCATTCTCGAACAACGTTGAGCTTCGCAGCTCAGATACATGTCGAGAACATTATCATGTCACCAGTGTCCAGAAGCATGAGTCTCACAGTTTGGGTTTTTTTTCCAGTGAGAAATTTGGTAATATTTTGGCTCGGATGTCGAGCTTGTGAGTGTCTCTTCATTCTCGAACAACGTTGAGGCTCGCAGCTCAGACATATGTCGAGAAAAATATCCTCATTCGCAGCCATGTTTTCTGATGTGTTTGCATGTACACGTGTAGTGCCACATAGGCATATGCCGCCAGTGTCCTGACGCATGAGTCTCTCAGTTTAGGTTTGTTCCAGTGAGAAATTTGGAAATATTTTGGCTCAGATGTCGAGCTGGTGAGTGTCTCTTCATTCTCGAACAACGTTGAGGTTCGCAGCTCAGATATATGCCGAGAACATTATCCTCATTCGCAGCCATGTTTTCTGATGTGTATGTATGTACACGTGTATTGCCACATAGACCTATGCCGCCAGTATCCTGACGCATGAGTTGCTCAGTTTGGGTTTGTTCCATTGAGAAATTTGGCAATATTTTGGATCAAATGTCGAGCTGGTGAGTGTCTATTCATTCTCGAACAACGTTGAGGTTCGCATCTCAGATATATGTCGAGAACATTATCCTCATTCGCAGCCATGTTTTCTGATGTGTATGTATGTACACGTGTATTGCCTCATAGGCCTATGCCGCCAGTATCCTGACGCATGAGTCTCTCAGTTTGGGTTTTTTCCAGTGAGAAATTTGATAATATTTTGGCTCGGATGTCGAGCTGGTGAGTGTCTCTTTATTCTCGAACAACGTTGAGGTTCGCAGCTCAGATATAAGTTCATAAAATTATCCTCATTCGCAGCCATGTTTTCTTATGTGTATGTATGTACACGTGTATTGCCTCATAGGCCTATGCCGCCAGTGTCCTGACGCATGAGTCTCAAAGTTTTGGTCTCTTCCGGTGAGAATTTTGGCGATGTGTTAGCTCAGATGTGGAGGTGGTGAATATCTTTTCATTTTCGAACAACGTTGAGGTTCGCAGCTCAGATATATGTTGAGAACATTATCCTCATTCGCAGCCATGTTTTCTGATGTGTATGTATGTACACGTGTATTGCCACATTGGCCTATGCCGCCAGTATCCTGACGCATGAGTCTCTCAGTTTGTTTGTTTTTCCAGTGACAAATTTGGCAATATTTTGGCTCGGATGTCGAGCTGGTGAGTGTCTCTTCATTCTCGAACAACGTTGAGGCTCGCAGCTCAGATATATGTCGAGAAAATTGTCCTCATTCGCAGCCATGTTTTCTTATGTGTATGGATGTACACGTGTATTGCCTCATAGGCCTATGCCGCCAGTGTCCTGACGCATGAGTCTCACAGTTTGGGTTTTTTTCAGTGAGAAATTTGGCAATATTTTGGCTCGGATGTCAAGCTGGTGAGTGTCTCTTCATTCTCGAACAACGTTGAGGCTCGCAGCTCAGATATATGTCGAGAAAAATATCCTCATTCGCAGCCATGTTTTCTGATGTGTTTGTATGTACACGTGTATTGCCTCATAGGCCTATGCCGCCAGTGTCCTGACGCATGAGTCTCTCAGTTTGTTATTTTTTCCGGTGAGAAATTTGGCAATATTTTGGCTCCGATGGCGAGCTGGTGAGTGTTTCTTCATTCTCGAACAACGTTGAGGCTCGCAGCTCAGATATATGTCGAAAAATTATCCTCATTTGCAGCCATGTTTTATTATGAGTATGTATGTAACCGTGTATTGCAGCATAGGCCTATGCCGCCAGTATCCTAACGCATGAGTTTCTCAGTTTGTTATTTTTTCCAGTGAGAAATTTGGCAATATTTTTGCTCAGATGTCGGGCTGGTGAGTGTCTCCTCATTCTCGAACAGCGTTGAGGCTCGCAGTTAAAATATAAGTCGAAAGAATTATCCTCATTCGCAGCCATGTTTTCTGATGTGTATGTATGTACATGTGTATCGCCACATAGGCATATGCCGCCAGTGTCCTGACGCATGAGTCTCAAAGTTTAGGTCTCTTCCAGTGAGAATTTTGGCGATATGTTAGCTCAGATGTGGAGGTGGTGAATGTCTCTTAATTATCGAACAACGTTGAGGTTCGCAGCTCAGATATATGTCGAAAAATTATCCTCATTCGCAGCCATGTTTTCTTATGATTATGTATGTACCCGTGTATTGCCGCATAAGCCTATGCCGCCAGTATCCTGACGCGTGAGTCTCTCAGTTTGTTATTTTTTTCAGTGAGAAATTTGGCAATATTTTGGCTCGGATGTCAAGCTGGTGAGTGTCTCTTCATTCTCGAACAACGTTGAGGCTCGCAGCTCAGATATATGTCGAGAAAAATATCCTCATTCGCAGCCATGTTTTCTGATGTGTTTGTATGTACACGTGTATTGCCTCATAGGCCTATGCCGCCCGTGTCCTGACGTATGAGTCTCACAGTTTGGTTTTTTTCCATTGGGAAATTTGGAAATAGTTTGGCTCAGATGTCGAGCAGGCGAGGGTCTCTTCATTCTCGAACAACGTGGAGGTTTGCAGCTCAGATATAAGTTCATAACATTATCCTCATTCGCAGCCATGTTTTCTTATGTTTATGCGTGTACACGTGTATTGTCGCATAGGCCTATGCCGCCAGTGTCCTGACGCATGAGTCTCAAAGTTTTGGTATCTTCCGGTGAGAATTGTTGGCGATATGTTAGCTCAGATGTGGAGGTGGTGAATGTCTCTTCATTCTCCAACAACGTTGAGGTTCGCAGCTCAGATATATGTCGAAAAAATATCCTCATTCGCAGCCATGTTTTCTGATGTGTTTGTATGTACACGTGTATTGCCACATAGGCATATGCCGCCAGTGTCCTGACGCATGAGTCTCTCAGTTTAGGTTTGTTCAAGTGATCAATTTGGCAATATTTTGGCTCAGATGTCGAGCTGGTGAGTGTCCCTTCATTCTCGAACAACGTTGAGGTTCGCAGCTCAGATATATGTCGTGAAAATTGTCCTCATTCGCAGCCATGTTTTCTTATGTTTATGTATGTACACGTGTATTGCCTCATAAGCCTATGCCACCAGTATCTTGACGCATGAGTCTCTCAGTTGGGTTTTTTCCAGTGAGAAATTTGGCAATATTTGGGCTCGGATGTCGAGCTGGTGAGTGTCTCTTCATTCTCGAACAGCGTTGAGGTTCGCAGCTCAGATATATGTCGAGAACATTATCCTCATTCGCAGCCATGTTTTCTGATGTGTATGTATGTACACGTGTATTGCCTCATAGGCCTATGCCGCCAGTATCCTGACGCATGAGTTTCTCAGTTTGTTATTTTTTCTAGTGAGAAATTTGGCAATATTTTTGCTCCGATGTCGGGCTGATGAGTGTCTCCTCATTCTCGAACAGCGTTGAGGCTCGCAGTTAAAATATAAGTCGAAAGAATTATCCTCATTCGCAGCCATGTTTTCTGATGTGTATGTATGTACATGTGTATCGCCACATAGGCATATGCCGCCAGTGTCCTGACGCATGAGTCTCAAAGTTTTGGTCTCTTCCGTTGAGAATTTTGGCGATATGTTAGCTCAGATGTGGAGGTGGTGAATGTCTATTCATTCTCGAACAACGTTGAGGTTCGCAGCTCAGATATATGTCGAAAAATTATCCTCATTCGCAGCCATGTTTTCTTATGATTATGTATGTACCCGTGTATTGCCGCATATGCCTATGCCGCCAGTATCCTGACGCATGAGTCTCTCAGTTTGTTATTTTTTCCGGTGAGAAATTTGGCAATATTTTGGCTCGGATGGCGAGCTGGTGAGTGTTTCTTCATTCTCGAACAACGTTGAGGCTCGCAGCTCAGATATATGTCGAAAAATTATCCTCATTTGCAGCCATGTTTTATTATGAGTATGTATGTACCCGTGTATTGCAGCATAGGCCTATGCCGCCAGTATCCTAACGCATGAGTTTCTCAGTTTGTTATTTTTTCCAGTGAGAAATTTGGCAATATTTTTGCTCAGATGTCGGGCTGGTGAGTGTCTCCTCATTCTCGAACAGCGTTGAGGCTGGCAGTTAAAATATAAGTCGAAAGAATTATCCTCATTCGCAGCCATGTTTTCTGATGTGTATGTATGTACATGTGTATCGCCACATAGGCATATGCCGCCAGTGTCCTGACGCATGAGTCTCAAAGTTTAGGTCTCTTCCAGTGAGAATTTTGTCGATATGTTAGCTCAGATGTGGAGGTGGTGAATGTCTCTTAATTATCGAACAACGTTGAGGTTCGCAGCTCAGATATATGTCGAAAAATTATCCTCATTCGCAGCCATGTTTTCTTATGATTATGTATGTACCCGTGTATTGCCGCATAAGCCTATGCCGCCAGTATCCTGACGCGTGAGTCTCTCAGTTTGTTATTTTTTCCGGTGCGAAATTTGGCAATATTTTGGCTCGGATGGCGAGCTGGTGAGTGTCTCTTCATTCTCGAACAACGTTGAGGTTCGCAGCTCAGATATATGGCGAGAACATTATCCTCATTCGCAGCCATGTTTTCTAATGTGTGTGTATGTACACGTGTATTGCCACATAGGCATATGCCGCCAGTATCCTGACGCATGAGTCTCTCAGTTTGTTTGTTTTTCCAGTGAGAAATTTGGCAATATTTTGGCTCGGATGTTGGGCTAGTGAGTATCTCCTCATTCTCGAACAACGTTGAGGTTCGCAGCTCAGATATATGTCGAGAACATTATCCTCATTCGCAGCCATGTTTTCTGATGTGTATGTATGCAAACGTGTATTGCCACATAGGCCTATGCCGCCAGTATCCTGACGCATGAGTCTCTCAGTTTCGGTTTTTTCCAGTGAGAAATTTGGCAATATTTTGGCTCGGATGTCGAGCTGGTGAGTGTCTCTATAATCTCGAACAACGTTGAGGCTCGCAGCTCAGATATATGTCGAGAAAAATATCCTCATTCGCAGCCATGTTTTCTGATGTGTTTGTATGTACACGTGTAGTGCCACATAGGCATATGCCGCCAGTGTCCTGACGCATGAGTCTCTCAGTTTAGGTTTGTTCCAGTGAGAAATTTGGCAATATTTTGGCTCAGATGTCGAACTGATGAGTGTCTTTTCATTCTCGAACAACGTTGAGGTTCGCAGCTCAGATACATGTCGAGAACATTATCATGTCACCAGTGTCCAGAAGCATGAGTCTCACAGTTTGGTTTTTTTTCCAGTGAGGAATTTGGCAATATTTTGGCTCGGATGTCGAGCTTGTGAGTGTCTCTTCATTCTCGATCAACGTTGAGGCTGGCAGCTCAGATATATGTCGAGAAAAATATCCTCATTCGCAGCCATGTTTTCTGATGTGTTTGCATGTACACGTGTAGTGCCACATAGGCATATGCCGCCAGTGTCCTGACGCATGAGTCTCTCAGTTTCGGTTTTTTCCAGTGAGAAATTTGGCAATATTTTGGCTCGGATATCGAGCTGGTGAGTGTCTCTATAATCTCGAACAACGTTGAGGCTCGCAGCTCAGATATATGTCGAGAAAAATATCCTCATTCGCAGCCATGTTTTCTGATGTGTTTGTATGTACACGTGTAGTGCCACATAGGCATATGCCGCCAGTGTCCTGACGCATGAGTCTCTCAGTTTAGGTTTGTTCCAGTGAGAAATTTGGCAATATTTTGGCTCAGATGTCGAGCTGATGAGTGTCTCTTCATTCTCGAACAACGTTGAGGTTCGCAGCTCAGATACATGTCGAGAACATTATCATGTCTACAGTGTCCAGAAGCATGAGTCTCACAGTTTGGTTTTTTTTCCAGTGAGAAATTTGGCAATATTTTGGCTCGGATGTCGAGCTTGTGAGTGTCTCTTCATTCTCGATCAACGTTGAGGCTCGCAGCTCAGATATATGTCGAGAAAAATATCCTCATTCGCAGCCATGTTTTCATGTACACGTGTAGTGCCACATAGGCATATGCCGCCAGTGTCCTGACGCACGAGTCTCTCAGTTTAGGTTTGTTCCAGTGAGAAATTTGGCAATATTTTGGCTCAGATGTCGAGCTGGTGAGTGTCTCTTCATTCTCGAACAACGTTGAGGTTTGCAGCTCAGATATATGTCGAAAACATTATCCTCATTCGCAGCCATGTTTTCTGATGTGTATGTATGTACACGTGTATTGCCACATAGGCCTATGCCGCCAGTATCCTGACGCATGAGTCTCTCAGTTTGGTTTTTGTCCAGTGAGAAATTTGGTAATATTTTGGCTCGGATGTTGAGCTGGTGAGTGTCTCTTCATTCTCGAACAACGTTGAGGTTCGCAGCTCAGATATAAGTTCATAAAATTATCCTAATTCGCAGCCATGTTTTCTTATGTTTATGCGTGTACACGTGTATTGCCGCATAGGCCTATGCCGCCAGTGTCCTGACGCATGTGTCTTAAAGTTTTGGTTTCTTCCGGTGAGAATGTTGGCGATATGTTAGCTCAGATGTGGAGGTGGTGAATGTCTCTTCATTCTCCAACAACGTTGAGGTTCGCAGCTCAGATATATGTCGAGAAAAATATCATCATTCGCAGGCATGTTTTCTGATGTGTTTGTATGTACACGTGTATTGCCACATAGGCATATGCCGCCAGTGTCCTGACGCATGAGTCTCTCAGTTTAGGTTTGTTCCAGTGAGAAATTTGGCAATATTTTGGCTCAGATGTCGAGCTGATGAGTGTCTTTTCATTCTCGAACAACGTTGAGGTTCGCAGCTCAGATACATGTCGAGAACATTATCATGTCACCAGTGTCCAGAAGCATGAGTCTCACAGTTTGGTTTTTTTTCCAGTGAGAAATTTGGCAATATTTTGGCTCGGATGTCGAGCTTGTGAGTGTCTCTTCATTCTCGATCAACGTTGAGGCTCGCAGCTCAGATATATGTCGAGAAAAATATCCTCATTCGCAGCCATGTTTTCTGATGTGTTTGTATGTACACGTGTATTGCCACATAGGCCTATGCCGCCAGTATCCTGACGCATGAGTTTCTCAGTTTCGGATTTTTCCAGTGAGAAATTTGGCAATATTTTGGCTCGGATGTCGAGCTGGTGAGTGTCTCTATAATCTCGAACAACGTTGAGGCTCGCAGCTCAGATATATGTCGAGAAAAATATCCTCATTCGCAGCCATGTTTTCTGATGTGTTTGTATGTACACGTGTAGTGCCACATAGGCATATGCCGCCAGTGTCCTGACGCATGAGTCTCTCAGTTTAGGTTTGTTCCAGTGAGAAATTTGGCAATATTTTGGCTCAGATGTCGAGCTGATGAGTGTCTTTTCATTCTCGAACAACGTTGAGGTTCGCAGCTCAGATACATGTCGAGAACATTATCATGTCACCAGTGTCCAGAAGCATGAGTCTCACAGTTTGGTTTTTTTTCCAGTGAGAAATTTGGCAATATTTTGGCTCGGATGTCGAGCTTGTGAGTGTCTCTTCATTCTCGATCAACGTTGAGGCTCGCAGCTCAGATATATGTCGAGAAAAATATCCTCATTCGCAGCCATGTTTTCTGATGTGTTTGCATGTACACGTGTAGTGCCACATAGGCATATGCCGCCAGTGTCCTGACGCATGAGTCTCTCAGTTTAGGTTTGTTCCAGTGAGAAATTTGGCAATATTTTGGCTCGGATGTCGAGCTGGTGAGTGTCTCTTCATTCTCAAACAACGTTGAGGTTCGCAGCTCAGATATATGTCGAGAACATTATCCTCATTCGCAGCCATGTTTTCTGATGTGTATGTATGTACACGTGTATTGCCACATAGGCCTATGCCGCCAGTATCCTGACGCATGAGTCCCTCAGTTTGGGTGTTTTCCAGTGAGAAATTTGGTAATATTTTGGCTCGGATGTCGAGCTGGTGAGTGTCTCTTCATTCTCGAACAACGTTGAGGTTCGCAGCTCAGATATAAGTTCATAAAATTATCCTCATTCGCAGCCATGTTTTCTTATGTTTATGCGTGTACACGTGTATTGCCGCATAGGCCTATGCCGCCAGTGTCCTGACGCATGTGTCTTAAAGTTTTGGTTTCTTCCGGTGAGAATGTTGGCGATATGTTAGCTCAGATGTGGAGGTGGTGAATGTCTCTTCATTCTCCAACAACGTTGAGGTTCGCAGCTCAGATATATGTCGAGAAAAATATCCTCATTCGCAGGCATGTTTTCTGATGTGTTTGTATGTACACGTGTATTGCCACATAGGCATATGCCGCCAGTGTCCTGACGCATGAGTCTCTCAGTTTAGGTTTGTTCCAGTGAGAAATTTGGCAATATTTTGGCTCAGATGTCGAGCTGATGAGTGTCTCTTCATTCTCGAACAACGTTGAGGTTCGCAGCTCAGATACATGTCGAGAACATTATCATGTCACCAGTGTCCAGAAGCATGAGTCTCACAGTTTGGTTTTTTTTCCAGTGAGAAATTTGGCAATATTTTGGCTCGGATGTCGAGCTTGTGAGTGTCTCTTCATTCTCGATCAACGTTGAGGCTCGCAGCTCAGATATATGTCGAGAAAAATATCCTCATTCGCAGCCATGTTTTCTGATGTGTTTGTATGTACACGTGTAGTGCCACATAGGCATATGCCGCCAGTGTCCTGACGCATGAGTCTATCAGTTTAGGTTTGTTCCAGTGAGAAATTTGGCAATATTTTGGCTCAGATGTCGAGCTGATGAGTGTCTCTTCATTCTCGAACAACGTTGAGGTTCGCAGCTCAGACACATGTCGAGAACATTATCATGTCACCAGTGTCCAGAAGCATGAGTCTCACAGTTTGGTTTTTTTTCCAGTGAGAAATTTGGCAATATTTTGGCTCGGATGTCGAGCTTGTGAGTGTCTCTTCATTCTCGATCAACGTTGAGGCTCGCAGCTCAGATATATGTCGAGAACATTATCATGTCACCAGTGTCCAGAAGCATGAGTCTCACAGTTTGGTTTTTTTTTCAGTGAGAAATTTGGCAATATTTTGGCTCGGATGTCGAGCTTGTGAGTGTCTCTTCATTCTCGAACAACGTTGAGGCTCGCAGCTCAGATATATGTCGAGAAAAATATCCTCATTCGCAGCCATGTTTTCATGTACACGTGTAGTGCCACATAGGCATATGCCGCCAGTGTCCTGACGCATGAGTCTCTCAGTTTAGGTTTGTTCCAGTGAGAAATTTGGCAATATTTTGGCTCAGATGTCGAGCTGGTGAGTGTCTCTTCATTCTCGAACAACGTTGAGGTTTGCAGCTCAGATATATGTCGAAAACATTATCCTCATTCGCAGCCATGTTTTCTGATGTGTATGTATGTACACGTGTATTGCCACATAGGCCTATGCCGCCAGTATCCTGACGCATGAGTCTCTCAGTTTGTTTTTTTTCCAGTGAGAAATTTGGTAATATTTTGGCTCGGATGTCGAGCTGGTGAGTGTCTCTTCATTCTCGAACAACGTTGAGGTTCGCAGCTCAGATATAAGTTCCTAAAATTATCCTAATTCGCAGCCATGTTTTCTTATGTTTATGCGTGTACACGTGTATTGCCGCATAGGCCTATGCCGCCAGTGTCCTGACGCATGTGTCTTAAAGTTTTGGTTTCTTCCGGTGAGAAATTTGGCGATATGTTAGCTCAGATGTGGAGGTGGTGAATGTCTCTTCATTCTCCAACAACGTTGAGGTTCGCAGCTCAGATATATGTCGAGAAAAATATCCTCATTCGCAGGCATGTTTTCTGATGTGTTTGTATGTACACGTGTATTGCCACATAGGCATATGCCGCCAGTGTCCTGACGCATGAGTCTCTCAGTTTAGGTTTGTTCCAGTGAGAAATTTGGCAATATTTTGGCTCAGATGTCGAGCTGGTGAGTGTCTCCTCATTCTCGAACAACGTTGAGGTTCGCAGCTCAGATATATGTCGAGAACATTATCCTCATTCGCAGCCATGAGTCTCTCAGTTTCGGTTTTTTCCAGTGAGAAATTTGGCAATATTTTGGCTCGGATGTCGAGCTGGTGAGTGTCTCTATAATCTCGAACAACGTTGAGGCTCGCAGCTCAGATATATGTCGAGAAAAATATCCTCATTCGCAGGCATGTTTTCTGATGTGTTTGTATGTACACGTGTATTGCCACATAGGCATATGCCGCCAGTGTCCTGACGCATGAGTCTCTCAGTTTAGGTTTGTTCCAGTGAGAAATTTGGCAATATTTTGGCTCAGATGTCGAGCTGATGAGTGTCTCTTCATTCTCGAACAACGTTGAGGTTCGCAGCTCAGATACATGTCGAAAACATTATCATGTCAGCAGTGTCCAGAAGCATGAGTCTCACAGTTTGGTTTTTTTTCCAGTGAGAAATTTGGCAATATTTTGGCTCGGATGTCGAGCTTGTGAGTGTCTCTTCATTCTCGATCAACGTTGAGGCTGGCAGCTCAGATATATGTCGAGAAAAATATCCTCATTCGCAGCCATGTTTTCTGATGTGTTTGCATGTACACGTGTAGTGCCACATAGGCATATGCCGCCAGTGTCCTGACGCATGAGTGTCTCAGTTTAGGTTTGTTCCAGTGAGAAATTTGGCAATATTTTGGCTCGGATGTCGAGCTGGTGAGTGTCTCTTCATTCTCAAACAACGTTGAGGTTCGCAGCTCAGATATATGTCGAGAACATTATCCTCATTCGCAGCCATGTTTTCTGATGTGTATGTATGTACACGTGTATTGCCACATAGGCCTATGCCGCCAGTATCCTGACGCATGAGTCCCTCAGTTTGGGTGTTTTCCAGTGAGAAATTTGGTAATATTTTGGCTCGGATGTCGAGCTGGTGAGTGTCTCTTCATTCTCGAACAACGTTGAGGTTCGCAGCTCAGATATAAGTTCATAAAATTATCCTCATTCGCAGCCATGTTTTCTTATGTTTATGCGTGTACACGTGTATTGCCGCATAGGCCTATGCCGCCAGTGTCCTGACGCATGTGTCTTAAAGTTTTGGTTTCTTCCGGTGAGAATGTTGGCGATATGTTAGCTCAGATGTGGAGGTGGTGAATGTCTCTTCATTCTCCAACAACGTTGAGGTTCGCAGCTCAGATATATGTCGAGAAAAATATCCTCATTCGCAGGCATGTTTTCTGATGTGTTTGTATGTACACGTGTATTGCCACATAGGCATATGCCGCCAGTGTCCTGACGCATGAGTCTCTCAGTTTAGGTTTGTTCCAGTGAGAAATTTGGCAATATTTTGGCTCAGATGTCGAGCTGATGAGTGTCTCTTCATTCTCGAACAACGTTGAGGTTCGCAGCTCAGATACATGTCGAGAACATTATCATGTCACCAGTGTCCAGAAGCATGAGTCTCACAGTTTGGTTTTTTTTCCAGTGAGAAATTTGGCAATATTTTGGCTCGGATGTCGAGCTTGTGAGTGTCTCTTCATTCTCGATCAACGTTGAGGCTGGCAGCTCAGATATATGTCTAGAAAAATATCCTCATTCGCAGCCATGTTTTCTGATGTGTTTGCATGTACACGTGTAGTGCCACATAGGCATATGCCGCCAGTGTCCTGACGCATGAGTCTCTCAGTTTCGGTTTTTTCCAGTGAGAAATTTGGCAATATTTTGGCTCGGATGTCGAGCTGGTGAGTGTCTCTATAATCTCGAACAACGTTGAGGCTCGCAGCTCAGATATATGTCGAGAAAAATATCCTCATTCGCAGCCATGTTTTCTGATGTGTTTGTATGTACACGTGTAGTGCCACATAGGCATATGCCGCCAGTGTCCTGACGCATGAGTCTCTCAGTTTAGGTTTGTTCCAGTGAGAAATTTGGCAATATTTTGGCTCAGATGTCGAGCTGATGAGTGTCTCTTCATTCTCGAACAACGTTGAGGTTCGCAGCTCAGACACATGTCGAGAACATTATCATGTCACCAGTGTCCAGAAGCATGAGTCTCACAGTTTGGTTTTTTTTCCAGTGAGAAATTTGGCAATATTTTGGCTCGGATGTCGAGCTTGTGAGTGTCTCTTCATTCTCGATCAACGTTGAGGCTCGCAGCTCAGATATATGTCGAGAACATTATCATGTCACCAGTGTCCAGAAGCATGAGTCTCACAGTTTGGTTTTTTTTCCAGTGAGAAATTTGGCAATATTTTGGCTCGGATGTCGAGCTTGTGAGTGTCTCTTCATTCTCGAACAACGTTGAGGCTCGCAGCTCAGATATATGTCGAGAAAAATATCCTCATTCGCAGCCATGTTTTCATGTACACGTGTAGTGCCACATAGGCATATGCCGCCAGTGTCCTGACGCATGAGTCTCTCAGTTTAGGTTTGTTCCAGTGAGAAATTTGGCAATATTTTGGCTCAGATGTCGAGCTGGTGAGTGTCTCTTCATTCTCGAACAACGTTGAGGTTTGCAGCTCAGATATATGTCGAAAACATTATCCTCATTCGCAGCCATGTTTTCTGATGTGTATGTATGTACACGTGTATTGCCACATAGGCCTATGCCGCCAGTATCCTGACGCATGAGTCTCTCAGTTTGTTTTTTTTCCAGTGAGAAATTTGGTAATATTTTGGCTCGGATGTCGAGCTGGTGAGTGTCTCTTCATTCTCGAACAACGTTGAGGTTCGCAGCTCAGATATAAGTTCCTAAAATTATCCTAATTCGCAGCCATGTTTTCTTATGTTTATGCGTGTACACGTGTATTGCCGCATAGGCCTATGCCGCCAGTGTCCTGACGCATGTGTCTTAAAGTTTTTGTTTCTTCCGGTGAGAATTTTGGCGATATGTTAGCTCAGATGTGGAGGTGGTGAATGTCTCTTCATTCTCCAACAACGTTGAGGTTCGCAGCTCAGATATATGTCGAGAAAAATATCCTCATTCGCAGGCATGTTTTCTGATGTGTTTGTATGTACACGTGTATTGCGACATAGGCATATGCCGCCAGTGTCCTGACGCATGAGTCTCTCAGTTTAGGTTTGTTCCAGTGAGAAATTTGGCAATATTTTGGCTCAGATGTCGAGCTGGTGAGTGTCTCCTCATTCTCGAACAACGTTGAGGTTCGCAGCTCAGATATATGTCGAGAACATTATCCTCATTCGCAGCCATGTTTTCTGATGTGTATGTATGTACACGTGTATTGCCACATCGGCCTATGCAGCCAGTATCCTGACGCATGAGTCTCTCAGTTTGTGTTTTTTCCAGTGAGAAATTTGGCAATATTTTGGCTCGGATGTCGAGCTGGTGAGTGTCTCTATAATCTCGAACAACGTTGAGGCTCGCAGCTCAGATATATGTCGAGAAAAATATCCTCATTCGCAGCCATGTTTTCTGATGTGTTTGTATGTACACGTGTAGTGCCACATAGGCATATGCCGCCAGTGTCCTGACGCATGAGTCTCTCAGTTTAGGTTTGTTCCAGTGAGAAATTTGGCAATATTTTGGCTCAGATGTCGAGCTGATGAGTGTCTCTTCATTCTCAAACAACGTTGAGGTTCGCAGCTCAGATACATGTCGAGAACATTATCATGTCACCAGTGTCCAGAAGCTTGAGTCTCACAGTTTGGTTTTTTTTCCAGTGAGAAATTTGGCAATATTTTGGCTCGGATATCGAGCTTGTGAGTGTCTCTTCATTCTCGATCAACGTTGAGGCTCGCAGCTCAGATATATGTCGAGAAAAATATCATCATTCGCAGCCATGTTTTCTGATGTGTTTGCATGTACACGTGTAGTGCCACATAGGCCTATGCCGCCAGTATCCTGACGCATGAGTCTCTAAGTTTGGGTTTTTTCCAGTGAGAAATTTGGCAATTATTTGGCTCGGATGTCGAGCTGGTGAGTGTCTCTTTATTCTCGAACAACGTTGAGGCTCGCAGCTCAGATATATGTCGAGAAAAATATCCTCATTCGCAGCCATGTTTTCTGATGTGTTTGTATGTACACGTGTAGTGCCACATAGGCATATGCCGCCAGTGTCCTGACGCATGAGTCTCTAAGTTTAGGATTGTTCCAGTGAGAACTTTGGCAATATTTTGGCTCAGATGTTGAGCTGGTGAGTGTCTCTTCATTCTCGAACAACGTTGAGGTTCGCAGCTCAGATATAAGTTCATAAAATTATCCTCATTCAGAGCAATGTTTTCTTATGTTTATGCGTGTACACGTGTATTGCCGCATAGGCCTATGCCGCCAGTGTCCTGACGCATGTGTCTCAAAGTTTTGGTCTCTTCCGGTGAGAATTTTGGCGATATGTTAGCTCAGATGTGGAGGTGGTGAATGTCTCTTCATTCTCCAACAACGTTGAGGTTCGCAGCTCAGATATATGTCGAGAAAAATATCCTCATTCGCAGGCATGTTTTCTGATGTGTTTGTATGTAGACGTGTATTGCCACATAGGCATATGCCGCCAGTGTCCTGACGCATGAGTCTCTCAGTTTGGGTTTTTTCCAGTGAGAAATTTGGCAATATTTTGGCTCGGATGTCGAGCTGGTGAGTGTCTCTATAATCTCGAACAACGTTGAGGCTCGCAGCTCAGATATATGTCGAGAAAAATATCCTCATTCGCAGCCATGTTTTCTGATGTGTTTGTATGTACACGTGTAGTGCCACATAGGCATATGCCTCCAGTGTCCTGACGCATGAGTCTCTCAGTTTAGGTTTGTTCCAGTGAGAAATTTGGCAATATTTTGGCTCAGATGTCGAGCTGATGAGTGTCTCTTCATTCTCAAACAACGTTGAGGTTCGCAGCTCAGATACATGTCGAGAACATTATCATGTCACCAGTGTCCAGAAGCTTGAGTCTCACAGTTTGGTTTTTTTCCAGTGAGAAATTTGGCAATATTTTGGCTCGGATATCGAGCTTGTGAGTGTCTCTTCATTCTCGATCAACGTTGAGGCTCGCAGCTCAGATATATGTCAAGAAAAATATCATCATTCGCAGCCATGTTTTTTGATGTGTTTGCATGTACACGTGTAGTGCCACATAGGCCTATGCCGCCAGTATCCTGACGCATGAGTCTCTAAGTTTGGGTTTTTTCCAGTGAGAAATTTGGCAATTTTTTGGCTCGGATGTCGAGCTGGTGAGTGTCTCTTTATTCTCGAACAACGTTGAGGCTCGCAGCTCAGATATATGTCGAGAAAAATATCCTCATTCGCAGCCATGTTTTCTGATGTGTTTGTATGTACACGTGTAGTGCCACATAGGCATATGCCGCCAGTGTCCTGACGCATGAGTCTCTAAGTTTAGGTTTGTTCCAGTGAGAACTTTGGCAATATTTTGGCTCAGATGTTGAGCTGGTGAGTGTCTCTTCATTCTCGAACAACGTTGAGGTTCGCAGCTCAGATATAAGTTCATAAAATTATCCTCATTCAGAGCAATGTTTTCTTATGTTTATGCGTGTATACGTGTATTGCCGCATAGGCCTATGCCGCCAGTGTCCTGACGCATGTGTCTCAAAGTTTTGGTCTCTTCCGGTGAGAATTTTGGCGATATGTTAGCTCAGATGTGGAGGTGGTGAATGTCTCTTCATTCTCCAACAACGTTGAGGTTCGCAGCTCAGATATATGTCGAGAAAAATATCCTCATTCGCAGGCATGTTTTCTGATGTGTTTGTATGTACACGTGTATTGCCACATAGGCATATGCCGCCAGTGTCCTGACGCATGAGTCTCTCAGTTTAGGTTTGTTCCAGTGAGAAATTTGGCAATATTTTGGCTCAGATGTCGAGCTGGTGAGTGTCTCCTCATTCTCGAACAACGTTGAGGTTCGCAGCTCAGATATATGTCGAGAACATTATCCTCATTCGCAGCCATGTTTTCTGATGTGTTTGTATGTACACGTGTAGTACCACATAGGCATATGCCGCCAGTGTCCTGACGCATGAGTCTCTCAGTTTAGGTTTGTTCCAGTGAGAAATTTGGCAATATTTTGGCTCAGATGTCAAGCTGATGAGTGTCTCTTCATTCTCGAACAACGTTGAGGTTCGCAGCTCAGATACATGTCGAGAACATTATCATGTCAACAGTGTCCAGAAGCATGAGTCTCACAGTTTTTTTTTTTTCCAGTGAGAAATTTGGCAATATTTTGGCTCAGATGTCGAGCTGATGAGTGTCTCTTCATTCTCGAACAACGTTGAGGTTCGCAGCTCAGATATATGTCGAGAACATTATCCTCATTCGCAGCCATGTTTTCTGATGTGTATGTTTGTACACGTGTATTGCCACATAGGCCTATGCCGCCAGTATCCTGACGCATGAGTCTCTCAGTTTGGTTTTTTTCCAGTGAGAAATTTGGTAATATTTTGGCTCGGATGTCGAGCTGGTGAGTGTCTCTTCATTCTCGAACAACGTTGAGGTTCGCAGCTCAGATATAAGTTCATAAAATTATCCTCATTTGCAGCCATGTTTTCTTATGTTTATGCATGTACACGTGTATTGCCGCATAGGCCTATGCCGCCAGTGTCCTGACGCATGTGTCTCAAAGTTTTGGTCTCTTCCGGTGAGAATTTTGGCGATATGTTAGCTCAGATGTGGAGGTGGTGAATGTCTCTTCATTCTCCAACAACGTTGAGGTTCGCAGCTCAGATATATGTCGAGAAAAATATCCTCATTCGCAGGCATGTTTTCTGATGTGTTTGTATGTACACGTGTATTGCCACATAGGCATATGCCGCCAGTGTCCTGACGCATGAGTCTCTCAGTTTAGGTTTGTTCCAGTGAGAAATTTGGCAATATTTTGGCTCAGATGTCGAGCTGGTGAGTGTCTCTTCATTCTCGAACAACGTTGAGGTTCGCAGCTCAGATACATGTCGAGAACATTATCATGTCACCAGTGTCCAGAAGCATGAGTCTCACAGTTTGGTTTTTTTTCCAGTGAGAAATTTGGCAATATTTTGGCTCGGATGTCGAGCTTGTGAGTGTCTCTTCATTCTCGAACAACGTTGAGGCTCGCAGCTCAGATATATGTCGAGACAAATATCCTCATTCGCAGCCGTGTTTTCTGATGTGTTTGCATGTACACGTGTAGTGCCACATAGGCATATGCCGCCAGTGTCCTGACGCATGAGTCTCTCAGTTTAGGTTTGTTCCAGTGAGAAATTTGGCAATATTTTGGCTCAAATGTCGAGCTGGTGAGTGTCTCTTCATTCTCGAACAACGTTGAGGTTCGCAGCTCAGATATATGTCGAGAACATTATCCTCATTCGCAGCCATGTTTTCTGATGTGTATGTATGTACACGTGTATTGCCACATAGGCCTATGCCGCCAGTATCCTGACGCATGAGTCTCTCAGTTTGGGTTTTTTTCCAGTGAGAAATTTGGTAATATTTTGGCTCGGATGTCGAGCTGGTGAGTGTCTCTTCATTCTCGAACAACGTTGAGGTTCGCAGCTCAGATATAAGTTCATAAAATTATCCTCATTCGCAGCCATGTTTTCTTATGTTTATGCGTGTACACGTGTATTGCCGCATAGGCCTATGCCGCCAGTGTCCTGACGCATGTGTCTCAAAGTTTTGGTCTCTTCCGGTGAGAATTTTGGCGATATGTTAGCTCAGATGTGGAGGTGGTGAATGTCTCTTCATTCTGGAACAACGTTGAGGCTCGCAGCTCAGATATATGTCGGGAAAAATATCCCCATTCGCAGCCATGTTTTCTGATGTGTTTGCATGTACACGTGTAGTGCCACATAGGCATATGCCGCCAGTGTCCTGACGCATGAGTCTCTCAGTTTAGGTTTGTTCCAGTGAGAAATTTGGCAATATTTTGGCTCAGATGTCGAGCTGGTGAGTGTCTCTTCATTCTCGAACAACGTTGAGGTTCGCAGCTCAGATATATGTCGAGAACATTATCCTCATTCGCAGCCATGTTTTCTGATGCGTATGTATGTACACGTGTATTGCCACATAGGCCTATTCCGCCAGTATCCTGACGCATGAGTCTCTCAGTTTGTTTTTTTTCCAGTGAGAAATTTGGCAATATTTTGGCTCAGATGTCGAGCTGGTGAGTGTCTCTTCATTCTCGAACAACGTTGAGGCTCGCAGCTCAGATATATGTCGAGAAAAATATCCTCATTCGCAGCCATGTTTTCTGATGTGTTTGTATGTACACGTGTAGTGCCACATAGGCATATGCCGCCAGTGTCCTGACGCATGAGTCTCTCAGTTTAGGTTTGTTCCAGTGAGAAATTTGGCAATATTTTGGCTCAAATGTCGAGCTGGTGAGAGTCTCTTCATTCTCGAACAACGTTGAGGTTCGCAGCTCAGATATATGTCGAGAACATTATCCTCATTCGCAGCCATGTTTTCTGATGTGTATGTATGTACACGTGTATTGCCACATAGGCCTATGCCGCCAGTATCCTGACGCATGAGTCTCTCAGTTTGGGTTTTTTCCAGTGAGAAATGTGGTAATATTTTGGCTCGGATGTCGAGCTGGTGAGTGTCTCTTCATTCTCGAACAACGTTGAGGATCGCAGCTCAGATATATGTCGACAAAATTATCCTCATTCGTAGCCATGTTTTCGTATGTGTATGTATGTACACGTGTATTGCCTCATAGGCCTATGCCGCCAGTGTCCTGACGTATGAGTCTAACAGTTTGGGGTTTTTCCAGTGAGAAATTTGGAAATATTTTGGCTCAGATTTTGAGCAGGCGAGTGTCTCTTCATTCTCAAACAACGTTGAGGTTCGCAGCTCAGATATAAGTTCATAAAATTATCCTCATTCGCAGCCATGTTTTTTGATGTGTTTGTATGTACACGTGTATTGCCATATAGGCATATGCCGCCAGGGTCCTGAAGCATGAGTCTCTCAGTTTAGGTTTGTTCCCGTGAGAAATTTGGCAATATTTTGGCTCAGATGTCGAGCTGGTGAGTGTCTCTTCATTCTCGAACAACGTTGAGGTTGGCAGCTCAGATATATGTCGAGAACATTATCCTCATTCGCAGCCATGTTTTCTGATGTGTATGTATGTACACGTGTATTGCTACATAGGCATATGCCGCCAGTGTCCTGACGCATGAGTCTCTCAGTTTAGGATTGTTCCAGTGAGAAATTTGGCAATATTTTGGCTCAGATGTCGAGCTGGTGAGTGTCTCTTCATTCTCGAACAACGTTGAGGTTCGCAGCTAAGATATATATCGAGAACATTATCCTCATTCGCAGCCATGTTTTCTGATGTGTATGTATGTACACGTGTATTGCCACATAGGCCTATGCCGCCAGTATCCTGACGCATGAGTCTCTCAGTTTGGGTTTTTTTCAGTGAGAAATTTGGCAATATTTTGGCTCGGATGTCGAGCTGGTGAGTGTCTCTTCATTCTCGAACAACGTTGAGGATCGCAGCTCAGATATATGTCGACAAAATTATCCTCATTCGTAGACATGTTTTCTTATGTGTATGTATGTACACGTGTATTGCCTCATAGGCCTATGCCGCCAGTGTCCTGACGTATGAGTCTAACAGTTTGGGTTTTTTCCAGTGAGAAATTTGGAAATATTTTGGCTCAGATTTTGAGCAGGCGAGTGTCTCTTCATTCTCAAACAACGTTGAGGTTCGCAGCTCAGATATAAGTTCATAAAATTATCCTCATTCGCAGCCATGTTTTCTGATGTGTTTGTATGTACACGTGTATTGCCACATAGGCATATGCCGCCAGTGTCCTGACGCATGAGTCTCTCAGTTTAGGTTTGTTCCAGTGAGAAATTTGGCAATATTTTGGCTCAGATGTCGAGCTGGTGAGTGTCTCTTCATTCTCGAACAACGTTGAGGTTCGCAGCTCAGATATGTGTCGAGAACATTATCCTCATTCGCAGCCATGTTTTCTGATGTGTATGTATGTACACGTGTATTGTCACATAGGCATATGCCGCCAGTGTCCTGACGCATGAGTCTCACAGTTTGGTTTTTTTTCCAGTGAGAAATTTGGCAATATTTTGGCTCGGATGTCGAGCTTGTGAGTGTCTCTTCATTCTCGAACAACGTTGAGGCTCGCAGCTCAGATATATGTCGAGACAAATATCCTCATTCGCAGCCATGTTTTCTGATGTGTATGTATGTACACGTGTATTGCCACATAGGCCTATGCCGCCAGTATCCTGACGCATGAGTCTCTCAGTTTGGGTTTTTTTCCAGTGAGAAATTTGGTAATATTTTGGCTCGGATGTCGAGCTGGTGAGTGTCTCTTCATTCTCGAACAACGTTGAGGTTCGCAGCTCAGATATAAGTTCATAAAATTATCCTCATTTGCAGCCATGTTTTCTTATGTTTATGCGTGTACACGTGTATTGCCGCATAGGCCTATGCCGCCAGTGTCCTGACGCATGTGTCTCAAAGTTTTGGTCTCTTCCGGTGAGAATTTTGGCGATATGTTAGCTCAGATGTGGAGGTGGTGAATGTCTCTTCATTCTCCAACAACGTTGAGGTTCGCAGCTCAGATATATGTCGAGAAAAATATCCCCATTCGCAGGCATGTTTTCTGATGTGTTTGTATGTACACGTGTATTGCCACATAGGCATATGCCGCCAGTGTCCTGACGCATGAGTCTCTCAGTTTAGGTTTGTTCCAGTGAGAAATTTGGCAATATTTTGGCTCAGATGTCGAGCTGGTGAGTGTCTCTTCATTCTCGAACAACGTTGAGGTTCGCAGCTCAGATACATGTCGAGAACATTATCATGTCACCAGTGTCCAGAAGCATGAGTCTCACAGTTTGGTTTTTTTTCCAGTGAGAAATTTGGCAATATTTTGGCTCGGATGTCGAGCTTGTGAGTGTCTCTTCATTCTCGAACAACGTTGAGGCTCGCAGCTCAGATATATGTCGAGACAAATATCCTCATTCGCAGCCGTGTTTTCTGATGTGTTTGCATGTACACGTGTAGTGCCACATAGGCATATGCCGCCAGTGTCCTGACGCATGAGTCTCTCAGTTTAGGTTTGTTCCAGTGAGAAATTTGGCAATATTTTGGCTCAAATGTCGAGCTGGTGAGTGTCTCTTCATTCTCGAACAACGTTGAGGTTCGCAGCTCAGATATATGTCGAGAACATTATCCTCATTCGCAGCCATGTTTTCTGATGTGTATGTATGTACACGTGTATTGCCACATAGGCCTATGCCGCCAGTATCCTGACGCATGAGTCTCTCAGTTTGGGTTTTTTTCCAGTGAGAAATTTGGTAATATTTTGGCTCGGATGTCGAGCTGGTGAGTGTCTCTTCATTCTCGAACAACGTTGAGGTTCGCAGCTCAGATATAAGTTCATAAAATTATCCTCATTCGCAGCCATGTTTTCTTATGTTTATGCGTGTACACGTGTATTGCCGCATAGGCCTATGCCGCCAGTGTCCTGACGCATGTGTCTCAAAGTTTTGGTCTCTTCCGGTGAGAATTTTGGCGATATGTTAGCTCAGATGTGGAGGTGGTGAATGTCTCTTCATTCTGGAACAACGTTGAGGCTCGCAGCTCAGATATATGTCGGGAAAAATATCCCCATTCGCAGCCATGTTTTCTGATGTGTTTGCATGTACACGTGTAGTGCCACATAGGCATATGCCGCCAGTGTCCTGACGCATGAGTCTCTCAGTTTAGGTTTGTTCCAGTGAGAAATTTGGCAATATTTTGGCTCAAATGTCGAGCTGGTGAGTGTCTCTTCATTCTCGAACAACGTTGAGGTTCGCAGCTCAGATATATGTCGAGAACATTATCCTCATTCGCAGCCATGTTTTCTGATGCGTATGTATGTACACGTGTATTGCCACATAGGCCTATTCCGCCAGTATCCTGACGCATGAGTCTCTCAGTTTGTTTTTTTTCCAGTGAGAAATTTGGCAATATTTTGGCTCAGATGTCGAGCTGGTGAGTGTCTCTTCATTCTCGAACAACGTTGAGGCTCGCAGCTCAGATATATGTCGAGAAAAATATCCTCATTCGCAGCCATGTTTTCTGATGTGTTTGTATGTACACGTGTAGTGCCACATAGGCATATGCCGCCAGTGTCCTGACGCATGAGTCTCTCAGTTTAGGTTTGTTCCAGTGAGAAATTTGGCAATATTTTGGCTCAAATGTCGAGCTGGTGAGAGTCTCTTCATTCTCGAACAACGTTGAGGTTCGCAGCTCAGATATATGTCGAGAACATTATCCTCATTCGCAGCCATGTTTTCTGATGTGTATGTATGTACACGTGTATTGCCACATAGGCCTATGCCGCCAGTATCCTGACGCATGAGTCTCTCAGTTTGGGTTTTTTCCAGTGAGAAATGTGGTAATATTTTGGCTCGGATGTCGAGCTGGTGAGTGTCTCTTCATTCTCGAACAACGTTGAGGATCGCAGCTCAGATATATGTCGACAAAATTATCCTCATTCGTAGCCATGTTTTCGTATGTGTATGTATGTACACGTGTATTGCCTCATAGGCCTATGCCGCCAGTGTCCTGACGTATGAGTCTAACAGTTTGGGGTTTTTCCAGTGAGAAATTTGGAAATATTTTGGCTCAGATTTTGAGCAGGCGAGTGTCTCTTCATTCTCAAACAACGTTGAGGTTCGCAGCTCAGATATAAGTTCATAAAATTATCCTCATTCGCAGCCATGTTTTTTGATGTGTTTGTATGTACACGTGTATTGCCATATAGGCATATGCCGCCAGGGTCCTGAAGCATGAGTCTCTCAGTTTAGGTTTGTTCCCGTGAGAAATTTGGCAATATTTTGGCTCAGATGTCGAGCTGGTGAGTGTCTCTTCATTCTCGAACAACGTTGAGGTTGGCAGCTCAGATATATGTCGAGAACATTATCCTCATTCGCAGCCATGTTTTCTGATGTGTATGTATGTACACGTGTATTGCTACATAGGCATATGCCGCCAGTGTCCTGACGCATGAGTCTCTCAGTTTAGGATTGTTCCAGTGAGAAATTTGGCAATATTTTGGCTCAGATGTCGAGCTGGTGAGTGTCTCTTCATTCTCGAACAACGTTGAGGTTCGCAGCTAAGATATATATCGAGAACATTATCCTCATTCGCAGCCATGTTTTCTGATGTGTATGTATGTACACGTGTATTGCCACATAGGCCTATGCCGCCAGTATCCTGACGCATGAGTCTCTCAGTTTGGGTTTTTTTCAGTGAGAAATTTGGCAATATTTTGGCTCGGATGTCGAGCTGGTGAGTGTCTCTTCATTCTCGAACAACGTTGAGGATCGCAGCTCAGATATATGTCGACAAAATTATCCTCATTCGTAGACATGTTTTCTTATGTGTATGTATGTACACGTGTATTGCCTCATAGGCCTATGCCGCCAGTGTCCTGACGTATGAGTCTAACAGTTTGGGTTTTTTCCAGTGAGAAATTTGGAAATATTTTGGCTCAGATTTTGAGCAGGCGAGTGTCTCTTCATTCTCAAACAACGTTGAGGTTCGCAGCTCAGATATAAGTTCATAAAATTATCCTCATTCGCAGCCATGTTTTCTGATGTGTTTGTATGTACACGTGTATTGCCACATAGGCATATGCCGCCAGTGTCCTGACGCATGAGTCTCTCAGTTTAGGTTTGTTCCAGTGAGAAATTTGGCAATATTTTGGCTCAGATGTCGAGCTGGTGAGTGTCTCTTCATTCTCGAACAACGTTGAGGTTCGCAGCTCAGATATGTGTCGAGAACATTATCCTCATTCGCAGCCATGTTTTCTGATGTGTATGTATGTACACGTGTATTGTCACATAGGCATATGCCGCCAGTGTCCTGACGCATGAGTCTCACAGTTTGGTTTTTTTTCCAGTGAGAAATTTGGCAATATTTTGGCTCGGATGTCGAGCTTGTGAGTGTCTCTTCATTCTCGAACAACGTTGAGGCTCGCAGCTCAGATATATGTCGAGACAAATATCCTCATTCGCAGCCGTGTTTTCTGATGTGTTTGCATGTACACGTGTAGTGCCACATAGGCATATGCCGCCAGTGTCCTGACGCATGAGTCTCTCAGTTTAGGTTTGTTCCAGTGAGAAATTTGGCAATATTTTGGCTCAAATGTCGAGCTGGTGAGTGTCTCTTCATTCTCGAACAACGTTGAGGTTCGCAGCTCAGATATATGTCGAGAACATTATCCTCATTCGCAGCCATGTTTTCTGATGTGTATGTATGTACACGTGTATTGCCACATAGGCCTATGCCGCCAGTATCCTGACGCATGAGTCTCTCAGTTTGGGTTTTTTTCAGTGAGAAATTTGGTAATATTTTGGCTCGGATGTCGAGCTGGTGAGTGTCTCTTCATTCTCGAACAACGTTGAGGTTCGCAGCTCAGATATAAGTTCATACAATTATCCTCATTCGCAGCCATGTTTTCTTATGTTTATGCGTGTACACGTGTATTGCCGCATAGGCCTATGCCGCCAGTGTCCTGACGCATGTGTCTCAAAGTTTTGGTCTCTTCCGGTGAGAATTTTGGCGATATGTTAGCTCAGATGTGGAGGTGGTGAATGTCTCTTCATTCTGGAACAACGTTGAGGCTCGCAGCTCAGATATATGTCGAGAAAAATATCCTCATTCGCAGCCATGTTTTCTGATGTGTTTGCATGTACACGTGTAGTGCCACATAGGCATATGCCGCCAGTGTCCTGACGCATGAGTCTCTCAGTTTAGGTTTGTTCCCGTGAGAAATTTGGCAATATTTTGGCTCAGATGTCGAGCTGGTGAGTGTCTCTTCATTCTCGAACAACGTTGAGAATCGCAGCTCAGATATATGTCGACAAAATTATCCTCATTCGTAGCCACGTTTTCTTATGTGTATGTATGTACACGTGTATTGCCTCATAGGTCTATGCCGCCAGTGTCCTGAAGGAATGAGTCTCACAGTTTTGGTCTCTTCCGGTTAGAATTTTGGCGATGTGTTAGCTCAGATGTGGAGGTGTTGAATGTCTCTTCATTCTGGAACAACGTTGAGCTTCGCAGCTCAGATATATGTCTAGAACATTATCCTCATTCGCAGCCATGTTTTCTGATGTGTATGTATGTACACGTGTATTGCCACATAGGCCTATCCTGCCAGTATACTGACGCATGAGTCTCTCAGTTTGTTTGTTTTTCCAGTGAGAAATTTGGCAATATTTTGGCTCGGATGTCGAGCTGGTGAGTGTCTCTTCATTCTCAAACTACGTTGAGGCTCGCAGCTCAAATATATGTCGAGAAAATGGTCCTCATTCGCAGCCATGTTTTCTTATGTGTATGGATGTACACGTGTATTGCCTCATAGGCCTATGCCGCCAGTGTCCTGACGCATGAGTCTCACAGTTTTGTTTTTTTCCAGTGAGAAATTTGGAAGAATTTTGGCTCAGATGTCGAGCTGGTGAGTGTCTCTTCATTCTCGAACAACGTTGATGATCGCAGCTCAGATATATGTCGACAAAATTATCCTCATTCGTAGCCATGTTTTCTTATGTGTATGTATGTACACGTGTATTGCTACATAGGCATATGCCGCCAGTGTCCTGACGCATGAGTCTCTCAGTTTAGGATTGTTCCAGTGAGAAATTTGGCAATATTTTGGCTCAGATGTCGAGCTGGTGAGTGTCTCTTCATTCTCGAACAACGTTGAGGTTCGCAGCTCAGATATATATCGAGAACATTATCCTCATTCGCAGCCATGTTTTCTGATGTGTATGTATGTACACGTGTATTGCCACATAGGCCTATGCCGCCAGTATCCTGACGCATGAGTCTCTCAGTTTGGTTTTTTTTCAGTGAGAAATTTGGCAATATTTTGGCTCGGATGTCGAGCTGGTGAGTGTCTCTTCATTCTCGAACAACGTTTAGGATCGCAGCTCAGATATATGTCGACAAAATTATCCTCATTCGTAGACATGTTTTCTTATGTGTATGTATGTACATGTGTATTGCCTCATAGGCCTATGCCGCCAGTGTCCTGACGTATGAGTCTAACAGTTTGGGTTTTTTCCAGTGAGAAATTTGGAAATATTTTGGCTCAGATTTCGAGCAGGCGAGTGTCTCTTCATTCTCAAACAACGTTGAGGTTCGCAGCTCAGATATAAGTTCAGAAAATTATCCTCATTCGCAGCCATGTTTTCTGATGTGTTTGTATGTACACGTGTATTGCCACATAGGCATATGCCGCCAGTGTGTCCTGACGCATGAGTCTCTCAGTTTAGGTTTGTTCCAGTGAGAAATTTGGCAATATTTTGGCTCAGATGTCGAGCTGGTGAGTGTCTCTTCATTCTCGAACAACGTTGAGGTTCGCAGCTCAGATATGTGTCGAGAACATTATCCTCATTCGCAGCCATGTTTTCTGATGTGTATGTATGTACACGTGTATTGTCACATAGGCATATGCCGCCAGTGTCCTGACGCATGAGTCTCACAGTTTGGTTTTTTTTCCAGTGAGAAATTTGGCAATATTTTGGCTCGGATGTCGAGCTTGTGAGTGTCTCTTCATTCTCGAACAACGTTGAGGCTCGCAGCTCAGATATATGTCGAGACAAATATCCTCATTCGCAGCCGTGTTTTCTGATGTGTTTGCATGTACACGTGTAGTGCCACATAGGCATATGCCGCCAGTGTCCTGACGCATGAGTCTCTCAGTTTAGGTTTCTTCCAGTGAGAAATTTGGCAATATTTTGGCTCAAATGTCGAGCTGGTGAGTGTCTCTTCATTCTCGAACAACGTTGAGGTTCGCAGCTCAGATATATGTCGAGAACATTATCCTCATTCGCAGCCATGTTTTCTGATGTGTATGTATGTACACGTGTATTGCCACATAGGCCTATGCCGCCAGTATCCTGACGCATGAGTCTCTCAGTTTGGGTTTTTTTCCAGTGAGAAATTTGGTAATATTTTGGCTCGGATGTCGAGCTGGTGAGTGTCTCTTCATTCTCGAACAACGTTGAGGTTCGCAGCTCAGATATAAGTTCATACAATTATCCTCATTCGCAGCCATGTTTTCTTATGTTTATGCGTGTACACGTGTATTGCCGCATAGGCCTATGCCGCCAGTGTCCTGACGCATGTGTCTCTCAGTTTAGGTTTGTTCCAGTGAGAAATTTGGCAATATTTTGGCTCAAATGTCGAGCTGGTGAGTGTCTCTTCATTCTCGAACAACGTTGAGGTTCGCAGCTCAGATATATGTCGAGAACATTATCCTCATTCGCAGCCATGTTTTCTGATGTGTATGTATGTACACGTGTATTGCCACATAGGCCTATGCCGCCAGTATCCTGACGCATGAGTCTCTCAGTTTGGGTTTTTTTCCAGTGAGAAATTTGGTAATATTTTGGCTCGGATGTCGAGCTGGTGAGTGTCTCTTCATTCTCGAACAACGTTGAGGTTCGCAGCTCAGATATAAGTTCATACAATTATCCTCATTCGCAGCCATGTTTTCTTATGTTTATGCGTGTACACGTGTATTGCCGCATAGGCCTATGCCGCCAGTGTCCTGACGCATGTGTCTCAAAGTTTTGGTCTCTTCCGGTGAGAATTTTGGCGATATGTTAGCTTAGATGTGGAGGTGGTGAATGTCTCTTCATTCTGGAACAACGTTGAGGCTCGCAGCTCAGATATATGTCTAGAAAAATATCCTCATTCGCAGCCATGTTTTCTGATGTGTTTGCATGTACACGTGTAGTGCCACATAGGCGTATGCCGCCAGTGTCCTGACGCATGAGTCTCTCAGTTTAGGTTTGTTCCCGTGAGAAATTTGGCAATATTTTGGCTCAGATGTCGAGCTGGTGAGTGTCTCTTCATTCTCGAAAAACGTTGAGGTTCGCAGCTCAGATATAAGTTCATAAAATTATCCTCATTCGCAGCCATGTTTTTTGATGTGTTTGTATGTACACGTGTATTGCCACATAGGCATATGCCGCCAGGGACCTGACGCATGAGTCTCTCAGTTTAGGTTTGTTCCCGTGAGAAATTTGGCAATATTTTGGCTCAGATGTCGAGCTGGTGAGTGTCTCTTCATTCTCGAAAAACGTTGAGGTTGGCAGCTCAGATATATGTCGAGAACATTATCCTCATTCGAAGCCATGTTTTCTGATGTGTATGTATGTACACGTGTATTGCTACATAGGCATATGCCGCCAGTGTCCTGACGCATGAGTCTCTCAGTTTAGGATTGTTCCAGTGAGAAATTTGGCAATATTTTGGCTCAGATGTCGAGCTGGTGAGTGTCTCTTCATTCTCGAACAACGTTGAGGTTCGCAGCTCAGATATATATCGAGAACATTATCCTCATTCGAAGCCATGTTTTCTGATGTGTATGTATGTACACGTGTATTGCTACATAGGCATATGCCGCCAGTGTCCTGACGCATGAGTCTCTCAGTTTGGGTTTTTTTCCAGTGAGAAATTTGGTAATATTTTGGCTCGGATGTCGAGCTGGTGAGTGTCTCTTCATTCTCAAACAACGTTGAGGTTCGCAGCTCAGATATAAGTTCATACAATTATCCTCATTCGCAGCCATGTTTTCTTATGTTTATGCGTGTACACGTGTATTGCCGCATAGGCCTATGCCGCCAGTGTCCTGACGCATGTGTCTCAAAGTTTTGGTCTCTTCCGGTGAGAATTTTGGCGATATGTTAGCTTAGATGTGGAGGTGGTGAATGTCTCTTCATTCTGTAACAACGTTGAGGCTCGCAGCTCAGATATATGTCGAGAAAAATATCCTCATTCGCAGCCATGTTTTCTGATGTGTTTGCATGTACACGTGTAGTGCCACATAGGCGTATGCCGCCAGTGTCCTGACGCATGAGTCTCTCAGTTTAGGTTTGTTCCCGTGAGAAATTTGGCAATATTTTGGCTCAGATGTCGAGCTGGTGAGTGTCTCTTCATTCTCGAAAAACGTTGAGGTTCGCAGCTCAGATATAAGTTCATAAAATTATCCTCATTCGCAGCCATGTTTTTTGATGTGTTTGTATGTACACGTGTATTGCCACATAGGCATATGCCGCCAGGGACCTGACGCATGAGTCTCTCAGTTTAGGTTTGTTCCCGTGAGAAATTTGGCAATATTTTGGCTCAGATGTCGAGCTGGTGAGTGTCTCTTCATTCTCGAAAAACGTTGAGGTTGGCAGCTCAGATATATGTCGAGAACATTATCCTCATTCGAAGCCATGTTTTCTGATGTGTATGTATGTACACGTGTATTGCTACATAGGCATATGCCGCCAGTGTCCTGACGCATGAGTCTCTCAGTTTAGGATTGTTCCAGTGAGAAATTTGGCAATATTTTGGCTCAGATGTCGAGCTGGTGGGTGTCTCTTCATTCTCGATCAACGTTGAGGCTGGCAGCTCAGATATATGTCGAGAAAAATATCCTCATTCGCAGCCATATTTTCTGATGTGTTTGCATGTACACGTGTAGTGCCACATAGGCATATGCCGCCAGTGTCCTGACGCATGAGTGTCTCAGTTTAGGTTTGTTCCAGTGAGAAATTTGGCAATATTTTGGCTCGGATGTCGAGCTGGTGAGTGTCTCTTCATTCTCAAACAACGTTGAGGTTCGCAGCTCAGATATATGTCGAGAACATTATCCTCATTCGCAGCCATGTTTTCTGATGTGTATGTATGTACACGTGTATTGCCACATAGGCCTATGCCGCCAGTATCCTGACGCATGAGTCCCTCAGTTTGGGTGTTTTCCAGTGAGAAATTTGGTAATATTTTGGCTCGGATGTCGAGCTGGTGAGTGTCTCTTCATTCTCGAACAACGTTGAGGTTCGCAGCTCAGATATAAGTTCATAAAATTATCCTCATTCGCAGCCATGTTTTCTTATGTTTATGCGTGTACACGTGTATTGCCGCATAGGCCTATGCCGCCAGTGTCCTGACGCATGTGTCTTAAAGTTTTGGTTTCTTCCGGTGAGAATGTTGGCGATATGTTAGCTCAGATGTGGAGGTGGTGAATGTCTCTTCATTCTCCAACAACGTTGAGGTTCGCAGCTCAGATATATGTCGAGAAAAATATCCTCATTCGCAGGCATGTTTTCTGATGTGTTTGTATGTACACGTGTATTGCCACATAGGCATATGCCGCCAGTGTCCTGACGCATGAGTCTCTCAGTTTAGGTTTGTTCCAGTGAGAAATTTGGCAATATTTTGGCTCAGATGTCGAGCTGATGAGTGTCTCTTCATTCTCGAACAACGTTGAGGTTCGCAGCTCAGATACATGTCGAGAACATTATCATGTCACCAGTGTCCAGAAGCATGAGTCTCACAGTTTGGTTTTTTTTCCAGTGAGAAATTTGGCAATATTTTGGCTCGGATGTCGAGCTTGTGAGTGTCTCTTCATTCTCGATCAACGTTGAGGCTGGCAGCTCAGATATATGTCTAGAAAAATATCCTCATTCGCAGCCATGTTTTCTGATGTGTTTGCATGTACACGTGTAGTGCCACATAGGCATATGCCGCCAGTGTCCTGACGCATGAGTCTCTCAGTTTCGGTTTTTTCCAGTGAGAAATTTGGCAATATTTTGGCTCGGATGTCGAGCTGGTGAGTGTCTCTATAATCTCGAACAACGTTGAGGCTCGCAGCTCAGATATATGTCGAGAAAAATATCCTCATTCGCAGCCATGTTTTCTGATGTGTTTGTATGTACACGTGTAGTGCCACATAGGCATATGCCGCCAGTGTCCTGACGCATGAGTCTCTCAGTTTAGGTTTGTTCCAGTGAGAAATTTGGCAATATTTTGGCTCAGATGTCGAGCTGATGAGTGTCTCTTCATTCTCGAACAACGTTGAGGTTCGCAGCTCAGACACATGTCGAGAACATTATCATGTCACCAGTGTCCAGAAGCATGAGTCTCACAGTTTGGTTTTTTTTCCAGTGAGAAATTTGGCAATATTTTGGCTCGGATGTCGAGCTTGTGAGTGTCTCTTCATTCTCGATCAACGTTGAGGCTCGCAGCTCAGATATATGTCGAGAACATTATCATGTCACCAGTGTCCAGAAGCATGAGTCTCACAGTTTGGTTTTTTTTCCAGTGAGAAATTTGGCAATATTTTGGCTCGGATGTCGAGCTTGTGAGTGTCTCTTCATTCTCGAACAACGTTGAGGCTCGCAGCTCAGATATATGTCGAGAAAAATATCCTCATTCGCAGCCATGTTTTCATGTACACGTGTAGTGCCACATAGGCATATGCCGCCAGTGTCCTGACGCATGAGTCTCTCAGTTTAGGTTTGTTCCAGTGAGAAATTTGGCAATATTTTGGCTCAGATGTCGAGCTGGTGAGTGTCTCTTCATTCTCGAACAACGTTGAGGTTTGCAGCTCAGATATATGTCGAAAACATTATCCTCATTCGCAGCCATGTTTTCTGATGTGTATGTATGTACACGTGTATTGCCACATAGGCCTATGCCGCCAGTATCCTGACGCATGAGTCTCTCAGTTTGTTTTTTTTTCAGTGAGAAATTTGGTAATATTTTGGCTCGGATGTCGAGCTGGTGAGTGTCTCTTCATTCTCGAACAACGTTGAGGTTCGCAGCTCAGATATAAGTTCCTAAAATTATCCTAATTCGCAGCCATGTTTTCTTATGTTTATGCGTGTACACGTGTATTGCCGCATAGGCCTATGCCGCCAGTGTCCTGACGCATGTGTCTTAAAGTTTTTGTTTCTTCCGGTGAGAATTTTGGCGATATGTTAGCTCAGATGTGGAGGTGGTGAATGTCTCTTCATTCTCCAACAACGTTGAGGTTCGCAGCTCAGATATATGTCGAGAAAAATATCCTCATTCGCAGGCATGTTTTCTGATGTGTTTGTATGTACACGTGTATTGCGACATAGGCATATGCCGCCAGTGTCCTGACGCATGAGTCTCTCAGTTTAGGTTTGTTCCAGTGAGAAATTTGGCAATATTTTGGCTCAGATGTCGAGCTGGTGAGTGTCTCCTCATTCTCGAACAACGTTGAGGTTCGCAGCTCAGATATATGTCGAGAACATTATCCTCATTCGCAGCCATGTTTTCTGATGTGTTTGTATGTACACGTGTAGTACCACATAGGCATATGCCGCCAGTGTCCTGACGCATGAGTCTCTCAGTTTAGGTTTGTTCCAGTGAGAAATTTGGCAATATTTTGGCTCAGATGTCAAGCTGATGAGTGTCTCTTCATTCTCGAACAACGTTGAGGTTCGCAGCTCAGATACATGTCGAGAACATTATCATGTCAACAGTGTCCAGAAGCATGAGTCTCACAGTTTGTTTTTTTTCCAGTGAGAAATTTGGCAATATTTTGGCTCAGATGTCGAGCTGATGAGTGTCTCTTCATTCTCGAACAACGTTGAGGTTCGCAGCTCAGATATATGTCGAGAACATTATCCTCATTCGCAGCCATGTTTTCTGATGTGTATGTTTGTACACGTGTATTGCCACATAGGCCTATGCCGCCAGTATCCTGACGCATGAGTCTCTCAGTTTGGTTTTTTTCCAGTGAGAAATTTGGTAATATTTTGGCTCGGATGTCGAGCTGGTGAGTGTCTCTTCATTCTCGAACAACGTTGAGGTTCGCAGCTCAGATATAAGTTCATAAAATTATCCTCATTTGCAGCCATGTTTTCTTATGTTTATGCGTGTACACGTGTATTGCCGCATAGGCCTATGCCGCCAGTGTCCTGACGCATGTGTCTCAAAGTTTTGGTCTCTTCCGGTGAGAATTTTGGCGATATGTTAGCTCAGATGTGGAGGTGGTGAATGTCTCTTCATTCTCCAACAACGTTGAGGTTCGCAGCTCAGATATATGTCGAGAAAAATATCCTCATTCGCAGGCATGTTTTCTGATGTGTTTGTATGTACACGTGTATTGCCACATAGGCATATGCCGCCAGTGTCCTGACGCATGAGTCTCTCAGTTTAGGTTTGTTCCAGTGAGAAATTTGGCAATATTTTGGCTCAGATGTCGAGCTGGTGAGTGTCTCTTCATTCTCGAACAACGTTGAGGTTCGCAGCTCAGATACATGTCGAGAACATTATCATGTCACCAGTGTCCAGAAGCATGAGTCTCACAGTTTGGTTTTTTTTCCAGTGAGAAATTTGGCAATATTTTGGCTCGGATGTCGAGCTTGTGAGTGTCTCTTCATTCTCGAACAACGTTGAGGCTCGCAGCTCAGATATATGTCGAGACAAATATCCTCATTCGCAGCCGTGTTTTCTGATGTGTTTGCATGTACACGTGTAGTGCCACATAGGCATATGCCGCCAGTGTCCTGACGCATGAGTCTCTCAGTTTAGGTTTGTTCCAGTGAGAAATTTGGCAATATTTTGGCTCAAATGTCGAGCTGGTGAGTGTCTCTTCATTCTCGAACAACGTTGAGGTTCGCAGCTCAGATATATGTCGAGAACATTATCCTCATTCGCAGCCATGTTTTCTGATGTGTATGTATGTACACGTGTATTGCCACATAGGCCTATGCCGCCAGTATCCTGACGCATGAGTCTCTCAGTTTGGGTTTTTTTCCAGTGAGAAATTTGGTAATATTTTGGCTCGGATGTCGAGCTGGTGAGTGTCTCTTCATTCTCGAACAACGTTGAGGTTCGCAGCTCAGATATAAGTTCATAAAATTATCCTCATTCGCAGCCATGTTTTCTTATGTTTATGCGTGTACACGTGTATTGCCGCATAGGCCTATGCCGCCAGTGTCCTGACGCATGTGTCTCAAAGTTTTGGTCTCTTCCGGTGAGAATTTTGGCGATATGTTAGCTCAGATGTGGAGGTGGTGAATGTCTCTTCATTCTGGAACAACGTTGAGGCTCGCAGCTCAGATATATGTCGGGAAAAATATCCCCATTCGCAGCCATGTTTTCTGATGTGTTTGCATGTACACGTGTAGTGCCACATAGGCATATGCCGCCAGTGTCCTGACGCATGAGTCTCTCAGTTTAGGTTTGTTCCAGTGAGAAATTTGGCAATATTTTGGCTCAGATGTCGAGCTGGTGAGTGTCTCTTCATTCTCGAACAACGTTGAGGTTCGCAGCTCAGATATATGTCGAGAACATTATCCTCATTCGCAGCCATGTTTTCTGATGCGTATGTATGTACACGTGTATTGCCACATAGGCCTATTCCGCCAGTATCCTGACGCATGAGTCTCTCAGTTTGTTTTTTTTCCAGTGAGAAATTTGGCAATATTTTGGCTCAGATGTCGAGCTGGTGAGTGTCTCTTCATTCTCGAACAACGTTGAGGCTCGCAGCTCAGATATATGTCGAGAAAAATATCCTCATTCGCAGCCATGTTTTCTGATGTGTTTGTATGTACACGTGTAGTGCCACATAGGCATATGCCGCCAGTGTCCTGACGCATGAGTCTCTCAGTTTAGGTTTGTTCCAGTGAGAAATTTGGCAATATTTTGGCTCAAATGTCGAGCTGGTGAGAGTCTCTTCATTCTCGAACAACGTTGAGGTTCGCAGCTCAGATATATGTCGAGAACATTATCCTCATTCGCAGCCATGTTTTCTGATGTGTATGTATGTACACGTGTATTGCCACATAGGCATATGCCGCCAGTGTCCTGACGCATGAGTCTCTCAGTTTAGGTTTGTTCCAGTGAGAAATTTGGCAATATTTTGGCTCAGATGTCGAGCTGGTGAGTGTCTCTTCATTCTCGAACAACGTTGAGGTTCGCAGCTCAGATATATGTCGAGAACATTATCCTCATTCGCAGCCATGTTTTCTGATGCGTATGTATGTACACGTGTATTGCCACATAGGCCTATTCCGCCAGTATCCTGACGCATGAGTCTCTCAGTTTGTTTTTTTTCCAGTGAGAAATTTGGCAATATTTTGGCTCAGATGTCGAGCTGGTGAGTGTCTCTTCATTCTCGAACAACGTTGAGGCTCGCAGCTCAGATATATGTCGAGAAAAATATCCTCATTCGCAGCCATGTTTTCTGATGTGTTTGTATGTACACGTGTAGTGCCACATAGGCCTATGCCGCCAGTGTCCTGACGCATGTGTCTCAAAGTTTTGGTCTCTTCCGGTGAGAATTTTGGCGATATGTTAGCTCAGATGTGGAGGTGGTGAATGTCTCTTCATTCTCCAACAACGTTGAGGTTCGCAGCTCAGATATATGTCGAGAAAAATATCCTCATTCGCAGGCATGTTTTCTGATGTGTTTGTATGTACACGTGTATTGCCACATAGGCATATGCCGCCAGTGTCCTGACGCATGAGTCTCTCAGTTTAGGTTTGTTCCAGTGAGAAATTTGGCAATATTTTGGCTCAGATGTCGAGCTGGTGAGTGTCTCCTCATTCTCGAACAACGTTGAGGTTCGCAGCTCAGATATATGTCGAGAACATTATCCTCATTCGCAGCCATGTTTTCTGATGTGTTTGTATGTACACGTGTAGTACCACATAGGCATATGCCGCCAGTGTCCTGACGCATGAGTCTCTCAGTTTAGGTTTGTTCCAGTGAGAAATTTGGCAATATTTTGGCTCAGATGTCGAGCTGATGAGTGTCTCTTCATTCTCAAACAACGTTGAGGTTCGCAGCTCAGATACATGTCGAGAACATTATCATGTCACCAGTGTCCAGAAGCTTGAGTCTCACAGTTTGGTTTTTTTTCCAGTGAGAAATTTGGCAATATTTTGGCTCGGATATCGAGCTTGTGAGTGTCTCTTCATTCTCGATCAACGTTGAGGCTCGCAGCTCAGATATATGTCGAGAAAAATATCATCATTCGCAGCCATGTTTTCTGATGTGTTTGCATGTACACGTGTAGTGCCACATAGGCCTATGCCGCCAGTATCCTGACGCATGAGTCTCTAAGTTTGGGTTTTTTCCAGTGAGAAATTTGGCAATTATTTGGCTCGGATGTCGAGCTGGTGAGTGTCTCTTTATTCTCGAACAACGTTGAGGCTCGCAGCTCAGATATATGTCGAGAAAAATATCCTCATTCGCAGCCATGTTTTCTGATGTGTTTGTATGTACACGTGTAGTGCCACATAGGCATATGCCGCCAGTGTCCTGACGCATGAGTCTCTAAGTTTAGGATTGTTCCAGTGAGAACTTTGGCAATATTTTGGCTCAGATGTTGAGCTGGTGAGTGTCTCTTCATTCTCGAACAACGTTGAGGTTCGCAGCTCAGATATATGTTCATAAAATTATCCTCATTCAGAGCAATGTTTTCTTATGTTTATGCGTGTACACGTGTATTGCCGCATAGGCCTATGCCGCCAGTGTCCTGACGCATGTGTCTCAAAGTTTTGGTCTCTTCCGGTGAGAATTTTGGCGATATGTTAGCTCAGATGTGGAGGTGGTGAATGTCTCTTCATTCTCCAACAACGTTGAGGTTCGCAGCTCAGATATATGTCGAGAAAAATATCCTCATTCGCAGGCATGTTTTCTGATGTGTTTGTATGTACACGTGTATTGCCACATAGGCATATGCCGCCAGTGTCCTGACGCATGAGTCTCTCAGTTTGGGTTTTTTCCAGTGAGAAATTTGGCAATATTTTGGCTCGGATGTCGAGCTG
Source organism: Crossaster papposus (assembly GCA_037893245.1). Taxonomy (NCBI): domain Eukaryota; kingdom Metazoa; phylum Echinodermata; class Asteroidea; order Velatida; family Solasteridae; genus Crossaster; species Crossaster papposus. The sequence goes on along the minus strand of JBAIAA010000009.1, from coordinate 2,566,427 downwards.
GTGAGTGTCTCTATAATCTCGAACAACGTTGAGGCTCGCAGCTCAGATATATGTCGGAGAAAAATATCCTCATTCGCAGCCATGTTTTCTGATGTGTTTGTATGTACACGTGTAGTGCCACATAGGCATATGCCTCCAGTGTCCTGACGCATGAGTCTCTCAGTTTAGGTTTGTTCCAGTGATAAATTTGGCAATATTTTGGCTCAGATGTCGAGCTGATGAGTGTCTCTTCATTCTCAAACAACGTTGAGGTTCGCAGCTCAGATACATGTCGAGAACATTATCATGTCACCAGTGTCCAGAAGCTTGAGTCTCACAGTTTGGTTTTTTTTCCAGTGAGAAATTTGGCAATATTTTGGCTCGGATATCGAGCTTGTGAGTGTCTCTTCATTCTCGATCAACGTTGAGGCTCGCAGCTCAGATATATGTCGAGAAAAATATCATCATTCGCAGCCATGTTTTTTGATGTGTTTGCATGTACACGTGTAGTGCCACATAGGCCTATGCCGCCAGTATCCTGACGCATGAGTCTCTAAGTTTGGGTTTTTTCCAGTGAGAAATTTGGCAATTTTTTGGCTCGGATGTCGAGCTGGTGAGTGTCTCTTTATTCTCGAACAACGTTGAGGCTCGCAGCTCAGATATATGTCGAGAAAAATATCCTCATTCGCAGCCATGTTTTCTGATGTGTTTGTATGTACACGTGTAGTGCCACATAGGCATATGCCGCCAGTGTCCTGACGCATGAGTCTCTAAGTTTAGGTTTGTTCCAGTGAGAACTTTGGCAATATTTTGGCTCAGATGTTGAGCTGGTGAGTGTCTCTTCATTCTCGAACAACGTTGAGGTTCGCAGCTCAGATATAAGTTCATAAAATTATCCTCATTCAGAGCAATGTTTTCTTATGTTTATGCGTGTACACGTGTATTGCCGCATAGGCCTATGCCGCCAGTGTCCTGACGCATGTGTCTCAAAGTTTTGGTCTCTTCCGGTGAGAATTTTGGCGATATGTTAGCTCAGATGTGGAGGTGGTGAATGTCTCTTCATTCTCCAACAACGTTGAGGTTCGCAGCTCAGATATATGTCGAGAAAAATATCCTCATTCGCAGGCATGTTTTCTGATGTGTTTGTATGTACACGTGTATTGCCACATAGGCATATGCCGCCAGTGTCCTGACGCATGAGTCTCTCAGTTTAGGTTTGTTCCAGTGAGAAATTTGGCAATATTTTGGCTCAGATGTCGAGCTGGTGAGTGTCTCCTCATTCTCGAACAACGTTGAGGTTCGCAGCTCAGATATATGTCGAGAACATTATCCTCATTCGCAGCCATGTTTTCTGATGTGTTTGTATGTACACGTGTAGTACCACATAGGCATATGCCGCCAGTGTCCTGACGCATGAGTCTCTCAGTTTAGGTTTGTTCCAGTGAGAAATTTGGCAATATTTTGGCTCAGATGTCAAGCTGATGAGTGTCTCTTCATTCTCGAACAACGTTGAGGTTCGCAGCTCAGATACATGTCGAGAACATTATCATGTCAACAGTGTCCAGAAGCATGAGTCTCACAGTTTGTTTTTTTTCCAGTGAGAAATTTGGCAATATTTTGGCTCAGATGTCGAGCTGATGAGTGTCTCTTCATTCTCGAACAACGTTGAGGTTCGCAGCTCAGATATATGTCGAGAACATTATCCTCATTCGCAGCCATGTTTTCTGATGTGTATGTTTGTACACGTGTATTGCCACATAGGCCTATGCCGCCAGTATCCTGACGCATGAGTCTCTCAGTTTGGTTTTTTTCCAGTGAGAAATTTGGTAATATTTTGGCTCGGATGTCGAGCTGGTGAGTGTCTCTTCATTCTCGAACAACGTTGAGGTTCGCAGCTCAGATATAAGTTCATAAAATTATCCTCATTTGCAGCCATGTTTTCTTATGTTTATGCGTGTACACGGGTATTGCCGCATAGGCCTATGCCGCCAGTGTCCTGACGCATGTGTCTCAAAGTTTTGGTCTCTTCCGGTGAGAATTTTGGCGATATGTTAGCTCAGATGTGGAGGTGGTGAATGTCTCTTCATTCTCCAACAACGTTGAGGTTCGCAGCTCAGATATATGTCGAGAAAAATATCCTCATTCGCAGGCATGTTTTCTGATGTGTTTGTATGTACACGTGTATTGCCACATAGGCATATGCCGCCAGTGTCCTGACGCATGAGTCTCTCAGTTTAGGTTTGTTCCAGTGAGAAATTTGGCAATATTTTGGCTCAGATGTCGAGCTGGTGAGTGTCTCTTCATTCTCGAACAACGTTGAGGTTCGCAGCTCAGATACATGTCGAGAACATTATCATGTCACCAGTGTCCAGAAGCATGAGTCTCACAGTTTGGTTTTTTTTCCAGTGAGAAATTTGGCAATATTTTGGCTCGGATGTCGAGCTTGTGAGTGTCTCTTCATTCTCGAACAACGTTGAGGCTCGCAGCTCAGATATATGTCGAGACAAATATCCTCATTCGCAGCCGTGTTTTCTGATGTGTTTGCATGTACACGTGTAGTGCCACATAGGCATATGCCGCCAGTGTCCTGACGCATGAGTCTCTCAGTTTAGGTTTGTTCCAGTGAGAAATTTGGCAATATTTTGGCTCAAATGTCGAGCTGGTGAGTGTCTCTTCATTCTCGAACAACGTTGAGGTTCGCAGCTCAGATATATGTCGAGAACATTATCCTCATTCGCAGCCATGTTTTCTGATGTGTATGTATGTACACGTGTATTGCCACATAGGCCTATGCCGCCAGTATCCTGACGCATGAGTCTCTCAGTTTGGGTTTTTTTCCAGTGAGAAATTTGGTAATATTTTGGCTCGGATGTCGAGCTGGTGAGTGTCTCTTCATTCTCGAACAACGTTGAGGTTCGCAGCTCAGATATAAGTTCATAAAATTATCCTCATTCGCAGCCATGTTTTCTTATGTTTATGCGTGTACACGTGTATTGCCGCATAGGCCTATGCCGCCAGTGTCCTGACGCATGTGTCTCAAAGTTTTGGTCTCTTCCGGTGAGAATTTTGGCGATATGTTAGCTCAGATGTGGAGGTGGTGAATGTCTCTTCATTCTGGAACAACGTTGAGGCTCGCAGCTCAGATATATGTCGGGAAAAATATCCTCATTCGCAGGCATGTTTTCTGATGTGTTTGTATGTACACGTGTATTGCCACATAGGCATATGCCGCCAGTGTCCTGACGCATGAGTCTCTCAGTTTAGGTTTGTTCCAGTGAGAAATTTGGCAATATTTTGGCTCAGATGTCGAGCTGGTGAGTGTCTCTTCATTCTCGAACAACGTTGAGGTTCGCAGCTCAGATACATGTCGAGAACATTATCATGTCACCAGTGTCCAGAAGCATGAGTCTCACAGTTTGGTTTTTTTTCCAGTGAGAAATTTGGCAATATTTTGGCTCGGATGTCGAGCTGGTGAGTGTCTCTTCATTCTCGAACAACGTTGAGGTTCGCAGCTCAGATATAAGTTCATAAAATTATCCTCATTCGCAGCCATGTTTTCTTATGTTTATGCGTGTACACGTGTATTGCCGCATAGGCCTATGCCGCCAGTGTCCTGACGCATGTGTCTCAAAGTTTTGGTCTCTTCCGGTGAGAATTTTGGCGATATGTTAGCTCAGATGTGGAGGTGGTGAATGTCTCTTCATTCTGGAACAACGTTGAGGCTCGCAGCTCAGATATATGTCGGGAAAAATATCCCCATTCGCAGCCATGTTTTCTGATGTGTTTGCATGTACACGTGTAGTGCCACATAGGCATATGCCGCCAGTGTCCTGACGCATGAGTCTCTCAGTTTAGGTTTGTTCCAGTGAGAAATTTGGCAATATTTTGGCTCAGATGTCGAGCTGGTGAGTGTCTCTTCATTCTCGAACAACGTTGAGGTTCGCAGCTCAGATATATGTCGAGAACATTATCCTCATTCGCAGCCATGTTTTCTGATGCGTATGTATGTACACGTGTATTGCCACATAGGCCTATTCCGCCAGTATCCTGACGCATGAGTCTCTCAGTTTGTTTTTTTTCCAGTGAGAAATTTGGCAATATTTTGGCTCAGATGTCGAGCTGGTGAGTGTCTCTTCATTCTCGAACAACGTTGAGGCTCGCAGCTCAGATATATGTCGAGAAAAATATCCTCATTCGCAGCCATGTTTTCTGATGTGTTTGTATGTACACGTGTAGTGCCACATAGGCATATGCCGCCAGTGTCCTGACGCATGAGTCTCTCAGTTTAGGTTTGTTCCAGTGAGAAATTTGGCAATATTTTGGCTCAAATGTCGAGCTGGTGAGAGTCTCTTCATTCTCGAACAACGTTGAGGTTCGCAGCTCAGATATATGTCGAGAACATTATCCTCATTCGCAGCCATGTTTTCTGATGTGTATGTATGTACACGTGTATTGCCACATAGGCATATGCCGCCAGTGTCCTGACGCATGAGTCTCTCAGTTTAGGTTTGTTCCAGTGAGAAATTTGGCAATATTTTGGCTCAGATGTCGAGCTGGTGAGTGTCTCTTCATTCTCGAACAACGTTGAGGTTCGCAGCTCAGATATATGTCGAGAACATTATCCTCATTCGCAGCCATGTTTTCTGATGCGTATGTATGTACACGTGTATTGCCACATAGGCCTATTCCGCCAGTATCCTGACGCATGAGTCTCTCAGTTTGTTTTTTTTCCAGTGAGAAATTTGGCAATATTTTGGCTCAGATGTCGAGCTGGTGAGTGTCTCTTCATTCTCGAACAACGTTGAGGCTCGCAGCTCAGATATATGTCGAGAAAAATATCCTCATTCGCAGCCATGTTTTCTGATGTGTTTGTATGTACACGTGTAGTGCCACATAGGCATATGCCGCCAGTGTCCTGACGCATGAGTCTCTCAGTTTAGGTTTGTTCCAGTGAGAAATTTGGCAATATTTTGGCTCAAATGTCGAGCTGGTGAGAGTCTCTTCATTCTCGAACAACGTTGAGGTTCGCAGCTCAGATATATGTCGAGAACATTATCCTCATTCGCAGCCATGTTTTCTGATGTGTATGTATGTACACGTGTATTGCCACATAGGCCTATGCCGCCAGTATCCTGACGCATGAGTCTCTCAGTTTGGGTTTTTTCCAGTGAGAAATGTGGTAATATTTTGGCTCGGATGTCGAGCTGGTGAGTGTCTCTTCATTCTCGAACAACGTTGAGGATCGCAGCTCAGATATATGTCGACAAAATTATCCTCATTCGTAGCCATGTTTTCGTATGTGTATGTATGTACACGTGTATTGCCTCATAGGCCTATGCCGCCAGTGTCCTGACGTATGAGTCTAACAGTTTGGGGTTTTTCCAGTGAGAAATTTGGAAATATTTTGGCTCAGATTTTGAGCAGGCGAGTGTCTCTTCATTCTCAAACAACGTTGAGGTTCGCAGCTCAGATATAAGTTCATAAAATTATCCTCATTCGCAGCCATGTTTTTTGATGTGTTTGTATGTACACGTGTATTGCCATATAGGCATATGCCGCCAGGGTCCTGACGCATGAGTCTCTCAGTTTAGGTTTGTTCCCGTGAGAAATTTGGCAATATTTTGGCTCAGATGTCGAGCTGGTGAGTGTCTCTTCATTCTCGAACAACGTTGAGGTTGGCAGCTCAGATATATGTCGAGAACATTATCCTCATTCGCAGCCATGTTTTCTGATGTGTATGTATGTACACGTGTATTGCTACATAGGCATATGCCGCCAGTGTCCTGACGCATGAGTCGCTCAGTTTAGGATTGTTCCAGTGAGAAATTTGGCAATATTTTGGCTCAGATGTCGAGCTGGTGAGTGTCTCTTCATTCTCGAACAACGTTGAGGTTCGCAGCTAAGATATATATCGAGAACATTATCCTCATTCGCAGCCATGTTTTCTGATGTGTATGTATGTACACGTGTATTGCCACATAGGCCTATGCCGCCAGTATCCTGACGCATGAGTCTCTCAGTTTGGGTTTTTTTCAGTGAGAAATTTGGCAATATTTTGGCTCGGATGTCGAGCTGGTGAGTGTCTCTTCATTCTCGAACAACGTTGAGGATCGCAGCTCAGATATATGTCGACAAAATTATCCTCATTCGTAGACATGTTTTCTTATGTGTATGTATGTACACGTGTATTGCCTCATAGGCCTATGCCGCCAGTGTCCTGACGTATGAGTCTAACAGTTTGGGTTTTTTCCAGTGAGAAATTTGGAAATATTTTGGCTCAGATTTTGAGCAGGCGAGTGTCTCTTCATTCTCAAACAACGTTGAGGTTCGCAGCTCAGATATAAGTTCATAAAATTATCCTCATTCGCAGCCATGTTTTCTGATGTGTTTGTATGTACACGTGTATTGCCACATAGGCATATGCCGCCAGTGTCCTGACGCATGAGTCTCTCAGTTTAGGTTTGTTCCAGTGAGAAATTTGGCAATATTTTGGCTCAGATGTCGAGCTGGTGAGTGTCTCTTCATTCTCGAACAACGTTGAGGTTCGCAGCTCAGATATGTGTCGAGAACATTATCCTCATTCGCAGCCATGTTTTCTGATGTGTATGTATGTACACGTGTATTGTCACATAGGCATATGCCGCCAGTGTCCTGACGCATGAGTCTCACAGTTTGGTTTTTTTTCCAGTGAGAAATTTGGCAATATTTTGGCTCGGATGTCGAGCTTGTGAGTGTCTCTTCATTCTCGAACAACGTTGAGGCTCGCAGCTCAGATATATGTCGAGACAAATATCCTCATTCGCAGCCGTGTTTTCTGATGTGTTTGCATGTACACGTGTAGTGCCACATAGGCATATGCCGCCAGTGTCCTGACGCATGAGTCTCTCAGTTTAGGTTTGTTCCAGTGAGAAATTAGGCAATATCTTGGCTCAAATGTCGAGCTGGTGAGTGTCTCTTCATTCTCGAACAACGTTGAGGTTCGCAGCTCAGATATATGTCGAGAACATTATCCTCATTCGCAGCCATGTTTTCTGATGTGTATGTATGTACACGTGTATTGCCACATAGGCCTATGCCGCCAGTATCCTAACGCATGAGTCTCTCAGTTTGGGTTTTTTTCAGTGAGAAATTTGGTAATATTTTGGCTCGGATGTCGAGCTGGTGAGTGTCTCTTCATTCTCGAACAACGTTGAGGTTCGCAGCTCAGATATAAGTTCATACAATTATCCTCATTCGCAGCCATGTTTTCTTATGTTTATGCGTGTACACGTGTATTGCCGCATAGGCCTATGCCGCCAGTGTCCTGACGCATGTGTCTCAAAGTTTTGGTCTCTTCCGGTGAGAATTTTGGCGATATGTTAGCTCAGATGTGGAGGTGGTGAATGTCTCTTCATTCTGGAACAACCTTGAGGCTCGCAGCTCAGATATATGTCGAGAAAAATATCCTCATTCGCAGCCATGTTTTCTGATGTGTTTGCATGTACACGTGTAGTGCCACATAGGCATATGCCGCCAGTGTCCTGACGCATGAGTCTCTCAGTTTAGGTTTGTTCCCGTGAGAAATTTGGCAATATTTTGGCTCAGATGTCGAGCTGGTGAGTGTCTCTTCATTCTCGAACAACGTTGAGAATCGCAGCTCAGATATATGTCGACAAAATTATCCTCATTCGTAGCCACGTTTTCTTATGTGTATGTATGTACACGTGTATTGCCTCATAGGTCTATGCCGCCAGTGTCCTGAAGGAATGAGTCTCACAGTTTTGGTCTCTTCCGGTTAGAATTTTGGCGATGTGTTAGCTCAGATGTGGAGGTGTTGAATGTCTCTTCATTCTGGAACAACGTTGAGCTTCGCAGCTCAGATATATGTCTAGAACATTATCCTCATTCGCAGCCATGTTTTCTGATGTGTATGTATGTACACGTGTATTGCCACATAGGCCTATCCTGCCAGTATACTGACGCATGAGTCTCTCAGTTTGTTTGTTTTTCCAGTGAGAAATTTGGCAATATTTTGGCTCGGATGTCGAGCTGGTGAGTGTCTCTTCATTCTCAAACTACGTTGAGGCTCGCAGCTCAAATATATGTCGAGAAAATGGTCCTCATTCGCAGCCATGTTTTCTTATGTGTATGGATGTACACGTGTATTGCCTCATAGGCCTATGCCGCCAGTGTCCTGACGCATGAGTCTCACAGTTTTGTTTTTTTCCAGTGAGAAATTTGGAAGAATTTTGGCTCAGATGTCGAGCTGGTGAGTGTCTCTTCATTCTCGAACAACGTTGATGATCGCAGCTCAGATATATGTCGACAAAATTATCCTCATTCGTAGCCATGTTTTCTTATGTGTATGTATGTACACGTGTATTGCTACATAGGCATATGCCGCCAGTGTCCTGACGCATGAGTCTCTCAGTTTAGGATTGTTCCAGTGAGAAATTTGGCAATATTTTGGCTCAGATGTCGAGCTGGTGAGTGTCTCTTCATTCTCGAACAACGTTGAGGTTCGCAGCTCAGATATATATCGAGAACATTATCCTCATTCGCAGCCATGTTTTCTGATGTGTATGTATGTACACGTGTATTGCCACATAGGCCTATGCCGCCAGTATCCTGACGCATGAGTCTCTCAGTTTGGGTTTTTTTCAGTGAGAAATTTGGCAATATTTTGGCTCGGATGTCGAGCTGGTGAGTGTCTCTTCATTCTCGAACAACGTTGAGGATCGCAGCTCAGATATATGTCGACAAAATTATCCTCATTCGTAGACATGTTTTCTTATGTGTATGTATGTACATGTGTATTGCCTCATAGGCCTATGCCGCCAGTGTCCTGACGTATGAGTCTAACAGTTTGGGTTTTTTCCAGTGAGAAATTTGGAAATATTTTGGCTCAGATTTCGAGCAGGCGAGTGTCTCTTCATTCTCAAACAACGTTGAGGTTCGCAGCTCAGATATAAGTTCAGAAAATTATCCTCATTCGCAGCCATGTTTTCTGATGTGTTTGTATGTACACGTGTATTGCCACATAGGCATATGCCGCCAGTGTGTCCTGACGCATGAGTCTCTCAGTTTAGGTTTGTTCCAGTGAGAAATTTGGCAATATTTTGGCTCAGATGTCGAGCTGGTGAGTGTCTCTTCATTCTCGAACAACGTTGAGGTTCGCAGCTCAGATATGTGTCGAGAACATTATCCTCATTCGCAGCCATGTTTTCTGATGTGTATGTATGTACACGTGTATTGTCACATAGGCATATGCCGCCAGTGTCCTGACGCATGAGTCTCACAGTTTGGTTTTTTTTCCAGTGAGAAATTTGGCAATATTTTGGCTCGGATGTCGAGCTTGTGAGTGTCTCTTCATTCTCGAACAACGTTGAGGCTCGCAGCTCAGATATATGTCGAGACAAATATCCTCATTCGCAGCCGTGTTTTCTGATGTGTTTGCATGTACACGTGTAGTGCCACATAGGCATATGCCGCCAGTGTCCTGACGCATGAGTCTCTCAGTTTAGGTTTCTTCCAGTGAGAAATTTGGCAATATTTTGGCTCAAATGTCGAGCTGGTGAGTGTCTCTTCATTCTCGAACAACGTTGAGGTTCGCAGCTCAGATATATGTCGAGAACATTATCCTCATTCGCAGCCATGTTTTCTGATGTGTATGTATGTACACGTGTATTGCCACATAGGCCTATGCCGCCAGTATCCTGACGCATGAGTCTCTCAGTTTGGTTTTTTTTCCAGTGAGAAATTTGGTAATATTTTGGCTCGGATGTCGAGCTGGTGAGTGTCTCTTCATTCTCGAACAACGTTGAGGTTCGCAGCTCAGATATAAGTTCATACAATTATCCTCATTCGCAGCCATGTTTTCTTATGTTTATGCGTGTACACGTGTATTGCCGCATAGGCCTATGCCGCCAGTGTCCTGACGCATGTGTCTCTCAGTTTAGGTTTGTTCCAGTGAGAAATTTGGCAATATTTTGGCTCAAATGTCGAACTGGTGAGTGTCTCTTCATTCTCGAACAACGTTGAGGTTCGCAGCTCAGATATATGTCGAGAACATTATCCTCATTCGCAGCCATGTTTTCTGATGTGTATGTATGTACACGTGTATTGCCACATAGGCCTATGCCGCCAGTATCCTGACGCATGAGTCTCTCAGTTTGGGTTTTTTTCCAGTGAGAAATTTGGTAATATTTTGGCTCGGATGTCGAGCTGGTGAGTGTCTCTTCATTCTCGAACAACGTTGAGGTTCGCAGCTCAGATATAAGTTCATACAATTATCCTCATTCGCAGCCATGTTTTCTTATGTTTATGCGTGTACACGTGTATTGCCGCATAGGCCTATGCCGCCAGTGTCCTGACGCATGTGTCTCAAAGTTTTGGTCTCTTCCGGTGAGAATTTTGGCGATATGTTAGCTTAGATGTGGAGGTGGTGAATGTCTCTTCATTCTGGAACAACGTTGAGGCTCGCAGCTCAGATATATGTCGAGAAAAATATCCTCATTCGCAGCCATGTTTTCTGATGTGTTTGCATGTACACGTGTAGTGCCACATAGGCGTATGCCGCCAGTGTCCTGACGCATGAGTCTCTCAGTTTAGGTTTGTTCCCGTGAGAAATTTGGCAATATTTTGGCTCAGATGTCGAGCTGGTGAGTGTCTCTTCATTCTCGAAAAACGTTGAGGTTCGCAGCTCAGATATAAGTTCATAAAATTATCCTCATTCGCAGCCATGTTTTTTGATGTGTTTGTATGTACACGTGTATTGCCACATAGGCATATGCCGCCAGGGACCTGACGCATGAGTCTCTCAGTTTAGGTTTGTTCCCGTGAGAAATTTGGCAATATTTTGGCTCAGATGTCGAGCTGGTGAGTGTCTCTTCATTCTCGAAAAACGTTGAGGTTGGCAGCTCAGATATATGTCGAGAACATTATCCTCATTCGAAGCCATGTTTTCTGATGTGTATGTATGTACACGTGTATTGCTACATAGGCATATGCCGCCAGTGTCCTGACGCATGAGTCTCTCAGTTTAGGATTGTTCCAGTGAGAAATTTGGCAATATTTTGGCTCAGATGTCGAGCTGGTGAGTGTCTCTTCATTCTCGAACAACGTTGAGGTTCGCAGCTCAGATATATATCGAGAACATTATCCTCATTCGAAGCCATGTTTTCTGATGTGTATGTATGTACACGTGTATTGCTACATAGGCATATGCCGCCAGTGTCCTGACGCATGAGTCTCTCAGTTTGGGTTTTTTTCCAGTGAGAAATTTGGTAATATTTTGGCTCGGATGTCGAGCTGGTGAGTGTCTCTTCATTCTCAAACAACGTTGAGGTTCGCAGCTCAGATATAAGTTCATACAATTATCCTCATTCGCAGCCATGTTTTCTTATGTTTATGCGTGTACACGTGTATTGCCGCATAGGCCTATGCCGCCAGTGTCCTGACGCATGTGTCTCAAAGTTTTGGTCTCTTCCGGTGAGAATTTTGGCGATATGTTAGCTTAGATGTGGAGGTGGTGAATGTCTCTTCATTCTGGAACAACGTTGAGGCTCGCAGCTCAGATATATGTCGAGAAAAATATCCTCATTCGCAGCCATGTTTTCTGATGTGTTTGCATGTACACGTGTAGTGCCACATAGGCGTATGCCGCCAGTGTCCTGACGCATGAGTCTCTCAGTTTAGGTTTGTTCCCGTGAGAAATTTGGCAATATTTTGGCTCAGATGTCGAGCTGGTGAGTGTCTCTTCATTCTCGAAAAACGTTGAGGTTCGCAGCTCAGATATAAGTTCATAAAATTATCCTCATTCGCAGCCATGTTTTTTGATGTGTTTGTATGTACACGTGTATTGCCACATAGGCATATGCCGCCAGGGACCTGACGCATGAGTCTCTCAGTTTAGGTTTGTTCCCGTGAGAAATTTGGCAATATTTTGGCTCAGATGTCGAGCTGGTGAGTGTCTCTTCATTCTCGAAAAACGTTGAGGTTGGCAGCTCAGATATATGTCGAGAACATTATCCTCATTCGAAGCCATGTTTTCTGATGTGTATGTATGTACACGTGTATTGCTACATAGGCATATGCCGCCAGTGTCCTGACGCATGAGTCTCTCAGTTTAGGATTGTTCCAGTGAGAAATTTGGCAATATTTTGGCTCAGATGTCGAGCTGGTGAGTGTCTCTTCATTCTCGAACAACGTTGAGGTTCGCAGCTCAGATATATATCGAGAACATTATCCTCATTCGCAGCCATGTTTTCTGATGTGTATGTATGTACACGTGTATTGCCACATAGGCCTATGCCGCCAGTATCCTGACGCATGAGTCTCTCAGTTTGGGTTTTTTTCAGTGAGAAATTTGGCAATATTTTGGCTCGGATGTCGAGCTGGTGAGTGTCTCTTCATTCTCGAACAACGTTGAGGATCGCAGCTCAGATATATGTCGACAAAATTATCCTCATTCGTAGCCATGTTTTCTTATGTGTATGTATGTACACGTGTATTGCCTCATAGGCCTATGCCGCCAGTGTCCTGACGTATGAGTCTAACAGTTTGGGTTTTTTCCAGTGAGAAATTTGGAAATATTTTGGCTCAGATTTCGAGCAGGCGAGTGTCTCTTCATTCTCAAACAACGTTGAGGTTCGCAGCTCAGATATAAGTTCATAAAATTATCCTCATTCGCAGCCATGTTTTCTGATGTGTTTGTATGTACACGTGTATTGCCACATAGGCATATGCCGCCAGTGTCCTGACGCATGAGTCTCTCAGTTTAGGTTTGTTCCAGTGAGAAATTTGGCAATATTTTGGCTCTGATGTCGAGCTGGCGAGTGTCTCTTCATATTGGAACTACGTTGAGGTTCGCAACTCAGATATAAGTTCATCAAATTATCCTCATTCGCAGCCATGTTTTCTTATGTGTATGTATGTACACGTGTATTGCCACATAGGCCTATGGCGCCAGTATCCTGACGCATGAGTCTCTCAGTTTGGGGTTTTTCCAGTGAGAAATGTGGCAATATTTTGGCTCGGATGTCGAGCTGGTGAGTGTCTCTTCATTCTCGAACAACGTTGAGGCTCGCAGCTCAGATATATGTCGACAAAATTATCCTCATTCGTAGCCATGTTTTCCTATGTGTATGTATGTACACGTGTATTGCCTCATAGGCCTATGCCGCCCGTGTCCTGACGTATGAGTCTCACAGTTTGGGTCTTTTCCAGTGAGAAATTTGGAAATATTTTGTCTCAGATGTCGAGCAGTCGAGTGTCTCTTCATTCTCGAACAACGTTGAGGTTCGCAGCTCAGATATGTGTCGAGAACATTATCCTCATTCGCAGCCATGTTTTCTGATGTGTATGTATGTACACGTGTATTGCCACATAGGCCTATGCCGCCAGTATCCTGACGCATGAGTCTCTCAGTTTGGGTTTTTTTCAGTGAGAAATTTGGCAATATTTTGGCTCGGATGTCGAGCTGGTGAGTGTCTCTTCATTCTTGAACAACGTTGAGGATCGCAGCTCAGATATATGTCGACAAAATTATCCTCATTCGTAGCCATGTTTTCAGATGTGTATGTATGTACACGTGTATTGCCACATAGGCATATGCCGCCAGTATCCTGACGCATGAGTCTCTCAGTTTGGTTTTTTTCCAGTGAGAAATTTGGCAATATTTTGGGTCGGATGTCGAGCTGGGGATCGTCTCTTCATTCTCGAACAACGTTGAGAATCGCAGCTCAGATATATGTCGACAAAATTATCCTCATTCGTAGCCACGTTTTCTTATGTGTATGTATGTACACGTGTATTGCCTCATAGGCCTATGCCGCCAGTGTCCTGACGCATGAGTCTCAAAGTTTTGGTCTCTTCCGGTTAGAATTTTGGCGATGTGTTAGCTCAGATGTGGAGGTGTTGAATGTCTCTTCATTCTCGAACAACGTTGAGCTTCGCAGCTCAGATATATGTCTAGAACATTATCCTCATTCGCAGCCATGTTTTCTGATGTGTATGTATGTACACGTGTATTGCCACATAGGCCTATCCTGCCAGTATACTGACGCATGAGTCTCTCAGTTTGTTTGTTTTTCCAGTGAGAAATTTGGCAATATTTTGGCTCGGATGTCGAGCTGGTGAGTGTCTCTTCATTCTCGAACTACGTTGAGGCTTGCAGCTCAAATATATGTCGAAAAATGGTCCTCATTCGCAGCCATGTTTTCTTATGTGTATGGATGTACACGTGTATTGCCTCATAGGCCTATGCCGCCAGTGTCCTGACGCATGAGTCTCACAGTTTTGTATTTTTCCAGTGAGAAATTTGGAAGAATTTTGGCTCAGATGTCGAGCTGGTGAGTGTCTCTTCATTCTCGAACAACGTTGATGATCGCAGCTCAGATATATGTCGACAAAATTATCCTCATTTGTAGCCATGTTTTCTTATGTGTATGTATGTACACGTGTATTGCCTCATAGGCCTAGGCCGCCAGTGTCCTGACGTATGAGTCTAACAGTTTGGGTTTTTTCCAGTGAGAAATTTTGAAATATTTTGGCTGAGATTTCGAGCAGGCGAGTGTCTCTTCATTCTCAAACAACGTTGAGTTTCGCAGCTCAGATATAAGTTCATAAAATTATCCTCATTCGCAGCCATGTTTTCTGATGTGTTTGTATGTACACTTGAATTGCCACATAGGCATATGCCGCCAGTGTCCTGACGCATGAGTCTCTCAGTTTGGGTTTTTTCCAGTGAGAAATTTGGCAATATTTTGGCTCGGATGTCGAGCTGGTGAGTGTCTCTTCATACTCGAACAACGTTGAGTATCGCAGCTCAGATATATGTTGAGAACATTATCCTCATTCGCAGCCATGTTTTCTGATGTGTATGTATGTACACGTGTATTGGCACATAGGCCTATGCCGCCAGTATCCTGACGCATGATTCTCTCAGTTTGTTTGTTTTTCCAGTGAACAATTTGGCAATATTTTGGCTCGGATGTCGAGCTGGTGAGTGTCTCTTCATACTCGAACAACGTTGAGGATCGCAGCTCAGATATATGTTGAGAACATTATCCTCATTCGAAGCCATGTTTTCTGATGTGTATGTATGTACACGTGTATTGGCACATAGGCCTATGCCGCCAGTATCCTGACGCATGATTCTCTCAGTTTGTTTGTTTTTCCAGTGAACAATTTGGCAATATTTTGGCTCGGATGTCGAGCTGGTGAGTGTCTCTTCATACTCGAACAACGTTGAGGATCGCAGCTCAGATATATGTTGAGAACATTATCCTCATTTGCAGCCATGTTTTCTGATGTGTATGTATGTACACGTGTATTGGCACATAGGCCTATGCCGCCAGTATCCTGACGCATGATTCTCTCAGTTTGTTTGTTTTTCCAGTGAACAATTTGGCAATATTTTGGCTCGGATGTCGAGCTGGTGAGTGTCTCTTCATTCTCGAACAACGTTGAGGCTCGCAGCTCAGATATATGTCGAGAAAATTGTCCTCATTCGCAGCCATGTTTTCCTATGTGTATGTATGTACACGTGTATTGCCTCATAGGCCTATGCCGCCAGTGTCCTGACGTATGAGTCTAACAGTTTGGGTTTTTTCCAGTGAGAAATTTTGAAATATTTTGGCTCAGATTTCGAGCAGGCGAGTGTCTCTTCATTCTCAAACAACGTTGAGTTTCGCAGCTCAGATATAAGTTCATAAAATTATCCTCATTCGCAGCCATGTTTTCTGATGTGTTTGTATGTACACTTGTATTGCCACATAGGCATATGCCGCCAGTGTCCTGACGCATGAGTCTCTCAGTTTGGGTTTTTTCCAGTGAGAAATTTGGCAATATTTTGGCTCGGATGTCGAGCTGGTGAGTGTCTCTTCATACTCGAACAACGTTGAGTATCGCAGCTCAGATATATGTTGAGAACATTATCCTCATTCGCAGCCATGTTTTCTGATGTGTATGTATGTACACGTGTATTGGCACATAGGCCTATGCCGCCAGTATCCTGACGCATGATTCTCTCAGTTTGTTTGTTTTTCCAGTGAACAATTTGGCAATATTTTGGCTCGGATGTCGAGCTGGTGAGTGTCTCTTCATACTCGAACAACGTTGAGGATCGCAGCTCAGATATATGTTGAGAACATTATCCTCATTTGCAGCCATGTTTTCTGATGTGTATGTATGTACACGTGTATTGGCACATAGGCCTATGCCGCCAGTATCCTGACGCATGATTCTCTCAGTTTGTTTGTTTTTCCAGTGAACAATTTGGCAATATTTTGGCTCGGATGTCGAGCTGGTGAGTGTCTCTTCATACTCGAACAACGTTGAGGATCGCAGCTCAGATATATGTTGAGAACATTATCCTCATTTGCAGCCATGTTTTCTGATGTGTATGTATGTACACGTGTATTGGCACATAGGCCTATGCCGCCAGTATCCTGACGCATGATTCTCTCAGTTTGTTTGTTTTTCCAGTGAACAATTTGGCAATATTTTGGCTCGGATGTCGAGCTGGTGAGTGTCTCTTCATTCTCGAACAACGTTGAGGCTCGCAGCTCAGATATATGTCGAGAAAATTGTCCTCATTCGCAGCCATGTTTTCCTATGTGTATGTATGTACACGTGTATTGCCTCATAGGCCTATGCCGCCAGTGTCCTGACGTATGAGTCTAACAGTTTGGGTTTTTTCCAGTGAGAAATTTGGCAATATTTTGGCTCAGATGTCGAGCTGGTGAGTGTCTCTTCATTCTCGAACAACGTTGAGGTTCGCAGCTCAGATGTATGTCGAGAACATTATCCTCATTCGCAGCCATGTTTTCTGATGTGTATGTATGTACACGTGTATTGCCACATAGGCCTATGCCGCCAGTATCCTGACGCATGAGTCTCTCAGTTTGGGTTTTTTTCAGTGAGAAATTTGGCAATATTTTGGCTCGGATGTCGAGCTGGTGAGTGTCTCTTCATTCTTGAACAACGTTGAGGATCGCAGCTCAGATATATGTCGACAAAATTATCCTCATTCGTAGCCATGTTTTCTTATGTTTATGTATGTACACGTGTATTGCCTCATAGGCCTATGCCGCCAGTGTCCTGACGTATGAGTCTAACAGTTTTGGTTTTTTCCAGTGAGAAATTTAGAAAATATTTTGGCTCAGATTTCGAGCAGGCGAGTGTCTCTTCATTCTCAAACAACGTTGAGTTTCGCAGCTCAGATACAAGTTCATAAAATTATCCTCATTCGCAGCCATGTTTTCTGATGTGTTTGTATGTACACGTGTATTGCCACATAGGCATATGCCGCCAGTGTCCTTACGCAAGAGTCTCTCAGTTTAGGTTTGTTCCAGTGAGAAATTTGGCAATATTTTGGCTCAGATGTCGAGCTGGTGAGTGTCTCTTCATTCTCGAACAACGTTGAGGTTCGCAGCTCAGATATATGTCGAGAACATTATCCTCATTCGCAGCCATGTTTTCAGATGTGTATGTATGTACACGTGTATTGCCACATAGGCATATGCCGCCAGTGTCCTGACGCATGACTCTCTCAGTTTAGGTTTGTTCCAGTGATAAATTTGGCAATATTTTGGCTCAGATGTCGAGCTGGTGAGTGTCTCTTCATTCTCGAACAACGTTGAGGTTCGCAGCTCAGATATATGTCGAGATCATTATCCTCATTCGCAGCCATGTTTTCTGATGTGTATGTATGTACACGTGTATTGCCACATAGGCCTATGCCGCCAGTATCCTGACGCATGAGTCTCTCAGTTTGGTTTTTTTCCAGTGAGAAATTTGGCAATATTTTGGGTCGGATGTCGAGCTGGGGATCGTCTCTTCATTCTCGAACAACGTTGAGAATCGCAGCTCAGATATATGTCGACAAAATTATCCTCATTCGTAGCCACGTTTTCTTATGTGTATGTATGTACACGTGTATTGCCTCATAGGCCTATGCCGCCAGTGTCCTGACGCATGAGTCTCAAAGTTTTGGTCTCTTCCGGTTAGAATTTTGGCGATGTGTTAGCTCAGATGTGGAGGTGTTGAATGTCTCTTCATTCTCGAACAACGTTGAGCTTCGCAGCTCAGATATATGTCTAGAACATTATCCTCATTCGCAGCCATGTTTTCTGATGTGTATGTATGTACACGTGTATTGCCACATAGGCCTATCCTGCCAGTATACTGACGCATGAGTCTCTCAGTTTGTTTGTTTTTCCAGTGAGAAATTTGGCAATATTTTGGCTCGGATGTCGAGCTGGTGAGTGTCTCTTCATTCTCGAACTACGTTGAGGCTTGCAGCTCAAATATATGTCGAAAAATGGTCCTCATTCGCAGCCATGTTTTCTTATGTGTATGGATGTACACGTGTATTGCCTCATAGGCCTATGCCGCCAGTGTCCTGACGCATGAGTCTCTCAGTTTGTTTGTTTTTCCAGTGAGAAATTTGGCAATATTTTGGCTCGGATGTCGAGCTGGTGAGTGTCTCTTCATTCTCGAACTACGTTGAGGTTCGCAGCTCAGATATATGTCGAGAACATTATCCTCATTCGCAGCCATGTTTTCAGATGTGTATGTATGTACACGTGTATTGCCACATAGGCATATGCCGCCAGTGTCCTGACGCATGACTCTCTCAGTTTAGGTTTGTTCCAGTGATAAATTTGGCAATATTTTGGCTCAGATGTCGAGCTGGTGAGTGTCTCTTCATTCTCGAACAACGTTGAGGTTCGCAGCTCAGATATATGTCGAGATCATTATCCTCATTCGCAGCCATGTTTTCTGATGTGTATGTATGTACACGTGTATTGCCACATAGGCCTATGCCGCCAGTATCCTGACGCATGAGTCTCTCAGTTTGGTTTTTTTCCAGTGAGAAATTTGGCAATATTTTGGGTCGGATGTCGAGCTGGGGATCGTCTCTTCATTCTCGAACAACGTTGAGAATCGCAGCTCAGATATATGTCGACAAAATTATCCTCATTCGTAACCACGTTTTCTTATGTGTATGTATGTACACGTGTATTGCCTCATAGGCCTATGCCGCCAGTGTCCTGACGCATGAGTCTCAAAGTTTTGGTCTCTTCCGGTTAGAATTTTGGCGATGTGTTAGCTCAGATGTGGAGGTGTTGAATGTCTCTTCATTCTCGAACAACGTTGAGCTTCGCAGCTCAGATATATGTCTAGAACATTATCCTCATTCGCAGCCATGTTTTCTGATGTGTATGTATGTACACGTGTATTGCCACATAGGCCTATCCTGCCAGTATACTGACGCATGAGTCTCTCAGTTTGTTTGTTTTTCCAGTGAGAAATTTGGCAATATTTTGGCTCGGATGTCGAGCTGGTGAGTGTCTCTTCATTCTCGAACTACGTTGAGGCTTGCAGCTCAAATATATGTCGAAAAATGGTCCTCATTCGCAGCCATGTTTTCTTATGTGTATGGATGTACACGTGTATTGCCTCATAGGCCTATGCCGCCAGTGTCCTGACGCATGAGTCTCACAGTTTTGTATTTTTCCAGTGAGAAATTTGGAAGAATTTTGGCTCAGATGTCGAGCTGGTGAGTGTCTCTTCATTCTCGAACAACGTTGATGATCGCAGCTCAGATATATGTCGACAAAATTATCCTCATTTGTAGCCATGTTTTCTTATGTGTATGTATGTACACGTGTATTGCCTCATAGGCCTATGCCGCCAGTGTCCTGACGTATGAGTCTAACAGTTTGGGTTTTTTCCAGTGGGAAATTTTGAAATATTTTGGCTCAGATTTCGAGCAGGCGAGTGTCTCTTCATTCTCAAACAACGTTGAGTTTCGCAGCTCAGATATAAGTTCATAAAATTATCCTCATTCGCAGCCATGTTTTCTGATGTGTTTGTATGTACACTTGTATTGCCACATAGGCATATGCCGCCAGTGTCCTGACGCATGAGTCTCTCAGTTTGGGTTTTTTCCAGTGAGAAATTTGGCAATATTTTGGCTCGGATGTCGAGCTGGTGAGTGTCTCTTCATACTCGAACAACGTTGAGTATCGCAGCTCAGATATATATGTTGAGAACATTATCCTCATTCGCAGCCATGTTTTCTGATGTGTATGTATGTACACGTGTATTGGCACATAGGCCTATGCCGCCAGTATCCTGACGCATGATTCTCTCAGTTTGTTTGTTTTTCCAGTGAACAATTTGGCAATATTTTGGCTCGGATGTCGAGCTGGTGAGTGTCTCTTCATTCTCGAACAACGTTGAGGCTCGCAGCTCAGATATATGTCGAGAAAATTGTCCTCATTCGCAGCCATGTTTTCCTATGTGTATGGATGTACACGTGTATTGCCTCTTAGGCCTATGCCGCCAGTGTCCTGACGCATGATTCCCAAAGTTTGGTTGTTATTTCAGTGAGAAATTTGGCAATATTTTGGGTCGGATGTCGAGCTGGTGATCGTCTCTTCATTCTCGAACAACGTTGAGAATCGCAGCTCAGATATATGTCGACAAAATTATCCTCATTCGTAGCCACGTTTTCTTATGTGTATGTATGTACACGTGTATTGCCTCATAGGCCTATGCCGCCAGTGTCCTGACGCATGAGTCTCAAAGTTTTGGTCTCTTCCGGTTAGAATTTTGGCGATGTGTTAGCTCAGATGTGGAGGTGTTGAATGTCTCTTCATTCTCGAACAACGTTGAGCTTCGCAGCTCAGATATATGTCTAGAACATTATCCTCATTCGCAGCCATGTTTTCTGATGTGTATGTATGTACACGTGTATTGCCACATAGGCCTATCCTGCCAGTATACTGACGCATGAGTCTCTCAGTTTGTTTGTTTTTCCAGTGAGAAATTTGGCAATATTTTGGCTCGGATGTCGAGCTGGTGAGTGTCTCTTCATTCTCGAACTACGTTGAGGCTTGCAGCTCAAATATATGTCGAGAAAATGGTCCTCATTCGCAGCCATGTTTTCTTATGTGTATGGATGTACACGTGTATTGCCTCATAGGCCTATGCCGCCAGTGTCCTGACGCATGAGTCTCACAGTTTTGTTTTTTTCCAGTGAGAAATTTGGAAGAATTTTGGCTCAGATGTCGAGCTGGTGAGTGTCTCTTCATTCTCGAACAACGTTGATGATCGCAGCTCAGATATATGTCGACAAAATTATCCTCATTCGTAGCCATGTTTTATGATGTGTATGTATGTACACGTGTATTGCCTCATAGGCCTCTGCCGCCAGTGTCCTGACGTATGAGTCTAACAGTTTGGGTTTTTTCCAGTGAGAAATTTTGAAATATTTTGGCTCAGATTTCGAGCAGGCGAGTGTCTCTTCATTCTCAAACAACGTTGAGTTTCGCAGCTCAGATATAAGTTCATAAAATTATCCTCATTCGCAGCCATGTTTTCTGATGTGTTTGTATGTACACTTGTATTGCCACATAGGCATATGCCGCCAGTGTCCTGACGCATGAGTCTCTCAGTTTGGGTTTTTTCCAGTGAGAAATTTGGCAATATTTTGGCTCGGATGTCGAGCTGGTGAGTGTCTCTTCATACTCGAACAACGTTGAGGATCGCAGCTCCGATATATGTTGACAACATTATCCTCATTGGCAGCCATGTTTTCTGATGTGTATGGATGTACACGTGTATTGCCTCATAGGCCTATGCCGCCAGTGTCCTGACGCATGAGTCTCACAGTTTGGTTTTTTTCAGTGAGAAATTTGGCAATATTTTGGCTCAGATGTCGAGCTGGCGAGTGTCTCTTTATTCTCGAACAAAGTTGAGGTTCACATCTCAGATATAAGTTCATAAAATTATCCTCATTCGCAGCCATGTTTTCTTATGTGTATGGATGTACACGTGTATTGGCTCATAGGCCTATGCCGCCAGTGTCCTGACGCATGAGTCTCACAGTTTTGGTTTTTTTCAGTGAGAAATTTGGCAATATTTTGGCTCAGATGTCGAGCTTGCGAGTGTCTCTTCATTCTCGAACAACGTTGAGGTTCGCATCTTAGATATAAGTTCATAAAATTATCCTCATTCGCAGCCATGTTTTCTTATGTTTATGCGTGTACACGTGTATTGCCGCGTAGGCGTATGCCGCCAGTGTCCTGACGCATGAGTCTCACAGTTTGGGTTTTTTTCCAGTGAGAAATTTGGCAATATTTTGGCTCAGATGTCGAGCTGGTTATTGTCTCTTCATTCTCGAACAACGTTGAGGTTCGCATCTCAGATATAAGTTCATAAAATTATCCTCATTCGCAGCCATGTTTTCTTATGTTTATGCGTGTACACGTGTATTGCCGCATAGGCTTATGTCGCCAGTGTTCAGAAGCATGAGTCCCACAGTTTGTTTGTTTTTACAGTGAGAAATTTGGCAATATTTTGGCTCAGATGTCGAGCTGGTGAGTGTCTCTTCATTCTCCAACAACGTTGTGGTTCGCAGCTCAGATATAAGTCGAGAAAATTATCCTCATTCGCAGCCATGTTTTCTGATGTGTATGTATGTACACGTGTATTGGCTCATAGGCCTATGCCGCCAGTGTCCTGACGCATGAGTCTCACAGTTTTTTTTTTTTTCAGTGAGAAATTTGGCAATATTTTGGCTCAGATGTCGAGCTTGCGAGTGTCTCTTCATTCTCGAACAACGTTGAGGTTCGCATCTTAGATATAAGTTCATAAAATTATCCTCATTCGCAGCCATGTTTTCTTATGTTTATGCGTGTACACGTGTATTGCCGCATAGGCTTATGTCGCAAGTGTCCAGAAGCATGAGTCTCACAGTTTGTTTGTTTTTCCAGTGAGAAATTTGGCAATATTTTGGCTCGGATGTCGAGCTGGTAAGTGTCTCTTCATTCTCGAACAACGTTGAGGCTCGCAGCTCAGATATAAGTCGAGAAAATTATCCTCATTCGCAGCCATGTTTTCTTATGTTTATGTATGTACACATGTATTACCGCGTAGGCGTATGCCGCCAGTGTCCTGACGCATGAGTCTCACAGTTTGGGTTTTTTTCCAGTGAGAAATTTGGCAATATTTTGGCTCAGATGTCGAGCTGGTTATTGTCTCTTCATTCTCGAACAACGTTGAGGTTCGCATCTCAGATATAAGTTCATAAAATTATCCTCATTCGCAGCCATGTTTTCTTATGTTTATGCGTGTACACGTGTATTGCCGCATAGGCTTATGTCGCCAGTGTTTAGAAGCATGAGTCCCACAGTTTGTTTGTTTTTACAGTGAGAAATTTGGCAATATTTTGGCTCAGATGTCGAGCTGGGGAGTGTCTCTTCATTCTCGAACAACGTTGAGGCTCGCAGCTCAGATATAAGTCGAGAAAATTATCCTCATTCGCAGACATGTTTACTTCTGTTTATGTATGTTCACGTGTATTGCCTCATAGGCCTATGCCGCCAGTGTCCTCACGCATGAGTCTCTCAGTTTGGTTTTTTTCCAGTGAGAAATTTTGCAATATTTTGGCTCAGATGTCGAGCTGGTGAGTGTCTCTTCATTCTCCAACAACGTTGTGGTTCGCAGCTCAGATATAAGTCGAGAAAATTATCCTCATTTGCAGCCATGTTTTCTGATGTGTATGTATGTACACGTGTATTGCCACATAGGCCTATGCCGCCAGTATCCTGACGCATGAGTCTCTCAGTTTGGGTTTTTTCCAGTGAAAAATTTGGCAATATTTTGGCTCAGATGTCGGGCTGGTGAGTGTCTTTTCTTTCTCGAACAACGTTGAGGCTCGCAGCTCAGATATATGTCGTGAAATTTATCCTCATTCGCAGTCATGTTTTTTTTATGTTTATGTATGTACACATGTATTACCGCGTAGGCCTATGCCGCCAGTATCCTGACGCATGAGTCTCACAGTTTGGTTTTTTTTCCAGTGAGAAATTTGGCAATATTTTGGCTCAGATGTCGAGCTGGTTATTGTCTCTTCATTCTCGAACAACGTTGAGGTTCGCAGCTCAGATATAAGTTCAGAAAATTATCCTCATTCGCAGCCATGTTTTCTTATGTGTATGTATGTATGTACACGTGTATTGCCACATAGGCCTATGCCGCCAGTATCCTGACGCATGATTCTCTCAGTTTGTTTTTTTCCAATGAGATATTTGGCAATATTTTGGCTCAGATGTCGAGCTGGGGAGTGTCTCTTTATTCTCGAACAACGTTGAGGCTCGCAGCTCAGATATATGTCGGGAAAATTATCCTCATTCGCAGCCATGTTTTCTGATGTGTATGTATGTACATGTGTATCGCCACATAGGCATATGCCGCCAGTGTCCTGACGCATGAGTCTCAAAGTATTGGTCTCTTCCGGTGGGAATTTTGGCGATATGTTAGCTCAGATGTGGAGGTGGTGAATGTCTCTTCATTCTCGAACAACGTTGAGGTTCGCAGCTCAGATATATGTCGAAAAATTATCCTCATTCGCAGCCATGTTTTCTTATGATTATATATGTACCCGTGTATTGCCGCATAGGCCTATGCCGCCAGTATCCTGACGCATGAGTCTCTCAGTTTGTTATTTTTTCCGGTGAGAAATTTGGCAATATTTTGGCTCGGATGGCGAGCTGGTGAGTATCTCTTCATTCTCGAACAACGTTGAGGCTCGCAGCTCAGATATAAGTCGAGAAAATTATCCTCATTCGCAGCCATGTTTTCTGATGTGTTTGTATGTACACGTGTAGTGCCACATAGGCATATGCCGCCATTGTCCTGACGCATGAGTCTCTCAGTTTAGGTTTGTTCCATTGCGAAATTTGGCAATATTTTGGCTCAGATGTCGAGCTGGTGAGTGTCTCTTCATTCTCGAACAACGTTGGGGTTCGCAGCTCAGATATATGTCGAGAAAATTATGCTCATTCGCAGCCATGTTTTCTTATGTGTATGTATGTACACGTGTATTGCCACATAGGCATATGCCGCCAGTGTCCTGACGCATGAGTCTCTCAGTTTGGTTTTTTTCCAGTGAGAAATTTTGCAATATTTTGGCTCAGATGTCGAGCTGGTGAGTGTCTCTTCATTCTCCAACAACGTTGAGGTTCGCAGCTCAGATATAAGTCGAGAAAATTATCCTTATTCGCAGCCATGTTTTCTGATGTGTATGTATGTACACGTGTATTGCCACATAGGCCTATGCCGCCAGTATCCTGACGCATGAGTCTCACAGTTTGTTTTTTTTCAGTGAGAAATTTGGCAATATTTTGGCTCAGATGTCGAGCTGGCGAGTGTCTCTTCATTTTCGAACAACGTTGAGGTTCACATCTCAGATATAAGTTCATAAAATTATCCTCATTCGCAGCCATGTTTTCTTATGTTTATGCGTGTACGCGAGTAGTGCCACATAGGCTTATGTCGCCAGTGTCCTGACGCATGAGTCTCTCAGTTTAGGTTTGTTCCAGTGAGAAATTTGGAAATATTTTGGCTCAGATGTCAACCTGGTGAGTGTCTCTTCATTCTCGAACAACGTTGAGGCTCGCAGCTCAAATATATGTCGAGAAAATTATGCTCATTCGCAGCCATGTTTTCTTATGTGTATGTATGTACACGTGTATTGCCACATAGGCATATGCCGCCAGTGTCCTGACGCATGAGTCTCTCAGTTTGGTTTTTTTCCAGTGAGAAATTTTGCAATATTTTGGCTCAGATGTCGAGCTGGTGAGTGTCTCTTCATTCTCCAACAACGTTGAGGTTCGCAGCTCAGATATAAGTCGATAAAATTATCTTTATTCGCAGCCATGTTTTCTCACATTTTTTTTTTTTTTCCGTGAGAAATTTGGCACTATTTTGGCTCAGATGTCGAGCTGGCGAGTGTCTCTTCATTTTCGAACAACGTTGAGGTTCACATCTCAGATATAAGTTCATAAAATTATCCTCATTCGCAGCCATGTTTTCTTATGTTTATGCGTGTACGCGAGTAGTGTCACATAGGCTTATGTCGCCAGTGTCCTGACGCATGAGTCTCTCAGTTTAGGTTTGTTCCAGTGAGAAATTTGGCAATATTTTGGCTCAGATGCGAGCCGGTGAGTGTCTCTTCATTCTCGAACAACGTTGAGGCTCGCAGCTCAGATATAAGTCGAAACAATTATCCTCATTCGCAGCCATGTTTTCTTATGTGTATGTATGTACACGTGTATTGCCGCATAGGCCTATGCCGCCAGTGTCCTGACGCATGAGTCTCAAAGTTTTGGTCTCTTCCGGTGAGAATTTTGGCGATGTGTTAGCTCAGATGTTGAGGTGGTGAATGTCTCTTCATTCTCGAACAACGTTGAGGTTCGCAGCTCAGATATATGTTGACAACATTATCCTCATTGGCAGCCATGTTTTCTGATGTGTATGGATGTACACGTGTATTGCCTCATAGGCCTATGCCGCCAGTATCCTGACGCATGAGTCTCTCAGTTTGTTTTTTTTCCAGTGAGAAATTTGGCAATATTTTGGCTCAGATGTCGAGCTGGCGAGTGTCTCTTCATTCTCGAACAACGTTGAGGTTCACATCTCAGATATAAGTTCATAAAATTATCCTCATTCGCAGCCATGTTTTCTTATGTTTATGCGTGTACACGTGTAGTGCCACATAGGCTTATGTCGGCAGTGTCCTGACGCATGAGTTTCTCAGTTTAGGTTTGTTCCAGTGAGAAATTTGGCAATATTTTGGCTCAGATGTCGAGCTGGTGAGTGTCTCTTCATTCTCCAACAACGTTGAGGTTCGCAGCTCAGATATAAGTCGAGAAAATTATCCTTATTCGCAGCCATGTTTTCTCACATTTTTTTTTTTTTCCGTGAGAAATTTGGCAATATTTTGGCTCAGATGTCGAGCTGGCGAGTGTCTCTTCATTTTCGAACAACGTTGAGGTTCACATCTCAGATATAAGTTCATAAAATTATCCTCATTCGCAGCCATGTTTTCTTATGTTTATGCGTGTACGCGAGTAGTGTCACATAGGCTTATGTCGCCAGTGTCCTGACGCATGAGTCTCTCAGTTTAGGTTTGTTCCAGTGAGAAATTTGGCAATATTTTGGCTCAGATGTCGAGCCGGTGAGTGTCTCTTCATTCTCAAACAACGTTGAGGCTCGCAGCTCAGATATAAGTCGAAACAATTATCCTCATTCGCAGCCATGTTTTCTTATGTGTATGTATGTACACGTGTATTGCCGCATAGGCCTATGCCGCCAGTGTCCTGACGCATGAGTCTCAAAGTTTTGGTCTCTTCCGGTGAGAATTTTGGCGATGTGTTAGCTCAGATGTTGAGGTGGTGAATGTCTCTTCATTCTCGAACAACGTTGAGGTTCGCAGCTCAGATATATGTTGACAACATTATCCTCATTGGCAGCCATGTTTTCTGATGTGTATGGATGTACACGTGTATTGCCTCATAGGCCTATGCCGCCAGTGTCCTGACGCATGAGTCTCACAGTTTGTTTTTTTTTCAGTGAGAAATTTGGCAATATTTTGGCTCAGATGTCGAGCTGGCGAGTGTCTCTTCATTCTCGAACAACGTTGAGGTTCACATCTCAGATATAAGTTCATAAAATTATCCTCATTCGCAGCCATGTTTTCTTATGTTTATGCGTGTACACGTGTAGTGCCACATAGGCTTATGTCGGCAGTGTCCTGACGCATGAGTTTCTCAGTTTAGGTTTGTTCCAGTGAGAAATTTGGCAATATTTTGGCTCAGATGTCGAGCTGGTGAGTGTCTCTTCATTCTCCAACAACGTTGAGGTTCGCAGCTCAGATATAAGTCGAGAAAATTATCCTTATTCGCAGCCATGTTTTCTCACATTTTTTTTTTTTTCCGTGAGAAATTTGGCAATATTTTGGCTCAGATGTCGAGCTGGCGAGTGTCTCTTCATTTTCGAACAACGTTGAGGTTCACATCTCAGATATAAGTTCATAAAATTATCCTCATTCGCAGCCATGTTTTCTTATGTTTATGCGTGTACGCGAGTAGTGTCACATAGGCTTATGTCGCCAGTGTCCTGACGCATGAGTCTCTCAGTTTAGGTTTGTTCCAGTGAGAAATTTGGCAATATTTTGGCTCAGATGTCGAGCCGGTGAGTGTCTCTTCATTCTCAAACAACGTTGAGGCTCGCAGCTCAGATATAAGTCGAAACAATTATCCTCATTCGCAGCCATGTTTTCTTATGTGTATGTATGTACACGTGTATTGCCGCATAGGCCTATGCCGCCAGTGTCCTGACGCATGAGTCTCAAAGTTTTGGTCTCTTCCGGTAAGAATTTTGGCGATGTGTTAGCTCAGATGTTGAGGTGGTGAATGTCTCTTCATTTTCGAACAACGTTGAGGTTCGCAGCTCAGATATATGTTGACAACATTATCCTCATTGGCAGCCATGTTTTCTGATGTGTATGGATGTACACGTGTATTGCCTCATAGGCCTATGCCGCCAGTGTCCTGACGCATGAGTCTCACAGTTTGGTTTTTTTTCAGTGAGACATTTGGCAATATTTTGGCTCAGATGTCGAGCTGGCGAGTGTCTCTTCATTCTCGAACAACGTTGAGGTTCACATCTCAGATATAAGTTCATAAAATTATCCTCATTCGCAGCCATGTTTTCTTATGTTTATGCGTGTACACGTGTAGTGCCACATAGGCTTATGTCGGCAGTGTCCTGACGCATGAGTTTCTCAGTTTAGGTTTGTTCCAGTGAGAAATTTGGCAATATTTTGGCTCAGATGTCGAGCTGGTGAGTGTCTCTTCATTCTCGAACAACGTTGAGGCTCGCAGCTCAGATATGTCGAGAAAATTATGCTCATTCGCAGCCATGTTTTCTTATATGTATGTATGTACACGTGTATTGTCACATAGGCATATACCGCCAGTGTCCTGACGCATGAGTCTCTCAGTTTGTTTGTTTTTCAGTGAGAAACTTTGCAATATTTTGGCTCAGATGTCGAGCTGGTGAGTGTCTCTTCATTCGCCAACAACGTTGAGGTTCGCAGCTCAGATATAAGTCGAGAAAATTATCCTCATTCGCAGCCATGTGTTCTGATATGTATGTGTGTACACGTGTATTGCCTCATAGGCCTATGCCGCCAGTGTCCTGACGCATGAGTCTCAAAGTTTTGGTCTCTTCCGGTGAGAATTTTGGCGATGTATTAGCTCAGATGTTGAGGTGGTGAATGTCTCTTCATTCTCGAACAACGTTGAGGCTCGCAGCTCAGATATATGTCGAGAAAATTAAGCTCATTCGCAGCCATGTTTTCTTATGTGTATGTATGTACACGTGTATTGTCACATAGGCATATACCGCCAGTGTCCTGACGCATGAGTCTCTCAGTTTGGTTTTTTTCCAGTGAGAAATTTGGCAATATTTTGGCTCGGATGTCGAGCTGGTGAGTGTCTCTTCATTATCGAACAACGTTGAGGCTCGCAGCTCAGATATATGTCGAGAAAATTGTCCTCATTCCCAGCCATGTTTTCTTATGTGTATGGATGTACACGTGTATTGCCTCATAGGCCTATGCCGCCAGTGTCCTGACGCATGAGTCTCACAGTTTGTTTTTTTTCAGTGAGAAATTTGGCAATATTTTGGCTCAGATGTCGAGCTGGCGAGTGTCGCTTCATTCTCGAACAACGTTGAGGTTCACATCTCAGATATAAGTTCATAAAATTATCCTCATTCGCAGCCATGTTTTCTTATGTTTATGCGTGTACGCGAGTAGTGTCACATAGGCTTATGTCGCCAGTGTCCTGACGCATGAGTCTCTCAGTTTAGGTTTGTTCCAGTGAGAAATTTGGCAATATTTTGGCTCAGATGTCGAGCCGGTGAGTGTCTCTTCATTCTCAAACAACGTTGAGGCTCGCAGCTCAGATATAAGTCGAAACAATTATCCTCATTCGCAGCCATGTTTTCTTATGTGTATGTATGTACACGTGTATTGCCGCATAGGCCTATGCCGCCAGTGTCCTGACGCATGAGTCTCAAAGTTTTGGTCTCTTCCGGTAAGAATTTTGGCGATGTGTTAGCTCAGATGTTGAGGTGGTGAATGTCTCTTCATTCTCGAACAACGTTGAGGTTCGCAGCTCAGATATATGTTGACAACATTATCCTCATTGGCAGCCATGTTTTCTGATGTGTATGGATGTACACGTGTATTGCCTCATAGGCCTATGCCGCCAGTGTCCTGACGCATGAGTCTCACAGTTTGGGTTTTTTTCAGTGAGACATTTGGCAATATTTTGGCTCAGATGTCGAGCTGGCGAGTGTCTCTTCATTCTCGAACAACGTTGAGGTTCACATCTCAGATATAAGTTCATAAAATTATCCTCATTCGCAGCCATGTTTTCTTATGTTTATGCGTGTACACGTGTAGTGCCACATAGGCTTATGTCGGCAGTGTCCTGACGCATGAGTTTCTCAGTTTAGGTTTGTTCCAGTGAGAAATTTGGCAATATTTTGGCTCAGATGTCGAGCTGGTGAGTGTCTCTTCATTCTCGAACAACGTTGAGGCTCGCAGCTCAGATATATGTCGAGAAAATTATGCTCATTCGCAGCCATGTTTTCTTATATGTATGTATGTACACGTGTATTGTCACATAGGCATATACCGCCAGTGTCCTGACGCATGAGTCTCTCAGTTTGTTTGTTTTTCAGTGAGAAACTTTGCAATATTTTGGCTCAGATGTCGAGCTGGTGAGTGTCTCTTCATTCGCCAACAACGTTGAGGTTCGCAGCTCAGATATAAGTCGAGAAAATTATCCTCATTCGCAGCCATGTGTTCTGATATGTATGTGTGTACACGTGTATTGCCTCATAGGCCTATGCCGCCAGTGTCCTGACGCATGAGTCTCAAAGTTTTGGTCTCTTCCGGTGAGAATTTTGGCGATGTGTTAGCTCAGATGTTGAGGTGGTGAATGTCTCTTCATTCTCGAACAACGTTGAGGCTCGCAGCTCAGATATATGTCGAGAAAATTAAGCTCATTCGCAGCCATGTTTTCTTATGTGTATGTATGTACACGTGTATTGTCACATAGGCATATACCGCCAGTGTCCTGACGCATGAGTCTCTCAGTTTGGTTTTTTTCCAGTGAGAAATTTGGCAATATTTTGGCTCGGATGTCGAGCTGGTGAGTGTCTCTTCATTATCGAACAACGTTGAGGCTCGCAGCTCAGATATATGTCGAGAAAATTGTCCTCATTCCCAGCCATGTTTTCTTATGTGTATGGATGTACACGTGTATTGCCTCATAGGCCTATGCCGCCAGTGTCCTGACGCATGAGTCTCACAGTTTGTTTTTTTTCAGTGAGAAATTTGGCAATATTTTGGCTCAGATGTCGAGCTGGCGAGTGTCGCTTCATTCTCGAACAACGTTGAGGTTCACATCTCAGATATAAGTTGATAAAATTATCCTCATTCGCAGCCATGTTTTCTTATGTTTATGCGTGTACACGAGCATAAACATTTGCCGCCAGTGTCCTGACACAAGAGTCTCTCAGTTTTTTTTTTTTTTTTTCTAGTGAGAAATTTGGCAATATTTTGGCTCGGATGTCGAGCTGGTGAGTGTCTCTTTATTCTCGAACAACGTTGAGGCTCGCAGCTCAGATATATGTCGAGAAAATTATCCTCATTCGCAGCCATGTTTTCGTATGTGTATGTATGTACACGTGTATTGCCGCATAGGCCTATGCCGCCAGTATCCTGACGCATGAGTCTCTAAGTTTGTTTGTTTTCCAGTGAGAAATTTGGCAATATTTTTGCTCAGATGTCGGGCTGGTGAGTGTCCCTTCATTCTCAAACAACGTTGAGGCTCGCAGCTCAGATATAAGTCGAAAAAATTATCCTCATTCGCAGCCATGTTTTCTGATGTGTTTGTATGTACACGTGTAGTGCCTTGCAATATTTTGGCTCAGATGTCGAGCTGGTGAGTGTCTCTTCAACTCTCGAATAACGTTGAGGCTCGCAGCTTAGATATATGTCGAGAAAATTATGCTCATTCGCAGCCATGTTTTCTTATGTGTATGTATGTACACGTGTATTGCCGCATAGGCCTATGACGCCAGTGTCCTGACGCATGAGTCTCAAAGTTTTGGTCTCTTCCGGTGAGAATTTTGGCGATGTGTTAGCTCAGATGTTGAGGTGGTGAATGTCTCTTCATTCTCGAACAACGTTGAGGTTCGCAGCTCAGATATATGTTGACAACATTATCCTCATTGGCAGCCATGTTTTATGATGTGTATGGATGTACACGTGTATTGCCTCATAGGCCTATACCGCCAGTGTCCTGACGCATGAGTCTCACAGTTTGGTTTTTTTC
This sequence comes from Crossaster papposus, assembly GCA_037893245.1. NCBI lineage: Eukaryota > Metazoa > Echinodermata > Asteroidea > Velatida > Solasteridae > Crossaster > Crossaster papposus. Next base: position 2,534,193 of record JBAIAA010000009.1, on the reverse strand, counting down.
AGTGAGAAATTTGGCAATATTTTGGCTCAGATGTCGAGCTGGCGAGTGTCTCTTCATTCTCGAACAACGTTGAGGTTCACATCTCAGATATAAGTTCATAAAATTATCCTCATTCGCAGCCATGTTTTCTTATGTTTATGCGTGTACACGTGTAGTGCCACTTAGGCTTATGTCTGCAGTGTCCTGACGCATGAGTTTCTCAGTTTAGGTTTGTTCCAGTGAGAAATTTGGCAATATTTTGGCTCAGATGTCGAGCTGGTGAGTGTCTCTTCATTCTCAAACAACGTTGAGGCTCGCAGCTCAAATATATGTCGAGAAAATTGTCCTCATTCGCAGCCATGTTTTCTTATGTGTATGGATGTACACGTGTATTGGCTCATAGGCCTATGCCGCCAGTGTCCTGACGCATGAGTCTCACAGTTTTGTTTTTTTTCAGTGGGAAAATTGGCAATATTTTGGCTCAGATGTCGAGCTTGCGAGTGTTTCTTCATTCTCGAACAACGTTGAGGTTCGCATCTTAGATATAAGTTCATAAAATTATCCTCATTCGCAGCCATGTTTTCTTATGTTTATGCGTGTACACGTGTATTGCCACATAGGCTTATGTCGCCAGTGTCCAGAAGCATGAGTCTCACATTTTGTTTGTTTTTCCAGTGAGAAATTTGGCAATATTTTGGCTCAGATGTCGAGCTGGTGAGTGTCTCTTCATTCTCGAACAACGTTGAGGCTCGCAGCTCTGATATATGTCGAGAAAATTATGCTCATTCGCAGCCATGTTTTCTTATGTGTATGTATGTACACGTGTATTGTCACATAGGCATATACCGCCAGTGTCCTGACGCATGAGTCTCTCAGTTTGGGTTTTTTTCAGTGAGAAACTTTGCAATATTTTGGCTCAGATGTCGAGCTGGTGAGTATCTCTTCATTCGCCAACAACGTTGAGGTTCGCAGCTCAGATATAAGTCGAGAAAATTATCCTCATTCACAGCCATGTGTTCTGATATGTATGTGTGTACACGTGTATTGCCTCATAGGCCTATGCCGCCAGTGTCCTGACGCATGAGTCTCAAAGTTTTGGTCTCTTCCGTTGAGAATTTTGGCGATGTGTTAGCTCAGATGTTGAGGTGGTGAATGTCTCTTCATTCTAGTACAACGTTGAGGTTCGCAGCTCAGATATATGTTGAGAACATTATACTCATTCGCAGCCATGTTTTCTGTTGTGTATGTATGTACACGTGTATTGCCACATAGGCCTATGCCGCCAGTATCCTGACGCATGAGTCTCTCACTTTGTTTGTTTTTCCAGTGAGAAATTTGGCAATATTTTGGCTCGGATGTCGAGCTGGTGAGTGTCTCTTCATTATCGAACAACGTTGAGGCTCGCAGCTCAGATATATGTCGAGAAAAGTGTCCTCATTCCCAGCCATGTTTTCTTATGTGTATGGATGTACACGTGTATTGCCTCATAGGCCTATGCCGCCAGTGTCCTGACGCATGAGTCTCACAGTTTGTTTTTTTTCAGTGAGAAATTTGGCAATATTTTGGCTCAGATGTCGAGCTGGCGAGTGTCTCTTCATTTTCAAACAACGTTGAGGTTCACATCTCAGATATAAGTTCATAAAATTATCCTCATTCGCAGCCATGTTTTCTTATGTTTATGCGTGTACACGTGTAGTGCCACATAGGCTTATGTCGGCAGTGTCCTGACGCATGAGTTTCTCAGTTTAGGTTTGTTCCAGTGAGAAATTTGGCAATATTTTGGCTCAGATGTCGAGCTGGTGAGTGTCTCTTCATTCTCGAACAACGTTGAGGCTCGCAGCTCAAATATATGTCGAGAAAATTATGCTCATTCGCAGCCATGTTTTCTTATGTGTATGTATGTACACGTGTATTGCCACATAGGCATATGCCGCCAGTGTCCTGACGCATGAGTCTCTCAGTTTGGTTTTTTTCCAGTGAGAAATTTTGCAATATTTTGGCTCAGATGTCGAGCTGGTGAGTGTCTCTTCATTCTCCAACAACGTTGAGGTTCGCAGCTCAGATATAAGTCGAGAAAATTATCCTCATTCGCAGCCAGGTTTTCTGATGTGTATGTATGTACACGTGTATTGCCACATAGGCCTATGCCGCCAGTATCCTGACGCATGAGTCTCACAGTTTGTTTTTTTTTCGTGAGAAATTTGGCAATATTTTGGCTCAGATGTCGAGCTGGCGAGTGTCTCTTCATTCTCGAACAACGTTGAGGTTCACATCTCAGATATAAGTTCATAAAATTATCCTCATTCGCAGCCATGTTTTCTTATGTTTATGCGTGTACGCGAGTAGTGCCATATAGGCTTATGTCGCTAGTGTCCTGACGCATGAGTCTCTCAGTTTAGGTTTGTTCCAGTGAGAAATTTGGCAATATTTTGGCTCAGATGTCGAGCCGGTGAGTGTCTCTTCATTCTCGAACAACGTTGAGGATCGCAGCTCAGATATATGTCGCGAAAATTATCCTCATTCGCAGCCATGTTTTCTTATGTGTATGTATGTACACGTGTATTGCCGCATAGGCCTATGCCGCCAGTATCCTGACGCATGAGTCTCTAAGTTTGTTTGTTTTCCAGTGAGAAATTTGGCAATATTTTTTGCTCAGATGTCGAGCTGGGGAGAGTCTCTTCATTCTCGAACAACGTTGAGGCTCGCAGCTCAAATATATGTCGAGAAAATTGTCCTCATTCGCAGCCATGTTTTCTTATGTGTATGGATGTACACGTGTATTGGCTCATAGGCCTATGCCGCCTGTGTCCTGACGCATGAGTCTCACAGTTTTTTGTTTTTTTCAGTGAGAAATTTGGCAATATTTTGGCTCAGATGTCGAGCTTGCGAGTGTCTCTTCATTCTCCAACAACGTTGAGGTTCGCAGCTCAGATATAAGTCGAGAAAATTATCCTCATTCGCAGCCATGTTTTCTGATGTGTTTGTATGTACACGTGTAGTGCCACATAGGCATATGCCGCCAGTGTGCTGACGCATGAGTCTCTCAGTTGGGTTTTTTCCAGTGAGAAATTTGGCAATATTTTGGCTCGGATGTCGAGCTGGTGAGTGTCTCTTCATTCTCGAACAGCGTTGAGGTTCGCAGCTCAGATATATGTCGAGAACATTATCCTCATTCGCAGCCATGTTTTCTGATGTGTATGTATGTACAGGTGTATTGCCTCATAGGCCTATGCCGCCAGTGTCCTGACGCATAAGTCTCTCAGTTTGGGTTTTTTCCAGTGAGGAATTTGGCAATATTTTGGCTCAGATGTCGAGCTGGTGAGTGTCTCTTAATTCTCCAACAACGTTGAGGTTCGCAGCTCAGATATAAGTCGAGAAAATTATCCTCATTCGCAGCCATGTTTTCTGATGTGTTTGTATGTACACGTGTATTGCCTCATAGGCCTATGCCGCCAGTATCCTGACGCATGAGTCTCTAATTTTTTTTGTTTTCCAGTGAGAAATTTGCAATATTTTTGCTCAGATGTCGGGCTGGTGAGTGTTCCTTCATTCTCAAACAACGTTGAGGCTCGCAGCTCAGATATAAGTCGAGAAAATTATCCTCATTGGCAGCCATGTTTGCTGATGTGTTTGTATGTACACGTGTAGTGCCACATAGGCATATGCCGCCAGTGTCCTGACGCATGAGTCTCTCCGTTTAGGTTTGTTCCAGTGAGAAATTTGGCAATATTTTTGCTCAGATGTCGAGCTGGTGAGTTTCTCTTCATTCTCGAACAACGTTGAGGCTCGCAGCTCAGATATATGTCGAGAAAATTATGCTCATTCGCAGCCATGTTTTCTTATGTGTATGTATGTACACGTGCATTGTCACATAGGCATATACCGCCAGTGTCCTGACGCATGAGTCTCTCAGTTTTTTTTTTCCAGTGAGAAACTTTGCAATATTTTGGCTCAGATGTCGAGCTGGTGAGTGTCTCTTCATTCTCCAACAACGTTGAGGTTCGCAGCTCAGATATAAGTCGAGAAAATTATCCTCATTCGCAGCCATGTTTTCTGATGTGTTTGTATGTACACGTGTAGTGCCACATAGGCATATGCCGCCAGTGTGCTGACGCATGAGTCTCTCCGTTTAGGTTTGTTCCAGTGAGAAATTTGGCAATATTTTGGCTCAGATGTCGAGCTGGTGAGTGTCTCTTCATTCTCCAACAACGTTGAGGTTCGCAGCTCAGATATAAGTCGAGAAAATTATCCTCATTCGCAGCCATGTTTTCGTATGTGTATGTATGTACACGTGTATTGCCGCATAGGCCTATGCCGCCAGTATCCTGACGCATGAGTCTCTAAGTTTGTTTGTTTTCCAGTGAGAAATTTAGCAATATTTTTGCTCAGATGTCGAGCTGTTGAGTGTCTCTTCATTCTGGAACAACGTTGAGGCTCGCAGCTCAGATATATGTCGAGAAAATTATGCTCATTCGCAGCCATGTTTTCTTATGTGTATGTATGTACACGTGTATTGTCACATAGGCATATACCGCCAGTGTCCTGACACATGAGTCTCTCATTTTGTTTGTTTTTTTTTTCTAGTGAGAAATTTGGCAATATTTTGGCTCAGATGTCGAGCTGGTGAGTGTCTCTTCATTCTCGAACAACGTTGAGGCTCGCAGCTCAGATATATGTCGAGAAAATTATCCTCATTCGCAGCCATGTTTTCGTATGTGTATGTATGTACACGTGTATTGCCGCATAGGCCTATGCCGCCAGTATCCTGACGCATGAGTCTCTAAGTGTTTTTGTTTTCCAGTGAGAAATTTTGCAATATTTTTGCTCAGATGTCGGGCTGGTGAGTGTTCCTTCATTCTCAAACAACGTTGAGGCTCGCAGCTCAGATATAAGTCGAGAAAATTATCCTCATTGGCAGCCATGTTTGCTGATGTGTTTGTATGTACACGTGTAGTGCCACATAGGCATTTGCCGCCAGTGTCCTGACGCACGAGTCTCTCCGTTTAGGTTTGTTCCAGTGAGAAATTTGGCAATATTTTTGCTCAGATGTCGAGCTGGTGAGTGTCTCTTCATTCTCGAACAACGTTGAGGCTCGCAGCTCAGATATATGTCGAGAAAATTATGCTCATTCGCAGCCATGTTTTCTTATGTGTATGTATGTACACGTGCATTGTCACATAGGCATATACCGCCAGTGTCCTGACGCATGAGTCTCTCAGTTTGTTTTTTTTCCAGTGAGAAACTTTGCAATATTTTGGCTCAGATGTCGAGCTGGTGAGTGTCTCTTCATTTTCCAACAACGTTGAGGTTCGCAGCTCAGATATAAGTCGAGAAAATTATCCTCATTCGCAGCCATGTTTTCTGATGTGTTTGTATGTACACGTGTAGTGCCACATAGGCATATGCCGCCAGTGTGCTGACGCATGAGTCTCTCCGTTTAGGTTTGTTCCAGTGAGAAATTTGGCAATATTTTTGCTCAGATGTCGAGCTGGTGAGTGTCTCTTCATTCTGGAACAACGTTGAGGCTCGCAGCTCAGATATATGTCGAGAAAATTATGCTCATTCGCAGCCATGTTTTCGTATGTGTATGTATGTACACGTGTATTGTCACATAGGCATATACCGCCAGTGTCCTGACACATGAGTCTCTCATTTTTTTTTTTTTTTTCTAGTGAGAAATTTGGCAATATTTTGGCTCAGATGTCGAGCTGGTGAGTGTCTCTTCATTCTCGAACAACGTTGAGGCTCGCAGCTCAGATATATGTCGAGAAAATTATCCTCATTCGCAGCCATGTTTTCGTATGTGTATGTATGTACACGTGTATTGCCGCATAGGCCTATGCCGCCAGTATCCTGACGCATGAGTCCCTAAGTTTGTTTTTTTCCAGTGAAAAACTTTGCAATATTTTGGCTCAGATGTCGAGCTGGTGAGTGTCTCTTCATTCTCCAACAACGTTGAGGTTCGCAGCTCAGATATAAGTCGAAAAAATTATCCTCATTCGCAGCCATGTTTTCTGATATGTATGTATGTACACGTGTATTGCCACATAAACATATGCCGCCAGTGTCCTGACACATGAGTCTCTAAGTTTTTGGTGTTTTTTCTAGTGAGAAATTTGGCAATATTTTGGCTCGGATGTCGAGCTGGTGAGTGTCTCTTCATTCGCCAACAACGTTGAGATTCGCAGCTCAGATATAAGTCGAGAAAATTATCCTCGTTCGCAGCCATGTGTTCTGATATGTATGTGTGTACACGTGTATTGCCTCATAGGCCTATGCCGCCAGTGTCCTGACGCATGAGTCTAAAAGTTTTGGTCTTTTCCGGTGAGAATTTTGGCGATGTGTTAGCTCAGATGTTGAGGTGGTGAATGTCTCTTCATTCTCGAACAACGTTGAGGCTCGCAGCTCAGATATATGTCGAGAACATTATCCTCATTCGCAGCCATGTTTTCTGATGTGTATGTATGTACAGGTGTATTGCCTCATAGGCCTATGCCGCCAGTGTCCTGACGCATAAGTCTCTCAGTTTGGGTTTTTTTCCAGTGAGGAATTTGGCAATATTTTGGCTCAGATGTCGAGCTGGTGAGTGTCTCTTCATTCTCCAACAACGTTGAGGTTCGCAGCTCAGATATAAGTCGAGAAAATTATCCTCATTCGCAGCCATGTTTTCTGATGTGTTTGTATGTACACGTGTATTGCCTCATAGGCCTATGCCGCCAGTATCCTGACGCATGAGTCTCTAAGTTTTTTGTTTTCCAGTGAGAAATTTTGCAATATTTTTGCTCAGATGTCGGGCTGGTGAGTGTTCCTTCATTCTCAAACAAAGTTGAGGCTCGCAGCTCAGATATAAGTCGAGAAAATTATCCTCATTGGCAGCCATGTTTGCTGATGTGTTTGTATGTACACGTGTAGTGCCACATAGGCATATGCCGCCAGTGTCCTGACGCATGAGTCTCTCCGTTTAGGTTTGTTCCAGTGAGAAATTTGGCAATATTTTTGCTCAGATGTCGAGCTGGTGAGTGTCTCTTCATTCTCGAACAACGTTGAGGCTCGCAGCTCAGATATATGTCGAGAAAATTATGCTCATTCGCAGCCATGTTTTCTTATGTGTATGTATGTACACGTGCATTGTCACATAGGCATATACCGCCAGTGTCCTGACGCATGAGTCTCTCAGTTTTTTTTTTCCAGGGAGAAACTTTGCAATATTTTGGCTCAGATGTCGAGCTGGTGAGTGTCTCTTCATTCTCCAACAACGTTGAGGTTCGCAGCTCAGATATAAGTCGAGAAAATTATCCTCATTCGCAGCCATGTTTTCTGATGTGTTTGTATGTACACGTGTAGTGCCACATAGGCATATGCCGCCAGTGTGCTGACGCATGAGTCTCTCCGTTTAGGTTTGTTCCAGTGAGAAATTTGGCAATATTTTGGCTCAGATGTCGAGCTGGTGAGTGTCTCTTCATTCTCCAACAACGTTTAGGTTCGCAGCTCAGATATAAGTCGAGAAAATTATCCTCATTCGCAGCCATGTTTTCGTATGTGTATGTATGTACACGTGTATTGCCGCATAGGCCTATGCCGCCAGTATCCTGACGCATGAGTCTCTAAGTTTGTTTGTTTTCCAGTGAGAAATTTGGCAATATTTTTGCTCAGATGTCGAGCTGGTGAGTGTCTCTTCATTCTGGAACAACGTTGAGGCTCGCAGCTCAGATATATGTCGAGAAAATTATGCTCATTCGCAGCCATGTTTTCTTATGTGTATGTATGTACACGTGTATTGTCACATAGGCATATACCGCCAGTGTCCTGACACATGAGTCTCTCATTTTTTTATTTTTTTTTCTAGTGAGAAATTTGGCAATATTTTGGCTCAGATGTCGAGCTGGTGAGTGTCTCTTCATTCTCGAACAACGTTGAGGCTCGCAGCTCAGATATATGTCGAGAAAATTATCCTCATTCGCAGCCATGTTTTCGTATGTGTATGTATGTACACGTGTATTGCCGCATAGGCCTATGCCGCCAGTATCCTGACGCATGAGTCTCTAAGTTTGTTTTTTTCCAGTGAAAAACTTTGCAATATTTTGGCTCAGATGTCGAGCTGGTGAGTGTCTCTTCATTCTCCAACAACGTTGAGGTTCGCAGCTCAGATATAAGTCGAGAAAATTATCCTCATTCGCAGCCATGTTTTCTGATATGTATGTATGTACACGTGTATTGCCACATAAACATATGCCGCCAGTGTCCTGACACATGAGTCTCTAAGTTTTTGGTGTTTTTTCTAGTGAGAAATTTGGCAATATTTTGGCTCGGATGTCGAGCTGGTGAGTGTCTCTTCATTCGCCAATAACGTTGAGATTCGCAGCTCAGATATAAGTCGAGAAAATTATCCTCGTTCACAGCCATGTGTTCTGATATGTATGTGTGTACACGTGTATTGCCTCATAGGCCTATGCCGCCAGTGTCCTGACGCATGAGTCTAAAAGTTTTGGTCTTTTCCGGTGAGAATTTTGGCGATGTGTTAGCTCAGATGTTGAGGTGGTGAATGTCTCTTCATTCTCGAACAACGTTGAGGCTCGCAGCTCAGATATATGTCGAGAACATTATCCTCATTCGCAGCCATGTTTTCTGATGTGTATGTATGTACAGGTGTATTGCCTCATAGGCCTATGCCGCCAGTGTCCTGACGCATAAGTCTCTCAGTTTGGGTTTTTTTCCAGTGAGGAATTTGGCAATATTTTGGCTCAGATGTCGAGCTGGTGAGTGTCTCTTCATTCTCCAACAACGTTGAGGTTCGCAGCTCAGATATAAGTCGAGAAAATTATGCTCATTCGCAGCCATGTTTTCTTATGTGTATGTATGTACACGTGTATTGTCACATAGGCATATACCGCCAGTGTCCTGACACATGAGTCTCTCATTTTTTATTGTTTTTTTCTAGTGAGAATTTTGGCAATATTTTGGCTCAGATGTCGAGCTGGTGAGTGTCTCTTCATTCTCGAACAACGTTGAGGCTCGCAGCTCAGATATATGTCGAGAAAATTATGCTCATTCGCAGCCATGTTTTCTTATGTGTATGTATGTACACGTGCATTGTCACATAGGCATATACCGCCAGTGTCCTGACGCATGAGTCTCTCAGTTTGTTTTTTTTCCAGTGAGAAACTTTGCAATATTTTGGCTCAGATGTCGAGCTGGTGAGTGTCTCTTCATTCTCAAACAACGTTGAGGTTCGCAGCTCAGATATAAGTCGAGAAAATTATCCTCATTCGCAGCCATGTTTTCTGATGTGTTTGTATGTACACGTGTAGTGCCACATAGGCATATGCCGCCAGTGTGCTGACGCATGAGTCTCTCCGTTTAGGTTTGTTCCAGTGAGAAATTTGGCAATATTTTTGCTCAGATGTCGAGCTGGTGAGTGTCTCTTCATTCTGGAACAACGTTGAGGCTCGCAGCTCAGATATATGTCGAGAAAATTATGCTCATTCGCAGCCATGTTTTCGTATGTGTATGTATGTACACGTGTATTGTCACATAGGCATATACCGCCAGTGTCCTGACACATGAGTCTCTCATTTTTTTTTTTTTTTCTAGTGAGAAATTTGGCAATATTTTGGCTCAGATGTCGAGCTGGTGAGTGTCTCTTCATTCTCGAACAACGTTGAGGCTCGCAGCTCAGATATATGTCGAGAAAATGATCCTCATTCGCAGCCATGTTTTCGTATGTGTATGTATGTACACGTGTATTGCCGCATAGGCCTATGCCGCCAGTATCCTGACGCATGAGTCTCTAAGTTTGTTTTTTTCCAGTGAAAAACTTTGCAATATTTTGGCTCAGATGTCGAGCTGGTGAGTGTCTCTTCATTCTCCAACAACGTTGAGGTTCGCAGCTCAGATATAAGTCAAGAAAATTATCCTCATTCGCAGCCATGTTTTCTGATATGTATGTATGTACACGTGTATTGCCACATAAACATATGCCGCCAGTGTCCTGACACATGAGTCTCTAAGTTTTTGGTGTTTTTTCTAGTGAGAAATTTGGCAATATTTTGGCTCGGATGTCGAGCTGGTGAGTGTCTCTTCATTCGCCAACAACGTTGAGGTTCGCAGCTCAGATATAAGTCAAGAAAATTATCCTCGTTCGCAGCCATGTGTTCTGATATGTATGTGTGTACACGTGTATTGCCTCATAGGCCTATGCCGCCAGTGTCCTGACGCATGGGTCTAAAAGTTTTGGTCTTTTCCGGTGAGAATTTTGGCGATGTTTTAGCTCAGATGTTGAGGTGGTGAATGTCTCTTCATTCTCCAACAACGTTGAGGCTCGCAGCTCAGATATATGTCGAGAAAATTATGCTCATTCGCAGCCATGTTTTCTTATATGTATGTATGTACACGTGTATTGTCACATAGGCATATACCGCCAGTGTCATGACGCATGAGTCCCCCAGTTTGTTTGTTTTCCAGTGAGAAACTTTGCAATATTTTGGCTCAGATGTCGAGCTGGTGAGTGTCTCTTCATTCTCCAACAACGTTGAGGTTCGCAGCTCAGATATAAGTCGAGAAAATTATCCTCATTCGCAGCCATGTTTTCTTATGTGTATGTATGTACACGTGTATTGCCACATAGGCATATGCCGCCAGTGTCCTGACGCATGAGTCTCTCAGTTTGTTTGTTTTTCAGTGAGAAATTTTGCAATATTTTGGCTCAGATGTCGAGCTGGTGAGTGTCTCTTCATTCTCGAACAACGTTGAGGCTCGCAGCTCAGATATATGTCGAGAAAATTATGCTCATTCGCAGCCATGTTTTCTTATGTGTATGTATGTACACGTGTATTGTCACATAGGCATATACCGCCAGTGTCCTGACGCATGAGTTTCTCAGTTTGGTTTTTTTCCAGTGAGAAATTTGGCAATATTTTGGCTCGGATGTCGAGCTGGTGAGTGTCTCTTCATTATCGAACAACGTTGAGGTTCACATCTCAGATATAAGTTCATAAAATTATCCTCATTCGCAGCCATGTTTTCTTATGTTTATGCGTGTACACGTGTAGTGCCACATAGGCTTATGTCGGCAGTGTCCTGACGCATGAGTTTCTCAGTTTAGGTTTGTTCCAGTGAGAAATTTGGCAATATTTTGGCTCAGATGTCGAGCTGGCGAGTGTCTCTTCAATCTCGAACAACGTTGAGGTTCACATCTCAGATATAAGTTCATAAAATGTTCCTCATTCGCAGCCATGTTTTCTGATATGTATGTATGCACACGTGTATTGCCACATAAACATTTGCCGCCAGTGTCCTGACACAAGAGTCTCTCAGTTTTTGGTGTTTTTTTCTAGTGAGAAATTTGGCAATATTTTGGCTCGGATGTCGAGCTGGTGAGTGTCTCTTCATTCTCGAACAACGTTGAGGCTCGCAGCTCAGATATATGTCGAGAAAATTATCCTCATTCGCAGCCATGTTTTCGTATGTGTATGTATGTACACGTGTATTGCCGCATATGCCTATGCCGCCAGTATCCTGACGCATGAGTCTCTAAGTTTGTTTGTTTTCCAGTGAGAAATTTGGCAATATTTTTGCTCAGATGTCGAGCTGGTGAGTGTCTCTTCATTCTCCAACAACGTTGAGGCTCGCAGCTCAGATATATGTCGAGAAAATTATGCTCATTCGCAGCCATGTTTTCTTATATGTATGTATGTACACGTGTATTGTCACATAGGCATATACCGCCAGTGTCATGACGCATGAGTCCCCCAGTTTGTTTGTTTTCCAGTGAGAAACTTTGCAATATTTTGGCTCAGATGTCGAGCTGGTGAGTGTCTCTTCATTCTCCAACAACGTTAAGGTTCGCAGCTCAGATATAAGTCGAGAAAATTATCCTCATTCGCAGCCATGTTTTCTTATGTGTATGTATGTACACGTGTATTGCCACATAGGCATATGCCGCCAGTGTCCTGACGCATGAGTCTCTCAGTTTGTTTGTTTTTCAGTGAGAAATTTTGCAATATTTTGGCTCAGATGTCGAGCTGGTGAGTGTCTCTTCATTCTCGAACAACGTTGAGGCTCGCAGCTCAGATATATGTCGAGAAAGTTATCCTCATTCGCAGCCATGTTTTCGTATGTGTATGTATGTACACGTGTATTGCCGCATAGTCCTATGCCGCCAGGATCATGACGCAAGAGTCTCTAAGTTTGTTTGTTTTCCAGTGAGAAATTTGGCAATATTTTTGCTCAGATGTCGGGCTGGTGAGTGTCCCTTCATTCTCAAACAACGTTGAGGCTCGCAGCTCAGATATAAGTCAAGAAAATTATCCTCATTCGCAGCCATGTTTTCTGATGTGTTTGTATGTGCACGTGTAGTGCCACATAGGCATATGCCGCCAGTGTCCTGACGCATGAGTCTCACAGTTTGTTTTTTTTCAGTGAGAAATTTGGCAATATTTTGGCTCAGATGTCGAGCTGGCGAGTGTCGCTTCATTCTCGAACAACGTTGAGGTTCACATCTCAGATATAAGTTGATAAAATTATCCTCATTCGCAGCCATGTTTTCTTATGTTTATGCGTGTACACGTGTAGTGCCACATAGGCTTATGTCGGCAGTGTCCTGACGCATGAGTTTCTCAGTTTAGGTTTGTTCCAGTGAGGAATTTGGCAATATTTTCTCTCAGATGTCGAGCTGGCGAGTGTCTCTTCAATCTCGAACAACGTTGAGGTTCACATCTCAGATATAAGTTCATAAAATTTTCCTCATTCGCAGCCATGTTTTCTGATATGTATGTATGTACACGTGTATTGCCACATAAACATTTGCCGCCAGTGTCCTGACACAAGAGTCTCTCAGTTTTTTGTGTTTTTTTTCTAGTGAGAAATTTGGCAATATTTTGGCTCGGATGTCGAGCTGGTGAGTGTCTCTTTATTCTCGAACAACGTTGAGGCTCGCAGCTCAGATATATGTCGAGAAAATTATCCTCATTCGCAGCCATGTTTTCGTATGTGTATGTATGTACACGTGTATTGTCACATAGGCATATCCCGCCAGTGTCCTGACGCATGAGTCTCTCAGTTTAGGTTTGTTCCAGTGAGAAATTTGGCAATATTTTGGCTCAGATGTCGAGCTGGTGAGTGTCTCTTTATTCTCGAACAACGTTGAGGCTCGCAGCTCAGATATATGTCGAGAAAATTATCCTCATTCGCAGCCATGTTTTCGTATGTGTATGTATGTACACGTGTATTGTCACATAGGCATATCCCGCCAGTGTCCTGACGCATGAGTCTCTCAGTTTAGGTTTGTTCCAGTGAGAAATTTGGCAATATTTTGGCTCAGATGTCGAGCTGGTGAGTGTCTCTTCATTCGCCAACAACGTTGAGGTTCGCAGCTCAGATATAAGTCGAGAAAATTATCCTCATTCGCAGCCATGTGTTCTGATATGTATGTGTGTACACGTGTATTGCCTCATAGGCCTATGCCGCCAGTGTCCTGACGCATGAGTCTCAAAGTTTTGGTCTCTTCCGGTGAGAATTTTGGCGATGTGTTAGCTCAGATGTTGAGGTGGTGAATGTCTCTTCATTCTCGAACAACGTTGAGGCTCGCAGCTCAGATATATGTCGAGAAAATTAAGCTCATTCGCAGCCATGTTTTCTTATGTGTATGTATGTACACGTGTATTGTCACATAGGCATATACCGCCAGTGTCCTGACGCATGAGTCTCTCAGTTTGGTTTTTTTCCAGTGAGAAATTTGGCAATATTTTGGCTCGGATGTCGAGCTGGTGAGTGTCTCTTCATTATCGAACAACGTTGAGGCTCGCAGCTCAGATATATGTCGAGAAAATTGTCCTCATTCCCAGCCATGTTTTCTTATGTGTATGGATGTACACGTGTATTGCCTCATAGGCCTATGCCGCCAGTGTCCTGACGCATGAGTCTCACAGTTTGTTTTTTTTCAGTGAGAAATTTGGCAATATTTTGGCTCAGATGTCGAGCTGGCGAGTGTCGCTTCATTCTCGAACAACGTTGAGGTTCACATCTCGGATATAAGTTGATAAAATTATCCTCATTCGCAGCCATGTTTTCTTATGTTTATGCGTGTACACGTGTAGTGCCACATAGGCTTATGTCGGCAGTGTCCTGACGCATGAGTTTCTCAGTTTAGGTTTGTTCCAGTGAGAAATTTGGCAATATTTTGGCTCAGATGTCGAGCTGGCGAGTGTCTCTTCAATCTTGAACAACGTTGAGGTTCACATCTCAGATATAAGTTCATAAAATTGTCCTCATTCGCAGCCATGTTTTCTGATATGTATGTATGTACACGTGTATTGCCACATAAACATTTGCCGCCAGTGTCCTGACACAAGAGTCTCTCAGTTTTTTGTGTTTTTTTTCTAGTGAGAAATTTGGCAATATTTTGGCTCGGATGTCGAGCTGGTGAGTGTCTCTTTATTCTCGAACAACGTTGAGGTTCACATCTCAGATATAAGTTCATCAAATTATCCTCATTCGCAGCCATGTTTTCTTATGTTTATGCGTGTACGCGAGTAGTGCCATATAGGCTTATGTCGCCAGTGTCCTGACGCATGAGTCTCTCAGTTTAGGTTTGTTCCAGTGAGAAATTTGGCAATATTTTGGCTCAGATGTCGAGCCGGTGAGTGTCTCTTCATTCTCGAACAACGTTGAGGATCGCAGCTCAGATATATGTCGCGAAAATTATCCTCATTCGCAGCCATGTTTTCTTATGTGTATGTATGTACACGTGTATTGCCGCATAGGCCTATGCCGCCAGTATCCTGACGCATGAGTCTCTAAGTTTGTTTGTTTTCCAGTGAGAAATTTGGCAATATTTTTGCTCAGATGTCGAGCTGGTGAGTGTCCCTTCATTCTAAAACAACGTTGAGGCTCGCAGCTCAGATATAAGTCGAAACAATTATCCTCATTCGCAGCCATGTTTTCTTATGTGTATGTATGTACACGTGTATTGCCGCATAGGCCTATGCCGCCAGTGTCCTGACGCATGAGTCTCAAAGTTTTGGTCTCTTCCGGTGAGAATTTTGGCGATGTGTTAGCTCAGATGTTGAGGTGGTGAATGTCTCTTCATTTTCGAACAACGTTGAGGTTCGCAGCTCAGATATATGTTGACAACATTATCCTCATTGGCAGCCATGTTTTCTGATGTGTATGGATGTACACGTGTATTGCCTCATAGGCCTATGCCGCCAGTGTCCTGACGCATGAGTCTCACAGTTTGTTTTTTTTCAGTGAGAAATTTGGCAATATTTTGGCTCAGATGTCGAGCTGGCGAGTGTCTCTTTAGTCTCGAACAAAGTTGAGGTTCACATCTCAGATATAAGTTCATAAAATTATCCTCATTCGCAGCCATGTTTTCTTATGTTTATGCGTGTACACGTGTAGTGCCACATAGGCTTATGTCGGCAGTGTCCTGACGCATGAGTTTCTCAGTTTAGGTTTGTTCCAGAGAGAAATTTGGCAATATTTTGGCTCAGATGTCGAGCTGGTGAGTGTCTCTTCATTCTCGAACAACGTTGAGGCTCGCAGCTCATATATATGTCGAGAAAATTGTCCTCATTCGCAGCCATGTTTTCTTATGTGTATGGATGTACACGTGTATTGGCTCATAGGCCTATGCCGCCAGTGTCCTGACGCATGAGTCTCACAGTTTTGTTTTTTTTAAGTGAGAAATTTGGCAATATTTTGGCTCAGATGTCGAGCTTGCGAGTGTCTCTTCATTCTCGAACAACGTTGAGGTTCGCATCTTAGATATAAGTTCATAAAATTATCCTCATTCGCAGCCATGTTTTCTTATGTTTATGTATGTACACATGTATTACCGCGTAGGCGTATGCCGCCAGTGTCCTGACGCATGAGTCTCACAGTTTGGGTTTTTTTCCAGTGAAAAATTTGGCAATATTTTGGCTCAGATGTCGAGCTGGTTATTGTCTCTTCATTCTCGAACAACGTTGAGGTTCGCATCTCAGATATAAGTTCATAAAATTATCCTCATTCGCAGCCATGTTTTCTTATGTTTATGCGTGTACACTTGTATTGCCGCATAGGCTTATGTCGCCAGTGTTCAGAAGCATGAGTCCCACAGTTTGTTTGTTTTTCCAGTGAGAAATTTGGCAATATTTTTGCTCAGATGTCGAGCTGGGGAGTGTCTCTTCATTCTCGAACAACGTTGAGGCTCGCAGGTCAGATATAAGTCGAGAAAATTATCCTCATTCGCAGACATGTTTACTTCTGTTTATGTATGTTCACGTGTATTGCCTCATAGGCCTATGCCGCCAGTGTCCTCACGCATGAGTCTCTCAGTTTGGTTTTTTTCCAGTGAGAAATTTTGCAATATTTTGGCTCAGATGTCGAGCTGGTGAGTGTCTCTTCATTCTCCAACAACGTTGTGGTTCGCAGCTCAGATATAAGTCGAGAAAATTATCCTCATTCGCAGCCATGTTTTCTGATGTGTATGTATGTACACGTGTATTGGCTAGTAGGCCTATGCCGCCAGTGTCCTGACGCATGAGTCTCACAGTTTTGTTTTTTTTCAGTGAGAAATTTGGCAATATTTTGGCTCAGATGTCGAGCTTGCGAGTGTCTCTTCATTCTCGAACAACGTTGAGGTTCGCATCTTAGATATAAGTTCATAAAATTATCCTCATTCGCAGCCATGTTTTCTTATGTTTATGCGTGTACACGTGTATTGCCGCATAGGCTTATGTCGCCAGTGTCCAGAAGCATGAGTCTCACAGTTTGTTTGTTTTTCCAGTGAGAAATTTGGCAATATTGTGGCTCGGATGTCGAGCTGGTAAGTGTCTCTTCATTCTCGAACAACGTTGAGGCTCGCAGCTCAGATATAAGTCGAGAAAATTATCCTCATTCGCAGCCATGTTTTCTTATGTTTATGTATGTACACATGTATTACCGCGTAGGCGTATGCCGCCAGTGTCCTGACGCATGAGTCTCACAGTTTGGGTTTTTTTCCAGTGAGAAATTTGGCAATATTTTGGCTCAGATGTCGAGCTGGTTATTGTCTCTTCATTCTCGAACAACGTTGAGGTTCGCATCTCAGATATAAGTTCATAAAATTATCCTCATTCGCAGCCATGTTTTCTGATGTTTATGCGTGTACACGTGTATTGCCGCATAGGCTTATGTCGCCAGTGTTCAGAAGCATGAGTCCCACAGTTTGTTTGTTTTTCCAGTGAGAAATTTGGCAATATTTTGGCTCAGATGTCGAGCTGGTTATTGTCTCTTCATTCTCGAACAACGTTGAGGTTCGCATCTCAGATATAAGTTCATAAAATTATCCTCATTCGCAGCCATGTTTTCTTATGTTTATGCGTGTACACGTGTATTGCCGCATAGGCTTATGTCGCCAGTGTTCAGAAGCATGAGTCCCACAGTTTGTTTGTTTTTACAGTGAGAAATTTGGCAATATTTTGGCTCGGATGTCGAGCTGGTGAGTGTCTCTTTATTGTCGAACAACGTTGAGGATCGCAGCTCAGATATATGTCGACAAAATTATCCTCATTTGTAGCCATGTTTTCTTATGTGTATGTATGTACACGTGTATTGCCTCATAGGCCTATGCCGCCAGTGTCCTGACGCATGAGTCTCAAAGTTTTGGTCTCTTCTGGTGAGAATTTTGGCGATGTGTTAGCTCAGATGTGGAGGTGGTGAATATCTCTTCATTCTCGAACAACGTTGAGGTTCGCAGCTCAGATATGTGTCGAGAACATTATCCTCATTCGAAGCCATGTTTTCTGATGTGTATGTATGTACACGTGTATTGCCACATAGGCCTATGTCGCCAGTATACTGACGCATGAGTCTCTCGGTTTGTTTGTTTTTCCCGTGAGAAATTTGGCAATATATTGGCTCGGATGTCGAGCTGGTGAGTGTCTCTTCATTCTCGAACTACGTTGAGGTTCGCAGCTCAGATATAAGTTCATAAAATTATCCTCATTCGCAGCCATGTTTTATTATGTGCGTGCGTGTACACGTGTATTGGCTCATAGGCCTATGCCACCAGTGTCCTGACGCATGAGTCTCTCAGTTTAGGTTTGTTGCAGTGAGCAATTTGGCAATATTTTGGCTCAGATGTCGAGCTGGTGAGTGTCCCTTCATTCTCGAACAACGTTGAGGTTCGCAGCTCAGATATATGTCGTCAACATTGTCCTCATTCGCAGCCATGTTTTCTTATGTGTATGTATGTACACGTGTATTGCCACATAGGCCTATGCCGCCAGTAAACTGACGCATGAGTCTCTCAGTTTGTTTGTTTTTCCAGTGAGAAATTTGGCAATATTTTGGCTCGGATGTTGAGCTGGTGAGTGTCTCTTCATTCTCGAACAACGTTGAGGCTCGCAGCTCAGATATATGTCGAGAAAATGGTCCTCATTCGCAGCCATGTTTTCTTATGTGTATGTATGTACACGTGTATTGGCTCATAGGCCTATGCCACCAGTGTCCTGACGCATGAGTCTCTCAGTTTAGGTTTGTTGCAGTGAGCAATTTGGCAATATTTTGGCTCAGATGTCGAGCTGGTGAGTGTCCCTTCATTCTCGAACAACGTTGAGGTTCGCAGCTCAGATATATGTCGTCAACATTGTCCTCATTCGAAGCCATGTTTTCTGATGTGTATGTATGTACACGTGTATTGCCACATAGGCCTATGCCGCCAGTATACTGACGCATGAGTCTCTCAGTTTGTTTGTTTTTCCCGTGAGAAATTTGGCAATATTTTGGCTCGGATGTCGAGCTGGTGAGTGTCTCTTCATTCTCGAACTACGTTGAGGTTCGCAGCTCAGATATAAGTTCATAACATTATCCTCATTCGCAGCCATGTTTTATTATGTGCGTGCGTGTACACGTGTATTGCCGCACAGGCCTATGCCGCCAGTGTCCTGACGCATGAGTCTCAAAGTTTTGGTCTCTTCTGGTGAGAATTTTGGAGATGTATTAGCTCAGATGTGGAGGTGGTGAATGTCTCTTTATTCTCGAACAACGTTGATGTTCGCAGCTCAGATATGTATCGAGAACATTATCCTCATTCGAAGCCATGTTTTCTGATGTGTATGTATGTACACGTGTATTGCCACATAGGCCTATGCCGCCAGTAAACTGACGCATGAGTCTCTCAGTTTGTTTGTTTTTCCAGTAGGAAATTTGGCAATATTTTGGCTCGGATGTTGAGATGGTGAGTGTCTCTTCATTCTCGAACAACGTTGAGGCTCGCAGCTCAGATATATGTCGATAAAATGGTCCTCATTCGCAGCCATGTTTTCTTATGTGTATGGATGTACACGTGTATTGGCTCATAGGCCTATGCCGCCAGTGTCCTGACGCATGAGTCTCTCAGTTTAGGTTTGTTCCAGTGAACAATTTGGCAATATTTTGGCTCAGATGTCGAGCTGGTGAGTGTCCCTTCATTCTCGAACAACGTTGAGGTTCGCAGCTCAGATATATGTCGTCAACATTGTCCTCATTCGCAGCCATGTTTTATTATGTGTATGTATGTACACGTGTATTGCCTCATAGGCCTATGCCGCCAGTGTCCTGACGCATGAGTCTCTCAGTTTAGGTTTGTTCCAGTGAGAACATTTGGCAATATTTTGGCTCAGATGTCGAGCTGATGAGTGTCTCTTCATTCTCGAACAACGTTGAGGTTCGCAGCTCATATATATGTTGAGAACATTATCCTCATTCGCAGCCATGTTTGCTGATGTGTATGTATGTACACGTGTATTGCCACATAGGCCTATGCCGCCAGTATCCTGACGCATGAGTCTCTCAGTTTGGGTTTTTTCCAGTGAGAAATTTGGCAATATTTTGGCTCGGATGTCGAGCTGGTGAGTGTCTCTTTATTGTCGAACAACGTTGAGGATCGCAGCTCAGATATATGTCGACAAAATTATCCTCATTCGCAGCCATGTTTTCTTATGTTTATGTATGTAAACGTGTATTGCCTCATAGGCCTATGCCGCCAGTGTCCTGACGCATGAGTCTCAAAGTTTTGGTCTCTTCTGGTGAGAATTTTGGCGATGTGTTAGCTCAGATGTGGAGGTGGTGAATGTCTCTTCATTCTCGAACAACGTTGAGGTTCGCAGCTCAGATATGTGTCGAGAACATTATCCTCATTCGAAGCCATGTTTTCTGATGTGTATGTATGTACACGTGTATTGCCACATAGGCCTATGCCGCCAGTATACTGACGCATGAGTCTCTCAGTTTGTTTGTTTTTCCAGTGAGAAATTTGGCAATATTTTGGCTCGAATGTTGAGCTGGTTAGTGTCTCTTCATTCTCGAACAACGTTGAGGCTCGCAGTTCAGATATATGTCCAGAAAATGGTACTCATTCGCAGCCATGTTTTGTTATGTGTATGGATGTACACGTGTATTGATTCATAGGCCTATGCCGCCAGTGTCCTCACGCATGAGTCTCTCAGTTTAGGTTTGTTCCAGTGAACAATTTGGCAATATTTTGGCTCAGATGTCGAGCTGGTGAGTGTCCCTTCATTCTCGAACAACGTTGAGGTTCGCAGCTCAGATATATGTCGTCAACATTGTCCTCATTCGCAGCCATGTTTTATTATGTGTATGTATGTACACGTGTATTGCCTCATAGGCCTATGCCGCCAGTGTCCTGACGCATGAGTCTCTCAGTTTAGGTTTGTTCCAGTGAGAACATTTGGCAATATTTTAGCTCAGATGTCGAGCTGATGAGTGTCTCTTCATTCTCGAACAACGTTGAGGTTCGCAGCTCATATATATGTTGAGAACATTATCCTCATTCGCAGCCATGTTTGCTGATGTGTATGTATGTACACGTGTATTGCCACATAGGCCTATGCCGCCAGTATCCTGACGCATGAGTCTCTCAGTTTGGGTTTTTTCCAGTGAGAAATTTGGCAATATTTTGGCTCGGATGTCGAGCTGGTGAGTGTCTCTTTATTGTCGAACAACGTTGAGGATCGCAGCTCAGATATATGTCGACAAAATTATCCTCATTCGCAGCCATGTTTTCTTATGTTTATGTATGTAAACGTGTATTGCCTCATAGGCCTATGCCGCCAGTGTCCTGACGCATGAGTCTCAAAGTTTTGGTCTCTTCTGGTGAGAATTTTGGCGATGTGTTAGCTCAGATGTGGAGGTGGTGAATGTCTCTTCATTCTCGAACAACGTTGAGGTTCGCAGCTCAGATATGTGTCGAGAACATTATCCTCATTCGAAGCCATGTTTTCTGATGTGTATGTATGTACACGTGTATTGCCACATAGGCCTATGCCGCCAGTATACTGACGCATGAGTCTCTCAGTTTGTTTGTTTTTCCAGTGAGAAATTTGGCAATATTTTGGCTCGAATGTTGAGCTGGTTAGTGTCTCTTCATTCTCGAACAACGTTGAGGCTCGCAGTTCAGATATATGTCCAGAAAATGGTACTCATTCGCAGCAATGTTTTGTTATGTGTATGGATGTACACGTGTATTGATTCATAGGCCTATGCCGCCAGTGTCCTGACGCATGAGTCTCACAGTTTTGTTTTTTTCCAGTGAGAAATTTGGAAATATTTTGGCTCAGATGTCGAGCTGGCGAGTGTCTCTTCATTCTCGAACTACGTTGAGGTTCGCAGCTCAGATATAAGTTCATAAAATTATCCTCATTCGCAGCCATGTTTTCTTATGTGCGTGCGTGTACACGTGTATTGCCGCATAGGCCTATGCCGCCAGTGTCCTGACGCATGAGTCTCAAAGTGTTGGTCTCTTCCGGTGAGAATTGTTGGCGATATGTTAGCTCAGATGTGGAGGTGGTGAATGTTTCTTCATTCTCCAACAACGTTGAGGTTCGCAGCTCAGATATATGTCGAGAAAAACATCCTCATTCGAAGCCATGTTTTCTGATGTGTATGTATGTACACGTGTATTGCCACATAGGCCTATGCCGCCAGTAAACTGACGCATGAGTCTCTCAGTTTGTTTGTTTTTCCAGTGAGAAATTTGGCAATATTTTGGCTCGGATGTTGAGCTGGTGAGTGTCTCTTCATTCTCGAACAACGTTGAGGCTCGCAGCTCAGATATATGTCGAGAAAATGGTCCTCATTCGCAGCCATGTTTTCTTATGTGTATGGATGTACACGTGTATTGGCTCATAGGCCTATGCCGCCAGTGTCCTGACGCATGAGTCTCTCAGTTTAGGTTTGTTCCAGTGAGCAATTTGGCAATATTTTGGCTCAGATGTCGAGCTGGTGAGTGTCCCTTCATTCTCGAACAACGTTGAGGTTCGCAGCTCAGATATATGTCGTGAAAATTGTCCTCATTCGCAGCCATGTTTTCTTATGTGTATGTATGTACACGTGTAATGCCTCAGAGGCCTATGCCGCCAGTGTCCTGACGCATGAGTCTCAAAGTTTTGGTCTCTTCTGGTGAGAATTTTGGCGATATGTTAGCTCAGATGGCGAGCTGGTGAGTGTCCCTTCATTCTCGAACAACGTTGAGGTTCGCAGCTCAGATATATGCCGTGAAAATTGTCCTCATTCGCAGCCATGTTTTCTTATGTGTTTGTATGTACACGTATATTGCCTCATAGGCCTATGCCGCCCGTGTCCTGACGTATGAGTCTCACAGTTTGGGTTTTTTCCAGTGAGAAATTTGGAAATATTTTGGCTCAGATGTCGAGCAGGCGAGTGTCTCTTCATTCTCAAACAACGTTGAGGTTCGCAGCTCAGATATAAGTTCATCAAATTATCCTCATTCGCAGCCATGTTTTCTGATGTGTTTGTATGTACACGTGTATTGCCACTTAGGCATATGCCGCCAGTGTCCTGACGCATGAGTCTCTCAGTTTGGGTTTTTTCCAGTGAGAAATTTGGCAATATTTTGGCTCGGATGTCGAGCTGGTGAGTGTCTCTTTATTGTCGAACAACGTTGAGGATCGCAGCTCAGATATATGTCGACAAAATTATCCTCATTTGTAGCCATGTTTTCTTATGTGTATGTATGTACACGTGTATTGCCTCATAGGCCTATGCCGCCAGTGTCCTGACGCATGAGTCTCAAAGTTTTGGTCTCTTCTGGTGAGAATTTTGGCGATGTGTTAGCTCAGATGTGGAGCTGGTTAGTGTCTCTTTATTGTCGAACAACGTTGAGGCTCGCAGCTCAGATATATGTCGAGAAAATGGTACTCATTCGCAGCCATGTTTTGATATGTGTATGGATGTACACGTGTATTGATTCATAGGCCTATGCCGCCAGTGTCCTGACGCATGAGTCTCACAGTTTTGTTTTTTTCCAGTGAGAAATTTGGCAATATTTTGGCTCAGATGTCGAGCTGGTGAGTGTCTCTTCATTCTCGAACTACGTTGAGGTTCGCAGCTCAGATATAAGTTCATAAAATTATCCTCATTCGCAGCCATGTTTTATTATGTGCGTGCGTGTACACGTGTATTGCCGCACAGGCCTATGCCGCCAGTGTCCTGACGCATGAGTCTCAAAGTTTTGGTCTCTTCTGGTGAGAATTTTGGCGATGTGTTAGCTCAGATGTGGAGGTGGTGAATGTCTCTTCATTATCGAACAACGTTGAGGTTCGCAGCTCAGATATGTGTCGAGAACATTATCCTCATTCGAAGCCAGGTTTTCTGATGTGTATGTATGTACACGTGTATTGCCACATAGGCCTATGCCGCCGGTATCCTGAGGCATGAGTCTCTCAGTTTGGGTTTTTTCCAGTGAGAAATTTGGCAATATTTTGGCTCAGATGTCGAGCTGGTGAGTGTCTCTTCATTGTCGAACAACGTTGAGGATCGCAGCTCAGATATATGTCGACAAAATTATCCTCATTCGTAGCCATGTTTTCTTGTGTGTATGTATGTACACGTGTATTGCCTCACAGGCCTACGCCGCCAGTGTCCTGACGCATGAGTCTCAAAGTTTTGGTCTCTTCTGGTGAGAATTTTGGCGATGTATTAGCTCAGATGTGGAGGTGGTGAATGTCTCTTTATTCTCGAACAACGTTGATGTTCGCAGCTCAGATATGTATCGAGAACATTATCCTCATTCGAAGCCATGTTTTCTGATGTGTATGTATGTACACGTGTATTGCCACATAGGCCTATGCCGCCAGTAAACTGACGCATGAGTCTCTCAGTTTGTTTGTTTTTCCAGTGAGAAATTTGGCAATATTTTGGCTCGGATGTTGAGCTGGTGAGTGTCTCTTCATTCTCGAACAACGTTGAGGCTCGCAGCTCAGATATATGTCGAGAAAATGGTCCTCATTCGCAGCCATGTTTTCTTATGTGTATGGATGTACACGTGTATTGGCTCATAGGCCTATGCCGCCAGTGTCCTGACGCAAGAATCTCTCAGTTTAGGTCTGTTCCAGTGAGCAATTTGGCAATATTTTGGCTCAGATGTCGAGCTGGTGAGTGTCCCTTCATTCTCGAACAACGTTGAGGTTCGCAGCTCAGATATATGTCGTGAAAATTGTCCTCATTTGCAGCCATGTTTTCTTATGTGTATGTATGTACACGTGTATTGCCTCAGAGGCCTATGCCGCCAGTGTCCTGACGCATGAATCTCTCAGTTTAGGTCTGTTCCAGTGAGCAATTTGGCAATATTTTGGCTCAGATGTCGAGCTGGTGAGTGTCCCTTCATTCTCGAACAACGTTGAGGTTCGCAGCTCAGATATATGTCGTGAAAATTGTCCTCATTTGCAGCCATGTTTTCTTATGTGTATGTATGTACACGTGTATTGCCTCAGAGGCCTATGCCGCCAGTGTCCTGACGCATGAGTCTCAAAGTTTTGGTCTCTTCTGGTGAGAATCTTGGCGATATGTTAGCTCAGATGTGGAGGTGGTGAATGTCTCTTCATTCTCGAACAACGTTGAGGTTCGCAGCTCAGATATATGTTGAGAACATTATCCTCATTCGCAGCCATGTTTTCTGATGTGTATGTACGTACACGTGTATTGCCACATAGGCCTATGCCGCCAGTATCCTGACGCATGAGTCTCTCAGTTTGGGTTTTTTCCAGTGAGAAATTTGGCAATATTTTGGCTCGGATGTCGAGCTGGTGAGTGTCTCTTTATTGTCGAACAACGTTGAGGATCGCAGCTCAGATATATGTCGACAAAATTATCTTCATTCGTAGCCATGTTTTCTTATGTGTATGTATGTACACGTGTATTGCCTCACAGGCCTACGCCGCCAGTGTCCTGACGCATGAATCTCAAAGTTTTGGTCTCTTCTGGTGAGAATTTTGGCGATGTGTTAGGTCAGATGTGGAGGTGGTGAATGTCTCTTCATTCTCGAACAACGTTGAGGTTCGCAGCTCAGATATGTGTCGAGAACATTATCCTCATTCGAAGCCATGTTTTCTGATGTGTATGTATGTACACGTGTATTGCCACATAGGCCTATGCCGCCAGTATACTGACGCATGAGTCTCTCAGTTTGTTTGTTTTTCTAGTGAGAAATTTGGCAATATTTTGGCTCGGATGTTGAGCTGGTGAGTGTCTCTTCATTCTCGAACAACGTTGAGGCTCGCAGCTCAGATATATGTCGAGAAAATGGTCCTCATTCGCAGGCATGTTTTCTTATGTGTATGGATGTACACGTGTATTGATTCATAGGCCTATGCCGCCAGTGTCCTGACGCATGAGTCTCACAGTTTTGTTTTTTTCCAGTGAGAAATTTGGCAATATTTTGGCTCAGATGTCGAGCTGGTGAGTGTCTCTTCATTCTCGAACTACGTTGAGGTTCGCAGCTCAGATATAAGTTCATAAAATTATCCTCATTCGCAGCCATGTTTTATTATGTGCGTGCGTGTACACGTGTATTGCCGCACAGGCCTATGCCACCAGTGTCCTGACGCATGAGTCTCAAAGTTTTGGTCTCTTCTGGTGAGAATTTTGGCGATGTGTTAGCTCAGATGTGGAGGTGGTGAATGTCTCTTCATTATCGAACAACGTTGAGGTTCGCAGCTCAGATATGTGTCGAGAACATTATCCTCATTCGAAGCCAGGTTTTCTGATGTGTATGTATGTACACGTGTATTGCCACATAGGCCTATGCCGCCGGTATCCTGAGGCATGAGTCTCTCAGTTTGGGTTTTTTCCAGTGAGAAATTTGGCAATATTTTGGCTCAGATGTCGAGCTGGTGAGTGTCTCTTCATTGTCGAACAACGTTGAGGATCGCAGCTCAGATATATGTCGACAAAATTATTCTCATTCGTAGCCATGTTTTCTTGTGTGTATGTATGTACACGTGTATTGCCTCATAGGCCTATGCCGCCAGTGTCCTGACGCATGAGTCTCAAAGTTTTGGTCTCTTCTGGTAAGAATTTTGGCGATGTGTTAGCTCAGATGTGGAGATGGTGAATGTCTCTTCATTCTCGAACAACGTTGAGGTTCGCAGCTCAGATATGTGTCGAGAACATTATCCTCATTCGAAGCCATGATTTCTGATGTGTATGTATGCACACGTGTATTGCCACATAGGCCTATGCCGCCAGTATACTGACGCATGAGTCTCTCAGTTTGTTTGTTTTTCCAGTGAGAAATTTGGCAATATTTTGGATCGGATGTTGAGCTTGTAAGTGTCTCTTCATTCTCGAACAACGTTGAGGCTCGCAGCTCAGATATATGTCGAGAAAATGGTCCTCATTCGCAGCCATGTGTTCTTATGTGCATGCGTTTACACGTGTATTGCCGCATAGGCCTCTGCCGCCAGTGTCCTGACGCATGAGTCTCAAAGTTTTGGTCTCTTCCGGTGAGAATTGTTGGCGATATGTTAGCTCAGATGTGGAGGTGGTGAATGTCTCTTCATTCTCCAACAACGTTGAGGTTCGCAGCTCAGATATATGTCGAGAAAAATATCCTCA
The DNA here is from genome assembly GCA_037893245.1 of Crossaster papposus. NCBI lineage: Eukaryota > Metazoa > Echinodermata > Asteroidea > Velatida > Solasteridae > Crossaster > Crossaster papposus. Next base: position 2,507,337 of record JBAIAA010000009.1, on the reverse strand, counting down.
TTCGCAGCCATGTTTTCTGATGTGTTTGTATGTACACGTGTAGTGCCACATAGGCATATGCCGCCAGTGTCCTGACGCATGAGTCTCTCAGTTTAGGTTTGTTCCCGTGAGAAATTTGGCAATATTGTGGCTCAGATGTCGAGCTGGTGAGTGTCTCTTCATTCTCGAACAACGTTGAGGTTCGCAGCTCAGATATATGTCGAGAACATTATCCTCATTCGCAGTCATGTTTTCTGATGTGTATGTATGTACACGTGTATTGCCACATAGGCCTATGCCGCCAGTATCCTGACGCATGAGTCTCTCAGTTTGGGTTTTTTCCAGTGAGAAATTTGGCAATGTTTTGGCTCGGATGTCGAGCTGGTGAGTTTCACTTCATTCTCGAACAACGTTGAAGTTCGCATCTCAGATATAAGTTCATAAAAGTATCCTCATTCGCAGCCATGTTTTCTTATGTTTATGCGTATACACGTGTATTGCCGCATAGGCTTATGTCGCCAGTGTCCTGAAGCATGAGTCTCACAGTTTGTTTTTTTTCCAGTGAGAAATTTGGCAATATGTTGGCTCGGATGTCGAGCTGATGAGTGTCTCTTCATTCTCGAACAACGTTGAGGTTCGCAGCTCAGATATATGTCGAGAACATTATCCTCATTCGCAGCCATGTTTCTTATGTGTATGTATGTACACGTGTATTGCCTCACAGGTCTACGCCGCCAGTGTCCTGACGCATGAGTCTCAAAGTTTTGGTTTCTTCCGGTGAGAATTGTTGGCGATATGTTAGCTCAGATGTGGAGGTGGTGAATGTCTCTTCATTCTCCAACAACGTTGAGGTTCGCAGCTCAGATATATGTCGAGAAAAATATCCTCATTCGCAGCCATGTTTTCTGATGTGTTTGTATGTACACGTGTAGTGCCACATATGCATATGCCGCCAGTGTCCTGACGCATGAGTCTCTCAGTTTAGGTTTGTTCCCGTGAGAAATTTGGCAATATTTTGGCTCGCATGTCGAGCTGGTGAGTGTCTCTTCATTTTCGAACTACGTTGAGGTTCGCAGCTCAGATATAAGTTCATAAAATTATCCTCATTCGCAGCCATGTTTTCTTATGTGCGTGCGTATACACGTGTATTGCCGCATAGGCCTATGCCGCCAGTGTCCTGACGCATGAGTCTCAAAGTTTTGGTCTCTTCTGGTGAGAATTTTGGCGATGTATTAGCTCAGATGTGGAGGTGGTGAATGTCTCTTCATTCTCGAACAACGTTGATGTTCGCAGCTCAGATATGTATCGAGAACATTATCCTCATTCGAAGCCATGTTTTCTGATGTGTATGTATGTACACGTGTATTGCCACATAGGCCTATGCCGCCAGTATACTGACGCATGAGTCTCTCAGTTTGTTTGTTTTTCCAGTGAGAAATTTGGCAATATTTTGGCTCGGATGTTGAGCTGGTGAGTGTCTCTTCATTCTCGAACAACGTTGAGGCTCGCAGCTCAGATATATGTCGGGAAAATGGTCCTCATTCGCAGCCATGTTTTCTTATGTGTATGGATGTACACGTGTATTGATTCATAGGCATATGCCGCCAGTGTCCTGACGCATGAGTCTCACAGTTTTGTTTTTTTCCAGTGAGAAATTTTCAAATATTTTGGCTCAGATGTCCAGCGGGCGAGTGTCTCTTCATTCTCGAACTACGTTGAGGTTCGCAGCTCAGATATAAGTTCATAAAATTATCCTCATTCGCAGCCATGTTTTCTTATGTGCGTGCGTGTACACGTGTATTGCCGCATAGGCCTATGCCGCCAGTGTCCTGACGCATGAGTCTCAAAGTTTTGGTCTCTTCCGGTGAGAATTGTTGGCGATATGTTAGCTCAGATGTGGAGGTGGTGAATGTCTCTTCATTCTCCAACAACGTTGAGGTTCGCAGCTTAGATATATGTCGAGAACATTATCCTCATTCGCAGCCATGTTTTCTGATGTGTATGTATGTACACGTGTATTGCGACATAGGCCTATGCCGCCAGTATCCTGACGCATGAGTCTCTCAGTTTGGGTTTTTTCCAGTGAGAAATTTGGCAATATTTTGGCTCGGATGTCGAGCTGGTGAGTGTCTCTTCATTGTCGAACAACGTTGAGGATTGCAGCTCAGATATATGTTGACAAAATTATCCTCATTCGTAGCCATGTTTTCTTATGTGTATGTATGTACACGTGTATTGCCTCATAGGCCTATGCCATCAGTGTCCTGACGCATGAGTCTCAAAGTTTTGGTCTCTTCTGGTGAGAATTTTGGCGATGTGTTATCTCAGATGTGGAGGTGGTGAATGTCTCTTCATTATCCAACAACGTTGAGGTTCGCAGCTCAGATATGTGTCGAGAACATTATCCTCATTCGAAGCCATGTTTTCTGATGTGTATGTATGTACACGTGTATTGCCACATAGGCCTATGCCGCCAGTATACTGACGCATGAGTCTCTCAGTTTGTTTATATTTCAAGTGAGAAATTTGGCAATATTTTGGGTCAGATGTCGAGCTGGTGAGTGTCTTTTCATTATCGAACAACGTTGAGGTTCGCAGCTCAGATATATGTCGAGAACATTATCCTCATTCGCAGCCATGTTTTCTGATGTGTATGTATGTATGTACACGTGTATTGCCACATAGGCCTATGCCGGCAGTATCCTGACGCATGAGTCTCTCAGTTTGTTTTTTTTCAGTGAGAAATTTGGCAATGTTTTGGCTCGGATGTCGAGCTGGTGAGTGTCTCTTCATTCTCGAACAACGTTGAGGTTCGCATCTCAGATATAAGTTCATAACATTATCCTCATTCGCAGCCATGTTTTCTTATGTGCGTGCGTTTACACGTGTATTGCCGCATAGGTCTATGCCGCCAGTGTCCTGACGCATGAGTCTCAAAGTTTTGGTCTCTTCCGGTGAGAATTGTTGGCGATATGTTAGCTCAGATGTGGAGGTGGTGAATGTCTCTTCATTCTCGAACAACGTTGAGGTTCGCAGCTCAGATATATGTCGAGAAAAATATCCTCATTCGCAGCCATGTTTTCTGATGTGTTTGTATGTACACGTGTAGTGCCACATAGGCCTATGCCGCCAGTATACTGACGCATGAGTCTCTCAGTTTGTTTGTTTTTCCAGTGAGAAATTTGGCAATATTTTGGCTCAGATGTCGAGCTGGTGAGTGTCTCTTCATTGTCGAACAACGTTGAGGATCGCAGCTCAGATATATGTCGACAAAATTATCCTCATTCGTAGCCATGTTTTCTTATGTGTATGTATGTACACGTGTATTGCCTCATAGGCCTATGCCATCAGTGTCCTGACGCATGAGTCTCAACGTTTTGGTCTCTTCTGGTGAGAATTTTGGCGATGTGTTAGCTCAGATGTGGAGGTGGTGAATGTCTCTTCATTCTCGAACAACGTTGAGGTTCGCAGCTCAGATATGTGTCGAGAACATTATCCTCATTCGAAGCCATGTTTTCTGATGTGTATATATGTACACGTGTATGGCCACATAGGCCTATGCCGCCAGTATACTGACGCATGAGTCTCTCAGTTTGTTTGTTTTTCAAGTGAGAAATTTGGCAATATTTTGGCTCAGATGTCGAGCCGGTGAGTGTCTCTTCATTATCGAACAACGTTGACGTTCGCAGCTAAGATATATGTCGAGAACATTATCCTCATTCGCAGCCATGTTTTCTGATGTGTATGTATGCGTCTGTTTATGGTGTAAATCGAGGACACATACCTGGCGACACGAAGGTGAATTGGGGTTAGGGTTAGAATCGAGGACGACCTCGATTGAGATTCGTGTACAAAACCAATGAGAGCCGTCGAAAAACGTTAGAGTACAAACAAAGGAAATTTTCGAGAGGAACAAAGGAAACTCCTCGATTTACACCATAAACAAACGTGTATGTACACGTGTATTGCCACATAGGCCTATGCCGCCAGTATCCTGACGCATGAGTCTCTCAGTTTGGTTTTTTTCCAGTGAGAAATTTGGCAATGTTTTGGCTCGGATGTCGAGCTGGTGAGTGTCTCTTCATTCTCGAACAACGTTGAGGTTCGCATCTCAGATATAAGTTCATAAAATTATCCTCATTCGCAGCCATGTTTTCTGATGTGTATGTATGTACACGTGTATTGCCGCATAGGCTTATGTCGCCAGTGTCCTGAAGCATGAGTCTCACAGTTTGGTTTTTTCCAGTGAGAAATTTGGCAATATTTTGGCTCGGATGTCGAGCTGATGAGTGTCTCAACATTCTCGAACAACGTCGAGGTTCGCAGCTCAGATATATGTCGAGAACATTATCCTCATTCGCAGCCATGTTTTCTGATGTGTATGTATGTACACGTGTATTGCCACATAGGCCTATGCCGCCAGTATCCTGACGCATGAGTCTCTCAGTTTGGTTTTTTTTCAGTGAGAAATTTGGCAATGTTTTGGCTCGGATGTCGAGCTGGTGAGTGTCTCTTCATTCTCGAACAACGTTGAGGTTCGCATCTCAGATATAAGTTCATAAAATTATCCTCATTCGCAGCCATGTTTTCTTATGTTTATGCGTGTACACGTGTATTGCCGCATAGGCTTATGTCGCCAGTGTCCTGAAGCATGAGTCTCACAGTTTGGTTGTTTTCCAGTGAGAAATTTGGAAATATTTTGTCTCAGATGTCGAGCTGGCGAGTGTCTCTTCATTCTCGAACTACGTTGAGGTTCGCAGCTCAGATATAAGTTCATAAAATTATCCTCATTTGCAGCCATGTTTTCTTATGTGCGTGCGTGTACACGTGTATTGCCGCATAGGCCTATGCCGCCAGTGTCCTGACGCATGAGTCTCAAAGTTTTGGTCTCTTCCGGTGAGAATTGTTGGCGATATGTTAGCTCAGATGTGGAGGTGGTGAATGTCTCTTCATTCTCGAACAACGTTGAGGTTCGCATCTCAGATATAAGTTCATAACATTATCCTCATTCGCAGCCATGTTTTCTTATGTGCGTGCGTTTACACGTGTATTGCCGCATAGGTCTATGCCGCCAGTGTCCTGACGCATGAGTCTCAAAGTTTTGGTCTCTTCCGGTGAGAATTGTTGGCGATATGTTAGCTCAGATGTGGAGGTGGTGAATGTCTCTTCATTCTCGAACAACGTTGAGGTTCGCAGCTCAGATATATGTCGAGAAAAATATCCTCATTCGCAGCCATGTTTTCTGATGTGTTTGTATGTACACGTGTAGTGCCACATAGGCCTATGCCGCCAGTATACTGACGCATGAGTCTCTCAGTTTGTTTGTTTTTCCAGTGAGAAATTTGGCAATATTTTGGCTCAGATGTCGAGCTGGTGAGTGTCTCTTCATTGTCGAACAACGTTGAGGATCGCAGCTCAGATATATGTCGACAAAATTATCCTCATTCGTAGCCATGTTTTCTTATGTGTATGTATGTACACGTGTATTGCCTCATAGGCCTATGCCATCAGTGTCCTGACGCATGAGTCTCAACGTTTTGGTCTCTTCTGGTGAGAATTTTGGCGATGTGTTAGCTCAGATGTGGAGGTGGTGAATGTCTCTTCATTCTCGAACAACGTTGAGGTTCGCAGCTCAGATATATGTCGAGAAAAATATCCTCATTCGCAGCCATGTTTTCTGATGTGTTTGTATGTACACGTGTAGTGCCACATAGGCCTATGCCGCCAGTATACTGACGCATGAGTCTCTCAGTTTGTTTGTTTTTCAAGTGAGAAATTTGGCAATATTTTGGCTCAGATGTCGAGCCGGTGAGTGTCTCTTCATTATCGAACAACGTTGACGTTCGCAGCTAAGATATATGTCGAGAACATTATCCTCATTCGCAGCCATGTTTTCTGATGTGTATGTATGCGTCTGTTTATGGTGTAAATCGAGGACACATACCTGGCGACACGAAGGTGAATTGGGGTTAGGGTTAGAATCGAGGACGACCTCGATTGAGATTCGTGTACAAAACCAATGAGAGCCGTCGAAAAACGTTAGAGTACAAACAAAGGAAATTTTCGAGAGGAACAAAGGAAACTCCTCGATTTACACCATAAACAAACGTGTATGTACACGTGTATTGCCACATAGGCCTATGCCGCCAGTATCCTGACGCATGAGTCTCTCAGTTTGGTTTTTTTCCAGTGAGAAATTTGGCAATGTTTTGGCTCGGATGTCGAGCTGGTGAGTGTCTCTTCATTCTCGAACAACGTTGAGGTTCGCATCTCAGATATAAGTTCATAAAATTATCCTCATTCGCAGCCATGTTTTCTGATGTGTATGTATGTACACGTGTATTGCCGCATAGGCTTATGTCGCCAGTGTCCTGAAGCATGAGTCTCACAGTTTGGTTTTTTCCAGTGAGAAATTTGGCAATATTTTGGCTCGGATGTCGAGCTGATGAGTGTCTCAACATTCTCGAACAACGTCGAGGTTCGCAGCTCAGATATATGTCGAGAACATTATCCTCATTCGCAGCCATGTTTTCTGATGTGTATGTATGTACACGTGTATTGCCACATAGGCCTATGCCGCCAGTATCCTGACGCATGAGTCTCTCAGTTTGGTTTTTTTTCAGTGAGAAATTTGGCAATGTTTTGGCTCGGATGTCGAGCTGGTGAGTGTCTCTTCATTCTCGAACAACGTTGAGGTTCGCATCTCAGATATAAGTTCATAAAATTATCCTCATTCGCAGCCATGTTTTCTTATGTTTATGCGTGTACACGTGTATTGCCGCATAGGCTTATGTCGCCAGTGTCCTGAAGCATGAGTCTCACAGTTTGGTTGTTTTCCAGTGAGAAATTTGGAAATATTTTGTCTCAGATGTCGAGCTGGCGAGTGTCTCTTCATTCTCGAACTACGTTGAGGTTCGCAGCTCAGATATAAGTTCATAAAATTATCCTCATTTGCAGCCATGTTTTCTTATGTGCGTGCGTGTACACGTGTATTGCCGCATAGGCCTATGCCGCCAGTGTCCTGACGCATGAGTCTCAAAGTTTTGGTCTCTTCCGGTGAGAATTGTTGGCGATATGTTAGCTCAGATGTGGAGGTGGTGAATGTCTCTTCATTCTCCAACAACGTTGAGGTTCGCAGCTCAGATATATGTCGAGAAAAATATCCTCATTCGCAGCCATGTTTTCTGATGTGTTTGTATGTACACGTGTAGTGCCACATAGGCCTATGCCGCAAGTATACTGACGCATGAGTCTCTCAGTTTGTTTGTTTTTCCAGTGAGAAATTTGGCAATATTTTAGCTCAGATGTCGAGCTGGTGAGTGTCTCTTCATTATCGAACAACGTTGAGGTTCGCAGCTCAGATATATGTCGAGAACATTATCCTCATTCGCAGCCATGTTTTCTGATGTGTATGTATGTACACGTGTATTGCCACATAGGCCTATGCCGCCAGTATCCTGACGCATGAGTCTCTCCGTTTGGTTTTTTTTCCATTGAGAAATTTGGCAATATTTTGTCTCGGATGTCGAGCTGGTGAGTGTCTTTTCATTGTCGAACAACGTTGAGGATCGCAGCTCAGATATATGTCGACAAAATTATCCTCATTCGTAGCCATGTTTTCTTATGTGTATGTATGTACACGTGTATTGCCTCATAGGCCTATGCCATCAGTGTCCTGACGCATGAGTCTCAACGTTTTGGTCTCTTCTGGTGAGAATTTTGGCGATGTGTTAGCTCAGATGTGGAGGTGGTGAATGTCTCTTCATTCTCGAACAACGTTGAGGTTCGCAGCTCAGATATGTGTCGAGAACATTATCCTCATTCGAAGCCATGTTTTCTGATGTGTATATATGTACACGTGTATGGCCACATAAGCCTATGCCGCCAGTATACTGACGCATGAGTCTCTCAGTTTGTTTGTTTTTCAAGTGAGAAATTTGGCAATATTTTGGCTCAGATGTCGAGCCGGTGAGTGTCTCTTCATTATCGAACAACGTTGAGGTTCGCAGCTCGGATATATGTCGAGAACATTATCCTCATTCGCAGCCATGTTTTCTGATGTGTATGTATGCGTCTGTTTATGGTGTAAATCGAGGACACATACCTGGCGACACGAAGGTGAATTGGGGTTAGGGTTAGAATCGAGGACGACCTCGATTGAGATTCGTGTACAAAACCAATGAGAGCCGTCGAAAAACGTTAGAGTACAAACAAAGGAAATTTTCGAGAGGAACAAAGGAAACTCCTCGATTTACACCATAAACAAACGTGTATGTACACGTGTATTGCCACATAGGCCTATGCCGCCAGTATCCTGACGCATGAGTCTCTCAGTTTGGGTTTTTTCCAGTGAGAAATTTGGCAATGTTTTGGCTCGGATGTCGAGCTGGTGAGTGTCTCTTCATTCTCGAACAACGTTGAGGTTCGCATCTCAGATATAAGTTCATAAAATTATCCTCATTCGCAGCCATGTTTTCTGATGTGTATGTATGTACACGTGTATTGCCGCATAGGCTTATGTCGCCAGTGTCCTAAAGCATGAGTCTCACAGTTTGGTTTTTTCCAGTGAGAAATTTGGCAATATTTTGGCTCCGATGTCGAGCTGATGAGTGTCTCAACATTATCGAACAACGTCGAGGTTCGCAGCTCAGATATATGTCGAGAACATTATCCTCATTCGCAGCCATGTTTTCTGATGTGTATGTATGTACACGTGTATTGCCACATAGGCCTATGCCGCCAGTATCCTGACGCATGAGTCTCTCAGTTTGGTTTTTTTTTCAGTGAGAAATTTGGCAATGTTTTGGCTCGGATGTCGAGCTGGCGAGTGTCTCTTCATTCTCGAACTACGTTGAGGTTCGCAGCTCAGATATAAGTTCATAAAATTATCCTCATTTGCAGCCATGTTTTCTTATGTGCGTGCGTGTACACGTGTATTGCCGCATAGGCCTATGCCGCCAGTGTCCTGACGCATGAGTCTCAAAGTTTTGGTCTCTTCCGGTGAGAATTGTTGGCGATATGTTAGCTCAGATGTGGAGGTGGTGAATGTCTCTTCATTCTCCAACAACGTTGAGGTTCGCAGCTCAGATATATGTCGAGAAAAATATCCTCATTCGCAGCCATGTTTTCTGATGTGTTTGTATGTACACGTGTAGTGCCACATAGGCCTATGCCGCAAGTATACTGACGCATGAGTCTCTCAGTTTGTTTGTTTTTCCAGTGAGAAATTTGGCAATATTTTAGCTCAGATGTCGAGCTGGTGAGTGTCTCTTCATTATCGAACAACGTTGAGGTTCGCAGCTCAGATATATGTCGAGAACATTATCCTCATTCGCAGCCATGTTTTCTGATGTGTATGTATGTACACGTGTATTGCCACATAGGCCTATGCCGCCAGTATCCTGACGCATGAGTCTCTCCGTTTGGTTTTTTTTCCATTGAGAAATTTGGCAATATTTTGTCTCGGATGTCGAGCTGGTGAGTGTCTTTTCATTGTCGAACAACGTTGAGGATCGCAGCTCAGATATATGTCGACAAAATTATCCTCATTCGTAGCCATGTTTTCTTATATGTATGTATGTACACGTGTATTGCCTCATAGGCCTATGCCGCCAGTGTCCTGACGCATGAGTCTCCAAGTTTTGGTCTCTTCTGGTGATAATTTTGGCGATGTGTTAGCTCAGATGTGGAGGTGGTGAATGTCTCTTCATTCTCGAACAACGTTGAGGTTCGCAGCTCAGATGTGTGTCGAGAACATTATCCTCATTCGAAGCCATGTTTTCTGATGTGTATGTATGTACACGTGTATTGCCACATAGGCCTATGCCGCCAGTATACTGACGCATGAGTCTCTCAGTTTGTTTGTTTTTCCAGTGAGAAATTTGGCAATATTTTGGCTCGGATGTTGAGCTGGTGAGTGTCTCTTCATTCTCGAACAACGTTGAGGCTCGCAGCTCAGATATATGTCGAGAAAATGGTACTCATTTGCAGCCATGTTTTGTTATGTGTATGGATGTACACGTGTATTGATTCATAGGCCTATGCCGCCAGTGTCCTGACGCATGAGTCTCACAGTTTTGTTTTTTTCCAGTGAGAAATTTGGAAATATTTTGGCTCAGATGTCGAGCTGGCGAGTGTCTCTTCATTCTTGAACTACGTTGAGGTACGCAGCTCAGATATAAGTTCATAAAATTATCCTCATTCGCAGCCATGTTTTCTTATGTGCGTGCGTGTACACGTGTATTGCCGCATAGGCCTATGCCGCCAGTGTCCTGACGCATGAGTCTCAAAGTTTTGGTCTCTTCTGGTGAGAATTTTGTCGATGTATTAGCTCAGATGTGGAGGTGGTGAATGTCTCTTCATTCTCGGAGAACGTTGATGTTCGCAGCTCAGATATGTGTGACCAGCCAGACTTAATTGTTACTAAATTATGCTGCCAGGCCCCGTACAAGCATCATTTGTATATAGTCTGTTATTTTCTAAAATTAAATCGTGCTGTACTTGCGAATATTATTGGTATAGTTTGTTGAACCGTATGCGAGCGCCCTCTTGTGTTCTTCACTTTGTATCGCGATATCGCATTACGTCATTGGCATTTGCATTGTATGTGGGTTCCACCATAGACAGCTTTACTATTTTGCATAAACACGCTGCTCGGACTCGCATTCCTTACATTATATAATAGTCTTCTTGGAGAGTAAGCAAGCATGGGTAGGGTACTTGACTGCTTGGCGTTCATGCAACCACACCTTGCATCATATATGCTTCTCTTGAAGTTTATAATAATATTGCCAGCTTTGCCGTGGCGTTGACGATACATTGTCGTCCATTATATTAAGGAGGCATGGGTGTACAGGCCCGTACGCAGGGGGGGTGCGACGGGTGCGTACGCACCCCCCCAAATTACTAAAAGGTCCACATTTTCCGGATAAATAATGGTATTTTGATGTAGAAATAACTGTACTGCAGGCACACGACAAATTTTGGTCCCATTTTTGGTCCCATCAGTACAAATTTGCCCCCCAAATTACCAAAAGGTCCACATTTTCCGGGGTAACTAATGGTATTTTGATGTAAAAATAACGATACTGGCCAGAAAATGTTGGTTTCATTTTTGGTCCCATCAGTACAAATTCGCATCCCCCATAACAAATCCTGCGTACGGGCCTGGTGTATGAGACCACAACTGCTCCGGTGAGTACTCAACCTTGTGTTCGATAATTTGTAGTGATTTTGTGTCTAGTTTTCATAGCACTATTATGTTATTAAACACATGTTTAAATAAAGACTCCCAAGTCTAAATAGAATTGTATATTATGTAGTAATGAGAATAAACCTGACTGAATTGTTTGTATAGATATGAGCATGATAAATGTGAAACGTTGTTGCTCTGATGAAACCTTGTTGTCAGATATTATCAGTGCACATCCTAAACATAACATAATGATCCTTTGGGTCAATGTACTTACTTGTCAACATAAAATATTGGACAATATGGATTGTTTTTGACCTTTGACAGTTACCAGTAGTAATATAATTGTGTGAAATCTTGTTATGACCTGTGGTTCGAAAGAACGAATCCGATAAAAACACATTTAAGAGATGGCTTATTTTACAATACTATTTTATTTTAGCTATTACTCTGGTCAAGGCCGGACTTCTGCTAATTTCATCGCTGATAGTCTCCTCTTGCAGCATCTGGGTATGGGTCATACATTAAATGTTATTTTTGTTTTAATAATTATGTATTCAATGAAAATATGATGGGTAGTACCATAGGTGGTATGGCATCCCAAAGTTTTCATACAAATAAGTCGCGAGGTTAATTCATGTATATGCAATTAAATTGATGAATAATTGAATAATTGAATAATTTGATAAGTTAAATTGTGATCAGTCGAGCGACAGCAATGAATTACAATGACAATTTAATTAATTAATTATTTTGTTTAATCCTTTATATTTCAGAGCTGTTGATTAATGACTGTCGTTTTTTTGTGTAAAAATAAATATTTGATTGTAAATGGGAAAACACCCTACATGTATGTCACATTATTTTTCTGCGTAACCTTGACCGCATCGGTTACAAAAATGGCGTAGTCGGCAGGATGTCAAAAATGGCATCATAAATTTTCAATTTCAAACGACAGTCATTAGTTTTATTGTATATGGAGGAACTGCAACTTCTGGGTTATCATCTGGAGTTGAGGGTTGGTCTGATGCAGCAGTTGCAGACATTAATCAACATCTAGCCAATCTGGTCTTCTGCAGTCAAGATTTCGTCGGTGTCATCTAGTCCCCATTCCATCTTCAGGCTTCCACACCGAAGGTTCTTTAGTTTGGGAAAACGTCTTCCAGCATTTTCTCCTCCCGAGAACACTTTGTTTATCTGAGACTGGAAGAATCCATTCTTCAGCACGAGTTACTCTTTTTGGAGCATGCTGTGTGCTACAGAGCTTCCTCACTGACGGTGAACTTAAATAGCCATACACTGGTAACAGTGTCTGGAAAAGAAAATGTTTAAACCTTAAGATATGTTTAGTGCCAAATTGTACTTTGTGTGATACATTGAGTTGAGCATATGGTACACTGTTAAATCTAAGTATTGTTGTTGTTGTACTTAATTAGTTATTTTATTAGTTTGTGGTATAACCTTGAGACAGGCAATTTTGGTAAGCCAACGTTTACATTTTGAGGATAAGCAGTGGTCTTTCAGACAAACTTATTGCATTTAGCATCAAGACCTTGAAACTTAGTGAACATTGCATTTGTAAAATAACACGGTGGTAGTTTGATTTTTTCCCATATTTTGCAGGTTGAAGTTCGGACAGGACGCTTGTGGTTTCTGCACCTCATGCTCCCTCTCCCCGCTCGTTATCTTCACTGCAACTGCTACCCGCTTGCTTCTCTCCCGTCTCCGTGTATCGCTACATTACCAACATATCTGCTGCTTTGCACACGCTGCGTAGGTTAAGGTAATGAATGCCAACCGCCTGCTTGCATTGTTTGTGATCTTGATTACATGTGTACATGTACTAACTTTTTCTCATCGTAACCAGCAGAGATATTTCATTGCACTCGTAACAATGGCTACTGGTGAATCCTCAACTTGGTCCCCTGTAAAGAAAATGTCAGAAAAAGATATGATGGCGCAGATTAAGAAATTACAAGATCAATTACAGACGGCAACTCTTGAGACTAAGGCCAAATCTAGTTCTGCATTCCTTCTTATGCCTAGTCAGAAAAAATTAGCATCATATACTGGTTCACCCGATACATCTTTAAACCTAGAAGATTGGATTTGTGATGTGAAGGCAACTATAAGATCTCGCCCCTTATCAGAACCTGACAAGGTTGACTTTGTGTTTCAACATTTAAGTGGGCCAGCACGTGAAGAAGTCAAATTTAGACCTAGGACGAGTATTGAAGATGTTTTTAGTGTCCTTAGAGAGGTGTTCGGTGATCAGGGATCATCTGTGCATTTGCAACGATCTTTCTTTGAAAGAAGACAGAGAGGAGAAGAGAATATTAGGGATTTTTCTCATGCTCTTTTGGATCTTTTCGATAGGGCCAGTAGAAAAACACCCCATCTTGTCACTCACAAAGAACAGGTGTTGTGCGACCAATTTGCAGATGGTGTCTCGGATAATCTTTTGAGAAAACAGTTGCGGAAGAGAGTGAAAGATACACCTACAATTGACTTTTTCCATTAAGATCCGAAGCCATAGACTGGGTAGATGAGCCCACTGATAGTTCAGTCAGGAAGCAGAGAGCCTCTATTCAAGCAGCCAGAACGAGTCTCATTGCAGAAACACAATCTTTGACAGATATAATTCACCAACAGCAACAACAAATTCAGCAACAACAGAAACAAATTGAAGACGTAACTAAGCTTGTTCATGAGCATATCAGAAAACCAGATAAGAATAGAAAACCATGGAATACTCAGAACCTAAGTGAGAGAAGTAAGACTCGACTGAAGTGTAATTTTTGTAAGGCTTTAGGCCATACACAGGATAGGTGCTACAAGTTACAGTTGAAGGAAGCACAAGATACCATTGACACACTTGCGAAACAAGTGAGGGAGAAAAAGTCTTCTTCGGGAAATTAGATCCTCCCATCGTTTCGAGTCCGATGATCGGGAGGCATGGAGTGGACTCTGTTGATTTTGGTAAACATCGTTTTGTAGGGACATGTCCAACTGTAGTTGTACAGATTGGTGGAAGGGATGTTACTTGTCTTGTTGACACTGGTTCCATGGTTTCAACTCTTACCGAGGAATGTTTCCATTCTTTATTTACCAATAGTGATACACAAATACATAGTGACAACCTTTGGTTGAAAATTACCTCAGCCAATGGTCTTGAAATCCCTTATGCTGGTTATATTGAAGCTGATGTTGAATGTGAACAAATTAAAATTCCACAGGCTGGCATTCTGATTGTTAGGGATTCCATGGATGAACAACATAAAGAACAGAAGAGGAATATTCCAGGTTTACTTGGCATGAACATCTTACGACCCCTCGTTGAATCGTTAAACGAGAGCAACAGGGATCTTTCTTCACTTTCATTTTTGAACTCAGTTCTGTTGTTAGGCGAGTCAGTAGAGAAGAATGAGCAGGAAACCATTGGTTTTGCAAGAGCTGCTTGCAAACAAAACGTCTATATCCCTCCAGAATCTTCTGTGACGGTAATGGCAGAGAAGAGTGGTCTATCTTCTGATAAAGTAGCGGTAATAGAGCATATGAGGGTCAGTGATCATCTTCCGGTTGGTGTCTTGATAGCATCTACTCTTGTGGAAGTCGGTAACACTTTCCCAGTTAGAGTTGACAATATATCTACCTCTGGCTTTATTTTACGACCCAAAACACGTATTGGCGTTGTGCGAGCTATAGATAGTATAGTCGATGATAGTCCTCAGGTCCAATTTCAGGTTTCTGTTAATCATATTCTGATTTCACATGTATAAACAAACATACAAGTACCTCCATCTTCATCACCAACTACTGTGCCAGTTGATCTGGAAGGTTTTACAGGTTCCAAGAATTGGTTGAAATTAAGAAGTTGCTGGACAAACATAGGGACATATTCTCTGAACATGAATTTGATTTAGGAGATACAGGCACAGTGGAACATCGAATAAAAACACAAGATTCTGAGCCAGTTGCCCAGACTTTTCGTCGAATTCCCCCTAATCAATATGAACAAGTGAAAGAACACATAAAGAACTTATTACATCACAACATTATCACAGAGAGTTATAGTCCATACGCGGCTCCTATAGTTTTAGCCAAAAAAAGGATGGTAGTCTGAGAATGTGTGTTGATTATCGCAGGTTGAATTCCAAAACACGCAAGGATGCATTTCCCCTTCCTAGAATCTCGGAATTTCTCGATGCACCAGTCGGGGCAAAATTCTTCTCTTGTCTAGACTTGGCGAGTGGCTATTATCAAGTGCGAGTACAAGAACAAGATCGTGAAAAGACAGCTTTTATTACACCTATGGGGTTATATGAATATGTTCGTATGCCCTTTGGACTCTGCGGAGCTCCAGCAACTTTTCAGCGTCTTATGCAACGTTGTTTTGGTGACTTGATTTATCAGTTGTTGTTTGTATACCTGGACGACATCTGTATTTATTCTAAAACATTGGAAGAACACCTAAAACACCTAGACATTGTATTCTCTCGATTAAGACAGCATGGTTTAAAGCTTAAACCTGCTAAATGCCATTTATTCTAGAAGGAAATCCATTACCTGGGTCATGTATTGTCAGAGGAGGGGATCAAGACCGACAATGAGAAAACAAAATGTGTTCAACAGTGGCCAGTCCCACAAACTGTTAAGAAACTGCGATCCTTCTTAGGGTTTGCTAGTTATTACCGGCGCTTTATTCCAAAGTTTTCTCAGCTTGCCCAGCCTTTACATGCTCTGGTAGGGATTTCTCAGGGTCACGACCCTAAGTATTTCAGAAATCGATGGTCCACACTGTGCCAGGAAGCTTTTGATTCACTAAGAGCTGAATTTTGTTCTACTCCTGTATTAGCATTTGCTGATTTTGCTAAACCATTCATTATTGATGTGGATGCAAGCCAGTCTGGGCTGGGAGCCGTTTTATTCCAGGTTCAGGAAGGTCATGAGCGTGTAATTGCTTATGCTAGCCGCACCCTCAGAGATAGCGAAAAGAAAATAGAGAAATATAGCTCTCGTAAATTGGAGTTGCTTGGTCTGAAATGGGCTGTAACTGACAAATTCAAAGATTATTTGTATGGATCTGAATTCATAGTAAGAACAGACAACAATCCCTTGGTACATCTCAAAACAGCGAAGTTGAGTGCTGTAGAACAACGGTGGGTTGGAGAACTTGCATCATTCAATTTTCACATAATTTATCGACTTGGTCGCATTAACAAGAATGCAGATGCACTGTCACGTCAATATGAGGAGGAAGACGGGAACACGTTTTCCATGTTGCAGATATTTGCAAACACTAACATATCTACACTTGTTCAAACACAATCTCTTCCTTTGGAACTCCAGTGCACGGTGAACAAACAAGCCAGTGAACGTGGTTCAAATCGAGTACAGTGTGGTTTATGTAACCATATTTCTGTTTTTCCTTCATACACCACTGAACAGATGTGTGAGTTGCAACAGTCTGATCCAAACATAAAGCAGTTGCTTACATATTTGACAGCAAACCGAGTACCAAGTAGCAGAGAACGACGTACTGAATCACGCTCAGTTCAGGCCATGTTGGGACAGATCAATCGATTTTCTTTGGTTGATGGTAATTTGTATAGAGATGTCAAGGATCCCAGACTAGGAAACTTGCACCAACTTGTCCTACCCTCATCTCTTAAGTCCAAAATTCTCACAAGTCTACACAATCAGTTTGGCCACCAGGGTATGGAAAGAACTCTTTCTTTGATTCGTCCTAGGTGTTATTGGCCCAACATGTATGTAGATGTGAAACAGTGGATTATTAACTGTGAACGTTGTACTATTTCTAAATTGCCTCGACCTTCAGTCAAAAACCCACTTGGTCACTTGGTCGCTAGTAAACCATTATAAGTGGTAGCTATTGATTTTACATTACTAGAACCATCTTCAGATAGAACGGAAAATGTCCTTGTGATCACTGATGTGTTTTCAAAGTTTACTATTGCTGTGCCTACAAAAGACCAGACAGCGAAAACAACAGCTAATGCTTTAGTCAAGGAATGTTTTTTCAAGTACGGTGCTCCCCTGCGTATACATTCGGACCAGGGAAGACAATTCGAGTCGGACCTCATATACCAACTTTGTAAAATGTATAATATCAAGAAATCGCGTACTACAGCTTATCATCCTCAGGGTAATGCACAGTGCGAAAGGTTTAATCGGACCATGCACGACCTCCTTCGCACATTGTCTACAAAACAAAAACATTCATGGACACGCTTCCTTTCAGAATTAATATATGCTTATAATTCTACGCCCCATGCTTCAACTGGATTTTCGCCGTTCTATTTAATGTTTGGCAGAAATCCTTGCCTTCCGGTGGATGCATTGTTGGATCGGGAAGAGAAAGATACTGCATTGAACAACGATTGGATTATTTTGCATCAAAAACGACTTGAAGAAGCATATAAATTTGCTAGGGAAAAGAATGAACAAGAGAGACAGAAGAACAAAGAAATTTATGATCGAAAGGCTAATCCTAACATTTTCAAAATAGGTGATCAGGTTTATCTGCGTAATCATGCAAGAGGTAGAAGCAATATTCAAGACAGTTATCATCCTGAAGTATACAAAGTTGTGGGTAAACCAAATCTTGCTAACTTTGTCTACATCATAGAATTAGCAAATGGAAGTGGTCAGAACAAAACAGTTAATTCTGTTGAACTTAAGTTAGTTCCATCAGGTCTTCTACACACAAAACCTACTACTGAGTTTGTGTGTCCTAGACACAGTTCCAAACCTACATGTACTTCTGCTTCCTTGCCTTTTGCGTCTTTGACTTCAAGCTCCGATTCAGACTTTGATATTGCAGTAGTAGTACATGCATCCGAGCCTGACAGTCCAGAACAGAAGAAACCGAGAACGTCAAAACGATCCACCAAGGGAAAACACCGGAACCCGTTTCACTTGCCAAGGTCCGTGTTCTCCCAGCAGCAAACATGTTTTCCAATCAATTTTGACAGATCACTTATCATCATTGTTCTTGTTGTTCTTTGGGTGGCTTTGGTCTTCCCTGCGTACATCCTCTTGGAGCTTCAGTTAGTACTTGGCATTTTGCTAATATTACTGATTTTAGATTCTTTCTATCCTTTGGATGGAACAACAATATTACATAACCACACTAGATTAAAATCATGTGGAGCTTCTTGTGCCAAATGGTGTAAGAAATGGATGGATGGTTAAGCACGACGACTTGTATATACACCTTGCTTAATTGTAAATTGTTATATATTTTTGTGTATTTTCCGTTTAAAAATGGCAATAGAGGTACCTGTTGTAAGAATCGATAGATTGGACATATATACATGAGTAGGGATTATATTCACACTTGGTGACTGTTCTTTTGGTGGTCCGTACGAGATCTTCTCTTTCTTGGTGTTAAACACTGAGCGGACATCCCACCAATCTTTTTCACCCGATTGAATCTCCTTTACATATGCTTCATTTCTATTCTTTTTCCATAACATCTTGAACAGTTTGACGGTAAATCTTTGTGTACATCACTGAGATTGTATCCTTAGAGGTTAACTCGTTTGCTTCTTTAGTGAAGTTAGGATCTGAAGTCTTTAGGTGAATGTAATTTTTCAGAGATTTTGATGTCATAACTAGTGTTAAATCACTCTTACCGTACAAAACATTTTTATTCCTGGGTGATTGTGACCAGCCAGACTTAATTGTTACTAAATTATGCTGCCAGGCCCCGTACAAGCATCATTTGTATATAGTCTGTTATTTTCTAAAATTAAATCGTGCTGTACTTGCGAATATTATTGGTATAGTTTGTTGAACCGTATGCGAGCGCCCTCTTGTGTTCTTCACTTTGTATCACGATATCGCATTACGTCATTTACATTTGCATTGTATGTGGGTTCCACCATAGACAGCTTTACTATTTTGCACAAACACGCTGCTCGGACTCGCATTCCTTACATTATATAATAGTCTTCTTGGAGAGTAAGCAAGCATGGGTAGGGTACTTGACTGCTTGGCGTTCATGCAACCACACCTTGCATCATATATGCTTCTCTTGAAGTTTATAATAATATTGCCAGCTTTGCCGTGGCGTTGACGATACATTGTCGTCCATTATATTAAGGAGGCATGGGTGTATGAGACCACAACTGCTCCGGTGAGTACTCAACCTTGTGTTCGATAATTTGTAGTGATTTTGTGTCTAGTTTTCATAGCACTATTATTTTATTAAACACATGCTTAAATAAAGACTCCCAAGTCTAAATAGAATTGTATATTATGTAGTAATGAGAATAAACCTGACTGAATTGTTTGTATAGATATGAGCATGATAACTGTGAAACGTTGTTGCTCTGATGAAACCTTGTTGTCAGATATTATCAGTGCACCTCTTAAACATAACATAATGATCCTTTGGGTCAATGTACTTACTTGTCAACATAAAATATTGGACAATATGGATTGTTTTTGACCTTTGACAGTTACCAGTAGTAATATAATTGTGTGAAATCTTTTTATGACCTGTGGTTCGAAAGAACGAATCCGATAAAAACACATTTAAGAGATGGCTTATTTTACAATACTATTTTATTTTAGCTATTACTCTGGTCAAGGCCGGACTTCTGCTAATTTCATCGCTGATAGTCTCCCCTTGCAGCATCTGGGTATGGGTCATACATTAAATGTTATTTTTGTTTTAATAATTATGTATTCAATGAAAATATGATGGGTAGTACCATAGGTGGTATGGCATCCCAAAGTTTTCATACAAATAAGTCGCGAGGTTAATTCATGTATATGCAATTAAATTGATGAATAATTGAATAATTGAATAATTTGATAAGTTAAATTGTGATCAGTCGAGCGACAGCAATGAATTACAATGACAATTTAATTAATTAATTATTTTGTTTAATCTTTTATATTTCAGAGCTGTTGATTAATGACTGTCGTTTTCTTGTGTAAAAATAAATATTTGATTGTAAATGGGAAAACACCCTACATGTATGTCACATTATTTTTCTGCGTAACCTTGACCGCATCGGTTACATATGTATCGAGAACATTATCTTCATTCGAAGCCATGTTTTCTGATGTGTATGTATGTACACGTGTATTGCCACATAGGCCTATGCCGCCAGTATACTGACGCATGAGTCTCTCAGTTTGTTTGTTTTTCCAGTGAGAAATTTGGCAATATTTTGGCTCGGATGTTGAGCTGGTGAGTGTCTCTTCATTCTCGAACAACGTTGAGGCTCGCAGCTCAGATATATGTCGGGAAAATGGTCCTCATTCGCAGCCATGTTTTCTTATGTGTATGGATGTACACGTGTATTGATTCATAGGCCTATGCCACCAGTGTCCTGACGCATGAGTCTCACAGTTTTGTTTTTTTCCGGTGAGAATTGTTGGCGATATGTTAGCTCAGATGTGGAGGTGGTGAATGTCTCTTCATTCTCCAACAACGTTGAGATTCGCAGCTCAGATATATGTCGAGAACATTATCCTCATTCGCAGCCATGTTTTCTGATGTGTATGTATGTACACGTGTAATGCCACATAGGCCTATGCCGTCAGTATCCTGACGCATGAGTCTCTCAGTTTGTTTTTTTTCCAGTGAGAAATTTGGCAATATTTTGGCTCGGATGTCGAGCTGGTGAGTGTCTCTTCATTCTCGAACAACGTTGAGGATCGCAGCTCAGATATATGTCGACAAAATTATCCTCATTCGTAGCCATTTTTTCTTATGTGTATGTATGTACACGTGTATTGCCTCATAGGCCTATGCCGCCAGTGTCCTGACGCATGAGTCCCAAAGTGTTGGTCTTTTCCGGTGAGAATTTTGGCGATGTGTTAGCTCCGATGTGGAGGGGGTGAATGTCTCTTCATTCTCGAACAACGTTGAGGCTCGCAGCTCAGATATATGTCGAGAAAATGGTCCTCATTCGCTGCCATGTTTTCTTATGTGTATGGATGTACACGTGTATTGCCTCATAGGCCTATGCCGCCAGTGTCCTGACGCATGAGTCTCACAGTTTTGTTTTTTTCCAGTGAGACATTTGGAAATATTTTGGCTCAGATGTCGAGCAGGCGAGTGTCTCTTTATTTTCGAACAACGTTGAGGTTCGCAGCTCAGATATAAGTTCATAAAATTATCCTCATTCGCAGCCATGTTTTCTGATGTGTTTGTATGTACACGTGTATTGCCACTTAGGCATATGCCGCCAGTGTCCTAACGCATGAGTCTCACAGTTTGGGTTTTTTTCCAGTGAAAAATGTGGAAATAAAAAATTTGGCTCAGATATCGAGCTGGCGAGTGTCTCTTCATTCTCGAACAACGTTGAGGTTCGCAGCTCAGATATAAGTTCATAAAATTATCCTCATTCCCAGCCATGTTTTCTTATGTTTATGCGTATACACGTGTATTGCCGCATAGGCCTATGCCGCCAGTGTCCTGACGCATGAGTCTCAAAGTTTTGGTCTCTTCCGGTGAGAATTTTGGCGATATGTTAGGTCAGATGTGGAGGTGGTGAATGTCTGTTCATTCTCCAACAACGTTGAAGTTCGCAGCTCAGATATATGTCGAGAAAATTATTCTCATTCGCAGCCATGTTTTCTGATGTGTTTGTATGTACACGTGTATTGCCACATAGGCATATGCCGCCAGTGTCCTGACGCATGAGTCTCAAAGTTTTTGTCTCTTCCGGTGAGACTTTTGGCGATGTGTTAGCTCAGATGTGGAGGTGGTGAATGTCTTGTCATTCTCAAAAAACGTTCTGGTTCGCAGCTCAGATATATGTTGAAAACATTATCGTCATTCGCAGCCATGTTTTCTGATGTGTATGTACGTACACGTGTATTGCCACATAGGCCTATGTCGCCAGTGTCCTGACGCATGAGTCCCAAAGTGTTGGTCTCGTCCGGTGAGAATTTTGGCGATGTGTTAGCTCCGATGTGGAGGGGGTGAATGTCTCTTCATTCTCCAACAACGTTGAAGTTCGCAGCTCAGATATATGTCGAGAAAATTATTCTCATTCGCACCCATGTTTTCTGATGTGTTTGTATGTACACGTGTATTGCCACATAGGCATATGCCGCCAGTGTCCTGACGCATGAGTCTCGCAGTTTAGGTTTGTTCCAGTGAGCAATTTGGCAATATTTTGGCTCAGATGTCGAACTGGTGAGTGTCCCTTCATTTTCGAACAACGTTGCGGTTCGGAGCTCAGATATATGTCGTGAAAATTGTTCTCATTCGCAGCCATGTTTTCTTATGTGTATGCATGTACACGTGTATTGCCTCATAGGCCTATGCCGCCCGTGTCCTGACGTATGAGTCTTACAGTTTGGGTTTTTTTCCAGTGAGAAATTTGGAAATATTTTGGCTCAGATGTCGAGCAGGCGAGTGTCTCTTCATTCTCGAACAACGTTGAGGTTCGCAGCTCAGATATAAGTTCATAAAATTGTCCTTATTCGCAGCCATGTTTTCTGATGTGTTTGTATGTACACGTGTATTGCCACTTAGGCATATGCCGCCAGTGTCCTGACGCATGAGTCTCTCAGTTTAGGTTTGTTCCAGTGAGAAATTTGGCAATATTTTGGCTCAGATGTTGAGCTGATAAGTGTCTCTTCATTCTCGAACAACGTTGAGGTTCGCAGCTCAGATATATGTCGAGAACATTATCCTCATTCGCAGCCATGTTTTCTGATGTGCATGTATGTACACGTGTAACGCCACATAGGCCTATGCCGTCAGTATCCTGACGCATGAGTCTCTCAGTTTGGTTTTTTTCCAGTGAGAAATTTGGCAATATTTTGGCTCGGATGTCGAGCTGGTGAGTGTCTCTTCATTCTCGAACAACGTTGAGGATCGCAGCTTAGATATATGTCGACAAAATTATCCTCATTCGTAGCCATGTTTTCTTATGTGTATGTATGTACACGTGTATTGCCTCATAGGCCTATGCCGCCAGTGTCCTGACGCATGAGTCTCAAAGTTTTTGTCTCTTCCGGTGAGACTTTTGGCGATGTGTTAGCTCAGATGTGGAGGTGGTGAATGTCTTGTCATTCTCAAAAAACGTTGAGGTTCGCAGCTCAGATAAATGTTGAAAACATTATCGTCATTCGCAGCCATGTTTTCTGATGTGTATGTATGTACACGTGTATTGCCACATAGGCCTATGCCGCCAGTGTCCTGACGCATGAGTCCCAAAGTGTTGGTCTCTTCCGGTGAGAATTTTGGCGATGTGTTAGCTCCGATGTGGAGGGGGTGAATGTCTCTTCATTCTCGAACAACGTTGAGGCTCGCAGCTCAGATATATGTCGAGAAAATGATCCTCATTCGCAGCCATGTTTTCTTATGTGTATGGATGTACACGTGTATTGCCTCATAGGCCTATGCCGCCAGTGTCCTGACGCATGAGTCTCACAGTTTGTTTTTTTCAAGTGAGACATTTGGAAATATTTTGGCTCAGATGTCGAGCTGGCGAGTGTCTCTTCATTCTCGAACTACGTTGAGGTTCGCAGCTCAGATATAAGTTCATAAAATTATCCTCATTCGCAGCCATGTTTTCTTATGTGTATGTATGTACACGTGTATTGTCTCATAGGCCTATGCCGCCCGTGTCCTGACGTATGAGTCTCACAGTTTGGGTTTTTTTCCAGTGAGAAATTTGGAAATATTTTGGCTCAGATGTCGAGCAGGCGAGTGTCTCTTCATTCTCGAACTACGTTGAGGTTCGCAGCTCAGATATAAGTTCATAAAATTATCCTCATTCGCAGCCATGTTTTCTTATGTGCGTGCGTGTACACGTGTATTGCCGCATAGGCATATGCCGCCAGTGTCCTGACGCATGAGTCTCAAAGGTTTGGTCTCTTCCGGTGAGAATTTTGGCGATGTGTTAGCTCAGATGTGGAGGTGGTGAATGTCTCTTCATTCTCGAACAACGTTGAGGTTCGCAGCTCAGATATAAGTTCATAAAATTGTCCTTATTCGCAGCCATGTTTTCTGATGTTTTTGTATGTACACGTGTATTGCCACTTAGGCATATGCCGCCAGTGTCCTGACGCATGAGTCTCTCAGTTTAGGTTTGTTCCAGTGAGAAATTTGACAATATTTTGGCTCAGATGTTGAGCTGATAAGTGTCTCTTCATTCTCGAACAACGTTGAGGTTCGCAGCTCAGATATATGTCGAGAACATTATCCTCATTCGCAGCCATGTTTTCTGATGTGCATGTATGTACACGTGTAACGCCACATAGGCCTATGCCGTCAGTATCCTGACGCATGAGTCTCTCAGTTTGGTTTTTTTCCAGTGAGAAATTTGGCAATATTTTGGCTCGGATGTCGAGCTGGTGAGTGTCTCTTCATTCTCGAACAACGTTGAGGATCGCAGCTTAGATATATGTCGACAAAATTATCCTCATTCGTAGCCATGTTTTCTTATGTGTATGTATGTACACGTGTATTGCCTCATAGGCCTATGCCGCCAGTGTCCTGACGCATGAGTCTCAAAGTTTTTGTCTCTTCCGGTGAGACTTTTGGCGATGTGTTAGCTCAGATGTGGAGGTGGTGAATGTCTTGTCATTCTCAAAAAACGTTCTGGTTCGCAGCTCAGATATATGTTGAAAACATTATCGTCATTCGCAGCCATGTTTTCTGATGTGTATGTATGTACACGTGTATTGCCACATAGGCCTATGTCGCCAGTGTCCTGACGCATGAGTCCCAAAGTGTTGGTCTCGTCCGGTGAGAATTTTGGCAATGTGTTAGCTCCGATGTGGAGGGGGTGAATGTCTCTTCATTCTCGAACAACGTTGAGGCCTGCAGCTCAGATATATGTCGAGAAAATGGTCCTCATTCGCAGCCATGTTTTCTTATGTGTATGGATGTACACGTGTATTGCCTCATAGGCCTATGCCGCCAGTGTCCTGACGCATGAGTCTCACAGTTGTTTTTTTCCAGTGAGACATTTGGAAATATTTTGGCTCAGATGTCGAGCTGGCGAGTGTCTCTTCATTCTCGAACTACGTTGAGGTTCGCAGCTCAGATATAAGTTCATAAAATTATCCTCATTCGCAGCCATGTTTTCTTATGTTGATGCGTGTACACGTGCATTGCCGCATAGGCCTATGCCGCCAGTGTCCTGACGCATGAGTCTCAACGTTTTGGTCTCTTCCGGTGATAATTGTTGGCGATATGTTAGCTCCGATGTGGAGGTGGTGAATGTCTCTTTATTCTCCAACAACGTTGAGGTTCGCAGCTCAAATATATGTCGAGAAAAATATCCACATTCGCAGCCATGTTTTCTGATGTGTTTGTATGTACACGTGTATTGCCACATAGGCATATGCCGCCAGTGTCCTGACGCATGAGTCTCTCAGTTTAGGTTTGTTCCAGTGAGCAATTTGGCAATATTTTGGCTCAGATGTCGAGCTGGTGAATGTCCCTTCATTCTCGAACAACGTTGAGGTTCGCAGCTCAGATATATGTCGTCAAAATTGTCCTCATTCGCAGCCATGTTTTCTTATGTGTATGTATGTACACGTGTATTGGCTCATAGGCCTATGCCGCCCGTGTCCTGACGTATGAGTCTCACAGTTTGGGTTTTTTTTTCGAGTGAGAAATTTGGAAATATTTTGGCTCAGATGTCGAGCAGGCGAGTGTCTCTTCATTCTCGAACTACGTTGAGGTTCGCAGCTCAGATATAAGTTCATAAAATTATCCTCATTCGCAGCCATGTTTTCTTATGTGCGTGCGTGTACACGTGTATTGCCGCATAGGCATATGCCGCCAGTGTCCTGACGCATGAGTCTCAAAGTTTTGGTCTCTTCCGGTGAGAATTTTGGCGATGTGTTAGCTCAGATGTGGAGGTGGTGAATGTCTCTTCATTCTCGAACAACGTTGAGGTTCGCAGCTCAGATATATGTCGAGAACATTATCCTCATTCGCAGCCATGTTTTCTGATGTGTATGTATGTACACGTGTATTGCCACATAGGCCTATGCCGCCAGTATACTGACGCATGAGCCTTTCAGTTTGTTTGTTTTTCCAGTGAGAAATCTGGCAATATTTTGGCTCGGATGTCGTGCTGGTGAGTGTCTCTTCATTCTCGAACAACGTTGAGGTTAGCAGCTCAGATATAAGTTCATAAAATTATCCTCATTCGTAGCCATGTTTTCTTATGTGTATGTATGTACACGTGTATTGCCTCATAGGACTATGCCGGCAGTGTCCTGACGCATGAGTCTCAAAGTTTTGGTCTCTTCCGGTGAGAATTTTGGCGATGTGTTAGCTCAGATGTGGAGGTGGTGAATGTCTCTTCATTCTCGAACAACGTTGAGGTTCGCAGCTCAGATATATGTCGAGAACATTATCCTCATTCGCAGCCATGTTTTCTGATGTGTATGTATGTACACGTGTATTGCCACATAGGCCTATGCCGCCAGTATACTGACGCATGAGCCTTTCAGTTTGTTTGTTTTTCCAGTGAGAAATCTGGCAATATTTTGGCTCGGATGTCGTGCTGGTGAGTGTCTCTTCATTCTCGAACAACGTTGAGGCTCGCAGCTCAGATATATGTCGAGAAAATTGTCCTCATTCGCAGCCATGTTTTCTTATGTGTATGGATGTACACGTGTATTGCCTCAGAGGCCTATGCCGCCAGTGTCCTGACGCGTGAGTCTCACATTTTTTGGTTTTTTCCAGTGAGAACTTTGGAAATATTTTGGCTCAGATGTCGAGCTGGCGAGTGTCTCTTCATTCTTGTACAACGTTGAGGTTCGCACCTCAGATATAAGTTCATAAAATTATCCTTATTCGCAGCCATGTTTCCTTATGTTTATGCGTGTACACGTGTATTGCCTCATAGGACTATGCCGGCAGTGTCCTGACGCATGAGTCTCAAAGTTTTGGTCTCTTCCGGTGAGAATTTTGGCGATGTGTTAGCTCAGATGTGGAGGTGGTGAATGTCTCTTCATTCTCGAACAACGTTGAGGTTCGCAGCTCAGATATATGTCGAGAACATTATCCTCATTCGCAGCCATGTTTTCTGATGTGTATGTATGTACACGTGTATTGCCATATAGGCCTATGCCGCCAGTATACTGACGCATGAGCCATTCAGTTTGTTTGTTTTTCCAGTGAGAAATCTGGCAATATGTTGGCTCGGATGTCGTGCTGGTGAGTGTCTCTTCATTCTCGAACAACGTTGAGGCTCGCAGCTCAGATATATGTCGAGAAAATTGTCCTCATTCGCAGCCATGTTTTCTTATGTGTATGGATGTACACGTGTATTGCCTCAGAGGCCTATGCCGCCAGTGTCCTGACGCATGAGTCTCACAGTTTTGTTTTTTTCCAGTGAAAAATTTGGCAATATTTTGGCTCAGATGTCGAGCTGGTGAGTGTCTCTTCATTCTCGAACAACGTTGAGGTTCGCAGCTCAGATATAAGTTCATAAAATTGTCCTTATTCGCAGCCATGTTTTCTGATGTGTTTGTATGTACACGTGTATTGCCACTTAGGCATATGCCGCCAGTGTCCTGACGCATGAGTCTCTCAGTTTAGGTTTGTTCCAGTGAGAAATTTGACAATATTTTGGCTCAGATGTTGAGCTGATAAGTGTCTCTTCATTCTCGAACAACGTTGAGGTTCGCAGCTCAGATATATGTCGAGAACATTATCCTCATTTGCAGCCATGTTTTCTGATGTGCATGTATGTACACGTGTAACGCCACATAGGCCTATGCCGTCAGTATCCTGACGCATGAGTCTCTCAGTTTGGTTTTTTTCCAGTGAGAAATTTGGCAATATTTTGGCTCGGATGTCGAGCTGGTGAGTGTCTCTTCATTCTCGAACAACGTTGAGGATCGCAGCTTAGATATATGTCGACAAAATTATCCTCATTCGTAGCCATGTTTTCTTATGTGTATGTATGTACACATGTATTGCCTCATAGGCCTATGCCGCCAGTGTCCTGACGCATGAGTCTCAAAGTTTTTGTCTCTTCCGGTGAGACTTTTGGCGATGTGTTAGCTCAGATGTGGAGGTGGTGAATGTCTTGTCATTCTCAAAAAACGTTCTGGTTCGCAGCTCAGATATATGTTGAAAACATTATCGTCATTCGCAGCCATGTTTTCTGATGTGTATGTATGTACACGTGTATTGCCACATAGGCCTATGTCGCCAGTGTCCTGACGCATGAGTCCCAAAGTGTTGGTCTCGTCCGGTGAGAATTTTGGCAATGTGTTAGCTCCGATGTGGAGGGGGTGAATGTCTCTTCATTCTCGAACAACGTTGAGGCTTGCAGCTCAGATATATGTCGAGAAAATGGTCCTCATTCGCAGCCATGTTTTCTTATGTGTATGGATGTACACGTGTATTGCCTCATAGGCCTATGCCGCCAGTGTCCTGACGCATGAGTCTCACAGTTGTTCTTTTCCAGTGAGACATTTGGAAATATTTTGGCTCAGATGTCGAGCTGGCGAGTGTCTCTTCATTCTCGAACTACGTTGAGGTTCGCAGCTCAGATATAAGTTCATAAAATTATCCTCATTCGCAGCCATGTTTTCTTATGTTGATGCGTGTACACGTGCATTGCCGCATAGGCCTATGCCGCCAGTGTCCTGACGCATGAGTCTCAACGTTTTGGTCTCTTCCGGTGATAATTGTTGGCGATATGTTAGCTCAGATGTGGAGGTGGTGAATGTCTCTTTATTCTCCAACAACGTTGAGGTTCGCAGCTCAAATATATGTCGAGAAAAATATCCACATTCGCAGCCATGTTTTCTGATGTGTTTGTATGTACACGTGTATTGCCACATAGGCATATGCCGCCAGTGTCCTGACGCATGAGTCTATCAGTTTAGGTTTGTTCCAGTGAGCAATTTGGCAATATTTTGGCTCAGATGTCGAGCTGGTGAATGTCCCTTCATTCTCGAACAACGTTGAGGTTCGCAGCTCAGATATATGTCGTCAAAATTGTCCTCATTCGCAGCCATGTTTTCTTATGTGTATGTATGTACACGTGTATTGGCTCATAGGCCTATGCCGCCCGTGTCCTGACGTATGAGTCTCACAGTTTGGGGTTTTTTTTCGAGTGAGAAATTTGGAAATATTTTGGCTCAGATGTCGAGCAGGCGAGTGTCTCTTCATTCTCGAACAACGTTGAGGTTCGCAGCTCAGATATAAGTTCATAAAAGTATCCTTATTCGCAGCCATGTTTTCTGATGTGTTTGTATGTACACGTGTATTGCCACTTAGGCATATGCCGCCAGTGTCCTGACGCATGAGTCTCTCAGTTTAGGTTTGTTCCAGTGAGAAATTTGGCAATATTTTGGCTCAGATGTCGAGCTGATAAGTGTCTCTTCATTCTCGAACAACGTTGAGGTTCGCAGCTCAGATATATGTCGAGAACATTATCCTCATTCGCAGCCATGTTTTCTGATGTGTATGTATGTACACGTGTAACGCCACATAGGCCTATGCCGTCAGTATCCTGACGCATGAGTCTCTCAGTTTGGTTTTTTTCCAGTGAGAAATTTGGCAATATTTTGGCTCGGATGTCGAGCTGGTGAGTGTCTCTTCATTCTCGAACAACGTTGAGGATCGCAGCTTAGATATATGTCGACAAAATTATCCTCATTCGTAGCCATGTTTTCTTATGTGTATGTATGTACACGTGTATTGCCTCATAGGCCTATGCCGCCAGTGTCCTGACGCATGAGTCTCAAAGTTTTTGTCTCTTCCGGTGAGACTTTTGGCGATGTGTTAGCTCAGATGTGGAGGTGGTGAATGTCTTGTCATTCTCAAAAAACGTTCTGGTTCGCAGCTCAGATATATGTTGAAAACATTATCGTCATTCGCAGCCATGTTTTCTGATGTGTATGTATGTACACGTGTATTGCCACATAGGCCTATGTCGCCAGTGTCCTGACGCATGAGTCCCAAAGTGTTGGTCTCGTCCGGTGAGAATTTTGGCAATGTGTTAGCTCCGATGTGGAGGGGGTGAATGTCTCTTCATTCTCGAACAACGTTGAGGCTTGCAGCTCAGATATATGTCGAGAAAATGGTCCTCATTCGCAGCCATGTTTTCTTATGTGTATGGATGTACACGTGTATTGCCTCATAGGCCTATGCCGCCAGTGTCCTGACGCATGAGTCTCACAGTTGTTCTTTTCCAGTGAGACATTTGGAAATATTTTGGCTCAGATGTCGAGCTGGCGAGTGTCTCTTCATTCTCGAACTACGTTGAGGTTCGCAGCTCAGATATAAGTTCATAAAATTATCCTCATTCGCAGCCATGTTTTCTTATGTTGATGCGTGTACACGTGCATTGCCGCATAGGCCTATGCCGCCAGTGTCCTGACGCATGAGTCTCAACGTTTTGGTCTCTTCCGGTGATAATTGTTGGCGATATGTTAGCTCAGATGTGGAGGTGGTGAATGTCTCTTTATTCTCCAACAACGTTGAGGTTCGCAGCTCAAATATATGTCGAGAAAAATATCCACATTCGCAGCCATGTTTTCTGATGTGTTTGTATGTACACGTGTATTGCCACATAGGCATATGCCGCCAGTGTCCTGACGCATGAGTCTCTCAGTTTAGGTTTGTTCCAGTGAGCAATTTGGCAATATTTTGGCTCAGATGTCGAGTTGGTGAATGTCCCTTCATTCTCGAACAACGTTGAGGTTCGCAGCTCAGATATATGTCGTCAAAATTGTCCTCATTCGCAGCCATGTTTTCTTATGTGTATGTATGTACACGTGTATTGGCTCATAGGCCTATGCCGCCCGTGTCCTGACGTATGAGTCTCACAGTTTGGGGTTTTTTTTCGAGTGAGAAATTTGGAAATATTTTGGCTCAGATGTCGAGCAGGCGAGTGTCTCTTCATTCTCGAACAACGTTGAGGTTCGCAGCTCAGATATAAGTTCATAAAAGTATCCTTAT
The DNA here is from genome assembly GCA_037893245.1 of Crossaster papposus. NCBI lineage: Eukaryota > Metazoa > Echinodermata > Asteroidea > Velatida > Solasteridae > Crossaster > Crossaster papposus. Next base: position 2,476,219 of record JBAIAA010000009.1, on the reverse strand, counting down.
TCGCAGCCATGTTTTCTGATGTGTTTGTATGTACACGTGTATTGCCACTTAGGCATATGCCGCCAGTGTCCTGACGCATGAGTCTCTCAGTTTAGGTTTGTTCCAGTGAGAAATTTGGCAATATTTTGGCTCAGATGTCGAGCTGATAAGTGTCTCTTCATTCTCGAACAACGTTGAGGTTCGCAGCTCAGATATATGTCGAGAACATTATCCTCATTCGCAGCCATGTTTTCTGATGTGTATGTATGTACACGTGTAACGCCACATAGGCCTATGCCGTCAGTATCCTGACGCATGAGTCTCTCAGTTTGGTTTTTTTCCAGTGAGAAATTTGGCAATATGTTGGCTCGGATGTCGAGCTGGTGAGTGTCTCTTTATTCTCGAACAACGTTGAGGATCGCAGCTCAGATATATGTCGACAAAATTATCCTCATTCGTAGCCATGTTTTCTTATGTGTATGTATGCACACGTGTATTGCCTCATAGGCCTATGCCGCCAGTGTCCTGACGCATGAGTCTCAAAGTTTTTGTCTCTTCCGGTGAGACTTTTGGCGATGTGTTAGCTCAGATGTGGAGGTGGTGAATGTCTTGTCATTCTCAAAAAACGTTGAGGTTCGCAGCTCAGATAAATGTTGAAAACATTATCGTCATTCGCAGCCATGTTTTCTGATGTGTATGTATGTACACGTGTATTGCCACATAGGCCTATGCCGCCAGTGTCCTGACGCATGAGTCCCAAAGTGTTGGTCTCTTCCGGTGAGAATTTTGGCGATGTGTTAGCTCCGATGTGGAGGGGGTGAATGTCTCTTCATTCTCGAACAACGTTGAGGCTCGCAGCTCAGATATATGTCGAGAAAATGATCCTCATTTGCAGCCATGTTTTCTTATGTGTATGGATGTACACGTGTATTGCCTCATAGGCCTATGCCGCCAGTGTCCTGACGCATGAGTCTCACAGTTTGTTTTTTTCAAGTGAGACATTTGGAAATATTTTGGCTCAGATGTCGAGCTGGCGAGTGTCTCTTCATTCTCGAACTACGTTGAGGTTCGCAGCTCAGATATAAGTTCATAAAATTATCCTCATTCGCAGCCATGTTTTCTTATGTGTATGTATGTACACGTGTATTGTCTCATAGGCCTATGCCGCCCGTGTCCTGACGTATGAGTCTCACAGTTTGGTTTTTTTTCCAGTGAGAAATTTGGAAATATTTTGGCTCAGATGTCGAGCAGGCGAGTGTCTCTTCATTCTCGAACTACGTTGAGGTTCGCAGCTCAGATATAAGTTCATAAAATTATCCTCATTCGCAGCCATGTTTTCTTATGTGCGTGCGTGTACACGTGTATTGCCGCATAGGCATATGCCGCCAGTGTCCTGACGCATGAGTCTCAAAGTTTTGGTCTCTTCCGGTGAGAATTTTGGCGATGTGTTAGCTCAGATGTGGAGGTGGTGAATGTCTCTTCATTCTCGAACAACGTTGAGGTTCGCAGCTCAGATATATGTCGAGAACATTATCCTCATTCGCAGCCATGTTTTCTGATGTGTATGTATGTACACGTGTATTGCCACATAGGCCTATGCCGCCAGTATACTGACGCATGAGCCTTTCAGTTTGTTTGTTTTTCCAGTGAGAAATCTGGCAATATTTTGGCTCGGATGTCGTGCTGGTGAGTGTCTCTTCATTCTCGAACAACGTTGAGGTTCGCAGCTCAGATATAAGTTCATAAAATTATCCTCATTCGTAGCCATGTTTTCTTATGTGTATGTATGTACACGTGTATTGCCTCATAGGACTATGCCGGCAGTGTCCTGACGCATGAGTCTCAAAGTTTTGGTCTCTTCCGGTGAGAATTTTGGCGATGTGTTAGCTCAGATGTGGAGGTGGTGAATGTCTCTTCATTCTCGAACAACGTTGAGGTTCGCAGCTCAGATATATGTCGAGAACATTATCCTCATTCGCAGCCATGTTTTCTGATGTGTATGTATGTACACGTGTATTGCCACATAGGCCTATGCCGCCAGTATACTGACGCATGAGCCTTTCAGTTTGTTTGTTTTTCCAGTGAGAAATCTGGCAATATTTTGGCTCGGATGTCGTGCTGGTGAGTGTCTCTTCATTCTCGAACAACGTTGAGGCTCGCAGCTCAGATATATGTCGAGAAAATTGTCCTCATTCGCAGCCATGTTTTCTTATGTGTATGGATGTACACGTGTATTGCCTCAGAGGCCTATGCCGCCAGTGTCCTGACGCGTGAGTCTCACATTTTTTGGTTTTTTCCAGTGAGAACTTTGGAAATATTTTGGCTCAGATGTCGAGCTGGCGAGTGTCTCTTCATTCTTGTACAACGTTGAGGTTCGCACCTCAGATATAAGTTCATAAATTATCCTTATTCGCAGCCATGTTTCCTTATGTTTATGCGTGTACACGTGTATTGCCTCATAGGACTATGCCGGCAGTGTCCTGACGCATGAGTCTCAAAGTTTTGGTCTCTTCCGGTGAGAATTTTGGCGATGTGTTAGCTCAGATGTGGAGGTGGTGAATGTCTCTTCATTCTCGAACAACGTTGAGGTTCGCAGCTCAGATATATGTCGAGAACATTATCCTCATTCGCAGCCATGTTTTCTGATGTGTATGTATGTACACGTGTATTGCCACATAGGCCTATGCCGCCAGTATACTGACGCATGAGCCTTTCAGTTTGTTTGTTTTTCCAGTGAGAAATCTGGCAATATTTTGGCTCGGATGTCGTGCTGGTGAGTGTCTCTTCATTCTCGAACAACGTTGAGGCTCGCAGCTCAGATATATGTCGAGAAAATTGTCCTCATTCGCAGCCATGTTTTCTTATGTGTATGGATGTACACGTGTATTGCCTCAGAGGCCTATGCCGCCAGTGTCCTGACGCATGAGTCTCACAGTTTTGTTTTTTTCCAGTGAAAAATTTGGCAATATTTTGGCTCAGATGTCGAGCTGGTGAGTGTCTCTTCATTCTCGAACAACGTTGAGGTTCGCAGCTCAGATATAAGTTCATAAAATTATCCTCAATCGCAGCCATGTTTTCTTATGTTTATGCGTGTACACGTGTATTGCCGCATAAGCCTATGCCGCCAGTGTCCTGACGCATGAGTCTCAAAGTTTTGGTCTCTTCCGGTGATAATGTTTGTGATATGTTAGCTCAGATGTGGAGGTGGTGAATGTCTCTTCATTCTCCAACAACGTTGAGGTTCGCAGCTCAGATATATGTCGAGAAAATTGTCCTCATTCGCAGCCATGTTTTCTTATGTGTATGGATGTACACGTGTATTGCCTCAGAGGCCTATGCCGCCAGTGTCCTGACGCATGAGTCTCACAGTTTTGTTTTGTTCCAGTGAGAACTTTGGAAATATTTTGGCTCAGATGTCGAGCTGGCGAGTGTCTCTTCATTCTCGAACAACGTTGAGGTTCGCATCTCAGATATATGTCGAGAAAATATCCTCATTCGCAGCCATGTTTTATGATGTGTTTGTATGTACACGTGTATGGCCACGTAGGCATATGCCGCCAGTGTCCTGACGCTTGAGTCTCTCAGTTTAGGTTTGTTCCAGTGAGACATTTTGCAATATTTTGGCTCGGATGTAGAGCTGGTGAGTGTCTCTTCATTCTCGAACAACGTTGAGACTCGCAGCTCAGATATATGTCGACAAAATTATCCTCATTCGTAGCCATGTTTTCTTATGTGTATGTATGTACACGTGTATTGCCTCATAGGAATATGCCGGCAGTGTCCTGACGCATGAGTCTCAAAGTGTTGGTCTCTTCCGGTGATAATTTTGGCGATGTGTTAGCTCAGATGTGGAGGTGGTGAATGTCTCTTCATTCTCGAACAACGTTGAGGTTCGCAGCTCAGATATATGTCGAGAACATTATCCTCATTCGCAGCCATGTTTTCTGATGTGTATGTATGCACACGTGTATTGCCACATAGGCCTATGCCGCCAGTATACTGACGCATGAGCCTCTCAGTTTGTTTGTTTTTCCAGTGAGAAATCTGGCAATATTTTGGCTCGGATGTCGTGCTGGTGAGTGTCTCTTCATTCTCGAACAACGTTGAGGCTCGCAGCTCAGATATATGTCGAGAAAATTGTCCTCATTCGCAGCCATGTTTTCTTATGTGTATGGATGTACACGTGTATTGCCTCAGAGGCCTATGCCGCCAGTGTCCTGACGCGTGAGTCTCACATTTTTTGTTTTTTTCCAGTGAGAACTTTGGAAATATTTTGGCTCAGATGTCGAGCTGGCGAGTGTCTCTTCATTCTTGTACAACGTTGAGGTTCGCACCTCAGATATAAGTTCATAAAATTATCCTCATTCGCAGCCATGTTTTCTTATGTTTATGCGTGTACACGTGTATTGCCGCATAGGCCTATGCCGCCAGTGTCCTGACGCATGAGTCTGAAAGTTTTGGTCTCTTTTGGTGAGAATTTTGGCGATATGTTAGCTCAGATGTGGAGGTGGTGAATGTCTCTTCATTCTCCAACGACGTTGAGGTTCGCAGCTCAGATATATGTCGAGAAAAATATCCTCATTCGCAGCCATGTTTTCTGATGTGTTTGTATGTACACGTGTATTGCCACATAGGCATATGCCGCCAGTGTCCTGACGCTTGAGTCTCTCACTTTAGGTGTGTTCCAGTGAGAAATATGGCAATATTTTGGCTCAGATGTCGAGCTGGTGAGTGTCTCTTCATTCCCGAACAACGTTGAGGTTCGCAGCTCAGATATATGTCGAGAACATTATCCTCATTCGCAGCCATGTTTTCTGATGTGTATGTATGTACACGTGTATTGCCACATAGGCCTATGCCGCCAGTATCCTGACACATGAGTCTCTCAGTTTGGGTTTTTTCCAGTGAGAAATTTGGAAATATTTTGGCTCAGATGTCGAGCTGGCGAGTGTCTCTTCATTCTCGAACTACGTTGAGGTTCGCAGCTCAGATATAAGTTCATAAAATTATCCTCATTCGCAGCCATGTTTTCTTATGTGCGTGCGTGTACACGTGTATTGCGGCATAGGCATATGCCGCCAGTGTCCTGACGCATGAGTCTCAAAGTTTTGGTCTCTTCCGGTGAGAATTGTTGGCGATATGTTAGCTCAGTTGTGGAGGTGGTGAATGTCTCTTCATTCTCGAACAACGTTGAGGTTCGCATCTCAGATATAAGTTCATAAAATTACCCTCATTCGCAGCCATGTTTTCAAATGTTTATGCGTGTACACGTGTATTGCCGCATAGGCTTATGTCGCCAGTGTCCTGAAGCATGAATCTCTCAGTTTGGTTTTTTTCCAGTGAGAAATTTGGCAATATTTTGGCTCAGATGTCGAGCTGGTGAGTGTCTCTTCATTCTCGAACAACGTTGAGGCTCGCAGCTCAGATATATGTCGAGAAAATTGTCCTCATTCGCAGCCATGTTTTCTTATGTGTATGGATGTACACGTGTATTGCCTCAGAGGCCTATGCCGCCAGTGTCCTGACGCATGAGTCTCAGAGTTTTGTTTTGTTTCCCAGTGAGAACTTTGGAAATATTTTGGCTCAGATGTCGAGCTGGCGAGTGTCTCTTCATTCTCGAACAACGTTGAGGTTCGCAGCTCAGATATATGTCGAGAAAAATATCCTCATTCGCAGCCATGTTTTATTATGTGTTTGTATGTACACGTGTATGGCCACATAGGCATATGCCGCCAGTGTCCTGACGCTTGAGTCTCTCAGTTTAGGTTTGTTCCAGTGAGACATTTTGCAATATTTTGGCTCGGATGTAGAGCTGGTGAGTGTCTCTTCATTCTCGAACAACGTTGAGACTCGCAGCTCAGATATATGTCGACAACATTATCCTCATTCGTAGCCATGTTTTCTTATGTGTATGTATGTACACGTGTATTGCCTCATAGGAATATACCGGCAGTGTCCTGACGCATGAGTCTCAAAGTGTTGGTCTCTTTTGGTGAGAATTTTGGCGATGTGTTAGCTCAGATGTGGAGGTGGTGAATGTCTCTTCATTCTCCAACGACGTTGAGGTTCGCAGCTCAGATATATGTCGAGAAAAATATCCTCATTCGCAGCCATGTTTTCTGATGTGTTTGTATGTACACGTGTATTGCCACATAGGCATATGCCGCCAGTGTCCTGACGCTTGAGTCTCTCACTTTAGGTGTGTTCCAGTGAGAAATATGGCAATATTTTGGCTCAGATGTCGAGCTGGTGAGTGTCTCTTCATTCTCGAACAACGTTGAGGTTCGCAGCTCAGATATATGTCGAGAACATTATCCTCATTCGCAGCCATGTTTTCTGATGTGTATGTATGTACACGTGTATTGCCACATAGGCCTATGCCGCCAGTATCCTGACACATGAGTCTCTCAGTTTGGGTTTTTTTCAGTTAGACATTTTGCAATATTTTGGCTTGGATGTCGAGCTGGTGAGTGTCTCTTCATTCTCGAACAACGTTGAGACTCGCAGCTCAGATATATGTCGACAAAATTATCCTTATTCGTAGCCATGTTTTCTTATGTGTATGTATGTACACGTGTATTGCCTCATAGGCCTATGCCGGCAGTGTCCTTACGCATAAGTCTCAAAGTGTTGGTCTCTTCCGGTGAGAATTTTGGCGATGTGTTAGCTCAGATGTGGAGGTGGTGAATGTCTCTTCATTCTCGAACAACGTTGAGGTTCGCAGCTCAGATATATGTCGAGAACATTATCCTCATTCGCAGCCATGTTTTCTGATGTGTATGTATGTACACGTGTATGGCCACATAGGCATATGCCGCCAGTGTCCTGACGCTTGAGTCTCTCAGTTTAGGTTTGTTCCAGTGAGACATTTTGCAATATTTTGGCTCGGATGTAGAGCTGGTGAGTGTCTCTTCATTCTCGAACAACGTTGAGACTCGCAGCTCAGATATATGTCGACAACATTATCCTCATTCGTAGCCATGTTTTCTTATGTGTATGTATGTACACGTGTATTGCCTCATAGGAATATACCGGCAGTGTCCTGACGCATGAGTCTCAAAGTGTTGGTCTCTTTTGGTGAGAATTTTGGCGATGTGTTAGCACAGATGTGGAGGTGGTGAATGTCTCTTCATTCTCCAACGACGTTGAGGTTCGCAGCTCAGATATATGTCGAGAAAAATATCCTCATTCGCAGCCATGTTTTCTGATGTGTTTGTATGTACACGTGTATTGCCACATAGGCATATGCCGCCAGTGTCCTGACGCTTGAGTCTCTCACTTTAGGTGTGTTCCAGTGAGAAATATGGCAATATTTTGGCTCAGATGTCGAGCTGGTGAGTGTCTCTTCATTCTCGAACAACGTTGAGGTTCGCAGCTCAGATATATGTCGAGAACATTATCCTCATTCGCAGCCATGTTTTCTGATGTGTATGTATGTACACGTGTATTGCCACATAGGCCTATGCCGCCAGTATCCTGACACATGAGTCTCTCAGTTTGGGTTTTTTTCAGTTAGACATTTTGCAATATTTTGGCTTGGATGTCGAGCTGGTGAGTGTCTCTTCATTCTCGAACAACGTTGAGACTCGCAGCTCAGATATATGTCGACAAAATTATCCTTATTCGTAGCCATGTTTTCTTATGTGTATGTATGTACACGTGTATTGCCTCATAGGCCTATGCCGGCAGTGTCCTTACGCATAAGTCTCAAAGTGTTGGTCTCTTCCAGTGAGAATTTTGGCGATGTGTTAGCTCAGATGTGGAGGTGGTGAATGTCTCTTCATTCTCGAACAACGTTGAGGTTCGCAGCTCAGATATATGTCGAGAACATTATCCTCATTCGCAGCCATGTTTTCTGATGTGTATGTATGTACACGTGTATTGTCTCATAGGCCTATGCCGCCCGTGTCCTGACGTATGAGTCTCACAGTTTGGGTTTTTTTCCAGTGAGAAATTTGGAAATATTTTGGCTCAGATGTCGAGCAGGCGAGTTTCTCTTCATTCTCGAACAACGTTGAGGTTCGCAGCTCAGATATATGTCAACAAAATTATCCTCATTCGTAGCCATGTTTTCTTATGTGTATATATGTACACGTGTATTGCCTCATAGGCCTATGCCGCCAGTGTCCTGACGCATGAGTCTCACAGTTTTGTTTTTTTCCAGTGAGACATTTGGAAATATTTTGGCTCAGATGTCGAGCTGGCGAGTGTCTCTTCATTCTCGAACTACGTTGAGGTTCGCAGCTCAGATATAAGTTCATAAAATTATCCTCATTCGCAGCCATGTTTTCTTATGTGTGTGCGTGTACAGGTGTATTGCCGAATAGGCATATGCCGCCAGTGTCCTGACGCATGAGTCTCAAAGTTTTGGTCTTTTCCGGTGAGAATTGTTGGCGATATGTTAGCTCAGTTGTGGAGGTGGTGAATGTCTCTTCATTCTCGAACAACGTTGAGGTTCGCATCTCAGATATAAGTTCATAAAATTATCCTCATTCGCAGCCATGTTTTCAAATGTTTATGCGTGTACACGTGTATTGCCGCATAGGCTTATGTCGCCAGTGTCCTGAAGCATGAGTCTCTCAGTTTGGTTTTTTTCCAGTGAGAAATTTGGCAATATTTTGGCTCAGATGTCGAGCTGGTGAGTGTCTCTTCATTCTCGAACAACGTTGAGGTTCGCAGCTCAGATATATGTCGAGAACATTATCCTCATTCGCAGCCATGTTTTCTTATGTGTATGGATGTACACGTGTATTGCCTCATAGGCCTATGCCGCCAGTGTCCTGACGCATGAGTCTCACAGTTTGGTTTTTTTTCAGTGAGAAATTTGGCAATATTTTGGCTCGGATGTCAAGCTGGTGAGTGTCTCTTCATTCGCGAACAACGTTGAGGTTCGCAGCTCAGATATATGTCGAGAACATTATCCTCATTCGCAGCCATGTTTTCTGATGTGTATGTATGTAAACGTGTATTGCCAGATAGGCCTATGCCGCCAGTATACTGACGCATGAGCCTCTCAGTTTGTTTGTTTTTCCAGTGAGAAATCTGGCAATATTTTGGCTCGGATGTCGAGCTGGTGAGTGTCTCTTCATTCTCGAACAACGTTGAGGTTCGCAGCTCAGATATATGTCGAGAACATTATCCTCATTCGCAGCCATGTTTTCTTATGTGTATGGATGTACACGTGTATTGCCTCATAGGCCTATGCCGCCAGTGTCCTGACGCATGAGTCCCAGAGTTTTGTTTTGTTTCCCAGTGAGAACTTTGGAAATAATTTGGCTCAGATGTCGAGCTGGCGAGTGTCTCTTCATTCTCGAACAACGTTGAGGTTCGCAGCTCAGATATATGTCGAGAAAAATATCCTCATTCGCAGCCATGTTTTATTATGTGTTTGTATGTACACGTGTATGGCCACATAGGCATATGCCGCCAGTGTCCTGACGCTTGAGTCTCTCAGTTTAGGTTTGTTCCAGTGAGACATTTTGCAATATTTTGGCTCGGATGTAGAGCTGGTGAGTGTCTCTTCATTCTCGAACAACGTTGAGGTTCGCAGCTCAGATATAAGTTCATAAAATTATCCTCATTCGCAGCCATGTTTTCTTATGTTTATGCGTGTACACGTGTATTGCCGCATAGGCCTATGCCGCCAGTGTCCTGACGCATGAGTCTCAAAGTTTTGGTCTCTTCCGGTGATAATGTTGGTGATATGTTAGCTCAGATGTGGAGGTGGTGAGTGTCTCTTCATTCTCGAACAACGTTGAGGTTCGCATCTCAGATATATGTCGAGAAAAATATCCTCATTCGCAGCCATGTTTTATGATGTGTTTGTATGTACACGTGTATGGCCACATAGGCATATGCCGCCAGTGTCCTGACGCTTGAGTCTCTCAGTTTAGGTTTGTTCCAGTGAGACATTTTGCAATATTTTGGCTCGGATGTAGAGCTGGTGAGTGTCTCTTCATTCTCGAACAACGTTGAGACTCGCAGCTCAGATATATGTCGACAAAATTATCCTCATTCGTAGCCATGTTTTCTTATGTGTATGTATGTACACGTGTATTGCCTCATAGGAATATGCCGGCAGTGTCCTGACGCATGAGTCTCAAAGTTTTGGTCTCTTCCGGTGATAATTTTGGCGATGTGTTAGCTCAGATGTGGAGGTGGTGAATGTCTCTTCATTCTCGAACAACGTTGAGGTTCGCAGCTCAGATATATGTCGAGAACATTATCCTCATTCGCAGCCATGTTTTCTGATGTGTATGTATGCACACGTGTATTGCCACATAGGCCTATGCCGCCAGTATACTGACGCATGAGCCTCTCAGTTTGTTTGTTTTTCCAGTGAGAAATCTGGCAATATTTTGGCTCGGATGTCGTGCTGGTGAGTGTCTCTTCATTCTCGAACAACGTTGAGGCTCGCAGCTCAGATATATGTCGAGAAAATTGTCCTCATTCGCAGCCATGTTTTCTTATGTGTATGGATGTACACGTGTATTGCCTCAGAGGCCTATGCCGCCAGTGTCCTGACGCATGAGTCTCACAGTTTTGTTTTTTTCCAGTGAACAATTTGGCAATATTTTGGCTCAGATGTCGAGCTGGTGAGTGTCTCTTCATTCTCGAACAACGTTGAGGTTCGCAGCTCAGATATAAGTTCATAAAATTATCCTCATTCGCAGCCATGTTTTCTTATGTTTATGCGTGTACACGTGTATTGCCGCATAGGCCTATGCCGCCAGTATCCTGACGCATGAGTCTCAAAGTTTTGGTCTCTTCCGGTGATAATGTTGGTGATATGTTAGCTCAGATGTGGAGGTGGTGAATGTCTCTTCATTCTCCAACAACGTTGAGGTTCGCAGCTCAGATATATGTCGAGAAAATTGTCCTCATTCGCAGCCATGTTTTCTTATGTGTATGGGTGTACACGTGTATTGCCTCAGAGGCCTAAGCCGCCAGTGTCCTGACGCATGAGTCTCACAGTTTTGTTATTTTCCAGTGAGAACTTTGGAAATATTTTGGCTCAGATGTCGAGCTGGCGAGTGTCTCTTCATTCTCGAACAACGTTGAGGTTCGCATCTCAGATATATGTCGAGAAAAATATCCTCATTCGCAGCCATGTTTTATGATGTGTTTGTATGTACACGTGTATGGCCACATAGGCATATGCCGCCAGTGTCCTGACGCTTGAGTCTCTTAGTTTAGGTTTGTTCCAGTGAGAAATATGGCAATATTTTGGCTCAGATGTCGAGCTGGTGAGTGTCTCTTCATTCTCGAACAACGTTGAGGTTCGCAGCTCAGATATATGTCGAGAACATTATCCTCATTCGCAGCCATGTTTTCTGATGTGTATGTATGTACACGTGTATTGCCACATAGGCCTATGCCGCCAGTATCCTGACACATGAGTCTCTCAGTTTGGGTTTTTTTCAGTTAGACATTTTGCAATATTTTGGCTTGGATGTCGAGCTGGTGAGTGTCTCTTCATTCTCGAACAACGTTGAGACTCGCAGCTCAGATATATGTCGACAAAATTATCCTTATTCGTAGCCATGTTTTCTTATGTGTATGTATGTACACGTGTATTGCCTCATAGGCCTATGCCGGCAGTGTCCTTACGCATAAGTCTCAAAGTGTTGGTCTCTTCCAGTGAGAATTTTGGCGATGTGTTAGCTCAGATGTGGAGGTGGTGAATGTCTCTTCATTCTCGAACAACGTTGAGGTTCGCAGCTCAGATATATGTCGAGAACATTATCCTCATTCGCAGCCATGTTTTCTGATGTGTATGTATGTACACGTGTATTGTCTCATAGGCCTATGCCGCCCGTGTCCTGACGTATGAGTCTCACAGTTTGGGTTTTTTTCCAGTGAGAAATTTGGAAATATTTTGGCTCAGATGTCGAGCAGGCGAGTTTCTCTTCATTCTCGAACAACGTTGAGGTTCGCAGCTCAGATATATGTCAACAAAATTATCCTCATTCGTAGCCATGTTTTCTTATGTGTATATATGTACACGTGTATTGCCTCATAGGCCTATGCCGCCAGTGTCCTGACGCATGAGTCTCACAGTTTTGTTTTTTTCCAGTGAGACATTTGGAAATATTTTGGCTCAGATGTCGAGCTGGCGAGTGTCTCTTCATTCTCGAACTACGTTGAGGTTCGCAGCTCAGATATAAGTTCATAAAATTATCCTCATTCGCAGCCATGTTTTCTTATGTGCGTGCGTGTACAGGTGTATTGCCGAATAGGCATATGCCGCCAGTGTCCTGACGCATGAGTCTCAAAGTTTTGGTCTTTTCCGGTGAGAATTGTTGGCGATATGTTAGCTCAGTTGTGGAGGTGGTGAATGTCTCTTCATTCTCGAAAAACGTTGAGGTTCGCATCTCAGATATAAGTTCATAAAATTATCCTCATTCGCAGCCATGTTTTCAAATGTTTATGCGTGTACACGTGTATTGCCGCATAGGCTTATGTCGCCAGTGTCCTGAAGCATGAGTCTCTCAGTTTGTTTTTTTTCCAGTGAGAAATTTGGCAATATTTTGGCTCAGATGTCGAGCTGGTGAGTGTCTCTTCATTCTCGAACAACGTTGAGGTTCGCAGCTCAGATATATGTCGAGAACATTATCCTCATTCGCAGCCATGTTTTCTTATGTGTATGGATGTACACGTGTATTGCCTCATAGGCCTATGCCGCCAGTGTCCTGACGCATGAGTCTCACAGTTTGGTTTTTTTTCAGTGAGAAATTTGGCAATATTTTGGCTCGGATGTCAAGCTGGTGAGTGTCTCTTCATTCGCGAACAACGTTGAGGTTCGCAGCTCAGATATATGTCGAGAACATTATCCTCATTCGCAGCCATGTTTTCTGATGTGTATGTATGTAAACGTGTATTGCCAGATAGGCCTATGCCGCCAGTATACTGACGCATGAGCCTCTCAGTTTGTTTGTTTTTCCAGTGAGAAATCTGGCAATATTTTGGCTCGGATGTCGAGCTGGTGAGTGTCTCTTCATTCTCGAACAACGTTGAGGTTCGCAGCTCAGATATATGTCGAGAACATTATCCTCATTCGCAGCCATGTTTTCTTATGTGTATGGATGTACACGTGTATTGCCTCATAGGCCTATGCCGCCAGTGTCCTGACGCATGAGTCCCAGAGTTTTGTTTTGTTTCCCAGTGAGAACTTTGGAAATAATTTGGCTCAGATGTCGAGCTGGCGAGTGTCTCTTCATTCTCGAACAACGTTGAGGTTCGCAGCTCAGATATATGTCGAGAAAAATATCCTCATTCGCAGCCATGTTTTATTATGTGTTTGTATGTACACGTGTATGGCCACATAGGCATATGCCGCCAGTGTCCTGACGCTTGAGTCTCTCAGTTTAGGTTTGTTCCAGTGAGACATTTTGCAATATTTTGGCTCGGATGTAGAGCTGGTGAGTGTCTCTTCATTCTCGAACAACGTTGAGGTTCGCAGCTCAGATATAAGTTCATAAAATTATCCTCATTCGCAGCCATGTTTTCTTATGTTTATGCGTGTACACGTGTATTGCCGCATAGGCCTATGCCGCCAGTGTCCTGACGCATGAGTCTCAAAGTTTTGGTCTCTTCCGGTGATAATGTTGGTGATATGTTAGCTCAGATGTGGAGGTGGTGAGTGTCTCTTCATTCTCGAACAACGTTGAGGTTCGCATCTCAGATATATGTCGAGAAAAATATCCTCATTCGCAGCCATGTTTTATGATGTGTTTGTATGTACACGTGTATGGCCACATAGGCATATGCCGCCAGTGTCCTGACGCTTGAGTCTCTCAGTTTAGGTTTGTTCCAGTGAGACATTTTGCAATATTTTGGCTCGGATGTAGAGCTGGTGAGTGTCTCTTCATTCTCGAACAACGTTGAGACTCGCAGCTCAGATATATGTCGACAAAATTATCCTCATTCGTAGCCATGTTTTCTTATGTGTATGTATGTACACGTGTATTGCCTCATAGGAATATGCCGGCAGTGTCCTGACGCATGAGTCTCAAAGTTTTGTTTTTTTCCAGTGAGAAATCTGGCAATATTTTGGCTCGGATGTCGTGCTGGTGAGTGTCTCTTCATTCTCGAACAACGTTGAGGCTCGCAGCTCAGATATATGTCGAGAAAATTGTCCTCATTCGCAGCCATGTTTTCTTATGTGTATGGATGTACACGTGTATTGCCTCAGAGGCCTATGCCGCCAGTGTCCTGACGCATGAGTCTCACAGTTTTGTTTTTTTCCAGTGAAAAATTTGGCAATATTTTGGCTCAGATGTCGAGCTGGTGAGTGTCTCTTCATTCTCGAACAACGTTGAGGTTCGCAGCTCAGATATAAGTTCATAAAATTATCCTCATTCGCAGCCATGTTTTCTTATGTTTATGCGTGTACACGTGTATTGCCGCATAGGCCTATGCCGCCAGTATCCTGACGCATGAGTCTCAAAGTTTTGGTCTCTTCCGGTGATAATGTTGGTGATATGTTAGCTCAGATGTGGAGGTGGTGAATGTCTCTTCATTCTCCAACAACGTTGAGGTTCGCAGCTCAGATATATGTCGAGAAAATTGTCCTCATTCGCAGCCATGTTTTCTTATGTGTATGGGTGTACACGTGTATTGCCTCAGAGGCCTAAGCCGCCAGTGTCCTGACGCATGAGTCTCACAGTTTTGTTATTTTCCAGTGAGAACTTTGGAAATATTTTGGCTCAGATGTCGAGCTGGCGAGTGTCTCTTCATTCTCGAACAACGTTGAGGTTCGCATCTCAGATATATGTCGAGAAAAATATCCTCATTCGCAGCCATGTTTTATGATGTGTTTGTATGTACACGTGTATGGCCACATAGGCATATGCCGCCAGTGTCCTGACGCTTGAGTCTCTTAGTTTAGGTTTGTTCCAGTGAGACATTTTGCAATATTTTGGCTCGGATGTAGAGCTGGTGAGTGTCTCTTCATTCTCGAACAACGTTGAGACTCGCAGCTCAGATATATGTCGACAAAATTATCCTCATTCGTAGCCATGTTTTCTTATGTGTATGTATGTACACGTGTATTGCCTCATAGGAATATGCCGGCAGTGTCCTGACGCATGAGTCTCAAAGTTTTGGTCTCTTCCGGTGATAATTTTGGCGATGTGTTAGCTCAGATGTGGAGGTGGTGAATGTCTCTTCATTCTCGAACAACGTTGAGGTTCGCAGCTCAGATATATGTCGAGAACATTATCCTCATTCGCAGCCATGTTTTCTGATGTGTATGTATGCACACGTGTATTGCCACATAGGCCTATGCCGCCAGTATACTGACGCATGAGCCTCTCAGTTTGTTTGTTTTTCCAGTGAGAAATCTGGCAATATTTTGGCTCGGATGTCGTTCTGGTGAGTGTCTCTTCATTCTCGAACAACGTTGAGGCTCGCAGCTCAGATATATGTCGAGAAAATTGTCCTCATTCGCAGCCATGTTTTCTGATGTGTATGTATGCACACGTGTATTGCCACATAGGCCTATGCCGCCAGTATCCTGACGCATGAGCCTCTCAGTTTGTTTGTTTTTCCAGTGAGAAATCTGGCAATATTTTGGCTCAGATGTCGAGCTGGCGAGTGTCTCTTCATTCTTGTACAACGTTGAGGTTCGCACCTCAGATATAAGTTCATAAAATTATCCTCATTCGCAGCCATGTTTTCTTATGTTTATGCGTGTACACGTGTATTGCCGCATAGGCCTATGCCGCCAGTGTCCTGACGCATGAGTCTGAAAGTTTTGGTCTCTTTTGGTGAGAATTTTGGCGATATGTTAGCTCAGATGTGGAGGTGGTGAATGTCTCTTCATTCTCCAACGACGTTGAGGTTCGCAGCTCAGATATATGTCGAGAAAAATATCCTCATTCGCAGCCATGTTTTCTGATGTGTTTGTATGTACACGTGTATTGCCACATAGGCATATGCCGCCAGTGTCCTGACGCTTGAGTCTCTCACTTTAGGTGTGTTCCAGTGAGAAATATGGCAATATTTTGGCTCAGATGTCGAGCTGGTGAGTGTCTCTTCATTCTCGAACAACGTTGAGGTTCGCAGCTCAGATATATGTCGAGAACATTATCCTCATTCGCAGCCATGTTTTCTGATGTGTATGTATGTACACGTGTATTGCCACATAGGCCTATGCCGCCAGTATCCTGACACATGAGTCTCTCAGTTTAGGTTTTTTTCCGTGAGACATTTTGCAATATTTTGGCTCGGATGTCGAGCTGGTGAGTGTCTCTTCATTCTCGAACAACGTTGAGACTCGCAGCTCAGATATATGTCGACAAAATTATCCTCATTCGTAGCCATGTTTTCTTATGTGTATGTATGTACACGTGTATTGCCTCATAGACCTATGCCGGCAGTGTCCTTACGCATAAGTCTCAAAGTTTTGGTCTCTTCCGGTGAGAATTTTGGCGATGTGTTAGCTCAGATGTGGAGGTGGTGAATGTCTCTTCATTCTCGAACAACGTTGAGGTTCGCAGCTCAGATATATGTCGAGAACATTATCCTCATTCGCAGCCATGTTTTCTGATGTGTATGTATGTACACGTGTATTGCCACATTGGCCTATGCCGCCAGTATACTGACGCATGAGCCTCTCAGTTTGTTTGTTTTTCCAGTGAGAAATCTGGCAATATTTTGGCTCGGATGTCGAGCTGGTGAGTGTCTCTTCATTCTCGAACAACGTTGAGGCTCGCAGCTCAGATATGTGTCGAGAAAATTGTCCTCATTCGCAGCCATGTTTTTGTATGTGTATGGATGTACACGTGTATTGCCTCAGAGGCCTATGCCGCCAGTGTCCTGACGCATGAGTCTCACAGTTTTGTTTTTTTCCAGTGAGAACTTTGGAAATATTTTGGCTCATATGTCGAGCTGGCGAGTGTCTCTTCATTATCGAACAACGTTGAGGTTCGCAGCTCAGATATAAGTTCATTAAATTATCCTCATTCGCAGCCATGTTTTCTTATGTTTATGCGTGTACACGTGTATTGCCGCATAGGCCTATGCCGCCAGTGTCCTGACGCATGAGTCTCAAAGTTTTGGTCTCTTCCGGTGATAATTTTGGTGATATGTTAGCTCAGATGTGGAGGTGGTGAATGTCTCTTCATTCTCCAACATCGTTGAGGTTCGCAGCTCAGATATATGTCGAGAAAATTGTCCTCATTCGCAGCCATGTTTTCTTATGTGTATGGATGTACACGTGTATTGCCTCAGAGGCCTATGCCGCCAGTGTCCTGACGCATGAGTCTCACAGTTTTGTTTTTTTCCAGTGAGAACTTTGGAAATATTTTGGCTCAGATGTCGAGCTGGCGAGTGTCTCTTCAATCTCGAACAACGTTGAGGTTCGCAGCTCAGATATATGTCGAGAAAGATATCCTCATTCGCAGCCATGTTTTATGATGTGTTTGTATGTACACGTGTATGGCCACATAGGCATATGCCGCCAGTGTCCTGACGCTTGAGTCTCTCAGTTTAGGTTTGTTCCAGTGAGACATTTTGCAATATTTTGGCTCGGATGTAGAGCTGGTGAGTGTCTCTTCATTCTCGAACAACGTTGAGACTCGCAGCTCAGATATATGTCGACAAAATTATCCTCATTCGTAGCCATGTTTTCTTATGTGTATGTATGTACACGTGTATTGCATCATAGGACTATGCCGGCAGTGTCCTGACGCATGAGTCTCAAAGTTTGTTTGTTTTTCCAGTGAGAAATCTGGCAATATTTTGGCTCGGATGTCGTGCTGGTGAGTGTCTCTTCATTCTCGAACAACGTTGAGGCTCGCAGCTCAGATATGTGTCGAGAAAATTGTCCTCATTCGCAGCCATGTTTTCTTATGTGTATGGATGTACACGTGTATTGCCTCAGAGGCCTATGCCGCCAGTGTCCTGACGCATGAGTCTCACAGTTTTGTTTTTTTCCAGTGAAACATTTGGCAATATTTTGGCTCAGATGTCGAGCTGGTGAGTGTCTCTTCATTCTCGAACAACGTTGAGGTTTGCAGCTCAGATATAAGTTCATAACATTATCCTCATTCGCAGCCATGTTTTCTTATGTTTATGCGTGTACACGTGTATTGCCGCATAGGCCTATGCCGCCAGTGTCCTGACGCATGAGTCTCAAAGTTTTGGTCTCTTCCGGTGATAATTTTGGTGATATGTTAGCTCAGATGTGGAGGTGGTGAATGTCTCTTCATTCTCCAACAACGTTGAGGTTCGCAGCTCAGATATATGTCGAGAAAATTGTCCTCATTCGCAGCCATGTTTTCTTATGTGTATGGATGTACACGTGTATTGCCTCAGAGGCCTATGCCGCCAGTGTCCTGACGCATGAGTCTCACAGTTTTGTTTTTTCCAGTGAGAACTTTGGAAATATTTTGGCTCAGATGTCGAGCTGGCGAGTGTCTCTTCAATCTCGAACAACGTTGAGGTTCGCAGCTCAGATATATGTCGAGAAAAATATCCTCATTCGCAGCCATGTTTTATGATGTGTTTGTATGTACACGTGTATGGCCACATAGGCATATGCCGCCAGTGTCCTGACGCTTGAGTCTCTCAGTTTAGGTTTGTTCCAGTGAGACATTTTGCAATATTTTGGCTCGGATGTAGAGCTGGTGAGTGTCTGTTCATTCTCGAACAACGTTGAGACTCGCAGCTCAGATATATGTCGACAAAATTATCCTCATTCGTAGCCATGTTTTCTTATGTGTATGTATGTACACGTGTATTGCATCATAGGACTATGCCGGCAGTGTCCTGACGCATGAGTCTCAAAGTTTGTTTGTTTTTCCAGTGAGAAATCTGGCAATATTTTGGCTCGGATGTCGTGCTGGTGAGTGTCTCTTCATTCTCGAACAACGTTGAGGCTCGCAGCTCAGATATGTGTCGAGAAAATTGTCCTCATTCGCAGCCATGTTTTCTTATGTGTATGGATGTACACGTGTATTGCCTCAGAGGCCTATGCCGCCAGTGTCCTGACGCATGAGTCTCACAGTTTTGTTTTTTTCCAGTGAAACATTTGGCAATATTTTGGCTCAGATGTCGAGCTGGTGAGTGTCTCTTCATTCTCGAACAACGTTGAGGTTTGCAGCTCAGATATAAGTTCATAACATTATCCTCATTCGCAGCCATGTTTTCTTATGTTTATGCGTGTACACGTGTATTGCCGCATAGGCCTATGCCGCCAGTGTCCTGACGCATGAGTCTCAAAGTTTTGGTCTCTTCCGGTGATAATTTTGGTGATATGTTAGCTCAGATGTGGAGGTGGTGAATGTCTCTTCATTCTCCAACAACGTTGAGGTTCGCAGCTCAGCCATGTTTTCTGATGTGTATGTATGTACACGTGTATTGCCACATAGGCCTATGCCGCCAGTATACTGACGCATGAGCCTCTCAGCTTGTTTGTTTTTCCAGTGAGAAATCTGGCAATATTTTGGCTCGGATGTCGAGCTGGTGAGTGTCTCTTCATTCTCGAACAACGTTGAGGCTCGCAGCTCAGATATATGTCGAGAAAATTGTCCTCATTCGCAGCCATGTTTTCTTATGTGTATGGATGTACACGTGTATTGCCTCAGAGGCCTATGCCGCCAGTGTCCTGACGCATGAGTCTCACAGTTTTGTTTTTTTCCAGTGAGAACTTTGGAAATATTTTGGCTCAGATGTCGAGCTTGCGAGTGTCTCTTCATTCTCGAACAACGTTGAGGTTCGCAGCTCAGATATATGTCGAGAAAAATATCCTCATTCGCAGCCATGTTTTATGATGTGTTTGTATGTACACGTGTATGGCCACATAGGCATATGCCGCCAGTGTACTGATGCTTAAGTCTCTCAGTTTAGGTTTGTTCCAGTGAGACATTTTGCAATATTTTGGCTCGGATGTAGAGCTGGTGAGTGTCTCTTCATTCTCGAACAACGTTGAGACTCGCAGCTCAGATATATGTCGACAAAATTATCCTCATTCGTAGCCATGTTTTCTTATGTGTATGTATGTACACGTGTATTGCCTCATAGGACTATGCCGGCAGTGTCCTGACGCATGAGTCTCAAAGTTTTGGTCTTTTCCGGTGAGAATTTTGGCGATGTGTTAGCTCAGATGTGGAGGTGGTGAATGTCTCTTCATTCTCGAACAACGTTGAGGTTCGCAGCTCAGATATATGTCGAGAACATTATCCTCATTCGCAGCCATGTTTTCTGATGTGTATGTATGTACACGTGTATTGCCACATAGGCCTATGCCGCCAGTATACTGACGCATGAGCCTCTCAGTTTGTTTGTTTTTCCAGTGAGAAATCTGGCAATATTTTGGCTCGGATGTCGTGCTGGTGAGTGTCTCTTCAATCTCGAACAACGTTGAGGCTCGCAGCTCAGATATATGTCGAGAAAATTGTCCTCATTCGCAGCCATGTTTTCTTATGTGTAAGGATGTACACGTGTATTGCCTCAGAGGCCTATGCCGCCAGTGTCCTGACGCATGAGTCTCACAGTTGTGGTTTTTTCCAGTGAGAAATGTGGAAATATTTTGGCTCAGATATCGAGCTGGCGAGTGTCTTTTCATTCTCGAACAACGTTGAGGTTCGCAGCTCAGATATAAGTTCATAAAATTATCCTCATTCGCAGCAATGTTTTCTTATGTTTATGCGTGTACACGTGTATTGCCGCATAGGCCTATGCCGCCAGTGTCCTGACGCATGAGTCTCAAAGTTTTGGTCTCTTCCGGTGAGAATTTTGGTGATATGTTAGCTCAGATGTGGAGGTGGTGAATGTCTCTTCATTCTCCAACAACGTTGAGGTTCGCAGCTCAGATATATGTCGAGAAAAATATTCTCATTCGCAGCCATGTTTTCTGATGTGTTTGTATGTACACGTGTATTGCCACATAGGCATATGCCGCCAGTGTCCTGACGCATGAGCCTCTCAGTTTAGGTTTGTTCCAGTGAAAAATTTGGCAATATTTTGGCTCATATGTCGAGCTGATGAGTGTCTCTTCATTCTCGAACAACGTTGAAGTTCGCAGCTCAGATATATGTCGAGAACATTATCCTCATTCGCAGCCATGTTTTCTGATGTGTATGTATGTACACGTGTATTGCCACATAGGCCTATGCCGCCAGTATCCTGACGCATGAGTCTCACAGTTTTGTTTTTTTCCAGTGAAAAATTTGGCAATATTTTGGCTCAGATGTCGAGCTGGTGAGTGTCTCTTCATTCTCGAACAACGTTGAGGTTCGCAGCTCAGATATAAGTTCATAAAATTATCCTCATTCGCAGCCATGTTTTCTTATGTTTATGCGTGTACACGTGTATTGCCGCATAGGCCTATGCCGCCAGTGACCTGACGCATGAGTCTCAAAGTTTTGGTCTCTTCCGGTGAGAATGTTGGTGATATGTTAGCTCAGATGTGGAGGTGGTGAATGTCTCTTCATTCTCCAACAACGTTGAGGTTCGCAGCTCAGATATATGTCGAGAAAATTGTCCTCATTCGCAGCCATGTTTTCTTATGTGTATGGATGTACACGTGTATTGCCTCAGAGGCCTATGCCGCCAGTGTCCTGACGCATGAGTCTCACAGTTTTGTTTTTTTCCAGTGAGAACTTTGGAAATATTTTGGCTTAGATGTCGAGCTGGTGAGTGTCTCTTCATTCTCGAACAACGTTGAGGTTCGCAGCTCAGATATATGTCGAGAACATTATCCTCATTCGCAGCCATGTTTTCTGATGTGTATGTATGTACAGGTGTATTGCCACATAGGCCTATGGCGCCAGTATCCTGACGCATGAGTCTCTCAGTTTTGGGTTTTTCCAGTGAGAAATTTGTCAATATTTTGGCTCGGATGTCGAGCTGGTGAGTGTTTCTTCATTCTCGAACACCGTTGAGGCTCGCAGCTCAGATATATGTCGACAAAATTATCCTCATTCGTAGCCATGTTTTCTTATGTGTATGTATGTACAAGTGTATTGCCTCATAGGCCTATGCCGCCAGTGTCCTGACGCATGAATCCCAAAGTTTTGGTCTCTTCCGGTGAGAATTTTGGCGATGTGTTTGCTCAGATGTGGAGGTGGTGAATGTCTCTTCATTCTCGAACAACGTTGAGGTTCGCAGCTCAGATATATGTCGAGAACATTATCTTCATTCGCAGCCATGTTTTTTATGTGTATGTATGTACACGTGTATTGCCACATAGGCCTATGCCTCCAGTATACTGACGCATGAGTCTCTCAGTTTGTTTGTTTTTCCAGTGAGAAATTTGGCAATATTTTGGCTCGGATGTCGAGCTGGTGAGTGTCTCTTCATTCTCGAACAACGTTGATGTTCGCAGCTCAGATATAAGTTCAGAAAATTATCCTCATTCGCAGCCATGTTTTCTGATGTTTATGCGTGTACACGTGTATTGCCGCATAGGCCTATGCCGCCAGTGTCCTGACACATGAGTCTCAAAGTGTTGGTCTCTTCCGGTGAGAATTTTGGCGATATGTTAGCTCAGAAGTGGAGGTGGTGAATGTCTCTTCATTCTCCAATAACGTTGAGGTTCGCAGCTCAGATATATGTTGATAAAAATATCCTCATTCGCAGCCATGTTTTCTGATGTGTTTGTATGTACACGTGTATTGCCATATAGGCATATGCCGCCAGTGTCCTGACGCATGAGTCTCTCAGTTTAGGTTTGTACCAGTGAGAAATTTGGCCATATTTTGGCTCAGATGTGGAGCTGGTGAGTGTCTCTTCATTCTCGAACAACGTTGAGGTTCGCAGCTCAGATATATGTCGAGAACATTATCCTCATTCGCAGCCATGTTTTCTGATGTGTATGTATGTACACGTGCATTGCCACATAGGCCTATGGCGCCAGTATCCTGACGCATGAGTCTCTCAGTTTGGGGTTTTTCCAGTGAGAAATTTGGCAATATTTTGGCCCGGATGTCGAGCTGGTGAGTGTCTCTTCATTCTCGAACACCGTTGAGGCTCGCAGCTCAGATATATGTCGACAAAATTATCCTCATTCGTAGCCATGTTTTCTTATGTGTATGTATGTACACGTGTATTGCCTCAGAGGCCTATGCCGCCAGTGTCCTGACGCATGAGTCTCACAGTTGTGGTTTTTTCCAGTGAGAAATGTGGAAATATTTTGGCTCAGATATCGAGCTGGCGAGTGTCTTTTCATTCTCGAACAACGTTGAGGTTCGCAGCTCAGATATAAGTTCATAACATTATCCTCATTCGCAGCCATGTTTTCTTATGTTTATGCGTGTACACGTGTATTGCCGCATAGGCCTATGCCGCCAGTGTCCTGACGCATGAGTCTCAAAGTTTTGGTCTCTTCCGGTGAGAATTTTGGTGATATGTTAGCTCAGATGTGGAGGTGGTGAATGTCTCTTCATTCTCCAACAACGTTGAGGTTCGCAGCTCAGATATATGTCGAGAAAAATATTCTCATTCGCAGCCATGTTTTCTGATGTGTTTGTATGTACACGTGTATTGCCACATAGGCATATGCCGCCAGTGTCCTGACGCATGAGCCTCTCAGTTTAGGTTTGTTCCAGTGAAAAATTTGGCAATATTTTGGCTCATATGTCGAGCTGGTGAGTGTCTCTTCATTCTCGAACAACGTTGAAGTTCGCAGCTCAGATATATGTCGAGAACATTATCCTCATTCGCAGCCATGTTTTCTGATGTGTATGTATGTACACGTGTATTGCCACATAGGCCTATGCCGCCAGTATCCTGACGCATGAGTCTCACAGTTTTGTTTTTTTCCAGTGAAAAATTTGGCAATATTTTGGCTCAGATGTCGAGCTGGTGAGTGTCTCTTCATTCTCGAACAACGTTGAGGTTCGCAGCTCAGATATAAGTTCATAAAATTATCCTCATTCGCAGCCATGTTTTCTTATGTTTATGCGTGTACACGTGTATTGCCGCATAGGCCTATGCCGCCAGTGACCTGACGCATGAGTCTCAAAGTTTTGGTCTCTTCCGGTGAGAATGTTGGTGATATGTTAGCTCAGATGTGGAGGTGGTGAATGTCTCTTCATTCTCCAACAACGTTGATGTTCGCAGCTCAGATATATGTCGAGAAAATTGTCCTCATTCGCAGCCATGTTTTCTTATGTGTATGGATGTACACGTGTATTGCCTCAGAGGCCTATGCCGCCAGTGTCCTGACGCATGAGTCTCACAGTTTTGTTTTTTTCCAGTGAGAACTTTGGAAATATTTTGGCTTAGATGTCGAGCTGGTGAGTGTCTCTTCATTCTCGAACAACGTTGAGGTTCGCAGCTCAGATATATGTCGAGAACATTATCCTCATTCGCAGCCATGTTTTCTGATGTGTATGTATGTACAGGTGTATTGCCACATAGGCCTATGGCGCCAGTATCCTGACGCATGAGTCTCTCAGTTTTGGGTTTTTCCAGTGAGAAATTTGTCAATATTTTGGCTCGGATGTCGAGCTGGTGAGTGTCTCTTCATTCTCGAACACCGTTGAGGCTCGCAGCTCAGATATATGTCGACAAAATTATCCTCATTCGTAGCCATGTTTTCTTATGTGTATGTATGTACACGTGTATTGCCTCATAGGCCTATGCCGCCAGTGTCCTGACGCATGAATCCCAAAGTTTTGGTCTCTTCCGGTGAGAATTTTGGCGATGTGTTTGCTCAGATGTGGAGGTGGTGAATGTCTCTTCATTCTCGAACAACGTTGAGGTTCGCAGCTCAGATATATGTCGAGAACATTATCTTCATTCGCAGCCATGTTTTTTATGTGTATGTATGTACACGTGTATTGCCACATAGGCCTATGCCTCCAGTATACTGACGCATGAGTCTCTCAGTTTGTTTGTTTTTCCAGTGAGAAATTTGGCAATATTTTGGCTCGGATGTCGAGCTGGTGAGTGTCTCTTCATTCTCGAACAACGTTGATGTTCGCAGCTCAGATATAAGTTCAGAAAATTATCCTCATTCGCAGCCATGTTTTCTGATGTTTATGCGTGTACACGTGTATTGCCGCATAGGCCTATGCCGCCAGTGTCCTGACACATGAGTCTCAAAGTGTTGGTCTCTTCCGGTGAGAATTTTGGCGATATGTTAGCTCAGAAGTGGAGGTGGTGAATGTCTCTTCATTCTCCAATAACGTTGAGGTTCGCAGCTCAGACATATGTCGATAAAAATATCCTCATTCGCAGCCATGTTTTCTGATGTGTTTGTATGTACACGTGTATTGCCATATAGGCATATGCCGCCAGTGTCCTGACGCATGAGTCTCTCAGTTTAGGTTTGTACCAGTGAGAAATTTGGCCATATTTTGGCTCAGATGTGGAGCTGGTGAGTGTCTCTTCATTCTCGAACAACGTTGAGGTTCGCAGCTCAGATATATGTCGAGAACATTATCCTCATTCGCAGCCATGTTTTCTGATGTGTATGTATGTACACGTGCATTGCCACATAGGCCTATGGCGCCAGTATCCTGACGCATGAGTCTCTCAGTTTGGGGTTTTTCCAGTGAGAAATTTGGCAATATTTTGGCCCGGATGTCGAGCTGGTGAGTGTCTCTTCATTCTCGAACACCGTTGAGGCTCGCAGCTCAGATATATGTCGACAAAATTATCCTCATTCGTAGCCATGTTTTCTTATGTGTATGTATGTACACGTGTATTGCCTCATAGGCCTATGCCGCCAGTGTCCTGACGCATGAGTCCCAAAGTTTTGGTCTCTTCCGGTGAGAAATTTGGCAATATTTTGGCTCAGATGTCGAGCTGGTGAGTGTCTCTTCATTCTCGAACACCGTTGAGGCTCGCAGCTCAGATATATGTTGAGAACATTATCCTCATTCGCAGCCATGTTTTCTGATGTGTATGTATGTACCCGTGTATTGCCACATAGGCCTATGCCGCTAGTATACTGACGCATGAGCCTCTCAGTTTGTTTGTTTTTCCAGTGCGAAATCTGGCAATATTTTGGCTTGGATGTCGAGCTGGTGAGTGTCTCTTCATTCTCAAACAACGTTGAGGCTCGCAGCTCAGATATATGTCTTGAAAATTGTCCTCATTCGCAGCCATGTTTTCTTATGTGTATGGAAGTACACGTGTATTGCCTCAGAGGCCTATGCCGCCAGTGTCCTGACGCATGAGTCTCACAGTTGTGTTTTTTTCCAGTGAGAGATGTGGAAATATTTTGGCTCAGATATCGAGCTGGCGAGTGTCTCTTCGTTCTCAAACAACGTTGAGGCTCGCAGCTCAGATATATGTCTAGAAACTTGTCCTCATTCGCAACCATGTTTTCTGATGTGTATGTATGTACACGTGTATTGCCACATAGGCCTATGCCGCCAGTATACTGACGCATGAGCCTCTCAGTTTGTTTGTTTTTCCAGTGAGAAATCTGGCAATATTTTGGCTTGGATGTCGTGCTGGTGAGTGTCTCTTCATTCTCGAACAACGTTGAGGTTCGCAGCTCAGATATATGTCGAGAAAATTGTCCTCATTCGCAGCCATGTTTTCTTATGTGTATGGATGTACACGTGTATTGCCTCAGAGGCCTATGCCGCCAGTGTCCTGACGCATGAGTCTCACAGTTTTGTTTTTTTCCAGTGAGAACTTTGGAAATATTTTGGCTCAGATGTCGAGCTGGCGAGTGTCTCTTCATTCTCGAACAACGTTGAGGTTCGCAGCTCAGATATATGTCGAGAAAAATATCCTCATTCGCAGCCATGTTTAATGATGTGTTTGTATGTACACGTGTATGGCCACATAGGCATATGCCGCCAGTGTCCTGACGCTTGAGTCTCTCAGTTTAGGTTTGTTCCAGTGAAACATTTTGCAATATTTTGGCTCGGATGTAGAGCTGGTGAGTGTCTCTTCATTCTCGCACAACGTTGAGGTTCGCAGCTCAGATATATGTCGAGAACATTATCCTCATTCGCAGCCATGTTTTCTGATGTGTATGTATGTACACGTGTATTGCCACATAGGCCTATGCCGCCAGTATACTGACGCATGAGCCTCTCAGTTTGTTTGTTTTTCCAGTGAGAAATCTGGCAATATTTTGGCTCGGATGTCGTGCTGGGGAGTGTCCCTTCATTCTCGAACAACGTTGAGGCTCGCAGCTCAGATATATGTCGAGAAAATTGTCCTCATTCGCAGCCATGTTTTCTTATGTGTATGGATGTACACGTGTATTGCCTCAGAGGCCTATGCCGCCAGTGTCCTGACGCATGAGTCTCACAGTTTTGTTTTTTTCCAGTGAAAAAATTGGCAATATTTTGGCTCAGATGTCGAGCTGGTGAGTGTCTCTTCATTCTCGAACAACGTTGAGGTTTGCAGCTCAGATATAAGTTCATAAAATTATCCTCATTCGCAGCCATGTTTTCTTATGTTTATGCGTGTACACCTGTATTGCCGCAAAGGCCTATGCCGCCAGTGTCCTGACGCATGAGTCTCAAAGTGTTGGTCTCTTCCGGTGAGAATTTTGATGATATGTTAGCTCAGATGTGGAGGTGGTGAATGTCTCTTCATTCTCCAACAACGTTGAGGTTCGCACATCAGATATATGTCGAGAAAAATATTCTCATTCGCAGCCATGTTTTCTGATGTGTTTGTATGTACACGTGTATTGCCACATAGGCATATGCCGCCAGTGTCCTGACGCATGAGCCTCTCAGTTTAGGTTTGTTCCAGTGAACAATTTGGCAATATTTTGGCTCAGATGTCGAGCTGGTGAGTGTCTCTTCATTCTCGAACGACGTTGAGGTTCGCAGCTCAGATATATGTCGAGAACATTATCCTCATTCGCAGCCATGTTTTCTGATGTGTATGTATGTACACGTGTATTGCCGCATAGGCCTATGCCGCCAGTATCCTGACACATGAGTCTCTCAGTTTGGTTTTTTTCCAGTGAGACATTTTGCAATATTTTGGCTCGGATGTCGAGCTGGTGAGTGTCTCTTCATTCTCGAACAACGTTGAGACTCGCAGCTCAGATATATGTCGACAAAATTATCCTCATTCGTAGCCATGTTTTCCTATGTGTATATATGTACACGTGTATTGCCTCATAGGCCTATGCCGGCAGTGTCCTGACGCATGAGTCTCAAAGTTGTGGTGTCTTCCGGTGAAAATTTTGGCGATGTGTTAGCTCAGATGTGGAGGTGGTGAATGTATCTTCATTCTCGAACAACGTTGATGTTCGCAGCTCAGATATATGTCGAGAACATTATCCTCATTCGCAGCCATGTTTTCTGATGTGTATGTATGTACACGTGTATCGCCGCATAGGCCTATGCCGCCAGTATCCTGACACATGAGTCTCTCAGTTTGGGTTTTTTCCAGTGAGACATTTTGCAAAATTTTGGCTCGGATGTCGAGCTGGTGAGTGTCTCTTCATTCTCGAACAACGTTGAGACTCGCAGCTCAGATATATGTCGACAAAATTATCCTCATTCGTAGCCATGTTTTCCTATGTGTGTATATGTACACGTGTATTGCCTCATAGGCCTATGCCGGCAGTGTCGTGACGCATGAGTCTCAAAGTTTTGGTGTCTTCCAGTGAGAAATTTGGCAATATTTTGGCTCGGATGTCGAGGTGGTGAGTGTCTCTTCATTCTCGAACAACGTTGAGGCTCGCAGCTCAGATATATGTCGAGAAAAATGTTCTCATTCGCAGCCATGTTTTTTATGTGTATGGATGTACATGTGTATTGCCTCAGAGGCCTATGCCGCCAGTGTCCTGACGCATGAGTCTCACAGTTTTGTTTTTTTCCAGTGAGAACTTTGGAAATATTTTGGCTCATATGTCGAGCTGGCGAGTGTCTCTTCATTCTCGAACAACGTTGAGGTTCGCAGCTCAGATATAAGTTCATTAAATTATCCTCATTCGCAGCCATGTTTTCTTATGTTTATGCGTGTACACGTGTATTGCCGCATAGGCCTATGCCGCCAGTGTCCTGACGCATGAGTCTCACAGTTTTGGTCTCTTCCGGTGAGAATTTTGGTGATATGTTAGCTCAGATGTGGAGGTGGTGAATGTCTCTTCATTCTCCAACAACGTTGAGGTTCGCAGCTCAGCCATGTTTTCTGATGTGTATGTATGTACACGTGTATTGCCACATAGGCCTATGCCGCCAGTATACTGACGCATGAGCCTCTCAGCTTGTTTGTTTTTCCAGTGAGAAATCTGGCAATATTTTGGCTCGGATGTCGAGCTGGTGAGTGTCTCTTCATTCTCGAACAACGTTGAGGCTCGCAGCTCAGATATATGTCGAGAAAATTGTCCTCATTCGCAGCCATGTTTTCTTATGTGTATGGATGTACACGTGTATTGCCTCAGAGGCCTATGCCGCCAGTGTCCTGACGCATGAGTCTCACAGTTTTGTTTTTTTCCAGTGAGAACTTTGGAAATATTTTGGCTCAGATGTCGAGCTTGCGAGTGTCTCTTCATTCTCGAACAACGTTGAGGTTCGCAGCTCAGATATATGTCGAGAAAAATATCCTCATTCGCAGCCATGTTTTATGATGTGTTTGTATGTACACGTGTATGGCCACATAGGCATATGCCGCCAGTGTACTGATGCTTAAGTCTCTCAGTTTAGGTTTGTTCCAGTGAGACATTTTGCAATATTTTGGCTCGGATGTAGAGCTGGTGAGTGTCTCTTCATTCTCGAACAACGTTGAGACTCGCAGCTCAGATATATGTCGACAAAATTATCCTCATTCGTAGCCATGTTTTCTTATGTGTATGTATGTACACGTGTATTGCCTCATAGGACTATGCCGGCAGTGTCCTGACGCATGAGTCTCAAAGTTTTGGTCTTTTCCGGTGAGAATTTTGGCGATGTGTTAGCTCAGATGTGGAGGTGGTGAATGTCTCTTCATTCTCGAACAACGTTGAGGTTCGCAGCTCAGATATATGTCGAGAACATTATCCTCATTCGCAGCCATGTTTTCTGATGTGTATGTATGTACACGTGTATTGCCACATAGGCCTATGCCGCCAGTATACTGACGCATGAGCCTCTCAGTTTGTTTGTTTTTCCAGTGAGAAATCTGGCAATATTTTGGCTCGGATGTCGTGCTGGTGAGTGTCTCTTCAATCTCGAACAACGTTGAGGCTCGCAGCTCAGATATATGTCGAGAAAATTGTCCTCATTCGCAGCCATGTTTTCTTATGTGTAAGGATGTACACGTGTATTGCCTCAGAGGCCTATGCCGCCAGTGTCCTGACGCATGAGTCTCACAGTTGTGGTTTTTTCCAGTGAGAAATGTGGAAATATTTTGGCTCAGATATCGAGCTGGCGAGTGTCTTTTCATTCTCGAACAACGTTGAGGTTCGCAGCTCAGATATAAGTTCATAAAATTATCCTCATTCGCAGCCATGTTTTCTTATGTTTATGCGTGTACACGTGTATTGCCGCATAGGCCTATGCCGCCAGTGTCCTGACGCATGAGTCTCAAAGTTTTGGTATCTTCCGGTGAGAATTTTGGTGATATGTTAGCTCAGATGTGGAGGTGGTGAATGTCTCTTCATTCTCCAACAACGTTGAGGTTCGCAGCTCAGATATATGTCGAGAAAAATATTCTCATTCGCAGCCATGTTTTCTGATGTGTTTGTATGTACACGTGTATTGCCACATAGGCATATGCCGCCAGTGTCCTGACGCATGAGCCTCTCAGTTTAGGTTTGTTCCAGTGAAAAATTTGGCAATATTTTGGCTCAGATGTCGAGCTGGTGAGTGTCTCTTCATTCTCGAACAACGTTGAAGTTCGCAGCTCAGATATATGTCGAGAACATTATCCTCATTCGCAGCCATGTTTTCTGATGTGTATGTATGTACACGTGTATTGCCACATAGGCCTATGCCGCCAGTATCCTGACGCATGAGTCTCACAGTTTTGTTTTTTTCCAGTGAAAAATTTGGCAATATTTTGGCTCAGATGTCGAGCTGGTGAGTGTCTCTTCATTCTCGAACAACGTTGAGGTTCGCAGCTCAGATATAAGTTCATAAAATTATCCTCATTCGCAGCCATGTTTTCTTATGTTTATGCGTGTACACGTGTATTGCCGCATAGGCCTATGCCGCCAGTGACCTGACGCATGAGTCTCAAAGTTTTGGTCTCTTCCGGTGAGAATGTTGGTGATATGTTAGCTCAGATGTGGAGGTGGTGAATGTCTCTTCATTCTCCAACAACGTTGAGGTTCGCAGCTCAGATATATGTCGAGAAAATTGTCCTCATTCGCAGCCATGTTTTCTTATGTGTATGGATGTACACGTGTATTGCCTCAGAGGCCTATGCCGCCAGTGTCCTGACGCATGAGTCTCACAGTTTTGTTTTTTTCCAGTGAAAAATTTGGCAATATTTTGGCTCAGATGTCGAGCTGGTGAGTGTCTCTTCATTCTCGAACAACGTTGAGGTTCGCAGCTCAGATATAAGTTCATAAAATTATCCTCATTCGCAGCCATGTTTTCTTATGTTTATGCGTGTACACGTGTATTGCCGCATAGGCCTATGCCGCCAGTGACCTGACGCATGAGTCTCAAAGTTTTGGTCTCTTCCGGTGAGAATGTTGGTGATATGTTAGCTCAGATGTGGAGGTGGTGAATGTCTCTTCATTCTCCAACAACGTTGAGGTTCGCAGCTCAGATATATGTCGAGAAAATTGTCCTCATTCGCAGCCATGTTTTCTTATGTGTATGGATGTACACGTGTATTGCCTCAGAGGCCTATGCCGCCAGTGTCCTGACGCATGAGTCTCACAGTTTTGTTTTTTTCCAGTGAGAACTTTGGAAATATTTTGGCTTAGATGTCGAGCTGGTGAGTGTCTCTTCATTCTCGAACAACGTTGAGGTTCGCAGCTCAGATATATGTCGAGAACATTATCCTCATTCGCAGCCATGTTTTCTGATGTGTATGTATGTACAGGTGTATTGCCACATAGGCCTATGGCGCCAGTATCCTGACGCATGAGTCTCTCAGTTTTGGGTTTTTCCAGTGAGAAATTTGTCAATATTTTGGCTCGGATGTCGAGCTGGTGAGTGTCTCTTCATTCTCGAACACCGTTGAGGCTCGCAGCTCAGATATATGTCGACAAAATTATCCTCATTCGTAGCCATGTTTTCTTATGTGCATGTATGTACACGTGTATTGCCTCATAGGCCTATGCCGCCAGTGTCCTGACGCATGAATCCCAAAGTTTTGGTCTCTTCCGGTGAGAATTTTGGCGATGTGTTTGCTCAGATGTGGAGGTGGTGAATGTCTCTTCATTCTCGAACAACGTTGAGGTTCACAGCTCAGATATATGTCGAGAACATTATCTTCATTCGCAGCCATGTTTTTTATGTGTATGTATGTACACGTGTATTGCCACATAGGCCTATGCCTCCAGTATACTGACGCATGAGTCTCTCAGTTTGTTTGTTTTTCCAGTGAGAAATTTGGCAATATTTTGGCTCGGATGTCGAGCTGGTGAGTGTCTCTTCATTCTCGAACAACGTTGATGTTCGCAGCTCAGATATAAGTTCAGAAAATTATCCTCATTCGCAGCCATGTTTTCTGATGTTTATGCGTGTACACGTGTATTGCCGCATAGGCCTATGCCGCCAGTGTCCTGACACATGAGTCTCAAAGTGTTGGTCTCTTCCGGTGAGAATTTTGGCGATATGTTAGCTCAGAAGTGGAGGTGGTGAATGTCTCTTCATTCTCCAATAACGTTGAGGTTCGCAGCTCAGATATATGTCGATAAAAATATCCTCATTCGCAGCCATGTTTTCTGATGTGTTTGTATGTACACGTGTATTGCCATATAGGCATATGCCGCCAGTGTCCTGACGCATGAGTCTCTCAGTTTAGGTTTGTACCAGTGAGAAATTTGGCCATATTTTGGCTCAGATGTGGAGCTGGTGAGTGTCTCTTCATTCTCGAAC
Organism: Crossaster papposus; assembly: GCA_037893245.1. Classification (NCBI taxonomy): domain Eukaryota; kingdom Metazoa; phylum Echinodermata; class Asteroidea; order Velatida; family Solasteridae; genus Crossaster; species Crossaster papposus. The sequence continues at coordinate 2,443,319 of JBAIAA010000009.1, read as the reverse complement.
AACGTTGAGGTTCGCAGCTCAGATATATGTCGAGAACATTATCCTCATTCGCAGCCATGTTTTCTGATGTGTATGTATGTACACGTGCATTGCCACATAGGCCTATGGCGCCAGTATCCTGACGCATGAGTCTCTCAGTTTGGGGTTTTTCCAGTGAGAAATTTGGCAATATTTTGGCTCGGATGTCGAGCTGGTGAGTGTCTCTTCATTCTCGAACACCGTTGAGGCTCGCAGCTCAGATATATGTCGACAAAATTATCCTCATTCGTAGCCATGTTTTCTTATGTGTATGTATGTACACGTGTATTGCCTCATAGGCCTATGCCGCCAGTGTCCTGACGCATGAGTCCCAAAGTTTTGGTCTCTTCCGGTGAGAAATTTGGCAATATTTTGGCTCAGATGTCGAGCTGGTGAGTGTCTCTTCATTCTCGAACAACGTTGAGGTTGGCAGCTCAGATATATGTCGAGAACATTATCCTCATTCGCAGCCATGTTTTCTGATGTGTATGTATGTACACGTGTATTGCAACATAGGCCTATGCCGTCAGTATCCTGACGCATGAGTCTCTCAGTTTGTTTGTTTTTCCAGTGAGAAATTTGGCAATATTTTGGCTCGGATGTCGAGCTGGTGAGTGTCTCTTCATTCTCGAACAACGTTAAGGTTCGCAGCTCAGATATAAGTTCAGAAAATTATCCTCATTCGCAGCCATGTTTTCTGATGTTTATGCGTTTGTTTTTGATTGAAATAGGGGACGTATGACAAAGGGAACAATGGGGTCCCCTATTCCGCAAAGGTTCCCGAATCAGACTCGTGTGCAAATCCTATGGCGATCATCCGAAAACGTTAGAGTACAAACAAAAGAGGGAAGACGGTCGGACAATGCCCCGTCCCCTATTGACGGCATTTACCCACTTGTATGCGTGTACACGTGTATTGCCACATAGGCCTATGCCGCCAGTGTCCTGACACATGAGTCTCAAAGTTTTGGTCTCTTCCGGTGAGAATTTTTGGCGATATGTTAGCTCAGATGTGGAAGGTGGTGAATGTCTCTTCATTCTCCAATAACACGTTGAGGTTCGCAGCTCAGATATATGTGTCGAGAAACATTATCTCCTCATTCGCAGCCATGTTTTTCTGATGTGTAATGTCATGTACATCTGTCTATTGCTCACATAGGCCTAGTGCGCCAGTGTCCAGTGACGCATGAGTCTCAAAGGTTTTGGGTCTCTTCCCCGGTGAGAATTTTGGCTGATATGTCTAGCTCAGATGTGGAGGTGGTGAATGTCTCTCGTCATTCAATCTCCAACAACGTTGAGGTTCGCAGCTCAGATATATGTCGAGGAAAATTGTCCTCATTCGCAGCCTACATGTTTCTGTATGTGTACTGGATGTACACGTGTATCTGCCTCAGAGGCCTATGCTCGCCCAGTTTCCTTGACGCAATGAGTCTCCACAGTTCTAGTTGTTTTCCAGTGAGAACTTTGACAAATATTTTGAGCTCAGATGTCAGCCCTGCGAGTGTCTCTCATTCTCGAACAACCGTTGAGGTTCGCAGCTCAGATATATGTCGAGAAAAATATCTCTCATTCGCAGCCATGTTTCATGATGTGTTTGTATGTACACGTGTATGGCCACATAGGCATATGCCGCCAGTGTCCTGAGGCTTGAGTCTCTCAGTTTAGGTTTGTTCCAGTGAGACATTTTGCAATATTTTGGCTCGGATGTAGAGCTGGTGAGTGTCTCTTCATTCTCGAACAACGTTGAGACTCGCAGCTCAGATATATGTCGACAAAATTATCCTCATTCGTAGCCATGTTTTCTTATGTGTATGTATGTACACGTGTATTGCCTCATAGGCCTATGCCGGCAGTGTCGTGACGCATGAGTCTCAAAGTTTTGGTGTCTTCCAGTGAGAAATTTGGCAATATTTTGGCTCGGATGTCGAGGTGGTGAGTGTCTCTTCATTCTCGAACAACGTTGAGGCTCGCAGCTCAGATATATGTCGAGAAAAATGTTCTCATTCGCAGCCATGTTTTTTATGTGTATGGATGTACATGTGTATTGCCTCAGAGGCCTATGCCGCCAGTGTCCTGACGCATGAGTCTCACAGTTTTGTTTTTTTCCAGTGAGAACTTTGGAAATATTTTGGCTCATATGTCGAGCTGGCGAGTGTCTCTTCATTCTCGAACAACGTTGAGGTTCGCAGCTCAGATATAAGTTCATTAAATTATCCTCATTCGCAGCCATGTTTTCTTATGTTTATGCGTGTACACGTGTATTGCCGCATAGGCCTATGCCGCCAGTGTCCTGACGCATGAGTCTCACAGTTTTGGTCTCTTCCGGTGAGAATTTTGGTGATATGTTAGCTCAGATGTGGAGGTGGTGAATGTCTCTTCATTCTCCAACAACGTTGAGGTTCGCAGCTCAGCCATGTTTTCTGATGTGTATGTATGTACACGTGTATTGCCACATAGGCCTATGCCGCCAGTATACTGACGCATGAGCCTCTCAGCTTGTTTGTTTTTCCAGTGAGAAATCTGGCAATATTTTGGCTCGGATGTCGAGCTGGTGAGTGTCTCTTCATTCTCGAACAACGTTGAGGCTCGCAGCTCAGATATATGTCGAGAAAATTGTCCTCATTCGCAGCCATGTTTTCTTATGTGTATGGATGTACACGTGTATTGCCTCAGAGGCCTATGCCGCCAGTGTCCTGACGCATGAGTCTCACAGTTTTGTTTTTTTCCAGTGAGAACTTTGGAAATATTTTGGCTCAGATGTCGAGCTTGCGAGTGTCTCTTCATTCTCGAACAACGTTGAGGTTCGCAGCTCAGATATATGTCGAGAAAAATATCCTCATTCGCAGCCATGTTTTATGATGTGTTTGTATGTACACGTGTATGGCCACATAGGCATATGCCGCCAGTGTACTGATGCTTAAGTCTCTCAGTTTAGGTTTGTTCCAGTGAGACATTTTGCAATATTTTGGCTCGGATGTAGAGCTGGTGAGTGTCTCTTCATTCTCGAACAACGTTGAGACTCGCAGCTCAGATATATGTCGACAAAATTATCCTCATTCGTAGCCATGTTTTCTTATGTGTATGTATGTACACGTGTATTGCCTCATAGGACTATGCCGGCAGTGTCCTGACGCATGAGTCTCAAAGTTTTGGTCTTTTCCGGTGAGAATTTTGGCGATGTGTTAGCTCAGATGTGGAGGTGGTGAATGTCTCTTCATTCTCGAACAACGTTGAGGTTCGCAGCTCAGATATATGTCGAGAACATTATCCTCATTCGCAGCCATGTTTTCTGATGTGTATGTATGTACACGTGTATTGCCACATAGGCCTATGCCGCCAGTATACTGACGCATGAGCCTCTCAGTTTGTTTGTTTTTCCAGTGAGAAATCTGGCAATATTTTGGCTCGGATGTCGTGCTGGTGAGTGTCTCTTCAATCTCGAACAACGTTGAGGCTCGCAGCTCAGATATATGTCGAGAAAATTGTCCTCATTCGCAGCCATGTTTTCTTATGTGTAAGGATGTACACGTGTATTGCCTCAGAGGCCTATGCCGCCAGTGTCCTGACGCATGAGTCTCACAGTTGTGGTTTTTTCCAGTGAGAAATGTGGAAATATTTTGGCTCAGATATCGAGCTGGCGAGTGTCTTTTCATTCTCGAACAACGTTGAGGTTCGCAGCTCAGATATAAGTTCATAAAATTATCCTCATTCGCAGCCATGTTTTCTTATGTTTATGCGTGTACACGTGTATTGCCGCATAGGCCTATGCCGCCAGTGTCCTGACGCATGAGTCTCAAAGTTTTGGTATCTTCCGGTGAGAATTTTGGTGATATGTTAGCTCAGATGTGGAGGTGGTGAATGTCTCTTCATTCTCCAACAACGTTGAGGTTCGCAGCTCAGATATATGTCGAGAAAAATATTCTCATTCGCAGCCATGTTTTCTGATGTGTTTGTATGTACACGTGTATTGCCACATAGGCATATGCCGCCAGTGTCCTGACGCATGAGCCTCTCAGTTTAGGTTTGTTCCAGTGAAAAATTTGGCAATATTTTGGCTCAGATGTCGAGCTGGTGAGTGTCTCTTCATTCTCGAACAACGTTGAAGTTCGCAGCTCAGATATATGTCGAGAACATTATCCTCATTCGCAGCCATGTTTTCTGATGTGTATGTATGTACACGTGTATTGCCACATAGGCCTATGCCGCCAGTATCCTGACGCATGAGTCTCACAGTTTTGTTTTTTTCCAGTGAAAAATTTGGCAATATTTTGGCTCAGATGTCGAGCTGGTGAGTGTCTCTTCATTCTCGAACAACGTTGAGGTTCGCAGCTCAGATATAAGTTCATAAAATTATCCTCATTCGCAGCCATGTTTTCTTATGTTTATGCGTGTACACGTGTATTGCCGCATAGGCCTATGCCGCCAGTGACCTGACGCATGAGTCTCAAAGTTTTGGTCTCTTCCGGTGAGAATGTTGGTGATATGTTAGCTCAGATGTGGAGGTGGTGAATGTCTCTTCATTCTCCAACAACGTTGAGGTTCGCAGCTCAGATATATGTCGAGAAAATTGTCCTCATTCGCAGCCATGTTTTCTTATGTGTATGGATGTACACGTGTATTGCCTCAGAGGCCTATGCCGCCAGTGTCCTGACGCATGAGTCTCACAGTTTTGTTTTTTTCCAGTGAAAAATTTGGCAATATTTTGGCTCAGATGTCGAGCTGGTGAGTGTCTCTTCATTCTCGAACAACGTTGAGGTTCGCAGCTCAGATATAAGTTCATAAAATTATCCTCATTCGCAGCCATGTTTTCTTATGTTTATGCGTGTACACGTGTATTGCCGCATAGGCCTATGCCGCCAGTGACCTGACGCATGAGTCTCAAAGTTTTGGTCTCTTCCGGTGAGAATGTTGGTGATATGTTAGCTCAGATGTGGAGGTGGTGAATGTCTCTTCATTCTCCAACAACGTTGAGGTTCGCAGCTCAGATATATGTCGAGAAAATTGTCCTCATTCGCAGCCATGTTTTCTTATGTGTATGGATGTACACGTGTATTGCCTCAGAGGCCTATGCCGCCAGTGTCCTGACGCATGAGTCTCACAGTTTTGTTTTTTTCCAGTGAGAACTTTGGAAATATTTTGGCTTAGATGTCGAGCTGGTGAGTGTCTCTTCATTCTCGAACAACGTTGAGGTTCGCAGCTCAGATATATGTCGAGAACATTATCCTCATTCGCAGCCATGTTTTCTGATGTGTATGTATGTACAGGTGTATTGCCACATAGGCCTATGGCGCCAGTATCCTGACGCATGAGTCTCTCAGTTTTGGGTTTTTCCAGTGAGAAATTTGTCAATATTTTGGCTCGGATGTCGAGCTGGTGAGTGTCTCTTCATTCTCGAACACCGTTGAGGCTCGCAGCTCAGATATATGTCGACAAAATTATCCTCATTCGTAGCCATGTTTTCTTATGTGCATGTATGTACACGTGTATTGCCTCATAGGCCTATGCCGCCAGTGTCCTGACGCATGAATCCCAAAGTTTTGGTCTCTTCCGGTGAGAATTTTGGCGATGTGTTTGCTCAGATGTGGAGGTGGTGAATGTCTCTTCATTCTCGAACAACGTTGAGGTTCACAGCTCAGATATATGTCGAGAACATTATCTTCATTCGCAGCCATGTTTTTTATGTGTATGTATGTACACGTGTATTGCCACATAGGCCTATGCCTCCAGTATACTGACGCATGAGTCTCTCAGTTTGTTTGTTTTTCCAGTGAGAAATTTGGCAATATTTTGGCTCGGATGTCGAGCTGGTGAGTGTCTCTTCATTCTCGAACAACGTTGATGTTCGCAGCTCAGATATAAGTTCAGAAAATTATCCTCATTCGCAGCCATGTTTTCTGATGTTTATGCGTGTACACGTGTATTGCCGCATAGGCCTATGCCGCCAGTGTCCTGACACATGAGTCTCAAAGTGTTGGTCTCTTCCGGTGAGAATTTTGGCGATATGTTAGCTCAGAAGTGGAGGTGGTGAATGTCTCTTCATTCTCCAATAACGTTGAGGTTCGCAGCTCAGATATATGTCGATAAAAATATCCTCATTCGCAGCCATGTTTTCTGATGTGTTTGTATGTACACGTGTATTGCCATATAGGCATATGCCGCCAGTGTCCTGACGCATGAGTCTCTCAGTTTAGGTTTGTACCAGTGAGAAATTTGGCCATATTTTGGCTCAGATGTGGAGCTGGTGAGTGTCTCTTCATTCTCGAACAACGTTGAGGTTCGCAGCTCAGATATATGTCGAGAACATTATCCTCATTCGCAGCCATGTTTTCTGATGTGTATGTATGTACACGTGCATTGCCACATAGGCCTATGGCGCCAGTATCCTGACGCATGAGTCTCTCAGTTTGGGGTTTTTCCAGTGAGAAATTTGGCAATATTTTGGCTCGGATGTCGAGCTGGTGAGTGTCTCTTCATTCTCGAACACCGTTGAGGCTCGCAGCTCAGATATATGTCGACAAAATTATCCTCATTCGTAGCCATGTTTTCTTATGTGTATGTATGTACACGTGTATTGCCTCATAGGCCTATGCCGCCAGTGTCCTGACGCATGAGTCCCAAAGTTTTGGTCTCTTCCGGTGAGAAATTTGGCAATATTTTGGCTCAGATGTCGAGCTGGTGAGTGTCTCTTCATTCTCGAACAACGTTGAGGTTGGCAGCTCAGATATATGTCGAGAACATTATCCTCATTCGCAGCCATGTTTTCTGATGTGTATGTATGTACACGTGTATTGCAACATAGGCCTATGCCGTCAGTATCCTGACGCATGAGTCTCTCAGTTTGTTTGTTTTTCCAGTGAGAAATTTGGCAATATTTTGGCTCGGATGTCGAGCTGGTGAGTGTCTCTTCATTCTCGAACAACGTTAAGGTTCGCAGCTCAGATATAAGTTCAGAAAATTATCCTCATTCGCAGCCATGTTTTCTGATGTTTATGCGTTTGTTTTTGATTGAAATAGGGGACGTATGACAAAGGGAACAATGGGGTCCCCTATTCCGCAAAGGTTCCCGAATCAGACTCGTGTGCAAATCCTATGGCGATCATCCGAAAACGTTAGAGTACAAACAAAAGAGGGAAGACGGTCGGACAATGCCCCGTCCCCTATTGACGGCATTTACCCACTTGTATGCGTGTACACGTGTATTGCCACATAGGCCTATGCCGCCAGTGTCCTGACACATGAGTCTCAAAGTTTTGGTCTCTTCCGGTGAGAATTTTGGCGATATGTTAGCTCAGATGTGGAGGTGGTGAATGTCTCTTCATTCTCCAATAACGTTGAGGTTCGCAGCTCAGATATATGTCGAGAACATTATCCTCATTCGCAGCCATGTTTTCTGATGTGTATGTATGTACACTTGTATTGCCACATAGGCCTATGGCGCCAGTGTCCTGACGCATGAGTCTCAAAGTTTTGGTCTCTTCCGGTGAGAATTTTGGTGATATGTTAGCTCAGATGTGGAGGTGGTGAATGTCTCTTCATTCTCCAACAACGTTGAGGTTCGCAGCTCAGATATATGTCGAGAAAATTGTCCTCATTCGCAGCCATGTTTTCTTATGTGTATGGATGTACACGTGTATTGCCTCAGAGGCCTATGCCGCCAGTGTCCTGACGCATGAGTCTCACAGTTTTGTTGTTTTCCAGTGAGAACTTTGAAAATATTTTGACTCAGATGTCGAGCTGGCGAGTGTCTCTTCATTCTCGAACAACGTTGAGGTTCGCAGCTCAGATATATGTCGAGAAAAATATCCTCATTCGCAGCCATGTTTCATGATGTGTTTGTATGTACACGTGTATGGCCACATAGGCATATGCCGCCAGTGTCCTGAGGCTTGAGTCTCTCAGTTTAGGTTTGTTCCAGTGAGACATTTTGCAATATTTTGGCTCGGATGTAGAGCTGGTGAGTGTCTCTTCATTCTCGAACAACGTTGAGACTCGCAGCTCAGATATATGTCGACAAAATTATCCTCATTCGTAGCCATGTTTTCTTATGTGTATGTATGTACACGTGTATTGCCTCATAGGACTATGCCGGCAGTGTCCTGACGCATGAGTCTCAAAGTTTTGGTCTCTTCCGGTGAGAATTTTGGCGATGTGTTAGCTCAGATGTGGAGGTGGTGAATGTCTCTTCATTCTCGAACAACGTTGAGGTTCGCAGCTCAGATATATGTCGAGAACATTATCCTCATTCGCAGCCATGTTTTCTGATGTGTATGTATGTACACGTGTATTGCCACATAGGCCTATGCCGCCAGTATACTGACGCATGAGCCTCTCAGTTTGTTTGTTTTTCCAATGAGAAATCTGGCATTATTTTGGCTCGGATGTCGTGCTGGTGAGTGTCTCTTCATTCTCGAACAACGTTGAGGCTCGCAGCTCAGATATATGTCGACAAAATTATCCTCATTCGTAGCCATGTTTTCTTATGTGTATGTATGTACACGTGTATTGCCTCATAGGACTATGCCGGCAGTGTCCTGACGCATGAGTCTCAAAGTTTTGGTCTCTTCCGGTGAGAATTTTGGCGATGTGTTAGCTCAGATGTGGAGGTGGTGAATGTCTCTTCATTCTCGAACAACGTTGAGGTTCGCAGCTCAGATATATGTCGAGAACATTATCCTCATTCGCAGCCATGTTTTCTGATGTGTATGTATGTACACGTGTATTGCCACATAGGCCTATGCCGCCAGTATACTGACGCATGAGCCTCTCAGTTTGTTTGTTTTTCCAGTGAGAAATCTGGCAATATTTTGGCTCGGATGTCGTGCTGGTGAGTGTCTCTTCATTCTCGAACAACGTTGAGGCTCGCAGCTCAGATATATGTCGAGAAAATTGTCCTCATTCGCAGCCATGTTTTCTTATGTGTAAGGATGTACATATGTATTGCCTCAGAGGCCTATGCCGCCAGTGTCCTGACGCATGAGTCTCACAGTTTTTGTTTTTTTCCAGTGAAACATTTGGCAATATTTTGGCTCAGATGTCGAGGTGGTGAATGTCTCTTCATTCTCGAACAACGTTGAGGTTCGCAGCTCAGATATATGTCGAGAAAAATATCCTCATTCGCAGCCATGTTTTCTGATGTGTTTGTATGTACACGTGTATTGCCACATAGGCATATGCCGCTAGTGTCCTGACGCATGAGTCTCTCAGTTTAGGTTTGTTCCATTGAGAAATTTGGCAATATTTTGGCTCAGATGTCGAGCTGTTGAGTGTCTCTTCATTCTCGAACAACGTTGAGGTTCGCAGCTCAGATATATGTCGAGAACATTATCCTCATTCGCAGCCATGTTTTCTGATGTGTATGTATGTACACGTGTATTGCCACATAGGCCTATGCCGCCAGTATACTGACGCATGAGCCTCTCAGTTTGTTTGTTTTTCCAGTGAGAAATCTGGCAATATTTTGGCTCGGATGTCGTGCTGGTGAGTGTCTCTTCATTCTCGAACAACGTTGAGGCTCGCAGCTCAGATATATGTCGAGAAAATTGTCCTCATTCGCAGCCATGTTTTCTTATGTGTAAGGATGTACACGTGTAGTTCCACATAGGCATATGCCGCCAGTGTCCTGACGCATGAGTCTCTCAGTTTAGGTTTGTTCCAGTGAGAAATTTTGCAATATTTTGGCTCAGATGTCGAACTGGTGAGTGTCTCTTCATTCTCGAACAACGTTGAGCTTCGCAGCTCAGATACATATCGAGAACATTATCATGTCACCAGTGTCCAGAAGCATGAGTCTCAGAGTTTGGGTTTTTTTCCAGTGAGAAATTTGGCAATATTTTGGCTCGGATGTCGAGCTTGTGAGTGTCTCTTCATTCTCGAACAACGTTGAGGCTCGCAGCTCAGATATATGTCGAGAAAAATATCCTCATTCGCAGCCATGTTTTCTGATGTGTTTGCATGTACACGTGTAGTGCCACATAGGCATATGCCGCCAGTGTCCTGACGCATGAGTCTCTCAGTTTAGGTTTGTTCCAGTGAGAAATTTGGCAATATTTTGGCTCAGATGTCGAGCTGGTGAGTGTCTCTTCATTCTCGAACAACGTTGAGGTTCGCAGCTCAGATATATGTCGAGAACATTATCCTCATTCGCAGCCATGTTTTCTGATGTGTATGTATGTACACGTGTATTGCCACATAGGCCTATGCCGCCAGTATCCTGACGCATGAGTCTCTCAGTTTGGGTTTTTTCCAGTGAGAAATTTGGCAATATTTTGGCTCGGATGTCGAGCTGGTGGGTGTCTCTATATTCTCGAACAACGTTGATGCTCGCAGCTCAGATATATGTCGAGAAAAATATCCTCATTCGCAGCCATGTTTTCTGATGTGTTTGTATGTACACGTGTAGTGCCATATAGGCATATGCCGCCAGTGTCCTGACGCATGAGTCTCTCAGTTTAGGTTTGTTCCAGTGAGAAATTTGGCAATATTTTGGCTCAGATGTCGAGCTGGTGAGTGTCTCTTCATTCTCGAACAACGTTGAGCTTCGCAGCTCAGATATAAGTCGAGAACATTATCCTCATTCGCAGCCATGTTTTCTGATGTGTATGTATGTACACGTGTATTGCCACATAGGCCTATGCCGCCAGTATCCTGACGCATGAGTCTCTCAGTTTGGGTTTTTTCCAGTGAGAAATTTGGCAATATTTTGGCTCAGATGTTGAGCTGGTGAGTGTCTCTTCATTCTCGAACAACGTTGAGGTTCGCAGCTCAAATATATGTCGAGAACATTATCCTCATTCGCAGCCATGTTTTCTTATGTGTATGTACGTACACGTGTATTGCCACATAGGCCTATGCCGCCAGTATCCTGACGCATGAGTCTCTCAGTTTGGGTTTTTTCCAGTGAGAAATTTGGCAATATTTTGGCTCGGATGTCGAGCTGGTGAGTGTCTCTATATTCTCGAACAACGTTGAGGCTCGCAGCTCAGATATATGTCGAGAAAAATATCCTCATTCGCAGCCATGTTTTCTGATGTGTTTGTATGTACACGTGTAGTGCCACATAGGCATATGCCGCCAGTGTCCTGACGCATGAGACTATCAGTTTAGGTTTGTTCCAGTGAGAAATATGGCAATATTTTGGCTCAGATGTCGAGCTGGTGGGTGTCTCTTTATTCTCGAACAACGTTGAGCTTCGCAGCTCAGATACATGTCGAGAACATTATCATGTCACCAGTGTCCAGAAGCATGAGTCTCACAGTTTGGGGTTTTTTTCCAGTGAGAAGATTGGCAATATTTTGGCTCGGATGTCGAGCTTGTGAGTGTCTCTTCATTCTCGAACAACGTTGAGGCTCGCAGCTCAGATATATGTCGAGAAAAATATCCTCATTCGCAGCCATGTTTTCTGATGTGTTTGTATGTACACGTGTAGTGCCACATAGGCCTATGCCGCCAGTATCCTGACGCATGAGTCTCTCAGTTTGGGTTTTTTCCAGTGAGAAATTTGGCAATATTTTGGCTCAGATGTTGAGCTGGTGAGTGTCTCTTCATTCTCGAACAACGTTGAGGTTCGCAGCTCAAATATATGTCGAGAACATTATCCTCATTCGCAGCCATGTTTTCTTATGTGTATGTACGTACACGTGTATTGCCACATAGGCCTATGCCGCCAGTATCCTGACGCATGAGTCTCTCAGTTTGGGTTTTTTCCAGTGAGAAATTTGGCAATATTTTGGCTCGGATGTCGAGCTGGTGAGTGTCTCTATATTCTCGAACAACGTTGAGGCTCGCAGCTCAGATATATGTCGAGAAAAATATCCTCATTCGCAGCCATGTTTTCTGATGTGTTTGTATGTACACGTGTAGTGCCACATAGGCATATGCCGCCAGTGTCCTGACGCATGAGTCTATCAGTTTAGGTTTGTTCCAGTGAGAAATATGGCAATATTTTGGCTCAGATGTCGAGCTGGTGGGTGTCTCTTTATTCTCGAACAACGTTGAGCTTCGCAGCTCAGATACATGTCGAGAACATTATCATGTCACCAGTGTCCAGAAGCATGAGTCTCACAGTTTGGGGTTTTTTTCCAGTGAGAAGATTGGCAATATTTTGGCTCGGATGTCGAGCTTGTGAGTGTCTCTTCATTCTCGAACAACGTTGAGGCTCGCAGCTCAGATATATGTCGAGAAAAATATCCTCATTCGCAGCCATGTTTTCTGATGTGTTTGTATGTACACGTGTAGTGCCACATATGCATATGCCGCCAGTGTCCTGACGCATGAGTCTCTCAGTTTAGGTTTGTTCCAGTGAGAAATTTGGCAATATTTTGGCTCAGATGTCGAGCTGGTGAGTGTCTCTTCATTCTCGAACAACGTTGAGCTTCGCAGCTCAGATACATATCGAGAACATTATCATGTCACCAGTGTCCAGAAGCATGAGTCCCACAGTTTGGGTTTTTTTCCAGTGAGAAGATTGGCAATATTTTGGCTCGGATGTCGAGCTGGCGAGTGTCTCTATATTCTCGAACAACGTTGAGGCTCGCAGCTCAGATATATGTCGAGAAAAATATCCTCATTCGCAGCCATGTTTTCTGATGTGTTTGCATGTACACGTGTAGTGCCACATAGGCATATGCCGCCAGTGTCCTGACGCATGAGTCTCTCAGTTTAGGTTTGTTCCATTGAGAAATTTGGCAATATTTTGGCTCAGATGTCGAGCTGGTGAGTGTCTCTTCATTCTCGAACAACGTTGAGCTCCGCAGCTCAGATACATGTCGAGAACATTATCATGTCACCAGTGTCCAGAAGCTTGAGTCTCACAGTTTGGGTTTTTTTCCAGTGAGAAATTTGGCAATATTTTGGCTCGGATGTCGAGCTTGTGAGTGTCTCTTCATTCTCGAACAACGTTGAGGCTCGCAGCTCAGATATATGTCGAGAACAATATCCTCATTCGCAGCCATGTTTTCTGATGTGTTTGCATGTACACGTGTAGTGCCACATAGGCATATGCCGCCAGTGTCCTGACGCATGAGTCTCTCAGTTTAGGTTTGTTCCAGTGGGAAATTTGGCAATATTTTGGCTCAGATGTCGAGCTGGTGAGTGTCTCTTCATTCTTGAACAACGTTGAGGTTCGCAGCTCAGATATATGTCGAGAACATTATCCTCATTCGCAGCCATGTTTTTTGATGTGTATGTATGTACACGTGTATTGCCACATAGGCCTATGCCGCCAGTATCCTGACGCATGAGTCTCTCAGTTTGGTTTTTTTCCAGTGAGAAATTTGGCAATATTTTGGCTCAGATGTCGAGCTGGTGAGTGTCTCTTCATTCTCGAACAACGTTGAGCTTCGCAGCTCAGATACATGTCGAGAACATTATCATGTCACCAGTGTCCAGAAGCATGAGTCTCACAGTTTGGGTTTTTTTCCAGTGAGAAATTTGGTAATATTTTGGCTCGGATGTCGAGCTTGTGAGTGTCTCTTCATTCTCGAACAACGTTGAGGCTCGCAGCTCAGACATATGTCGAGAAAAATATCCTCATTCGCAGCCATGTTTTCTGATGTGTTTGCATGTACACGTGTAGTGCCACATAGGCATATGCCGCCAGTGTCCTGACGCATGAGTCTCTCAGTTTAGGTTTGTTCCAGTGAGAAATTTGGAAATATTTTGGCTCAGATGTCGAGCTGGTGAGTGTCTCTTCATTCTCGAACAACGTTGAGGTTCGCAGCTCAGATATATGCCGATAACATTATCCTCATTCGCAGCCATGTTTTCTGATGTGTATGTATGTACACGTGTATTGCCACATAGACCTATGCCGCCAGTATCCTGACGCATGAGTTGCTCAGTTTGGGTTTGTTCCATTGAGAAGTTTGGCAATATTTTGGCTCGGATGTCGAGCTAGTGAGTGTCTCTTTATTCTCGAACAACGTTGAGGTTCGCAGCTCAGATATAAGTTCATAAAATTATCCTCATTCGCAGCCATGTTTTCTTATGTGTATGTATGTACACGTGTATTGCCTCATAGGCCTATGCCGCCAGTGTCCTGACGCATGAGTCTCAAAGTTTTGGTCTCTTCCGGTGAGAATTTTGGCGATGTGTTAGCTCAGATGTGGAGGTGGTGAATATCTTTTCATTTTCGAACAACGTTGAGGTTCGCAGCTCAGATATATGTTGAGAACATTATCCTCATTCGCAGCCATGTTTTCTGATGTGTATGTATGTACACGTGTATTGCCACATAGGCCTATGCCGCCAGTATCCTGACGCATGAGTCTCTCAGTTTGTTTGTTTTTCCAGTGACAAATTTGGCAATATTTTGGCTCGGATGTCGAGCTGGTGAGTGTCTCTTCATTCTCGAACAACGTTGAGGCTCGCAGCTCAGATATATGTCGAGAAAATTGTCCTCATTCGCAGCCATGTTTTCTTATGTGTATGGATGTACACGTGTATTGCCTCATAGGCCTATGCCGCCAGTGTCCTGACGCATGAGTCTCACAGTTTGGGTTTTTTTCAGTGAGAAATTTGGCAATATTTTGGCTCGGATGTCAAGCTGGTGAGTGTCTCTTCATTCTCGAAAAACGTTGAGGCTCGCAGCTCAGATATATGTCGAGAAAAATATCCTCATTCGCAGCCATGTTTTCTGATGTGTTTGTATGTACACGTGTATTGCCTCATAGGCCTATGCCGCCCGTGTCCTGACGTATGAGTCTCACAGTTTGGTTTTTTTCCAGTGGGAAATTTGGAAATAGTTTGGCTCAGATGTCGAGCAGGCGAGGGTCTCTTCATTCTCGAACAACGTTGAGGTTTGCAGCTCAGATATAAGTTCATAACATTATCCTCATTCGCAGCCATGTTTTCTTATGTTTATGCGTGTACACGTGTATTGTCTCATAGGCCTATGCCGCCAGTGTCCTGACGCATGAGTCTCAAAGTTTTGGTATCTTCCGGTGAGAATTGTTGGCGATATGTTAGCTCAGATGTGGAGGTGGTGAATGTCTCTTCATTCTCCAACAACGTTGAGGTTCGCAGTTCAGATATATGTCGAAAAAATATCCTCATTCGCAGCCATGTTTTCTGATGTGTTTGTATGTACACGTGTATTGCCACATAGGCATATGCCGCCAGTGTCCTGACGCATGAGTCTCTCAGTTTAGGTTTGTTCAAGTGAGCAATTTGGCAATATTTTGGCTCAGATGTCGAGCTGGTGAGTGTCCCTTCATTCTCGAACAACGTTGAGGTTCGCAGCTCAGATATATGTCGTGAAAATTGTCCTCATTCGCAGCCATGTTTTCTTATGTTTATGTATGTACACGTGTATTGCCTCATAGGCCTATGCCGCCAGTATCTTGACGCATGAGTCTCTCAGTTGGGTTTTTTCCAGTGAGAAATTTGGCAATATTTTGGCTCGGATGTCGAGCTGGTGAGTGTCTCTTCATTCTCGAACAGCGTTGAGGTTCGCAGCTCAGATATATGTCGAGAACATTATCCTCATTCGCAGCCATGTTTTCTGATGTGTATGTATGTACACGTGTATTGCCTCATAGGCCTATGCCGCCAGTATCCTGACGCATGAGTTTCTCAGTTTGTTATTTTTTCTAGTGAGAAATTTGGCAATATTTTTGCTCCGATGTCGGGCTGATGAGTGTCTCCTCATTCTCGAACAGCGTTGAGGCTCGCAGTTAAAATATAAGTCGAAAGAATTATCCTCATTCGCAGCCATGTTTTCTGATGTGTATGTATGTACATGTGTATCGCCACATAGGCATATGCCGCCAGTGTCCTGACGCATGAGTCTCAAAGTTTTGGTCTCTTCCGTTGAGAATTTTGGCGATATGTTAGCTCAGATGTGGAGGTGGTGAATGTCTATTCATTCTCGAACAACGTTGAGGTTCGCAGCTCAGATATATGTCGAAAAATTATCCTCATTCGCAGCCATGTTTTCTTATGATTATGTATGTACCCGTGTATTGCCGCATAAGCCTATGCCGCCAGTATCCTGACGCGTGAGTCTCTCAGTTTGTTATTTTTTCCGGTGCGAAATTTGGCAATATTTTGGCTCGGATGGCGAGCTGGTGAGTGTCTCTTCATTCTCGAACAACGTTGAGGTTCGCAGCTCAGATATATGGCGAGAACATTATCCTCATTCGCAGCCATGTTTTCTTATGTGTATGTATGTACACGTGTATTGCCTCATAGGCCTATGCCGCCAGTGTCCTGACTCATGGGTCTCAGAGTTTGGATTTTTTCCAGTGAGAAATTTGGCAATATTTTGGGTCAGATGTTGAGCTGGCGAGTTTCTTTTCATTCTCTAACTACGTTGAGGTTCGCAGCTCAGATATAAGTTCATTAAATTATCATCATTCGCAGCCATGTTTTCTTATGTTTATGCGTGTACACGTGTGTTGCCGCATAGGCTGATGCCGCCAGTGTCCTAAAGCATGGGTCTCACAGTTTGTTTGTTTTTCAGTGAGAAATTTGACAATATTTTGGCTCGGATGGCGAGCTGGTGAGTGTTTCTTCATTCTCGAACAACGTTGAGGCTCGCAGCTCAGATATATGTCGAAAAATTATCCTCATTCGCAGCCATGTTTTCTTATGAGTATGTATGTACCCGTGTATCGCAGCATAGGCATATGCCGCCAGTATCCTGACGCATGAGTCTCTCAGTTTGTTATTTTTTCCAGTGAGAAATTTGGCAATGTTTTTGCTCAGATATCAGGCTGGCAAGTGTCTCCTCATTCTCGAACAGCGTTGAGGCTCGCAGTTCAAATATAAGTCGAAGGAATTATCCTCATTCGCAGCCATGTTTTCTGATGTGTATGTATGTACATGTGTATCGCCACATAGGCATATGCCGCCATTGTCCTGACGCATGAGTCTCAAAGTTTTGGTCTCTTCCGGTGAGAATTTTGGCGATATGTTAGCTCAGATGTGGAGGTGGTGAATGTCTCTTCATTCTCGAACAACGTTGAGGTTAGCAGCTCAGATATATGTCGAGAAAATTATCCTCATTCGCAGCCATGTTTTCTTATGTGTATGTATGTACACGTGTATTGCCTCATAGGCCTATGCCGCCAGTGTCCTGACGCACGAGTCTCAAAGTTTTGGTCTCTTCCGGTGAGAATGTTGGCGATGTGTTAGCTCAGATGTGGAGGTGGTGAATGTCTTTTAATTCTCGAACAACGTTGAGGTTCGCAGCTCAGATATATGTCGAGAACATTATCCTCATTCGCAGCCATGTTTTCTGATGTGTATGTATGTACACGTGTATTGCCACATAGGCCTATGCCGCCAGTATACTGACGCATGAGCCTCTCAGTTTGTTTGTTTTTCCAGTGAGAAATCTGGCAATATTTTGGCTCGGATGTCGAGCTGGTGAGTGTCTCTTCATTCTCGAACAACGTTGAGGTTCGCAGCTCAGATATAAGTTCATCAAATTATCCTCATTCGCAGCCATGTTTTCTTATGTTGATGCGTGTACACGTGTATTGCCGCATAGGCCTATGCCGCCAGTGTCCTGACGCATGAGTCTCAAAGTGTTGGTCTCTTCCGGTGAGAATGTTGGCGATGTGTTAGCTCAGATGTGGAGGTGGTGAATGTCTTTTCATTCTCGAACAACGTTGAGGTTCGCAGCTCAGATATATGTCGAGAACATTATCCTCATTCGCAGCCATGTTTTCTGATGTGTATGTATGTACACGTGTATTGCCACATAGGCCTATGCCGCCAGTATACTGACGCATGAGTCTCTCAGTTTGTTTGGTTTTCCAGTGAGAAATCTGGCAATATTTTAGCTCGGATGTCGAGCTGGTGAGTGTTTCTTCATTCTCGAACAACGTTGAGGCTCGCAGCTCAGATATATGTCGAGAAAAATATCCTCATTCGCAGCCATGTTTTCTGATGTGTTTGCATGTACACGTGTAGTGCCACATAGGCATATGCCGCCAGTGTCCTGACGCATGAGTCTCTCAGTTTAGGTTTGTTCCAGTGAGAAATTTGGCAATATTTTGGCTCAGATGTTGAGCTGGCGAGTGTCTCTTCATTCTCTAACTACGTTGATGTTCGCAGCTCAGATATAAGTTCATTAAATTATCATCATTCGCAGCCATGTTTTATTATGAGTATGTATGTACCCGTGTATTGCCGCATAGGCCTATGCCGCCAGTGTCATGACGCATGAGTCTCAAAGTTTTGGTCTCTTCCGGTGAGAATGTTGGCGATGTGTTAGCTCAGATGTGGAGGTGGTGAATGTCTTTTAATTCTCGAACAACGTTGAGGTTCGCAGCTCAGATATATGTCGAGAACATTATCCTCATTCGCAGCCATGTTTTCTTATGTGTATGTATGTACACGTGTAGTGCCACATAGGCCTATGCCGCCTGTATACTGACGCATGAGTCTCAAAGTGTTGGTCTCTTCCGGTGAGAATTTTGGCGATGTGTTAGCTCAGATGTGGAGGTGGTGAATGTCTTTTAATTCTCGAACAACGTTGAGGTTCGCAGCTCAGATATATGTGGTGAACATTATCCTCATTCGCAGCCAAGTTTTCTGATGTGTATGTATGTACACGTGTATTGCCACATAGGCCTATGCCGCCAGTATACTGACGCATGAGCCTCTCAGTTTGTTTGTTTTTCCAGTGAGAAATCTGGCAATATTTTGGCTTGGATGTCGAGCTGGTGAGTGTCTCTTCATTCTCGAACAACGTTGAGGTTCGCAGCTCAGATATAAGTTCATAAAATTATCCTCATTCGCAGCCATGTTTTCTTATGTTTATGCGTGTACACGTGTATTGCCGCATAGGCCTATGCCGCCAGTGTCCTGACGCATGTGTCTTAAAGTTTTGGTCTCTTCCGGTGTGAATTTTGGCGATATGTTAGCTCAGATGTGGAGGTGGTGAATGTCTCTTCATTCTCCAACAACGTTGAGGTTCGCAGCTCAGATATATGTCGATAAAAATATCCTCATTCGCAGGCATGTTTTCTGATGTGTTTGTATGTACACGTGTATTGCCACTTAGGCATATGCCGCCAGTGTCCTGACGCATGAGTCTCTCAGTTTAGGTTTGTTCCAGTGAGAAATTTGGCAATATTTTGGCTCGGATGTCGAGCTGGTGAGTGTCTCTATAATCTCGAACAACGTTGAGGCTCGCAGCTCAGATATATGTCGAGAAAAATATCCTCATTCGCAGCCATGTTTTCTGATGTGTTTGTATGTACACGTGTAGTGCCACATAGGCATATGCCGCCAGTGTCCTGACGCATGAGTCTCTCAGTTTAGGTTTGTTCCAGTGAGAAATTTGGCAATATTTTGGCTCAGATGTCGAGCTGATGAGTGTCTCTTTATTCTCGAACAACATTGAGGTTCGCAGCTCAGATACATGTCGAGAACATTATCATGTCACCAGTGTCCAGAAGCATGAGTCTCACAGTTTGGTTTTTTTTCCAGTGATAAATTTGGCAATATTTTGGCTCAGATGTCGAGCTGGTGAGTGTCTCTTCATTCTCGAACAACGTTGAGGTTCGCAGCTCAGATATATGTCGAGAACATTATCCTCAATCGCAGCCATGTTTTCTGATGTGTATGTATGTACACGTGTATTGCCACATAGGCCTATGCCGCCAGTATACTGACGCATGAGCTTCTCAGTTTGTTTGTTTTTCCAGTGAGAAATCTGGCAATATTTTGGCTCGGATGTCGAGCTGGTGAGTGTTTCTTCATTCTCGAACAACGTTGAGGTTCGCAGCTCAGATATATGTCGAGAACATTATCCTCATTCGCAGCCATGTTTTCTGATGTGTATGTATGTACACGTGTATTGCCACATATGCCTGTGCCGCCAGTATCCTGACGCATGAGTCTCTCAGTTTGGTTTTTTCCAGTGAGAAATTTGGTAATATTTTGGCTCGGATGTCGAGCTGGTGAGTGTCTCTTCATTCTCGAACAACGTTGAGGTTCGCAGCTCAGATATAAGTTCATAAAATTATCCTCATTCGCAGCCATGTTTTCTTATGTTTATGCGTGTACACGTGTATTGCCGCATAGGCCTATGCCGCCAGTGTCCTGACGCATGTGGCTTAACGTTTTGGTCTCTTCCGGTGAGAATTTTGGCGATATGTTAGCTCAGATGTGGAGGTGGTGAATGTCTCTTCATTCTCCAACAACGTTGAGGTTCGCAGCTCAGATATATGTCGATAAAAATATCCTCATTCGCAGGCATGTTTTCTGATGTGTTTGTATGTACACGTGTATTGCCACATAGGCATATGCCGCCAGTGTCCTGACGCATGAGTCTCTCAGTTTAGGTTTGTTCCAGTGAGAAATTTGGCAATATTTTGGCTCGGATGTCGAGCTGGTGAGTGTCTCTAAAATCTCGAACAACGTTGAGGCTCGCAGCTCAGATATATGTCGAGAAAAATATCCTCATTCGCAGCCATGTTTTCTGAGGTGTTTGTATGTACACGTGTAGTGCCACATAGGCA
Organism: Crossaster papposus; assembly: GCA_037893245.1. Classification (NCBI taxonomy): domain Eukaryota; kingdom Metazoa; phylum Echinodermata; class Asteroidea; order Velatida; family Solasteridae; genus Crossaster; species Crossaster papposus. The sequence continues at coordinate 2,422,827 of JBAIAA010000009.1, read as the reverse complement.
TATGCCGCCAGTGTCCTGACGCATGAGTCTCTCAGTTTAGGTTTGTTCCAGTGAGAAATTTGGCAATATTTTGGCTCAGATGTCGAGCTGATGAGTGTCTCTTTATTCTCGAACAACATTGAGGTTCGCAGCTCAGATACATGTCCAGAACATTATCATGTCACCAGTGTCCAGAAGCATGAGTCTCACAGTTTGGTTTTTTTTCCAGTGAGAAATTTGGCAATATTTTGGCTCAGATGTCGAGCTGGTGAGTGTCTCTTCATTCTCGAACAACGTTGAGGTTCGCAGCTCAGATATAAGTTCATAAAATTATCCTCATTCGCAGCCATGTTTTCTTATGTTTATGCGTGTACACGTGTATTGCCGCATAGGCCTATGCCGCCAGTGTCCTGACGCATGTGTCTTAAAGTTTTGGTCTCTTCCGGTGAGAATTTTGGCGATATGTTAGCTCAGATGTCGAGCAGGTGGGTGTGTCTCTTCATTCTCGAACAACGTTGAGGTTCGCAGCTCAGATATATGTCGAGAACATTATCCTCAATCGCAGCCATGTTTTCTGATGTGTATGTATGTACACGTGTATTGCCACATAGGCCTATGCCGCCAGTATACTGACGCATGAGCTTCTCAGTTTGTTTGTTTTTCCAGTGAGAAATCTGGCAATATTTTGGCTCGGATGTCGAGCTGGTGAGTGTTTCTTCATTCTCGAACAACGTTGAGGTTCGCAGCTCAGATATATGTCGAGAACATTATCCTCATTCGCAGCCATGTTTTCTGATGTGTATGTATGTACACGTGTATTGCCACATATGCCTGTGCCGCCAGTATCCTGACGCATGAGTCTCTCAGTTTGGTTTTTTCCAGTGAGAAATTTGGTAATATTTTGGCTCGGATGTCGAGCTGGTGAGTGTCTCTTCATTCTCGAACAACGTTGAGGTTCGCAGCTCAGATATAAGTTCATAAAATTATCCTCATTCGCAGCCATGTTTTCTTATGTTTATGCGTGTACACGTGTATTGCCGCATAGGCCTATGCCGCCAGTGTCCTGACGCATGTGGCTTAACGTTTTGGTCTCTTCCGGTGAGAATTTTGGCGATATGTTAGCTCAGATGTGGAGGTGGTGAATGTCTCTTCATTCTCCAACAACGTTGAGGTTCGCAGCTCAGATATATGTCGATAAAAATATCCTCATTCGCAGGCATGTTTTCTGATGTGTTTGTATGTACACGTGTATTGCCACATAGGCATATGCCGCCAGTGTCCTGACGCATGAGTCTCTCAGTTTAGGTTTGTTCCAGTGAGAAATTTGGCAATATTTTGGCTCGGATGTCGAGCTGGTGAGTGTCTCTAAAATCTCGAACAACGTTGAGGCTCGCAGCTCAGATATATGTCGAGAAAAATATCCTCATTCGCAGCCATGTTTTCTGAGGTGTTTGTATGTACACGTGTAGTGCCACATAGGCATATGCCGCCAGTGTCCTGACGCATGAGTCTCTCAGTTTAGGTTTGTTCCAGTGAGAAATTTGGCAATATTTTGGCTCAGATGTCGAGCTGATGAGTGTCTCTTTATTCTCGAACAACATTGAGGTTCGCAGCTCAGATACATGTCCAGAACATTATCATGTCACCAGTGTCCAGAAGCATGAGTCTCACAGTTTGGTTTTTTTTCCAGTGAGAAATTTGGCAATATTTTGGCTCAGATGTCGAGCTGGTGAGTGTCTCTTCATTCTCGAACAACGTTGAGGTTCGCAGCTCAGATATAAGTTCATGAAATTATCCTCATTCGCAGCCATGTTTTCTTATGTTTATGCGTGTACACGTGTATTGCCGCATAGGCCTATGCCGCCAGTGTCCTGACGCATGTGTCTTAAAGTTTTGGTCTCTTCCGGTGAGAATTTTGGCGATATGTTAGCTCAGATGTCGAGCAGGTGGGTGTGTCTCTTCATTCTCGAACAACGTTGAGGTTCGCAGCTCAGATATATGTCGAGAACATTATCCTCAATCGCAGCCATGTTTTCTGATGTGTATGTATGTACACGTGTATTGCCACATAGGCCTATGCCGCCAGTATACTGACGCATGAGCTTCTCAGTTTGTTTGTTTTTCCAGTGAGAAATCTGGCAATATTTTGGCTCGGATGTCGAGCTGGTGAGTGTTTCTTCATTCTCGAACAACGTTGAGGTTCGCAGCTCAGATATATGTCGAGAACATTATCCTCATTCGCAGCCATGTTTTCTGATGTGTATGTATGTACACGTGTATTGCCACATATGCCTGTGCCGCCAGTATCCTGACGCATGAGTCTCTCAGTTTGGTTTTTTCCAGTGAGAAATTTGGTAATATTTTGGCTCGGATGTCGAGCTGGTGAGTGTCTCTTCATTCTCGAACAACGTTGAGGTTCGCAGCTCAGATATAAGTTCATAAAATTATCCTCATTCGCAGCCATGTTTTCTTATGTTTATGCGTGTACACGTGTATTGCCGCATAGGCCTATGCCGCCAGTGTCCTGACGCATGTGGCTTAACGTTTTGGTCTCTTCCGGTGAGAATTTTGGCGATATGTTAGCTCAGATGTGGAGGTGGTGAATGTCTCTTCATTCTCCAACAACGTTGAGGTTCGCAGCTCAGATATATGTCGATAAAAATATCCTCATTCGCAGGCATGTTTTCTGATGTGTTTGTATGTACACGTGTATTGCCACATAGGCATATGCCGCCAGTGTCCTGACGCATGAGTCTCTCAGTTTAGGTTTGTTCCAGTGAGAAATTTGGCAATATTTTGGCTCGGATGTCGAGCTGGTGAGTGTCTCTAAAATCTCGAACAACGTTGAGGCTCGCAGCTCAGATATATGTCGAGAAAAATATCCTCATTCGCAGCCATGTTTTCTGAGGTGTTTGTATGTACACGTGTAGTGCCACATAGGCATATGCCGCCAGTGTCCTGACGCATGAGTCTCTCAGTTTAGGTTTGTTCCAGTGAGAAATTTGGCAATATTTTGGCTCAGATGTCGAGCTGATGAGTGTCTCTTTATTCTCGAACAACATTGAGGTTCGCAGCTCAGATACATGTCCAGAACATTATCATGTCACCAGTGTCCAGAAGCATGAGTCTCACAGTTTGGTTTTTTTACCAGTGAGAAATTTGGCAATATTTTGGCTCAGATGTCGAGCTGGTGAGTGTCTCTTCATTCTCGAACAACGTTGAGGTTCGCAGCTCAGATATAAGTTCATAAAATTATCCTCATTCGCAGCCATGTTTTCTTATGTTTATGCGTGTACACGTGTATTGCCGCATAGGCCTATGCCGCCAGTGTCCTGACGCATGTGTCTTAAAGTTTTGGTCTCTTCCGGTGAGAATTTTGGCGATATGTTAGCTCAGATGTCGAGCAGGTGGGTGTGTCTCTTCATTCTCGAACAACGTTGAGGTTCGCAGCTCAGATATATGTCGAGAACATTATCCTCATTCGCAGCCATGTTTTCTGATGTGTATGTATGTACACGTGTATTGCCACATAGGCCTATGCCGCCAGTATACTGACGCATGAGCTTCTCAGTTTGTTTGTTTTTCCAGTGAGAAATCTGGCAATATTTTGGCTCGGATGTTGAGCTGGTGAGTGTTTCTTCATTCTCGAACAACGTTGAGGCTCGCAGCTCAGATATATGTCGAGAAAAATACCCTCATTCGCAGCCATGTTTTCTGATGTGTTTGCATGTACACGTGTAGTGCCACATAGGCATATGCCGCCAGTGTCCTGACGCATGAGTCTCTCAGTTTAGGTTTGTTCCAGTGAGAAATTTGGCAATATTTTGGCTCGGATGTCGAGCTGGTGAGTGTCTCTTCATTCTCGAACAACGTTGAGGTTCGCAGCTCAGATACATGTCGAGAACATTATCATGTCACCAGTGTCCAGAATCATGAGTCTCACAGTTTGGTTTTTCTTCCAGTGAGAAATTTGGCAATATTTTGGCTCGGATGTCGAGCTTGTGAGTGTCTCTTCATTCTCGAACAACGTTGAGGCTCGCAGCTCAGATATAAGTCGAGAAAAATATCCTCATTCGCAGCCATGTTTTCTGATGTGTTTGCATGTATACGTGTAGTGCCACATAAGCATATGCCGCCAGTGTCCTGACGCATGAGTCTCTCAGTTTAGGTTTGTTCCAGTGAGAAATTTGGCAATATTTTGGCTCAGATGTCGAGCTGGTGAGTGTCTCTTCATTCTCGAACAACGTTGAGGTTCGCAGCTCAGATATATGTCGAGAACATTATCCTCATTCGCAGCCATGTTTTCTGATGTGTATGTATGTACACGTGTATTGCCACATAGGCCTATGCCGCCAGTATCCTGACGCATGAGTCTCTCAGTTTGGGTTTTATTCAGTGAAAAATTTGGTAATATTTTGGCTCGGATGTCGAGCTGGTGAGTGTCTCTTCATTCTCGAACAACGTTGAGGTTCGCAGCTCAGATATAAGTTCATAACATTATCCTCATTCGCAGCCATGTTTTCTTATGTTGATGCGTGTACACGTGTATTGCCGCATAGGCCTATGCCGCCAGTGTCCTGACGCATGTGTCTTAAAGTTTTGGTCTCTTCCGGTGAGAATTTTGGCGATATGTTAGCTCAGATGTGGAGGTGGTGAATGTCTCTTCATTCTCCAACAACGTTGAGGTTCGCAGCTCAGATATATGTCGAGAAAAATATCCTCATTCGCAGGCATGTTTTCTGATGTGTTTGTATGTACACGTGTATTGTCACATAAGCATATGCCGCCAGTGTCCTTACGTGTGAGTCTCTCAGTTTAGGTTTGTTCCAGTGAGAAATTTGGCAATATTTTGGCTCAGATGTCGAGCTGGTGAGTGTCTCCTCATTCTCGAACAACGTTGAGGTTCGCAGCTCAGATATATGTCGAGAACATTATCCTCATTCGCAGCCATGTTTTCTGATGTGTATGTATGTACACGTGTATTGCCACATAGGCCTATGCCGCCAGTATCCTGACGCATGAGTCTCTCAGTTTAGGTTTGTTCCAGTGAGAAATTTGGCAATATTTTGGCTCAGATGTCGAGCTGATGAGTGTTTCTTTATTCTCGAACAACGTTGAGGTTCGCAGCTCAGATACATGTCGAGAACATTATCATGTCACCAGTGTCCAGAAGCATGAGTCTCACAGTTTGTTTGTTTTTTCAGTGAGAAATTTGGCAATATTTTGGCTCGGATGTCGAGCTTGTGAGTGTCTCTTTATTCTCGATCAACGTTGAGGCTCGCAGCTCAGATATATGTCGAGAAAAATATCCTCATTCGCAGCCATGTTTTCTGATGTGTTTGCATGTACACGTGTAGTGCCACATAGGCATATGCCGCCAGTGTCCTGACGCATGAGTCTCTCAGTTTAGGTTTGTTCCAGTGAGAAATTTGGCAATAATTTGGCTCAGATGTCGAGCTGATGAGTGTCTCTTTATTCTCGAACAACATTGAGGTTCGCAGCTCAGATACATGTCCAGAACATTATCATGTCACCAGTGTCCAGAAGCATGAGTCTCACAGTTTGGATTTTTTTCCAGTGAGAAATTTGGCAATATTTTGGCTCAGATGTCGAGCTGGTGAGTGTCTCTTCATTCTCGAACAACGTTGAGGTTCGCAGCTCAGATATTCGCAGCCATGTTTTCTTATGTTTATGCGTGTACACTTGTATTGCCGCATAGGCCTATGCCGCCAGTGTCCTGACGCATGTGTCTTAAAGTTTTGGTCTCTTCCGGTGAGAATTTTGGCGATATGTTAGCTCAGATGTCGAGCAGGTGGGTGTGTCTCTTCATTCTCGAACAACGTTGAAGTTCGCAGCTCAGATATATGTCGAGAACATTATCCTATGCCGCCAGTATACTGACGCATGAGCTTCTCAGTTTGTTTGTTTTTCCAGTGAGAAATCTGGCAATATTTTGGCTCGGATGTCGAGCTGGTGAGTGTTTCTTCATTCTCGAACAACGTTGAGGCTCGCAGCTCAGATATATGTCGAGAAAAATACCCTCATTCACAGCCATGTTTTCTGATGTGTTTGCATGTACACGTGTAGTGCCACATAGGCATATGCCGCCAGTGTCCTGACGCATGAGTCTCTCAGTTTAGGTTTGTTCCAGTGAGAAATTTGGCAATATTTTGGCTCGGATGTCGAGCTGGTGAGTGTCTCTTCATTCTCGAACAACGTTGAGGTTCGCAGCTCAGATACATGTCGAGAACATTATCATGTCACCAGTGTCCAGAATCATGAGTCTCACAGTTTGGTTTTTTTTCCAGTGAGAAATTTGGCAATATTTTGGCTCGGATGTCGAGCTTGTGAGTGTCTCTTCATTCTCGAACAACTTTGAGGCTCGCAGCTCAGATATATGTCGAGAAAAATATCCTCATTCGCAGCCATGTTTTCTGATGTGTTTGCATGTATACGTGTAGTGCCACATAGGCATATGCCGCCAGTGTCCTGACGCATGAGTCTCTCAGTTTAGGTTTGTTCCAGTGAGAAATTTGGCAATATTTTGGCTCAGATGTCGAGCTGGTGAGTGTCTCTTCATTCTCGAACAACGTTGAGGTTCGCAGCTCAGATATATGTCGAGAACATTATCCTCAATCGCAGCCATGTTTTCTGATGTGTATGTATGTACACGTGTATTGCCACATAGGCCTATGCCGCCAGTATACTGACGCATGAGCTTCTCAGTTTGTTTGTTTTTCCAGTGAGAAATCTGGCAATATTTTGGCTCGGATGTCGAGCTGGTGAGTGTTTCTTCATTCTCGAACAACGTTGAGGTTCGCAGCTCAGATATATGTCGAGAACATTATCCTCATTCGCAGCCATGTTTTCTGATGTGTATGTATGTACACGTGTATTGCCACATATGCCTGTGCCGCCAGTATCCTGACGCATGAGTCTCTCAGTTTGGTTTTTTCCAGTGAGAAATTTGGTAATATTTTGGCTCGGATGTCGAGCTGGTGAGTGTCTCTTCATTCTCGAACAACGTTGAGGTTCGCAGCTCAGATATAAGTTCATAAAATTATCCTCATTCGCAGCCATGTTTTCTTATGTTTATGCGTGTACACGTGTATTGCCGCATAGGCCTATGCCGCCAGTGTCCTGACGCATGTGGCTTAACGTTTTGGTCTCTTCCGGTGAGAATTTTGGCGATATGTTAGCTCAGATGTGGAGGTGGTGAATGTCTCTTCATTCTCCAACAACGTTGAGGTTCGCAGCTCAGATATATGTCGATAAAAATATCCTCATTCGCAGGCATGTTTTCTGATGTGTTTGTATGTACACGTGTATTGCCACATAGGCATATGCCGCCAGTGTCCTGACGCATGAGTCTCTCAGTTTAGGTTTGTTCCAGTGAGAAATTTGGCAATATTTTGGCTCGGATGTCGAGCTGGTGAGTGTCTCTAAAATCTCGAACAACGTTGAGGCTCGCAGCTCAGATATATGTCGAGAAAAATATCCTCATTCGCAGCCATGTTTTCTGAGGTGTTTGTATGTACACGTGTAGTGCCACATAGGCATATGCCGCCAGTGTCCTGACGCATGAGTCTCTCAGTTTAGGTTTGTTCCAGTGAGAAATTTGGCAATATTTTGGCTCAGATGTCGAGCTGATGAGTGTCTCTTTATTCTCGAACAACATTGAGGTTCGCAGCTCAGATACATGTCCAGAACATTATCATGTCACCAGTGTCCAGAAGCATGAGTCTCACAGTTTGGTTTTTTTACCAGTGAGAAATTTGGCAATATTTTGGCTCAGATGTCGAGCTGGTGAGTGTCTCTTCATTCTCGAACAACGTTGAGGTTCGCAGCTCAGATATAAGTTCATAAAATTATCCTCATTCGCAGCCATGTTTTCTTATGTTTATGCGTGTACACGTGTATTGCCGCATAGGCCTATGCCGCCAGTGTCCTGACGCATGTGTCTTAAAGTTTTGGTCTCTTCCGGTGAGAATTTTGGCGATATGTTAGCTCAGATGTCGAGCAGGTGGGTGTGTCTCTTCATTCTCGAACAACGTTGAGGTTCGCAGCTCAGATATATGTCGAGAACATTATCCTCATTCGCAGCCATGTTTTCTGATGTGTATGTATGTACACGTGTATTGCCACATAGGCCTATGCCGCCAGTATACTGACGCATGAGCTTCTCAGTTTGTTTGTTTTTCCAGTGAGAAATCTGGCAATATTTTGGCTCGGATGTTGAGCTGGTGAGTGTTTCTTCATTCTCGAACAACGTTGAGGCTCGCAGCTCAGATATATGTCGAGAAAAATACCCTCATTCGCAGCCATGTTTTCTGATGTGTTTGCATGTACACGTGTAGTGCCACATAGGCATATGCCGCCAGTGTCCTGACGCATGAGTCTCTCAGTTTAGGTTTGTTCCAGTGAGAAATTTGGCAATATTTTGGCTCGGATGTCGAGCTGGTGAGTGTCTCTTCATTCTCGAACAACGTTGAGGTTCGCAGCTCAGATACATGTCGAGAACATTATCATGTCACCAGTGTCCAGAATCATGAGTCTCACAGTTTGGTTTTTCTTCCAGTGAGAAATTTGGCAATATTTTGGCTCGGATGTCGAGCTTGTGAGTGTCTCTTCATTCTCGAACAACGTTGAGGCTCGCAGCTCAGATATAAGTCGAGAAAAATATCCTCATTCGCAGCCATGTTTTCTGATGTGTTTGCATGTATACGTGTAGTGCCACATAAGCATATGCCGCCAGTGTCCTGACGCATGAGTCTCTCAGTTTAGGTTTGTTCCAGTGAGAAATTTGGCAATATTTTGGCTCAGATGTCGAGCTGGTGAGTGTCTCTTCATTCTCGAACAACGTTGAGGTTCGCAGCTCAGATATATGTCGAGAACATTATCCTCATTCGCAGCCATGTTTTCTGATGTGTATGTATGTACACGTGTATTGCCACATAGGCCTATGCCGCCAGTATCCTGACGCATGAGTCTCTCAGTTTGGGTTTTATTCAGTGAAAAATTTGGTAATATTTTGGCTCGGATGTCGAGCTGGTGAGTGTCTCTTCATTCTCGAACAACGTTGAGGTTCGCAGCTCAGATATAAGTTCATAACATTATCCTCATTCGCAGCCATGTTTTCTTATGTTGATGCGTGTACACGTGTATTGCCGCATAGGCCTATGCCGCCAGTGTCCTGACGCATGTGTCTTAAAGTTTTGGTCTCTTCCGGTGAGAATTTTGGCGATATGTTAGCTCAGATGTGGAGGTGGTGAATGTCTCTTCATTCTCCAACAACGTTGAGGTTCGCAGCTCAGATATATGTCGAGAAAAATATCCTCATTCGCAGGCATGTTTTCTGATGTGTTTGTATGTACACGTGTATTGTCACATAAGCATATGCCGCCAGTGTCCTTACGTGTGAGTCTCTCAGTTTAGGTTTGTTCCAGTGAGAAATTTGGCAATATTTTGGCTCAGATGTCGAGCTGGTGAGTGTCTCCTCATTCTCGAACAACGTTGAGGTTCGCAGCTCAGATATATGTCGAGAACATTATCCTCATTCGCAGCCATGTTTTCTGATGTGTATGTATGTACACGTGTATTGCCACATAGGCCTATGCCGCCAGTATCCTGACGCATGAGTCTCTCAGTTTAGGTTTGTTCCAGTGAGAAATTTGGCAATATTTTGGCTCAGATGTCGAGCTGATGAGTGTTTCTTTATTCTCGAACAACGTTGAGGTTCGCAGCTCAGATACATGTCGAGAACATTATCATGTCACCAGTGTCCAGAAGCATGAGTCTCACAGTTTGTTTGTTTTTTCAGTGAGAAATTTGGCAATATTTTGGCTCGGATGTCGAGCTTGTGAGTGTCTCTTTATTCTCGATCAACGTTGAGGCTCGCAGCTCAGATATATGTCGAGAAAAATATCCTCATTCGCAGCCATGTTTTCTGATGTGTTTGCATGTACACGTGTAGTGCCACATAGGCATATGCCGCCAGTGTCCTGACGCATGAGTCTCTCAGTTTAGGTTTGTTCCAGTGAGAAATTTGGCAATAATTTGGCTCAGATGTCGAGCTGATGAGTGTCTCTTTATTCTCGAACAACATTGAGGTTCGCAGCTCAGATACATGTCCAGAACATTATCATGTCACCAGTGTCCAGAAGCATGAGTCTCACAGTTTGGATTTTTTTCCAGTGAGAAATTTGGCAATATTTTGGCTCAGATGTCGAGCTGGTGAGTGTCTCTTCATTCTCGAACAACGTTGAGGTTCGCAGCTCAGATATTCGCAGCCATGTTTTCTTATGTTTATGCGTGTACACTTGTATTGCCGCATAGGCCTATGCCGCCAGTGTCCTGACGCATGTGTCTTAAAGTTTTGGTCTCTTCCGGTGAGAATTTTGGCGATATGTTAGCTCAGATGTCGAGCAGGTGGGTGTGTCTCTTCATTCTCGAACAACGTTGAAGTTCGCAGCTCAGATATATGTCGAGAACATTATCCTATGCCGCCAGTATACTGACGCATGAGCTTCTCAGTTTGTTTGTTTTTCCAGTGAGAAATCTGGCAATATTTTGGCTCGGATGTCGAGCTGGTGAGTGTTTCTTCATTCTCGAACAACGTTGAGGCTCGCAGCTCAGATATATGTCGAGAAAAATACCCTCATTCACAGCCATGTTTTCTGATGTGTTTGCATGTACACGTGTAGTGCCACATAGGCATATGCCGCCAGTGTCCTGACGCATGAGTCTCTCAGTTTAGGTTTGTTCCAGTGAGAAATTTGGCAATATTTTGGCTCGGATGTCGAGCTGGTGAGTGTCTCTTCATTCTCGAACAACGTTGAGGTTCGCAGCTCAGATACATGTCGAGAACATTATCATGTCACCAGTGTCCAGAATCATGAGTCTCACAGTTTGGTTTTTTTTCCAGTGAGAAATTTGGCAATATTTTGGCTCGGATGTCGAGCTTGTGAGTGTCTCTTCATTCTCGAACAACTTTGAGGCTCGCAGCTCAGATATATGTCGAGAAAAATATCCTCATTCGCAGCCATGTTTTCTGATGTGTTTGCATGTATACGTGTAGTGCCACATAGGCATATGCCGCCAGTGTCCTGACGCATGAGTCTCTCAGTTTAGGTTTGTTCCAGTGAGAAATTTGGCAATATTTTGGCTCAGATGTCGAGCTGGTGAGTGTCTCTTCATTCTCGAACAACGTTGAGGTTCGCAGCTCAGATATATGTCGAGAACATTATCCTCATTCGCAGCCATGTCATGAGTCTCTCAGTTTGGGTTTTATTCAGTGAAACATTTGGTAATATTTTGGCTCGGATGTCGAGCTGGTGAGTGTCTCTTCATTCTCGAACAACGTTGAGGTTCGCAGCTCAGATATAAGTTCATAACATTATCCTCATTCGCAGCCATGTTTTCTTATGTTGATGCGTGTACACGTGTATTGCCGCATAGGCCTATGCCGCCATTGTCCTGACGCATGTGTCTTAAAGTTTTGGTCTCTTCCGGTGAGAATTTTGGCGATATGTTAGCTCAGATTTGGAGGTGGTGAATGTCTCTTCATTCTCCAACAACGTTGAGGTTCGCAGCTCAGATATATGTCGAGAAAAATATCCTCATTCGCAGGCATGTTTTCTGATGTGTTTGTATGTACACGTGTATTGTCACATAAGCATATGCCGCCAGTGTCCTGACGCGTGAGTCTCTCAGTTTAGGTTTGTTCCAGTGAGAAATTTGGCAATATATTGGCTCAGATGTCGAGCTGGTGAGTGTCTCCTCATTCTCGAACAACGTTGAGGTTCGCAGCTCAGATATATGTCGAGAACATTATCCTCATTCGCAGCCATGTTTTCTGATGTGTATGTATGTACACGTGTATTGCCACATAGGCCTATGCCGCCAGTATCCTTACGCATGGGTCTCTCAGTTTAGGTTTGTTCCAGTGAGAAATTTGGCAATATTTTGGCTCAGATGTCGAGCTGATGAGTGTCTCTTTATTCTCGAACAACGTTGAGGTTCGCAGCTCAGATACATGTCGAGAACATTATCATGTCACCAGTGTCCAGAAGCATGAGTCTCACAGTTTGTTTGTTTTTTCAGTGAGAAATTTGGCAATATTTTGGCTCGGATGTCGAGCTTGTGAGTGTCTCTTCATTCTCGATCAACGTTGAGGCTGGCAGCTCAGATATATGTCGAGAAAAATATCCTCATTCGCAGCCATGTTTTCTGATGTGTTTGCATGTACACGTGTAGTGCCACATAGGCATATGCCGCCAGTGTCCTGACGCATGAGTCTCTCAGTTTAGGTTTGTTCCAGTGAGAAATTTGGCAATATTTTGGCTCGGATGTCGAGCTGGTGAGTGTCTCTTCATTCTCAAACAACGTTGAGGTTCGCAGCTCAGATATATGTCGAGAACATTATCCTCATTCGCAGCCATGTTTTCTGATGTGTATGTATGTACACGTGTATTGCCACATAGGCCTATGCCGCCAGTATCCTGACGCATGAGTCCCTCAGTTTGGGTGTTTTCCAGTGAGAAATTTGGTAATATTTTGGCTCGGATGTCGAGCTGGTGAGTGTCTCTTCATTCTCGAACAACGTTGAGGTTCGCAGCTCAGATATAAGTTCATAAAATTATCCTCATTCGCAGCCATGTTTTCTTATGTTTATGCGTGTACACGTGTATTGCCGCATAGGCCTATGCCGCCAGTGTCCTGACGCATGTGTCTTAAAGTTTAGGTTTGTTCCAGTGAGAAATTTGGCAATATTTTGGCTCGGATGTCGAGCTGGTGAGTGTCTCTTCATTCTCAAACAACGTTGAGGTTCGCAGCTCAGATATATGTCGAGAACATTATCCTCATTCGCAGCCATGTTTTCTGATGTGTATGTATGTACACGTGTATTGCCACATAGGCCTATGCCGCCAGTATCCTGACGCATGAGTCCCTCAGTTTGGGTGTTTTCCAGTGAGAAATTTGGCAATATTTTGGCTCGGATGTCGAGCTGGTGAGTGTCTCTTCATTCTCGAACAACGTTGAGGTTCGCAGCTCAGATACATGTCGAGAACATTATCATGTCACCAGTGTCCAGAATCATGAGTCTCACAGTTTGGTTTTTTTTCCAGTGAGAAATTTGGCAATATTTTGGCTCGGATGTCGAGCTTGTGAGTGTCTCTTCATTCTCGAACAACGTTGAGGCTCGCAGCTCAGATATATGTCGAGAAAAATATCCTCATTCGCAGCCATGTTTTCTGATGTGTTTGCATGTATACGTGTAGTGCCACATAGGCATATGCCGCCAGTGTCCTGACGCATGAGTCTCTCAGTTTAGGTTTGTTCCAGTGAGAAATTTGGCAATATTTTGGCTCAGATGTCGAGCTGGTGAGTGTCTCTTCATTCTCGAACAACGTTGAGGTTCGCAGCTCAGATATATGTCGAGAACATTATCCTCATTCGCAGCCATGTTTTCTGATGTGTATGTATGTACACGTGTATTGCCACATAGGCCTATGCCGCCAGTATCCTGACGCATGAGTCTCTCAGTTTGGGTTTTATTCAGTGAAACATTTGGTAATATTTTGGCTCGGATGTCGAGCTGGTGAGTGTCTCTTCATTCTCGAACAACGTTGAGGTTCGCAGCTCAGATATAAGTTCATAACATTATCCTCATTCGCAGCCATGTTTTCTTATGTTGATGCGTGTACACGTGTATTGCCGCATAGGCCTATGCCGCCATTGTCCTGACGCATGTGTCTTAAAGTTTTGGTCTCTTCCGGTGAGAATTTTGGCGATATGTTAGCTCAGATTTGGAGGTGGTGAATGTCTCTTCATTCTCCAACAACGTTGAGGTTCGCAGCTCAGATATATGTCGAGAAAAATATCCTCATTCGCAGGCATGTTTTCTGATGTGTTTGTATGTACACGTGTATTGTCACATAAGCATATGCCGCCAGTGTCCTGACGCGTGAGTCTCTCAGTTTAGGTTTGTTCCAGTGAGAAATTTGGCAATATATTGGCTCAGATGTCGAGCTGGTGAGTGTCTCCTCATTCTCGAACAACGTTGAGGTTCGCAGCTCAGATATATGTCGAGAACATTATCCTCATTCGCAGCCATGTTTTCTGATGTGTATGTATGTACACGTGTATTGCCACATAGGCCTATGCCGCCAGTATCCTTACGCATGGGTCTCTCAGTTTAGGTTTGTTCCAGTGAGAAATTTGGCAATATTTTGGCTCAGATGTCGAGCTGATGAGTGTCTCTTTATTCTCGAACAACGTTGAGGTTCGCAGCTCAGATACATGTCGAGAACATTATCATGTCACCAGTGTCCAGAAGCATGAGTCTCACAGTTTGTTTGTTTTTTCAGTGAGAAATTTGGCAATATTTTGGCTCGGATGTCGAGCTTGTGAGTGTCTCTTCATTCTCGATCAACGTTGAGGCTGGCAGCTCAGATATATGTCGAGAAAAATATCCTCATTCGCAGCCATGTTTTCTGATGTGTTTGCATGTACACGTGTAGTGCCACATAGGCATATGCCGCCAGTGTCCTGACGCATGAGTCTCTCAGTTTAGGTTTGTTCCAGTGAGAAATTTGGCAATATTTTGGCTCGGATGTCGAGCTGGTGAGTGTCTCTTCATTCTCAAACAACGTTGAGGTTCGCAGCTCAGATATATGTCGAGAACATTATCCTCATTCGCAGCCATGTTTTCTGATGTGTATGTATGTACACGTGTATTGCCACATAGGCCTATGCCGCCAGTATCCTGACGCATGAGTCCCTCAGTTTGGGTGTTTTCCAGTGAGAAATTTGGTAATATTTTGGCTCGGATGTCGAGCTGGTGAGTGTCTCTTCATTCTCGAACAACGTTGAGGTTCGCAGCTCAGATATAAGTTCATAAAATTACCTCATTCGCAGCCATGTTTTCTTATGTTTATGCGTGTACACGTGTATTGCCGCATAGGCCTATGCCGCCAGTGTCCTGACGCATGTGTCTTAAAGTTTTGGTTTCTTCCGGTGAGAATTTTGGCGATATGTTAGCTCAGATGTGGAGGTGGTGAATGTCTCTTCATTCTCCAACAACGTTGAGGTTCGCAGCTCAGATATATGTCGAGAAAAATATCCTCATTCGCAGGCATGTTTTCTGATGTGTTTGTATGTACACGTGTAGTGCCACATAGGCATATGCCGCCAGTGTCCTGACGCATGAGTCTCTCAGTTTAGGTTTGTTCCAGTGAGAAATTTGGCAATATTTTGGCTCAGATGTCGAGCTGATGAGTGTCTCTTCATTCTCGAACAACGTTGAGGTTCGCAGCTCAGATACATGTCGAGAACATTATCATGTCACCAGTGTCCAGAAGCATGAGTCTCACAGTTTGGTTTTTTTTCCAGTGAGAAATTTGGCAATATTTTGGCTCGGATGTCGAGCTTGTGAGTGTCTCTTCATTCTCGATCAACGTTGAGGCTGGCAGCTCAGATATATGTCGAGAAAAATATCCTCATTCGCAGCCATGTTTTCTGATGTGTTTGTATGTACACGTGTAGTGCCACATAGGCATATGCCGCCAGTGTCCTGACGCATGAGTCTCTCAGTTTAGGTTTGTTCCAGTGAGAAATTTGGCAATATTTTGGCTCAGATGTCGAGCTGATGAGTGTCTTTTCATTCTCGAACAACGTTGAGGTTCGCAGCTCAGATACATGTCGAGAACATTATCCTCATTCGCAGCCATGTTTTCTGATGTGTATGTATGTACACGTGTATTGCCACATAGGCCAATGCCGCCAGTATCCTGACGCATGAGTCTCTCAGTTTGGGTTTTTTCCAGTGAGAAATTTGGTAATATTTTGGCTCGGATGTCGAGCTGGTGAGTGTCTCTTCATTCTCGAACAACGTTGAGGATCGCAGCTCAGATATATGTCGACAAAATTATCCTCATTCGTAGCCATGTTTTCTTATGTGTATGTATGTACACGTGTATTGCCTCATAGGCCTATGCCGCCAGTGTCCTGACGTATGAGTCTAACAGTTTGGGGTTTTTACAGTGAGAAATTTGGAAATATTTTGGCTCAGATTTTGAGCAGGCGAGTGTCTCTTCATCCTCAAACAACGTTGAGGTTCGCAGCTCAGATATAAGTTCATAAAATTATCCTCATTCGCAGCCATGTTTTTTGATGTGTTTGTATGTACACGTGTATTGCCACATAGGCATATGCCGCCAGGGTCCTGACGCATGAGTCTCTCAGTTTAGGTTTGTTCCCGTGAGGAATTTGGCAATATTTTGGTTCAGATGTCGAGCTGGTGAGTGTCTCTTCATTCTCGAAAAACGTTGAGGTTGGCAGCTCAGATATATGTCGAGAACATTATCCTCATTCGCAGCCATGTTTTCTGATGTGTATGTATGTACACGTGTATTGCTACATAGGCATATGCCGCCAGTGTCCTGACGCATGAGTCTCTCAGTTTAGGATTGTTCCAGTGAGAAATTTGGCAATATTTTGGCTCAGATGTCGAGCTGGTGAGTGTCTCTTCATTCTCGAACAACGTTGAGGTTCGCAGCTCAGATATATATCGAGAACATTATCCTCATTCGCAGCCATGTTTTCTGATGTGTATGTATGTACACGTGTATTGCCACATAGGCCTATGCCGCCAGTATCCTGACGCATGAGTCTCTCAGTTTGGGTTTTTTTCAGTGAGAAATTTGGCAATATTTTGGCTCGGATGTCGAGCTGGTGAGTGTCTCTTCATTCTCGAACAACGTTGAGGATCGCAGCTCAGATATATGTCGACAAAATTATCCTCATTCGTAGCCATGTTTTCTTATGTGTATGTATGTACACGTGTATTGCCTCATAGGCCTATGCCGCCAGTGTCTTGACGTATGAGTCTAACAGTTTGGTTTTTTTCCAGTGAGAAATTTGGAAATATTTTGGCTCAGATTTCGAGCAGGCGAGTGTCTCTTCATTCTCAAACAACGTTGAGGTTCGCAGCTCAGATATAAGTTCATAAAATTATCCTCATTCGCAGCCATGTTTTCTGATGTGTTTGTATGTACACGTGTATTGCCACATAGGCATATGCCGCCAGTGTCCTGACGCATGAGTCTCTCAGTTTAGGTTTGTTCCAGTGAGAAATTTGGCAATATTTTGGCTCTGATGTCGAGCTGGCGAGTGTCTCTTCATCTTGGAACTACGTTGAGGTTCGCAACTCAGATATAAGTTCATAAAATTATCCTCATTCGCAGCCATGTTTTCTTATGTGTATGTATGTACACGTGTATTGCCACATAGGCCTATGGCGCCAGTATCCTGACGCACGAGTCTCTCAGTTTGGGGTTTTTCCAGTGAGAAATGTGGCAATATTTTGGCTCGGATGTCGAGCTGGTGAGTGTCTCTTCATTCTCGAACAACGTTGAGGCTCGCAGCTCAGATATATGTCGACAAAATTATCCTCATTCGTAGCCATGTTTTCCTATGTGTATGTATGTACACGTGTATTGCCTCATAGGCCTATGCCGCCCGTGTCCTGACGCATGAGTCTCTCAGTTTGGGTTTTTTCCAGTGAGAAATTTGGCAATATTTTGGCTCGGATGTCGAGCTGGTGAGTGTCTCTTCATTCTCGAACAACGTTGAGGCTCGCAGCTCAGATATATGTCGAGAAAAATATCGTCATTCGCAGCCATGTTTTCTGATGTGTTTGTATGTACACGTGTAGTGCCACATAGGCATATGCCGCCAGTGTCCTGACGCATGAGTCTCTCAGTTTAGGTTTGTTCCAGTGAGAAATTTGGCAATATTTTGGCTCAAATGTCGAGCTGGTGAGAGTCTCTTCATTCTCGAACAACGTTGAGGTTCGCAGCTCAGATATATGTCGAGAACATTATCCTCATTCGCAGCCATGTTTTCTGATGTGTATGTATGTACACGTGTATTGCCACATAGGCCTATGCCGCCAGTATCCTGACGCATGAGTCTCTCAGTTTGGGTTTTTTCCAGTGAGAAATTTGGTAATATTTTGGCTCGGATGTCGAGCTGGTGAGTGTCTCTTCATTCTCGAACAACGTTGAGGATCGCAGCTCAGATATATGTCGAGAAACATATCCTCATTCGCAGCCATGTTTTCTGATGTGTTTGTAGGTACACGTGTGTTGCCACATAGGCATATGCCGCCAGTGTCCTGACGCATGAGTCTCTCAGTTTAGGTTTGTACCAGTGAGAAATTTGGCAATATTTTGGCTCAGATGTCGAGCTGGCGAGTGTCTCTTCATTCTCGAACAACGTTGAGGTTCGCAGCTCAGATATATGTCGAGAACATTATCCTCATTCGCAGCCATGTTTTATGATGTGTATGTATGTACACGTGTATTGCCACATGGGCCGATGGCGCCATTATCCTGACGCATGAGTCTCTCAATTTGTTTTTTTTTCAGTGATAAATTTGGCAATATTTTGGCTCGGATGTCGAGTTGATGAGTGTCTCTTCATTCTCGAACAACGTTGAGGCTCTCAGCTCAGATATATGTCGACAAAATTATCCTCATTCGTAGCCATGTTTTCTTATGTGTATGTATGTACATGTGTATTGCCTCATATGCCTATGCCGCCAGTGTCCTGACGCATGAGTCCCAAAGTGTTGGTCTCTTCCGGTGAGAATTTTGGCGATGTGGTAGCTCAGATGTGGAGGTGGTTAATGTCTCTTCATTCTCGAGCAACGTTGAGGTTCGCAGCTCAGATATATGTCGAGAACATTATCCTCATTCGAAGCCATGTTTTCTGATGTGTATGTATGTACACGTGTATTGCCACATAGGCCTATGCCGCCTGTCACAGTTGAGGACGATATTTTACGCCAAGTGTATGTTTGCTATATTTTTTTTCAACAACATGTTAATAAGTCTGACCTAATTACCTTATATGTACATATTATGCAAAGCAGGGTGGGGTCTTGTATTGTTCACGCCCGTGTGCACTGTGGGTAGTAACTTTGTAAGGTGTTAATTAGCATTTGAATACTGGCTCACTGGGGTGTACACAGTACATGTACATCGGGTGTTGTAAATTGAGGGGCGTTTTTGGTGGAGAGGCAGACAGGCCTGAAGTGCGATATTACGTATACATGACCGAGCGATAGCTCCTGTACTTAGCGTAATTTTGCCAAGTTCTGTTGGTGGATCTGAATAATCCCGAGTTGGCGATAGCCAGATTTTCAGCGGTAGCTGAGGAAATATTAGTTAGCTGCATTGTCAGTGTATTTGCACCCCTTGACGGCGTTTTCAAGTAGTAAGAGCCAGTATGTACTGTAAGTTTTGTTTAATTGGTTTTCTTATTAATTTAATTATATTACTTTATTTTAGAGATCAATGAATGTCATTTTTGATGTATTGCAAATCTGATTCGAAGACACGCCCCTTTGGGTGGATTGACATTGATTTCGTAATCTTTTGATTGGAAATCCTAGGATGGGTTTTTATTATTGTATTTAACATTTTCAGGGCTCCTTACTGTGGAGTTTTACAAACCACGTTCAGTCCTGATGATGTTCACTCCTAACTGATTTACATTTTGCATGTTTTGGTGGAGACCACTCCATTGCCTCGCCGCATAGCTAGGCATACGGCCATGGACATCTGCCCCTCGTAGCTGGTACCACAGCCATCACGCCGCGCCGGGGTATAACAGTGCCAGGATATGAACCGCTAGTCGGAGGCTCACCGAAAGTGAACTGTTCAATAAGTTGTGTACGATAACCCATTATTATAATACCCGAGGGTATTTTAGTGATTATTTTTAATTATAATTATATCACTTCTAGTGGCTGGCTTCGCCAATAATAGTAATACCAATATTAATAGATTAAATATTTTACGATTTTAATGCTGATAATTGTCAGCAGATAAGTATTAATAAAGAAAGAAATAAACTAAGAACAAGTAAACCTCCTGGGTTGCAACAAAATACAATGTGTAACGCCGCCGCGGCTCACCTATTAGCTGTATACTACTGCCAAACCTGGTTCACCACGGCGACTAAATAATAAACTCACAACTCAACAAACAAGGAAATAACGTAGTTGAAGCAAACTGCTAAAACGACGATCGGTGCTGCCAGCCAGATGAGACGTCGTCAGTGGTGTGGTCGTGAACGTGGCTCTCGCACAACTGGTGGTGAATACTATGACGTCTGGTCCTTTATACAAATAAAGGAATGCACCACTGCACGCGCTGGGGAATGTGCAGGTGTAGGCCTAAATTAACAAAGGAATTCTTGGCTACTACATCAGCCTCCCCCTAAACTGCTGGAGGCAGAGGATGATTTCTTAATATTTACATATTTACATTAATTCTTGATCACTTGGACATATCGTTTAGGCCAATGAACTTTCCGGCCTGAACGAGTGGTACGTACTGGTTTCTGACTGCATGGTAGATCTGGAAGATGCGACTTTTTGACAGTGGTAACCTCCATCTGTGGTTATACACGCTGGAACGCCAAACATTGCAACCCACCTACTAATGAAAGCTTTAGCAACTGTCTCGGCCGTTATGTTAGGGATTGGAATAGCTTCAGACCAACGTGTGTACCTATCAATGATTGTCAGAAGATAAGTATAACCATTACATAGTGGTAAAGGGCCTACGATATCGATATGATTATGACTAAAGCGTGAATCGGGTTTAGCGAAGGTAGCTATAGGTGCCGCAATATGGCGATGAATTTTAGCTTTTTGGCATGCTAAGCAAACTTTAGTCCAATCCCTAACATCTCGATTCATACTACGCCAAACGAATCTTCTTGTGATTAAACGTTGTGTGGCACGAATGCCAGGATGTGATAATGAATGCAACGAGTCAAATACCGTCTTTCTGAATTTACATGGTACATAGGGTCGCGCTACACCAGTCGATATATCGCAAGTGATCATTTTGTCCGAGTTATGTGAAGGTACTTCTACAAACTAAAGAGAAGATGATTTTCGGAGTTTTTCTAACTCTTCATCACCCTTTTGTTCAACAGAAATTTGGTCTAAATCGATCATGTTGGAAGGTTCGACGTTTAGTGATCTATAGTACAACGTGAAAGCGCGTCTGCGACTACATTATCGTTTCCTTTTACATAACACAAATCAGTTGTAAATTGGGAAATGTAATCGAGATGTCTAATCTCACGTGGCGAATATTTGTCAAGATTGGCATCAAAAGCATGGGTAAGTGGTTTGTGATCTGTATAGATACAAAAATCGCGACCTTCCAGCATATGTCTAAAATGTCGTACACTCCAATATACAGCCAGTAATTCTCTGCCAAATGTACTATATCTTGTTTCCGCGGGCTGTAACCGTTTTGAAAAAAATCCAAGTGGTTGCCAAGCAGAATCAACAAATTGTTGCAAAACACCACCTACTGCGGAATTGGATGCATCTGTCGTAAGACTCAAAACAGCATTTGCGCAAGGATGTGTCAACAATGTAGCTTGACCAAGGGCTGCCTTACTGTTGTTAAATGCTTCAATTTCGGCACTAGTCAATTGGATAGCCTTATTTTTCGTTTTGCATTTAAGGATATCCGTGAGTGGCTGTATAATGTGAGCACACGATGGAATGAATCGTCTATAGAAATTCACTAATCCCAAGTATCTTCGCAGTTGGCGAAGTGAACTGGGGACTGGAAAGTCTAAGATTGCTTCGACTTTCTTTGGTATGGGAGTCACACCTTCGGCACTAACAAAATGTCCTAAAAACTCGACACTTTCAACTCCAAATTGGCACTTGTCTTAATTAATAACTACGCCAAACTCATCTAATCTCCCGAACAGCTCTTTTAGATGTGAATAGTGTTCCTCGATTGTACTACTGGCTACAAGCAAGTCGTCAATGTACGCAAATACAAAAGGTAATCCGCGCAATACTTGATCAATGAAACGTTGGAATGTTTGCGCTGCATTTCGAAGACCAAAGGGCATTCTGGTAAATTCAAAAATACCGAATGGTGTTGTTATGGCCGTTTTGTGAATATCGCTAGGCTCAACTGGTATTTGATGATATGCTCTTGTTAAATCGATCTTCGAAAATATACATTTACCATTTAACGATGCTGTGAAGTCATGAATGTGAGGAATTGGGTAGCGATCAGGAATGGTAACGCTATTCAGAGCGCGGTAATCACCGCAAGGACGCCAATCTCCAGTCTTTTTAGAAACCATGTGTAAAGGAGTAGCCCAACTGCTTTGCGATGGCCGAATGATGCCTAATTGCAGCATGTGGTCAAATTCTTCCTTTGCAATTTTCCAACGAGTTGGAGCTAAGCGACGGGGACGAGCATTAACGGGTGGACCCTTTGTGCATATGTGATGCGTTACGTCATGCTTGACGTCAGTAGTACAGTATCGTGGTTTGGTGATATCCGGGAACTGACTTAGTAAGAAGTGAAAATTGGATTTGCTAGTATCGATACTGAATGATGGACTGGGCGTAGTTGTCGACGAATAAAAACCTGGAATTGAAAGAGAGGTGGTAGAGTCAACAAGTTTACAGTGTTTTATGTCAACCATTAATGCAAAATGATCTAAAAAATCTGCACCTAATATAGGCTGGTTAACATCTGCCATCATGACGAAAATCCATATAAAAACACGTCTTAATCCTAGATTAAGACTAAGTGATTTTTCACCATATGTCATAATTGGCGTTTTATTTGCCGCTTGCAATGTACTTTTACATGGTCTATTTTTCTCAGAAACCGAAACTGGAAAAACGCTTACATTAGCACCGGTATCTACTAGGAAATTAATGCCAGTAGACCTATCCATCACATAAATTCGGCGACTTACTCTATACCTGCCGGACAATTC